>VKOC01000005.1:37712672-37855588 GCA_009364415.1 Spea multiplicata
GCTGCTTAACGCTCTCCCTCATGCTCACGGCCTCTCTAAGTCTGAAGGTGGGTTGTTGGGTTACAATGTCAGATGTAAGAGCTCTGCTTCTCTCAGACTTGCAGGGACCATAAACAGGCAGGAGCCCCACAATTCCTGAAGGCAGCCCTATTTTTTCCAAGAGGTAACCAGCAACACACTTTGTGACTAAAAGCCTCAATCATTTTCCTGTGACAGGCCTCAACTGGCCATTGGGCACACCAAGCAAATGCACGGTGGGCTGGTACATCGCTGCAAAAGAGTATCGAGCATGCAGCGGCATGCATGTCCTTATCAACTTCTGACCGCAAAGCACCAGGACCGATTTCAATCCCCAATCCGTTCCTAGTTACATAAACCAGTATCCAGGTATGGACTGTTTATCGTGACTGCAACAAAGATTATATTATTATAAAATCTGTCCGTGTGTACGCATATTCAAGTTTTTTTTTGTTTTGCTACATAGAATTGTCTTATCCACGTTCAAAGTTTCCAGGCTGATTTATTTCTTAAGCCACCCAACACATTCTTTTGAACAGATGATTCTAATAGACGTTCCAATGGAAACGCAGCGCTTTCTGTTCTGTGGAAATAGGAAAACAGGAAGCCAATGGGCTTCTCCTGAATCCAGAATTATTTGGAGACAGCTCTATGCCCTAACGTCTCTGCAAGCGTTCAGTTACAGTGGATGAAGCTTTTTCCTTCGGCTGCATCCAAGCTCTTTAGTTCTGATCAGATGATCAGGGCAGCAGGAACTGATTGGAGAGCCGCCTGGCTGCAGCTGTAATGTAGGCTGCTCTCGGGGACAAGAAACCACTGTTTTACAAACATAGCATCAACACAGAAGTTATTTTGTGGGTTTCAGGATGCAGATATGGGCTGTGCTGCCAGCATTGTTCTGCTTCAAGCCTTTCGCTCTGTGGTACAGAGGAGCTGTCCCCATATTTGCACCAGACGGCAAGAGGATTTGTCACATGAAATTGTGATACAGGATGATGTGGATGTTATAAGCAGACCAAGAACTCTGATCATAATGGTACGGTATGCCTTAGCAGTCCATGGCAGGGGAGAAGGGATTAGATGCTACGGGGGCTCTCATCATTTATGAATAGTAGGATGCACACAGATGTAATCTGATTATGCAGAATTCTGACACATCCTCAAATGTTGTGTTGTTGTCTTTTAACTAATGCTGTCGGTACCTTATGTAATAGCATTTTGTGTTGTTATCTTCCTACTGCAGCTGCGGAGGGCTTTACTCCACCGAGATCATGTATTGTTAAGGGGTTACGAGTTTTTATTCTGCAGCTTCGAAATAATCGAATTTGCGCTGATTACATAGAAATGAAAATAAACATTGGGATTTGTGATACAATTGGGTACAGAAGTACACAACATATTATGGCTGCTGTTGATGCAACATGGTGTCACGCAGCATAGTTTTTCTGGATCCTGTGATATTCTAACCTATTTTGTATGATTTTGGGGATAAAATGAACCTCTGCTGCTTTTTGTGAAGTTAATACTGGTGATCACTGCATTATTTTACTGTCTGCATCCCACAGGCCCTGTTCTAATGCATCCATTTAACTATTAAGACATTTCAAAGTGATTTTTGTTAATGTGTGATTATATTAGCATAGGGTCTTTTAAAAGGAACAGCGACACCTGTGCTAATATTTGTGTTAGATGTAACAGTACAAGTCGTGGATAAATATTCATGAGTCTTTTGACTCCTAACACTGCTGATGGAAATAAAATAAAAATAAACCAGTTAATATCAGATGAGAAAAACAAGTCTTGAATATTCTAATTTCTTTAATCAGAATGCCACATCGTGCAGGTTGGTTGAGATATCTTCATTTGCACCCGGATGAAATTGCACTTTCTTATATACTGCTTCATACCTTTTATGTTGTGATGATAAGACCTTCCCAATGTTTTGTTTCAGGCAAATTGGTTTTAAAATCACTAGATCAGCAGTGCACAGAGAATTTACAAATAACGTAAATCAGCTTGATTCATTGTCTGTTTTTAATTTACACCAGTCATTCGATACTGTACTGTCTGTCCGCAGACACCCCAAACTCCCTCTTCCATACAACATGCCAACATGCATGTGTTATTGATGTGTAAAATGTGAGATGTACGGTATATATATATATATATATATATATATATATAGACACCAGTGTTTTGTGGTATTCCTGTAACGAGCATTGGTCTATGATAGACCTTGTGTAAGGTAGATGTGTTAGGTGCACATTTGTATGACAGTGGTGACGAAACTTGCCACGAATACACAGTAAACGTCAGTGAGAGGGATCTGACAAGACTTTATATTTTTATACTATATTATATATGATTACTATTACTATAATGTTTTTCTACACGACATTACCAAACTGACATAATAAAAGCAAACGCGTAATTTTACTTCAATACGTCTGTTAGAACTTAAATTCCGAAAATGCCATTTTGACACTGAATATTGGTATTGGGACCAACTTAATCCAACTTGAGTATTAGGTTAAACATTACTTTTTGCCAGTTTGGGATTTTGTTTTGCCACTTTATTCATTGCATTATTATTATAGTTTATAGACTTTACCTGCTGCAAGATGATTACAGATGAAGCCATGAAATGTGTTGCTTTAATTAAAATTAATGTCTTTTCATGAAACAAATTAATTATACACCTGGAGAAATCAAGGGATGGGGAAGTGGCTGTTTTAATTAAATAGTTATTTTTCATATTTACCTGTCTAATCATGTAAACTCTGCTTATTTGCCAGGGACATGAACTTTAGCAAGTTAAGATATTATTTCTGAGCACCTTAATTTTCATCTTAAGTATATCATCAAGCCTTTTTTTGGAATACAAATTTATCCTAGTCTTTAAAAATGGGTCCAGAGATTTTAAACACGTAAGCCCATGGGTCAGGTTATGAACTGCTCTTCCCATGCCATCTGAATCATATAAACATGAACTGAGTGCAATATGACGGAGGTTGCAGTGACGTCCTCTCCCGTGACCGAAGGATTGATGAGGTGACGTAACCGCAAGCGCTGCCAGTCAGATTTATTCTTTCTTGCAATGTGTTCCAGTAGTACATTAATACAGGTATAGGAACGAACGGGTTTTTATAGATTGAATTTAAAAAGCCTACTCATGGTTCTTAACTTGCACCAAAGCACAGTAAATGGTTTCCCATTCTATATTAGCAGAAAGGAGTCAGGTGTTTTGTTTAGTAATTACAGAGCATGTTTCCTTTATGTCTAATAATTACATTTAGACATGTTTCTGACATTTGTTACTAACAGTAATTGTCTGTCTTTAGATAATATAATTATCATTAGTGAAGACTGGTAGATCACATCTGCTTTCATGCATGTTCTTTTGAGGTCACCCTTCATTTGACATTCTTTAGGCTTACTTTATGGACTCTTTGCATGACAAAGTCAGAAACAATTATAAAACCATTAATGTTAACTGATTATTATTCATAATTTATTACTAATATACTTATACCTTTCAAACATTCTGAGCTACCAGAATCATCATGGCACTAAATAGTAACATAAAGGTTGAATTACTTAATTAAAGTGGGAGTTGTCAGGAGGGTTTGCGGTTGTAGTTTCTGTTCTCTGAAAACACTATGTATTACGTAGGGCTGTCCCTGCCATTTTTTTTCTGCAAGAAGGGTTGAGCTGGCCCTGCATAATGCATATTTCAATTTTCAAGAACACTTACAGATCAAACTATGCTTTTTTTACACGTCCATCCAAACTATTCTTGGAACACACTGTAACTGAGGTTGTGCCTTTATAATGTATAGCGAAGAGTCAACTCACTCTTTAGTGAATAAGCCCCAGGGGGCCCAGGGGCAATTGATTATCACTCTTTAAGAAGCACACTTTGGGAGGTATGCTGTGAGCTCATGATAGTACTTGGTGTGAAATGTAAAACACTTGTGGTTTGTAGTTTTATGCCAGACCGGATGCAGTGGGTTTTAGTAATGCACAAAGCTAGGAGAGTCTGCAACAACAGGAGACTCGGAGCTTCATATACACAGAACATGTATGTCATTAAACTGACACATTTCATTAACGACTTGTAATGTTCCATCTAATTACTCCGAGCTTCACAATCGTAATAGAACTTTATTACAAGTGAAAAAATACTCTGTGTGGGAAACTCTGCTCCTTGTAAGACTTGTAAGCTAATTTGTTTTGGGACCCTTAAATGGCCAGTATTCTAGGGTAAAAGGAAAACTCCCACATATTATGTCCAGTATGGGTCAGTTTGTTAATAAACAATTACTAAACACAAGTGACCATTTTAACATAAAGCGCTACAGTTGTTAAAAACCTTCCTTGTAGATGCTACTTTCTATTTTTATTTTTTTTACGTAGTATGTTCTTGTCAATCTGTATTACAGAGATATTTTTGTATTGTGTTTAAAGATGCAGAATGCATGGATTAGGAGGGTCTGAGCTCCAGGAAAATGGCAGTGACTGTGGAATGAGTAGGAGTCCGGTCTTGGCATGATATGGACAGGCACAGACTGATTAACATACATCTGGAGCCGACAAGCAGCATCAGCTGAGCTCCTGATGTCATTTAACCGGCACACATGCAACCTAATTTTAATACAGAGGGTGTTGGCTGTGTTTTTTTTATTTATTTATTTAAATGTGGAGGAAATCTTAAGAAAAACCAATGCCTATTTATGGCAATATGACTTTTTATTCCAACTGCACACAGTTACATTCAGTATTTGCTGCCATTGAACCGCTGTAGTCAATTCTAGGTATTATTTCTATGAACACTATGAAAAGTTAAAACTAATGTTTTCTTATTCACTAAAACAGTGAATCGAAATGAGAGCTGTAACTCATTTAATCGTGACTTTTGCGAACTCACCAAAATATGTAATGGTATTGTTCAACCTGAATGTAGCACTTTTCTAAGGTAATGTAACATAAGAAACATTGTTTCATGAAATGTTTTTTTATTCAATTAACATTTTTCCCCATGCATATCATGGCCAGGAACACTTAATTGTCATGTGACATAAAAGCAGGCATTGACAGAATGTTGTCATAGAAACCAAAAAGCATTGGTATTCTGTTTATGTGGTTAAACATCCAGAAGAAAGAATACAATCTCAGATCTAAGGTGCTTTTGTTTTAAAGAGAATGCAATTAATGTGTTGTCTAACGCCTTCAAAGCGTTCCCTGTTACTGACACACATTTTTCATAACACAAACTTCGTATTATATGTTTTTAAAGTCTTCATTTCAGCAAAATCAGAATTACCCTCAAATCAATTAACTGTTATGTGTGAGCGCTTCATCAGGGGGTTGAATTGCCGTCCAAATGTGTAGAAGAATAGTGATTATCTTAATTATACCTATGTGCTTAAGAATGTGCATGAGATTGAAATCCTAAAAGAGGATGTGAGCAATGCTGGTTTTTCTTCTTCCTCTCAGTAAGAGACTAAAACATACTTCCCCTTCGAAAGTGTGCTTGTTATCGTATGATTTACTTCAGTGTGACAGCACCTCAGGATCTGATCTAGGATTACCCAGATTTTATTTATGAGTTCAATAAGCTTGAGGGGGAAAGTTTTCAAGAGAGCACAATGCCCGGATTCATGGAAGAAAAGGAGGACCATTCGGAGGGTAAACCAAGGAGAACTTCAGAGACTGAGCTGTGTAGGTGATGAAGCGTATTGATCTATACTTGTGAGTTTGTCTGGCACTTTAATGCATATGATAGCTGACTATCAACGTATGTCACACTTATATCACGCAGTCAGCAGAATTGTTATACGTTTGGAGCTTTTCTACAACTCCCCAGCTCTTTGACTTGCAGGAGATGCGTTGCTTACTTATCAGTGTGCATGAGACTCAGTTAAAAGGGCATTTCAGGAAGATAAGTAGCTGATTTAATACATTCATTTGTTTTTTTAGAGTATATATTAAAGTATTTACTAAGAACTAAAGTATGCGTTCCTTGTTGGTGAGGATGTTTGAGGTATTGGACTGGCCTTTAAATAGTATTGAAGAGCAAGTAGTAAAGAGGTTGGTTGGGTTCCAGTGAGGGTTATGTTTACTTTTATAACCTGATTGCAATGCCTGTGTTATATTTACACAAAGCCTGCGCTAGATAATCAGTGTTTTTTACAAAAATGGTCACACTTTACCATTTTAAAGCATATCACTACAAATACCTTCCCTTCTCCACTTCCACCCTTACAAATTCTGCCAGAACCAGCTGGCACCAGTTACTTCATGTGTAGGAATACTCATTCAGATCCCAAGAACAGGAAGTCAGTATGGCTGCTCCTATGTAGCACATATGTATTACCGTATATTTCATTATCAACAGATAATAGTAAACAGAATAACATGGTAGCGTATCAGTGCTTCATTAAATGTATTCTATCAATAATAGCAGCTCAGTATAGTTTTTTCTGTGTTTTTTTACATGATGAGTGTTTCCCAGTCACCAGATTTGCAAATAAACCCCTTTGTGCTTTTAGAAAGTAGTCTGCAGTCCGAGTATGTAATCACTATGAGGCACAGAGTGGGGTCACATAATGGGTGTTATATAAGACCAGATTAAGGAGCTTTGGGCCTGGAAGCAGTGACATAACTCCTCTGTGCCAGTGAGGTGTTGGAGACGGTTTGTATGTGTGTAAGCATATAGTGGTAGTTAAAGTGAATGTTACCGTATGGCAACATGTGATAGTATGGTGTTAGAGTGTTTTAAAATATGACATTAGCACGTGTGTGCATTTTATTGTATGGCATTTGAGTGTATGTGTTAGTGTATGCGAGTGTGTGTGAGTATGTGGTATGTATGTATCTGAGTGTATAGTGTTAGCATGTATGTGTTAGTGGTATGTGGGAGATTGTGTGTCCAAGTGTATGGTGTAAGAGAGAGTGACTGTTAGAACCATGTGCGTGTGTTTTAGTTCGGATTAGCAGATAAAAACTGCACCCAGATGCCACTAACCCTAATACAATGGATTGCAACAGCTTTCACGAGGAAATCATTTCAGAAAGAAACGTACCTTGGGTTGAATCTTGTGCTTCAACTTACAGTTGAGTGAAATTTATTGAGAACATTCTCTGGCTTAGTTTAGCAATATCAGTAGGCAGTGATTTATATAATCAGAGCAGGAAAGTGGAATGTACATTACAATCTGTCTTGAAGACTGGAGAAACATGACATAAATAGCAGAAGGAGGTCTATTACCTGTTAACAGGAGTCATCTGCTTCCTGTATTATTTTCTATGACATTATGGAAATGACCGGCAAAGCATCTATTTGTGGATAGTATACAAGCATGTGTGTGCATGAGTTAATTATACATTTATTTTCAAAGCCAACAAAATATAGACGGCTGTCACTATTCAGGCCCTTAACTTCTGGTTAAGACACTGGAAAAGGTGCTTTACCTGACACTGCCTAAAAAACTGTACCAAGAGGTAAAAGAGTTACATTCAGTCAGAGGTTTCAGATCCATGATAGTACATATTTTTATGGTGACTTTAAGGGGAATCTTAGTATTTTAGATAATTAAAATAAATATTGGTATTATAGGAAAAGGAGGATTAACCATTTCCTTTCCATTTGATTCCTTGTCGTAATCAAATTAACCAAGGAACCTCAATTTTTAGTGCTAATGACCGACTGGCAACTAGAAATAAACTACAATGTTTGACTGAACATCAATGATTATCAAGATGAGGCAAATGTATGTTTTATTGAGTGTGTGTGTATGTATGTATGTAAGCAGAACAAAAATCTAAATCAAATCAATATTTGATGTGACCACCCTTAGCCGTCAAAACAGCATCAATTCTTCTAGTTACACTTTCACACAGTTCACACAGTTTTTTTTAAGGAACTCGGCAGGTAGGTTGTTCCAAACATCCTGGAGAACTAACACAGTTTTTCTGTAGATTTAGGAAGCCTCAGTTGCTTCTCAACCGCTTCATGTAATCCCAGACAGACTCAATGATGTTGAGATCAGGACATTGTGGGAGCTGTATCATCAATTCCAGGACTCCTTGTTTTTCTTTACCTTGAAGGTGGTACTTAATGACTTTGGCTCTGTGTTTGAGGTCGTTGTCATGCTGCAGAATAAGTTTGGGGCCAATCAGGTGCCTCTGGAGACTATTCCAACCATATCTCAAGCCCCAGACTAGCAAGCAACCTCCCTTATGCTTCACTGTTTCCTGCAAACACGAATTCCTGTGCTGCTCTCCAGCCCTTCAGTGAAGCAACTGCCTTCTGCTAAAGCCAAACGTTTCAAATGTTGACTCATTATTCTTGACTCCTGTTGCTTTGTTTTCGTGAATAGTTGAGTCGCTTGGCCTTGTTTTCATGTCAGAGGTATGGCTTTTTGGTCACAAGTCCTCGATGAAGATCACTTGTGACCAGACTTGTTTGGACAATAAATGAGTCTACCAGGATGCCTCTGTTTTTTACCAGTGCTGAGCTGGTGGCACTGCTGGGCATGTTCCAATTGCGAAGGGATGTAAGCACGATGTGTTTTTCATCTGCTGCACTAAGTTTCCTTGGAAGACCACTGCTTCTACGATCCTCAACATTGCCCGTTTCTTTGTACTTTTTCAAAAGAGTTTGGACTGAACATATGGAAACCCTTGTCTGCCTTGAAGTTTCCTTGCTGATGCAGTATAACTATGTTATGTCTTACTGCTGTGCCGTGCTGTGCTTTGTTGCCATCGTGTGTCTTTTGACATTAAACTTCAGCAACCTTACCTAGTTAGTGAGTTTAGCTGTTTCTTACCCAATTTTATTCCTTCTACACAGCTGTATCAGATAATGATCATATTTTTCATCCAACATACTAAATTGATGATCCTTAGCACCTGTTTTGAGTAACTGTTTAGTCATACACTTAACTATAAACCTACACAATCTTTGACCTAGAGTGTACCTAGAAGAAGGTTGGTCACATCAAATATTGAAGAAAAAAATACACTATTAACATGACTATTTTTGAAAACTTTCTCACTTTACAGCATTTTTTCACACCTGTCTAAAACGTTTGCACGATATTGTGTGTATGTGTATATACACCGATCAGCCATAACATTTTGACCACTGACAGGTGAAGTGAATAACACTGATAATCTTGTTATCATGGTACCTGTCAGTGGGTGGAATATATTAGGCATCAAGTGAACATTTTGTCCTCAAGGTTTATTGTGTTAGAAGCAGGGAAAAGCAAGTGTAAGGATCTGAGCGACTTTGACAAGGGCCAGATTGTGATGGCTAGATGACTGGGTCAGAGCATCTCCAAAACTGCAGCTCTTGTGAAGTGTCAGTATCTATCAAAGTAGATACTATCCAAGTAGTACTATCCAAGTAAGGTAAAGTGGTGAACCGGTGACATGGTCATGGGGTGCCAAGGCTCATTGATGCACGTGGGGACAAAAGCTGGACCGTGTGGTCAAATCCAACAGTTGAGCTACTATAGTTAATGGAAGTTTTGATAGAAAGGCATCAGAACACAGAGTGCATCACAGTTTGTTGTGTATGGGGCTGTGTAGGGGCAGACCAGTCAGCGTGCCCATGCTGACCCTGTCCATCGCCGAAGGCGCCTACTATGGGCATGTAAGCGTTGGAAGAAGGTGGGCTGGTCTGATGATTCACATTTTCTTTTACATCACATGGATGGCCGGGTGCGTTGCTTACCTGGAGAACACATGGCACCAGGATGCATACATGGAGGCCCCACCTCGCAATCTACAGGACTTAAAGGATCTGCTGCTAACATCTTGGTGCAGACACAACAGCAAACTTCAGAGGTCTAGTTGAGTCCATGCCTTGACAGGTAAAGGCTGTTTTGGTGGCAAAAGGAGGACCTACATAATATTAGGCAAGTGGTCATAATGTTATGGCTAATAAGTGTATGTGTATATATATATATATATATATATAATATTATAATATATTACTATATATATAAATATTATATATATATATATATATATATAAAACGGTTAATGGCTGGACTGGCGATGATGGAGTAGCCCTGGAATTTTAGATTTGATGAGATATGTGCACTTTATAGTTTGTATGCCAATGTAGTGCATGTTCAGGCATATTCAGCCAGTGAAACTGCAGACTGGGTGAGTATGAGATGCCAGTTGTACTGGATGGCCAGTCACGGCGTGTAGAATCTCAACACAGATATCTAGGGGTCTTGAAATTATGAATGTAATCCATAGACTATGTCTCGATTTCCTTTTCCAGGACACCTTAGGGTGCACATTTCCATGCCTAAAGTACATGGGTGGGGTGTGTTGTTACAATACAATCTACAAAGGAACACCCTGTTATGCCCTTTTCTATGGGTGTGCATTGTCCTATTCGGCATAGACTTAACACACGTCCAGCTGAAACTCCACACTCAAATTTCTGCGCTCCACAGCATTTCTATTACACATTTTTAGGAATCAACATCAAGAATTATAACTCAGTATACATGTCAGCCAATATTTACAGTCTGGCAAATAACTCTTTTATTTCATGCGATAGATCAAAGCACAATGAGATACACATCAGCTTTTTGCATTTCACTTTGCTTTCCAGTGGAACACACCCAAATGTTTATTTTTACATGTTTGGCTTTAACATTAGTAATCCTTTTATAGAATCCAGAAAATGAAATGTCAACGTAGACATTTATGTTAGTGTTTTTCAATGATGATTAAGAGTAGTTATAGCAATTATATGTACATTTGTACAGCTGAAACCAATAGAATCTTGTACATCTCCTTCTAGATGGGAAATCCAAAAATATTCATATCATTTCTTTCCAAAAGCATTTTAATGAAGGAAATCTGTGAGTTTCCATAAAAATCGCTTTAAAAAGTCCCTATGGCAGCACAATATTTATATTTTTAGCCATAGTGGCATTCAGTGGTTTTAGGGGGTGTGCGAACATATACAAAAAATCTGCTCTTCTGGTGTTTATCACCCATCTCCCAGATATACTGGAGTCTGATTATTCACTGGGGGCCAGGGAGTCCCCTGATCTTTGGCCCCCCTAGGCACATGCCAACTTATTGCCATGACTACATTTTATTGAAGTGAAAGCAAATTTGGTAAAGATGATACCTTTGGCTTCCTGACATATAATGCATTGCAAGATTTTGACACTATATAGGCCTCTTCTTCAGGCATATAATACATTTGAAGCAGAAATTAATTTTATTGATGTGTCATCCTGCTTGAATAGCAAAATCCAGCCACAAGCGGAAATCCATTAATGCTAATGTTTTCGGTGCTAGTGTGAGCATACGCACATAAACCTTATACTCATACCTGGGAACTTCTCGGCCCCGGCTACCCGGAGCCTTTCCTTTGTGGGACGCGGCCAGGACTGCACACTGACATCGGTGGGCGATCCCGATAATGTCGGTGGGCGGTCCTGGGGACATCAGCGGGTGGTCCCAGTGACATCAGCGGGCTGTCCCACTGACGTCCACCATGACCCGGAGAACTGGAGGAGCAGCAGAGTTCCCAGGTATGCTTATACTCCATGAGTAGGCATAGCCCGGGGTAACTGAACAAGCAACATTTCTCAGTTAAACACTGCTGAAATTTCTCTAAAAAAGAAACAGGGAAACAAATTTACTTTTCTTCCCTGATCTGTGAAAAAAAGATTAAAAAAAGGCATGACTACAGTACAATCATTACATAAAACTGGAGTACTAATGCAATGTAATATTTACTCTTTGCTAAAATCATTAGATTAATTAGATCTAGCGACAATTTGGTCCTCAAGGCTTAAGTGGCCACCATTTCATCTGTTGTTTCGGTATTGCTCGATCTATAACAGCTGGGGTTGTGTGTTAAACACGCATTTGATCCATAAACAAATTCATGAATACGTTTCTGCTAAAAATCTGATGAGTAGCTGGCATTCTGTAACATTGCTGTCAAAATAAATCATCTTGCTGAATGCACAAATTGCAATTATGATCAAACTCCTCCTCCTTTTCATTGGCTTTAAATAACGTAATTAAAAAGAGCAGCTAAACGCTAATTTTATTAATTTGAGTATTCTTTGTTAAAAAACCGACCACTCAATACAAGATTCCCCTTTACCTATCTAGTTAATTTTATGTGCCTTAACTACCGGTATTCCTAAATAGTTGTGCACATATTCCTCTCACTCAGAAACTGGCAGCTTTTCCTTTAAATCTTGTTACATTTCTGTTGGATTCTTGATAATAAGGTAGATTTTACAGAATGAACATTTTTAACCAAAAAGGGACAACTTTTGTTTTAGTTGGTGTGGATAACGGATTGTTTATGGGACAGGCCTTTACATTAGGTGGCAGGATGAGTCATTTAGAACAAGAAGAATGTATTTTAAACACACTATTTAATTTTCAAACACATTTTCAGCACATTTTTATATAGAGCCAGTAGATCTCAATGCTCTGTTTAAAATTGACAAAAACTTTAAGGCATACTTCTACACAAGGAGATGATGGCCCACTTGGGAGAAGTGGGGCAGTAGGAAAGGACTACTTGGCTGAGGTTGATTTTATTGTTGTGAGGGCCATATGGAGAACTCTGTGTTGAGATTTTTGGCAGGTGGGGATGAAAGCTTTTTTTAGGATACAGGTTGAGGGTATTAGGATGGTAAGTTATATGCTTCTATGAAAAGTTGTAGTAGGACAGAGTGTGAAAGAACAGGGTGGGGGAATCTAAAGAATAAAGTGTGGGTTAAATCCTGAAAAAAGCAAAAGGGATAGGTAATAGTGGTAGAAGAATGGAAAGAATGAAGAGTGTCATTAGGAGATTATTTGTATATGAGAGCAAAGATATATGAGGTTTCAGAGTTGTTAAGGGTTCTGTTAGTCATGGATTTAATCTTAATTTTGGAGTGTACAGGTGGTGTGAGTGGCACAGGGAGCAACAGATGAAGAGCGGTAGCATGGGAAAATTAGTTTTGCAGCAGAGTTCTGGATGCATTGGAGTTGTAAAAAGCAGGAGAAGAGGAGACCTGTTAGACAGGAAAATCACAAGGGAATCGATTAGTAATTTGGTTGTTTGAGGAAAGGACACATTTGAGAGATGTTATTCACCTTCACCTGAGATACGAGAGCAGAGACAAGTGTGACACCAAGGCATCAAACATGATCTGTTGAGTGGGTGGTACAATTGTGAAAATTGATCAAGTCACACATTATTGTGACATTTGAGGTTGTACGGGGTCTCGTTAGACACGGTGGCAGCGAGCATAGCATGCACAGTAGCAAGTTGGAGATGTGTTGGGCCGAACACTTCTCCTGGAGGCAAAAGAGCTGGGGGGGGGGTTTAAGAGAGGGCAAATTCACGTGGAATCTGCCAAATCCTTCTATGCATTTGTAAGAAGGAAAAGTTTTGATTTAAAGGTATCATGTGCTTTAAAGTGAATTTGATGACTGGACTGGCCCTTTAAGGGACTATATTTGCAGAGTGTGACTATTAATGCAGTTACTGTATTTTCATAATGCAATGCACACTTTGACCATGTGTAAATCGTATAAGTGCCAGAGCCTTACAACTGTTGTAGTCCAAGAACTGTTCGTGGAGCTATTAATCTTGTTGTGTATATTGTGTTTTATAGGCATTGTAAATATAACTCCAGAGCAGCTAATTTTGTTGGATTTTTATTTTGTTTATATGTTCCAGAAAAGTACTTTGGCCATTTTCAGTACTGCTGTCAAGAAGACTGTTCATATTGGAGTCTCAGAAAGATATTGTTTTCTAACATAGAGCGGAAGCAGTGTAGTATTTTCCATCGTTCATTCACTTCACCTACGCATATGTCAAAAACACATGGCTGGTGTTCAAATGGTTTAACAACTTTGTCATTAGGGAAATAATTTAAAAAGTGTGATGTACTGTATTAAATTGAATGCTCTGTAAAACCATGCAAGGGAAGAAAGCCAAGATGATCTTCAAATATTCACCATATGTGTGCAGCCTGCTTGTTCCAAAGAGTTCTGTTCACTCCATCTTTCTCCCCATCTTTCTTCCTCACTCGATTATATTACTATCTATACTGTATAATGTAGAGTCTATTGTGCATCACCTATCAACAAAAATACGCGGTATACATTTGAGCGTGTTGAAAAAGTTGAAGAACATTGGGAGCAGAGATGCAACCATAGATCTGTGGACCCTGTTTAGTGATGAAAAATATATTTTGATCTACAGAAATCTGGTGTTAACATTACATAGTTTCATCTCATCTTGGAAGCTTCTATAGAATAGAATTATTTGGGTACAGGTGTAGATAATCTCACGAAAAGGGATAGGTGGAAAACATTAGAAATGGCTTTATAAAAATAGACCCACCTCAGCCTTATACATGTTAATAAGGACCACTAAAATGCATATACACACCAGACCATATAGTGCTATCTTTATTTCTTGGCTAAGCTCATATTGAAACTAAAATGAGGAACCCATTATGGAACTGATCAGTTGGCATTGGTTAGGTTTACAATTTCATTTTTAGTAGGTTTGAGAATTGTAGACGTCTGAGGAGCAGTGGTGTATTTTGGCGGGGGGCTTCCCAAGGCCTGACACAGGGCAGCTCCCTAGCTGTTCCCAACCACTTATCTCTACAGCCGCCTTCCTCTATATTGAGGGCTGCATGTTATATCCCGGCATACTGCATTTTAAGGACATGCAGCTTGGCACAGTCTTCCATTGTGTATATGAATACCTGGAACTCTACGGGTTTTGGCCGGAGACTCCGCAGAAAGCACCTCTTCTCGGGATCACTGTGGAGAATCTCTAGGTCGCGGGAGCAGCATTTAGGAAGCCCCACTTCACCTTCTAACACATTACAGTTTTCCGTGTCTAAGGCTAGCACGCAACATTAGCAGACCTCCTACTAATGTTGGTGCACCACCCACCTATGAGAGCAGGAACAGCCACTGATGTCACTAAACCATCACTGATATTAAATGTGTTACTTATTTTAACTATCTCTCCTCCGCTCCTCTTCTGTTATACTGGTACAAGGAAGAAGCTCATTCCCCAGATGGGGCTCCATGGGCTTTCCAACAGAGGAACCTACTGAATAGTACAAGAGTACTATTTAAGTATTGTTGTATATTTTGGGCAGCACCTTATTATTCTGTTTTGTGTACTATCTTTTACACGTTTGTGGTCAATCTGCAGCACCAAGGTATTATACCTGTTTAAGTTGTGTTATTCAAGCACTGAATATCACTCTACCTCTTTTCCATGATGTCACCAAACCCACCCACACTGATGTCATTTTCCTTGCATGTAAATATGGGCCGATCACAAGAAGGATCTCTGATCCCCCCCCCCCAACTGGCACATGGAGCAGTTGTGCACTATGGAGCCTGATTGCCCATTAGGGTGATCTGACTCTAGTTATTAGGCATAAAGGTGTGTATTAAATGTGAATCTTGAACTTATCACTAAATGTAACTGTTAATGCCCATGTAGCCAAATGCTTTCCCTGTCAGCTGTTTCGGCTTGATGCTGATTGATGTAGTCTGCAGGTAATTATAAAGGTAATGATTGAAATGATCATGTGATAGCTGCAGATAATCAAATAGCTTGAGTTGAAGCAGCAGGGAATTTAATTTAATGCAAGAGGCCTGAGAACCAAGGGCTCATTTTTTACGGAACAGTTACTTGATGAAAGATAGGCACTTTTTGTATTCAGAAAATTGAACCCTGTTCACACAAAATAAGTTTCCTAACAGCTTTAATGAAATAAACCTGAAATAAAATACTGTACTTACATATCGGTTCTTTAACATAATAATGAAAAAAAAACCACAGCTGGTTGGCCAGACTGCTTATTTAATGGAGGCATCCAATGTGAGACTGGGGAAGAACCAGTGAATTCGGGAACAGTGCACTATTTATAAGATCCCTACAATAAAGGAGCAGCTGGTATGAGTTACAGTCCCTATTAAAAGGACAGTCTAGTCCCCAAAATTGTTTTTTAATGCATGTCGGAGTGCATTTTGCATGGACAGTGCATTTTATTACATGCAGATTGGAGCATGAATTGTCTAGTTATTGGAGTCAGAAGCTGGGAATTCTGCCTCATTTTTCTCCTCTACTGAAACCAGAAAGCATTAGTGTGTAAATGTCTTGCATATACTGAGCAGCATTCCCATAGAAGTCTTCAAATTACCTAACTATAAAGAAAAAAGAAGAATTTGATAGCAGAAAACGACCATTCAACCCATCGAGTCTGGCCAGCCAGTCTGTGGTTGGCTTCAACTACTCTCGTTGATTTCAATGGTGTTTAACTTTGATTATAATTAGCTGAGCTTGTGCAAGAAGCATTTTTCGGGAGGCTTCCTACGTTCAGTAGAGGCAGCTGGGAGAAAGAGTCTCATGAGACAGAAGAGTTCCAATAACTAGAGTACTTGCGCCTGTTCGCATGCAGTATATGCACTGAAGACCATCCAAAATGCATCTCGTTGCGCTTCTATAAATACAAAATAATCAAAGAGGACACTTAACGTTTGAGACATCTGTTACCTAGTGTCACATTAATCTCAGATCAGATCATGGAGATGCTAATCTAAGTTTGCAAACAGTTGAGATGTATAATGTAATGTAAGTTGGGAATTTTAAGGATCATTATGTTTTGGTTGGTAGCTAAAGCCTTTCCATGCTTTCCATGCCCCTAAGGGACTAAATTAAACTTTAAAAGAAACTTCACTGAGTTTTATGACGCCCTGTTATTTTCTCTGTTTACCTTATTAAAACCCTCAAGCTGAGCTCCTGAGTTTAAATCAAGGGGAAAGAACTTGGGGAATCAGTAAATAATATGTTTAAGCTAGTCTCGTGCGTGTCTCTTTCTCCCTCTCCCTGTATATGTATCGTATGTGTACATGGGGTAGATAGTTTATGATGACTGGGGGTAACCTGTAGAGGTCAATCGTTAACTACATAATTTGTGCAGCAGTCACAGATGCATCCATTCTTAGACAAGGGTCATCAATTTTTACCCGGAAATACATTTTCAAGAAAAATTATAATTATTGATTGAAATTTACCGTGATTGGTACCTTGGTACTCTGGGTGGGTCCTTAGCCAATCCTGCCTGTAATAGACTTCATAGTGCATACCTGCCAAAGGTCCTGTTCTGTCAAATTCGTTACTGTTGTGGCGTTAAGGTACTGTCTGTTTACGTTACATTGTGTACAGGCGATATTGTGATTTAACTGTGTGTCTGAGACCTACACAGCCTAAATGCTTCTAAATGACCTCCGAACTACCCAGGATCTGTACTGGGTAGCCTAGGGCTGAATGCTACAGGGTCTACAAGGTTACGCGCCCTTTAGGCCCTCACCCTTTGTCCTGAGATCCAGGTAGGAAATGGTGAGTATGATAGTGATGATCGGCTACAGACAAATGCAGTCTTCTGATACTTAATTGTTAATGTGTTAACCTGTGTTTATTCAAGAGCGGTGGGTACATTTCCATTTTTGTGTTCAACAAAAGAATTTTTTTTTACCTATTTTTATAGAGCACTTTCTGATTCCCCATAGGTATACGGTGCAGTTAATGGTTTGTGTAATGTATGTTTTTTCCATTTGTTAACAGCATGAGAAGCCTAAGCTTTTGGAACCTTTGGATTATGAGTCTGCTATTACAGAGCTAGAAAACAAATATTCCAACGATCCCCTGAAAGATCTGGTGTTATTCCCTGAAGATGACTTCTCAGTAAGTAGGCTTAATTGTACAATTTAATTTGTCATGAACAGTATTGAATTATATATATACCGGTATATGATGTCATATCCTATATGATGGATAGGACAAATGACATAAAGGTTTGTGGCTTTTAGGAACTAAGCATTTGTTAATTGAGCGCATTTTGCTATTTTTCAAGATTTGTTTGAATAACATTTTACCCGAATTTCCACCTGGTATAGAACTACCAGTATTAACAGATGTACTAATAGTCAGTTACATAATTACTAATGTTACTATAGGTAACAGCGGAAGAAACAGCATGAAATGGAAAGTTACGTTTATTTGTGGCTGTGCTGTAAGGATAGATAATTTGAAGGGCACTTTGGTAGAAATCCGAAACAACTTGGGTATTTGCTCACATACCTAATGCAATCTGTCAAGTTCCTTTTATCATATGCTTATTAAAATCAAAATGTAGAGAAATGAGAATATATCACTGATATCAAATGTTTTATTTATATAGGGCCAGCAGATTTCGTAGCGCTGTTAAAATATTTCATAATGGCAATTTCAAAATTTCAATAACTTAGTTAAAACAAATTGGTACGGAAGGAGAATCTTTGGAAATGACTATTAATCTGACAGTATATATTTTGTGTTACTCTGTCCGATTACTCCAGTATATGCTCTAATCTGATGTGAAAGGTGTAATTATAAAGCCAATGAGCGCCACAAGATCTTATCACCTAAACAGCAGGAGATAATGACTAATCTGTCAGTCAGTTATGTCGCGACATTTGTTAAACAACAGTAGGACATCAATTGGACTGTCTTGGCCAGATGACAGATCTATTGGCAGGCTCACATGTGCTAATGTCATTAAGCAACAATGAGTTAATTAAATATTCTCCACAGGCTGTCTAATTCAGACAGATATAAATGCTAGGATCTTCCATTCACTTATAATCTCCCATGTATAACTACCAGTGGATGCTAGCGGCCATCATAGTAGGCCATTGCTGTATACCTGTAGACTGCACTGACTTTATCTTTCAGGCCTTTATTGCATATTTAAAGCCTTTATTGTCTGTTATATATTGGTAGTTATTATCACAGGTTTGTATGTTATATTTTTCTCTATTTTTTATGGTATGATATTTTTTCTGGATAAAATCGTTTTATTGTCAAGGACAAGCAACAAAAGGTATTGCCACTGCTTGGGAAAAAGTAAATGATACTTGTTATTTGGTGGAATTGCGGGTCTCTGTATAGGGCATATAGTTCCAAAACATGTTGCATACACACCATGTTCATCCCGTGGTTCAGTAAATAGATACTGATTATGATATAATTTGTATAGAATGAAGAAGTCTGGAGATGTTGCAGCAGCTGCAGTTTTGTTAAGGATATAAGAGACAGTTGGAATGGGCAAACACACAAATACATATTTGCACAATCAGACACAGTGTTCAATGAGCAGTGAAGTAAGAGAGCATGTGCCTGCCGAAGCTGTGTATACTGTATTTGAAAGATGTACTGTTTCCTTCCCCATCTGAGTGTCTATGGCCATCCGCATACATTCACTACCACCCTCATTATATCACATGTCAGAGACTATTGTCCTCTGTAAGAGTCTAACATAACAATGTTACTATTTACAAAGATTGCACAATAAATGTGACCTATCACATTCTTCACAATGTTTCTTTCATGTTCTTAACGCAACTGAATCCAGGTCAGACTGGTACCAAATATTGAGCTTATGGCAGAAATAAGACAGCACGACCTATATAAGCATTTTTATGCGTCTAGTGGTCAGTTAAATTTGTGAACTTGCATGCCCTCGCTTGAAACACAGTACCATCGCTAAAATGTATTAAAAAATAAAAATGGTATAACTAATTCAATTAAAAAAACAGGGGTCCCAGGACCCCCTATTAACAGGGGGAAGGGTTGCCTCCCTTCCCCTACCCCACATACAAGAAATACAATTTTAAAGGTCATGGACACTTTTTCCACCCTGCACTGTGAATGTTTATATAGTATGTTCAATAAAGACATGCACATGTCTAATTATTTGTATATAAGACTAATACAGTAGTTTGTCTTTTGTTGTGACTTAGTCAAAAATAATGACCAATATATACAGAATTGCAGGTCATTCCAAAGGGTTCACATACTTTTTACCTGAAACTTTTTTTTATGCTAAACCTAGAAAATGTTTATTTTTTTATGTTTTTCTTTTTACACTAACTGATGGTCTTAGTGTATAAATATAGCATTTAAAGATTACCTCACTGTCCTGAAAAAAGCCTGACTATAATACACACTGGAAAAGGGCAAATTATAGCTGAACAAATACAGCAAAAATTAAAAAAAATTAAAATTTGTGTATAGGGTAAGAAACAAAATGCTCTTATAATATAAAATAAATGCTAACACATTTTTTAAGTGTATATATATATATATATATATATGAAATTTGGCACAGTTATTGTAAGATAATAATGCATAATGGATGTTTACTGTAAATTTTTTTAGACTGGCCAAGTATTTTATTTCATTTTTTTACCGGGAAGAAAACAAAAAACATTCATAAGCCCAAGCATTTATCATTAATGCAATTTTATCGTAATCAATTAGAATATTCTGTTACATCCTCTACAGAGCTGAAACCTTCTGACCTCTGCTAAGAAACAATCTAAAAAAATATATGTTATGCTCATTATTCATCATAACGTTAGGTTAGAGTGCATTGATTACTAAGGCTTGTACCCTGGTCAGCCTTGGCTCATTCAGCTTTTTAGAAGAAAAAAAAATGAGTATTGACAAAACATCTTTGGAAGCAGAGATTGGTGCGGTCATGGTGGCGCCAGCTTCAGAGCACCTCAAGGTGGCCGTGCAGAGGACATCACAGACCTCCATTGACTTTACAGCTCCGTGAGAAGGTTAGAGGAACCTCCAACCGGTCAGTGTCCACCACTGCCTGTAAAAGTGGGACAGGGGGCAAGCTACCTGGGACAGTGCCTGGACATCGGGACTGTCCTGTACTTGGGAGGTATGCTTGCAGAATAATTTTTACCTTTCCTGTAGACTTTGATCTATATGTCTGCGTACTCTTCTGGTATTTGTTGCGTGATTCATAATCAAGATAATTGTTCCAAAATTGCATTTGACTTACAAATCTACATGTCTCCATTTTGTAGTGTGACAGCTTTGATATGACATATGTCATAACACTAAGAATGAAATATTTTTGCGTATTTATATTTTAAGATGACAAGCCGATTGCAGCAACACAAACTCTCAGGGGAATCCCAGTTTAAATGCACCTGTGTGTAATTCATTCCTGCTTTTTTCTTTTGTGTTGCGGAAGAAAGAAAGAAATTCAGTGATCATGCTTTCAGTTTTAATAAATCAGGAAGATGAAACATAGATCTCTATAGCTGTTGTTGAATAACAACTCTGATATCTGATTATTTAAATGGTGTCATTTCTCAGTGGTTGATGACATAACATGGGCTGCTGGTATCGACCATCGTGGAACCTTTGCACGGACTGTTGCCATGAAATACAGTGAGCTCATACTGAGAGTTCTATTTTGTGAGATTAATAATAATCTGTATGTCTAGAGATAGAGAGAGTCGCAAACAAGACAATTAGCCTGAATATGATGGCTTTGTGTTAGATCGCCAATTTAGGTCTTAGCCATTGTCCTTAAAGAATTTGTTGGACTCTTGTGGCCCATATCAAGGGAGATACGCTGCATAATGGCAGAAAAAGACCCATAGAGATTGCACTTTGCCGCACGTAGTAAAGTCAGTAAGATACAGAGGTGGTGGTTAACCTGTGCATGCATAACTAAAATAATAAATAGCTTTGTCAAGTGAAGCCCGTGTACATGGGGGCTGGAAAATGCCATATTAAATAACGTATTTTAAGTATAAATACAGTATATATTTCTGAAATTTAGTTTTCACTTATTTTAACCTACTTTAGAATCCTGTTATCTTGCATAGACTTCGTAATGCATAAATTATGCACTTCTTTTTTGCAAACCGATGGTTAGAAAGAAGAAAGAAAGGAAGAAAGACCGAAGCATATGATTGTAACATACTGTATATCTTATACGTGAAGAGCAGGAAAGTGAATATGTACCAAGTGAAAATAATTTATTGGTATGGAGCAGAAAAGATGAAGAATTTATACATTTTAAATTATGTCTTGTGTGACCACATCCTTCCTTACCGGGAAAAAGCCTCACTAAGATTAACCTCTTCTCCACTGGGTTCATTTATTTAGAATCGAAGGTACTTTAGCTAGGGATCAGTGGGTTGGATAGCTGGCACTTGCATTGCTACAAAAAAACGTCACCGTGCTAACAGCAGGACTCTCCGGACTTATCATACATCAGAAGATGTAGTAAAAGAAATACGGCACGCGGATAAACAGATTCAGTGTTTAAGAGGCAGATCGTCAAATTTATACAGAAATACATGATAGCCCTACTTACTATCAGGGCCAGTGGGGTATTACTGAAAACCCCTGTGGGGTTTTCCAGGAAGATATAAAGCTGCATCTACAAATCTATGTTAATACACAGCTCTTTGTTCCTGGAGTTAAGTCGATACATCGCCCCCAGAAAATAAGAATTAAGATTTTTTTTAATTGTCTATAGAGAAAAGTGGGGGCTTTGAACTCCAGTCCTCAAGGGCCATTTTCCCTCTTAGGTGGTGTTAATCCACCAACGGTCCGCACATATTAAAGAAAGCCATAAAGGACTAAGTTGGTCGATCTGTGCATATAGTTAAATAGATGTTTTACATTTTAGGTTATATATATAAGTTAAAAAGGTTTTGTACCGTGTTAGCCGTTGAGAAAACAGGAGAAAAGTATAGTTAAAATGACACCATTTATTGGCTAACTGAGAGCTTAATTGCGAGCTTTCGAGACCAAGTTGTTAGGTCAAGAAAACAGTTTTGTAAGAAAACAATTGTGAAAACACAATATTCAAACCCATCTTTTTTGGCCTGATGGCTATTTAAGTTATTTAAGCATGTTCTTTTATATGTATATATGTTTGTTATGGTCAGGGAGCATATTATATTATCCTGAATATAAAAAAAAATGAAATATTCTCATATCTTAATAAAAAGAAATTGACAATATGTGTACAGGAACACGTACAAACTATTTATATCACGCTTGGGTCAAAGATGACATTTTATTTAGAGCACTGGTGTCAGTGTAGGTGATGGCTGCTCAGGAAATGTCACCATACAGTGGAAATCTTCAGTGGTAGAAGCAGATGGAGATGTATGTTTGTGGTTCATATAATGAGTAAAATGTGTGTACAACTACAAACAAAACCAGAAGAGAGAATTCTCATGTATCGCTAATAAGTTGAAGTCTGTCTGGTTCATTAGAAGTGAATTTGGGTTTGAAGCGTGTCACAGGGAGTACTGAAAAGTGTGCTTCGCCCAACATCACATAATATTTAATGTGAATGTATGAAAAAGGTGTAGTAGTTTTTTTTGTAAAACAAAATGTTTTTTTTAACAAAAGCAAGATTTGAATTAACTGTCCGCAAACCCCCCAATGTATGCTGTTGTTAGATGAAGACAACCATTGACCATCAATTCCCATGGTGCTATTCTGTCCTCCATCATAGATATTGTTCACATTCTTCTTGTCTTTCTACAGTATATTTCTTCTCTTCTTTGATACATATTAGTCTCAGGGGAAAGTTGTATATATTTATACAAATATCTATTAAAATGATATTACATATTAAGTCCCTATATGATCTCTGCACTAACTGCTGCTCTAATCTTACATTTTCACTTCCAAATTACCATTCTTTATACAATTACAGCTAGAACCTTTTGGGTACAGGAGAATTTAACAATAGGTGTATCTTTTTGCCTGGCGCCCATACATTAAGCGGATGACTTTCATTCTGCTTCCAGTGTCGTTTTTGTTCAGTGTATAATCTGCCTGTTTTGTTCTTAATTTGTTTACCAATAGATAGAAACAATCCCACTGGAGATGCAAACAGTCCTTTCCACGGTGCCTGAAGAAGCCGAACAAAAAGCAACACATTTATTAGTCAAAGAGGTAAATGAATCCAAGTTCACTGGGTGACGTATTTATTGTGTACATGGCAAACACTGGGTTTTGTGAATAAGCCACTCAATAGAGTCTGTGCAATGGCAGAATGTCTTTGGAAGTGATTCCTCATTGATCTGTAGTCAGAGCTGACCCTGTAAAAGTTTCGTCGGTTCAACCTAGCTACGGTTGCACGGTGTCAGCAATCAGCCGCATCAACGATGTGAACGCCAGTTTAGGGTGGCAAAGAAAAAAAGCAGTGTGAATGGCAGGCTCGGTTTAATTAAACAACACATGCATTCTATACATTTTATGCCATTGTTAATAAATCATGCCCAATATACAACTATGGCAGGGGGAAAAAGTGCCCTACCATTACCAGTAAAAATTATAACCAAAAAAAACCCCCATTGTTCAGCTGTGGCACCTATACTGTAGAAGATATTCTATGAAAAAGTGCAAAATCTTTTCCTATTATGTTTTTCACATATTATAACTATTTTTTATGTTTTGTGTATTTCTATAATTTTAAAAGAAGGTTTTGCAGTATTAGCCCTGAATAAAATGATGTATGATATGTGGATTGATAAAAAATGTAAAAACATAAAGGAAAGATCACAAAATATCTCTGGTCATTAAGGCAGAAAAAAATAGCCCTGAATAGACTGGGTGCCGGGGCTTTGCCAAGACGGTTTGTCTTCGTTTTTAACCAGTCAATAGCTATGTATGTAATTGAGTAAGGCATTTAGAAGAAAAATAACATTTTATTTACACAATTTAATTTATAAACATATTTTGTGTGTCTATTAGGCATGTAGAATAGTGTTTTGCACCATGCTTTGCACTTGAATGACAAAAGAAGCATCCAGGGATCAAACATGCGTAAGTGCGTAGTCAGGCACACAAAGAGTTAACTTTTTAACCTGACTTAAGATAATTTGATACAGATCTCTTACAAACTTGTCTATCACGTTTCCGGGAAACACTAATTCAATACTTCTCGTACACGATGATCAGGAAATATTTTTGGATCGAAACTCTGTTAAAGATTTAACATAATATGTGTATCCTACACTTTGCAAAGAGGTATACAGTTCTCCATTAATCATTAAATATATCTGTGCATGTTTTTAGATATAGTCCCAGCGGCAGAAGCCTTCTTGGCTCTTCTATGCAATATCAAAATGGATTTGTCTGTGTTCTGTATTAGAAAAAAAAATAGTGATAATAGTGCTTTCTATTTTCTTAGCACATAATAATGGTTGTGGCTAGTTTGTCCTCATATGTCCTCACTCCGGCTCCATCATTTATGAGTCTATTTAATCCTATGTTAAGACTGCAGAAATGTTTGCTTAATGAAAGGTCTCCTGAGGTAGATCTATGCTTCAGGGACCCCAAAACATGAAAATCATAAAACAAAACAAAAACGACTCTCTAATACTGACATTGAGTTTAATTACGTTCAACGTGATGAATGCGATACAGGTTCGTTTACATAATTCCTTATTGTTATCCAACCTTAAAATCTGTGTTGCACTTGGAAAGTTACCTTTATCCGCCATTCTTAGATGGAGACTCAGTAACTCAATGGACTCCATTGGTTTTCCCATAAGTATATGAATGATAGCAGTGTGCATCCTCCAAATCCTTTTGGCACTGGCTCTATAATTGAGTCTTATCAGTTAGAATAAGGATCTGCTCTTAATGTAATTGAACCTTCAAGAACTGAAAGTAGCCGATGAGCCCTACCTTTAGTGCAGCTGTATGCGAACGACAGCTACTACCACTGGGACAGGACCCATCTTATTGTTTAGTCTGCATTGAGACCTCATTCTCGCTGTTATCCAAAAGAGCAAATACAACCTAAATTCAACCCCAGTTGTTCCATTTGGGAAGCACCGAGAAACTACATTGTCTTTCATTCATGTAGCGTTCCAGATTACAATGGAACAATTTGGAGACCATTGCACAGAACTTTGGAACTGATATAGTTAAAAGTGTTTGGGTATTTGTATTTATGTCTATAATACAGTGTGCCGCTGAGACCTCATTATTCTTTAGTCATGCTGTTGCAATCTGATTATAATGTTTCTACCGTTTCTATTATCACTCAGCAGGCAAATGGTAAGTACCTTTTTTTCAGGAGTTCTGCTAAATCTAATAATATTGTTTTTCTAGGCCTGCAAATATTACAATTCTCACTGGCATGTGGTGAATTACAAGTATGAGCTGTATTCTGGGGACTTCCGACAGTTACAACAGTAAGTGTCATTAGACCCTTCTAACTACTTTTTCCTGCAACAGTATTCTTTGTACCATTGATATGTGTTGTATGTTCTACAATGATCACGTTTCCTTTTAATGACTCATTTTATCAAATCATTTTAGACACATATACAAATGTCACTGAGGAATGTCTTTTGGAAGCTTTGTAAATATCTCTCTATTAGTGATAATCTTTCCTGAAATACTTAATGATATATAATTTATTTAATCAATCTACTGGGGCAGACCCAGCAGTGGTAGACTTTGTGTGGTCTTCGGTTACGTTGTTGTCTGAACAATGCAGTGATGTCCTCCTCTTACTCTTCTCAGGTGGACAGTGTATTATATATATCCTAAGTATTTTCTCTTCTACGAAAAACTGCATAGGGTTTTTGTAAAGCCTGAAAGTCTATGGGCAGAAGCTATAGTGATAAAACCACTATTATACACCAATCAGCCATAACATTATGAATGGCACTTGTCAGTGGGTGGGATATACTAGGCAGCAAGTGGATATTTCGTGCTCAAAGTTGATGTGTTAGAAGCAGTAAAAATGGGCAAGTGTAAGGATCTGAGTGACTTTGACAAGGGTAAAATTCTGAAGGATAGATGCCTGGGTCAGAGCATCTCCAAAACTGCAGCTCTTGTGAAGTGTCTGTAGTGGTCAGTACCTATCAAAAGTGGTACTAGGAAGGAAAAGCGGTGAACCGTCGACAGGGTCAGCGTCAGCCAAGGCTCATTGATGCACGTGGCGGGCAAAGGCTGGCTCGTGTGGTCAAATCCAACGGATGAGCTATCTGATAGAAAGATGTCAGAACACACAGTGCATCGCAGTTTGTTGCGTATGAGTGCCCATGCTCTCCACTGCCGAAAGTGCCTACAATGGGCACGCAAGCATAAGAATTGGACCACGGAGCGAATGAAGAAGATGGCCTGGTCTGATGAATCACGTTTTCTTTTAAATCACGTGGGTGGCAAGTGAGTGTGCGTCACTTACCCGGAGAACATATGGCACCAGGATGCATCCATGGGGACCCCACCTTGCAACTTACAGGATTTAACGTCTTGGTGCCAGATACCACAGCACACCTTCAGAGGTCTAGTGGAGTCCATACCTTGATGGGTCAGGGCTGTTTTGGGTCAAAAGGGGGACCTACACAACATTAGGCAGGTGGTCATATTCATAATTTTTAAATATATAATGCCAGTGTTTTGCATAGAGCTATCTCTGCTTTATATTATTCTCCACGACTGTATAAAACAAAAATAATTCCATATGCATTGTATTTTATCAGATGATTTCATTTTCAAAAGTAAACATATTTATGTTAGGTACTACCTTAGGCCGGGCCCAGGGCAACCCCGAGAGTCCCCCCAGCACTAGGACTGCCATCCTTACAACTGAGTGCCAGAATATGATGTGATTTCTTAGTGTTCCACCTCTTAAGGTGCAATGTACAGGAATGTACGGTAGCTGGGCCTAGTCCTCCATAGTGTAAACAGTTGGGGTGATTGGAGATTTTGTGGCAGAAAGGCTACTACTACTATTATGACATCTTCTCCCCTGACATTGGAAGATTGTGTGCACTTCTGCCAAAATCGCGAGCTTCTGGTGACATCCTCTTCCCTGGTTGGAGAATCGAGGTAGGTTATCAACGGAAGCTCTGCTATTTTACAAAACAATAACCTTGTGTGAACTTCCACAAAAGTGGCAGAGCTTCTGGGACATAACTGGAAGCTCCCCCGTTATGGCTGAAGGTTAGCAGAAGGTTATGTCCTCCGAGATGTGGACGAAGAGAGAGAGAAGAGATGAAGAGGCGGTAGGGAGACATTCAGAAAGCATGAGAGAGTGAAATTAATGAAAATAAGAAGAAAGTGAGAGTCAAAAAAAGTGTGAGAATAAATGTGGACACGGGACAAAGAATTTTGTCCCGGAATTTTAAATGGTCCCTGATTTTCTTCCAAAATGAACAGGCAGGAAACGGAATTTGTTGTCCAAAAAATGAACCAAAAAATTTGTTTGAATTGTTTTTGGCCCATTTGCACATGTCTGCAAATTTTCCTACCATTATTCCATTACACACAATCCTGGGCTCCCAGAAAACTCTTTTGAAACTCCCTCCATGGTGTGTCTATCCTGTTTGGGGCCTTTGAACTAATGTGGTACAAGCAAATGTGTGCAGTTATATTATGGAGCAAATGAACTCAGGGCATCAATTTTGCAGGAAATTATACTGTGAAATGGCAGAAAAAAGGTTGTCCATCACAAAATGTATTGTTTCTTTTTATATAGAAATTTTTCCAAGACAGAAAAATTGCCTTCACATTCCTTTGAAGTTGACCATGAAGATGCAGACAAGGATGAAGTAAGCAACGAGAATCAATTCACAAAATCTATTTTAAATGCTTGCATGGGCAATAATCTCACTTGGCTGAATTGAGGCAAATGAGTACAGCACAGACATGCATTCTTCCCTAGTTTCATAAAAAATGTATAATGTTATTTTATTCAGGATACAACGTCCCTCTCGTCTTCTAAAGGAGGTGGCGGAGGAGGTGGATCAGGAGTTTTCAAATCTGGCTGGCTGTATAAAGGGAATTTTAATAGCACTATAAACAATAGCATTACTGTGCGGGTGAGTAGAAAACATTACTCTGTGTGTAATTACAGTTCTCAGCCCCCTCAGCGTGAAAACACTTGCATATTATGTGCTGTGTGTTGTGAAGCATAAAATATCTGGACATATATATGACCATGGAATTGTCTAAAGCTGAGCTTCAGGAAAATATTTTGTGACAAGGGCCATACCCAACTTTCAGTTCTTTAATGTTTTATTTCCCACTCTTTTCAGTCTTTTAAAAAACGCTTCTTCCAGTTGACGCAGCTGTCGGATAATTCTTACATTATGAATTTTTACAAAGATGAAAAAATATCAAAGGAACCAAAAGGATGTATTTTTTTAGACTCTTGCACTGGGGTCATCCAGGTGAGTGGTAGAACATACCTTAAGCGTTTCATCTCTACTACCTTGCAAAAAGAGTGTTTATTGGTATTTGTATAAATATGTGTGCAAAATAGACACGGTTAACACATTTACACCGGAAGCAGTTAATCATTATGCCCTTATACTTCCACAAAACATCAACTTCTAATAAAAATAATAAAAACGTCTTATTTTCTTGACAGCTTCTACATAGGACCAATGTTTTCCAACGTTTAGCTTTGGAAGGCAGACTCTATTCATATAGACATATTTGGGTTTTAAAATGTAATAGTGCAGTATGATAAAACCTATGAAATGTGTATAAATTATTGTTACTTATTGTACTTAAAATACATTTGGAAATCTGAAACGCAGTGATGTATGCATTAAACTCTAATTTTGAGAGTGAGTGGTCACATTGACCAGCATAGTTTTAATGGCAAGACTATCATCTCACTGATGTAATAACTTTCTATGCTGTGCCAACATACTTACTTTGTCAGGGTAGGGTCTTCGTAATGGATAGTTACATCAGTGAAAATAGGTCTTATAGCGAATAACCCCCGTCTATAGAGTGTCCATATCCTGGCCCACCTAAATGTCCACTAAAAGTCACCGAGAAGGTCACTGTGATTTCTGCCTTTATCTTTACATGTTGAGTAACGTTTGGTAGGCCTCATATTATACATTTGTATTATTTGAGCCTGAGACTAGCTTAGCGCACCGACATTTTTTCTTTTCCATGTTGAGTAACGTGGATACATTTTCTTTCTCTTTAAATCAGAATAAACATCTTAGAAAGCATGCCTTTGAGCTGAAAATGAATGACCTGACATACTTCGTGCTGGCAGCTGAAACTGAGCAGGATATGGATGACTGGATTTCTACTCTTAATAAAATTTTGCAAATAAATCCCGAAGGAGTCATTCCAGAAAGGAAAAGCACTGATCTAACAGATCATAAACTTGGTAATATTTTTAGCCAACTCAATGAATTTTGACAACAGTAATATACATTCCACGGCTCACTTTGCAGTGTCACTTAGTTTCATAGTCCTATAATACGTATCTGCCGCCTTTGTTTCCCATGATTATCCAGTTGGATCAAATGGTAATTAATCTTGTTTCTATTGTATCTGCCATATAAATGTAACATAGGCCTGTTCTGTATTTCTACATCTGCTTCAGTTAAAATGTTTTATTTAATAACGGTGAGGTGTAGCTCAGCAGTATGTGGAGAACTACATCTGACACATTCTTTGTGATTGCTAGGATTTGTCCTACGTGACACTGTTAATATTATCCCATAATGTGTTTTTGCTAGCCTTGGAGATTCATTTAATATAATTAATAACAGCCGGTCCCTTGGCTTACATTTTCTTTGTTAATTGGTATTGTTCCTAATACGATTTGGACCAGGCTATTTCAATTTGTCATTCCTTTTGTCGCAACCAACGACAAAGGCAATCACAGCCTTTTAAACTAATAGAGCTTCCACTTTGATAAGATTTAGCGTGTTGAAGTTTAATTCGGAACACATTTCTCCTGCTGTGTTTTGAAAATAATGCATACGATAATGAATAATAAATTATAGTTTTTAATGTAGTTTTGTGCTTTGTAAGTTACAAAGGAAAAAGGGAAAAAGACATTATTTCTTCACTGATTAAGAAAGGCTATGAAAAATTGAAATCATAGGTCACGGCACATTGTATAGTGAAAGACCGAACCATTTTACGTTATTCACACCTTTTTGCAGATGATCCAGAAGCCCTTATGAATTTTGAATGTCAAAAGGAAGAAGAAGATGCCACAGAGAACTCCTTGCACCCTGACCTTGCCAAAGTTAGTAACACGTACTTACCTTTTCTGCTTTAATTCCAAAAAAAGTGTGTTTATCTGACACAATATGAAAAATATAGGTGACCTAATATCAATGTATGATCTATAGTGATACAGAAACAATATAGAAACATATGCCTTTAACAAACAGTAAGCACTTATACTCAGTATTCCTTAATTAACCCTTGAAGAATAAAGTTGATTGATTGGTAGTTTGCATTTACAGTAATAAAGTACCATTACAAAAGAAAGTAATTTAACTTACTAGTTCTTCCACTTTAAGTACCTAACAGAAACAGAAGAAAGCATCCGATCTGTTAGAAATGTGGATCGACTCAATCTGTTTTCTCTCGACCCAGATATATGTGTAAGTATATCTTATTACACTATTATTATTATTAATAGGATTATTATTAGTGTTTTACAATTCGTAAGAGCCAAGTCACCAGGTCCTCTACATTTTTACATCCGGCTATTAACATTTTGTGACATTTTAGGTTGATTTCCTTCGACAAATCCCTCTCTTACTCCTAAAATATCAACCCGGCTTATAGGTTTATACATTTTTGTGCAGCTCAAATTATTTCTTATTATTATTATTTCATGACTGTTCCCATCTTTATCATTTTGGTTTCTTGCAACAGTGTTTAAGCATGAAATACATACGCAAGATTTCCATCAGAAAAAAGCAAAGCATTTATAACAATAGAAATGCCTGTCCTAGAGTTTAAGCTATTGCGTTTCTTTCTAATCTACTTGAGTTAATATTTTTAGGTAACAAAGCTCCAAAACTCAACAAGCGACTCTGCAATCAAACCATTTGAGGAAAAGACAACTAAGAGGATTATGATATGTTGCAAATCCCTCAGTCTAAATCTTCAAGCCTGTCTCACAGAAAATGACAATGATCCAATAACAAATGTAAGTTTTGGGAAGTTATCTTATTGCGTTCTTCAGAAATGGAAACCTCTAGGCTGTACTCCAGAATGGAAGAGTATACAACTCTTGTGCTGTGTGCTATTTTCCAAACAAAAAGTGCTCCGCCGTTAGTGCAGACAGAATATAATAACAAAAGCTTTATCTTTGGTCTTCTTTCCATAGCTGGAAAAAACTTGGAATCCTATCAAGATACATACATAGTGACGACAGAAAAGAACCCGTTGGCCCATCTAGTGTGCCTTTTTTAATCTCTTTTCATTATTAATTGGATAGGTTTTCCTTTGCAAATCCCAGATGCTCCTTATCGAACTTCTGAGGTCTCCAGAATCACTGTTATAATAATGCAATCACTATCTGCTATGATTTCCATGGGTGATTGCAGGAATGAAGCCTCTGAAGCCCTGGGTATGGAATCTTGTTCCATGGAAAAATACTAGACTGTATATCCTATCTTGGTCTTTGTGGACCCTTGTGCCATACTGACAATATAAACAAAGGCAAAATTTGTGAAATTTTTTTTAGAATGGGAGCAATCACCACACACACATATCTTCTTATTTCCGCCATCTTTATTTCACAGGAGTTATTGATTTAGAAAAGTCAGCTTACTGTTTCTAGTCTCATACCATTATATCCTCATATTATTCCCCTCTTCCCAGATTGAGCCTTTCTTTATGTCAGTGGCTTTATTTGACATCAGGGATGGGAGGAAGATATCTGCAGATTTCCATACCGATTTGAACCATGATATTGTCAGACAGCTAATTTCCAGTTCCACCAGTACTTCCGAAAATGGAACAACTTCTCAGCTCATCAATCAGGGAAGAGAACTGGAAGAACCCCATATTCAAGGTTTCCCAGAGGAGTGGCTGCAGTACCCCAGACAGGTAAACATGTGTTAGGGGAATGGGATTAACAGGACCAGGTACCAGGTACTCAATATGTGAGTCCTTCACCCTGATGGGTTAGACCAGAGTTACATGAGAGTACCTGTTAGGTTAAAGGGGTGCTAAAGGGTCAAATGTACCACCCCTCTGTCCTGAGTGTTTACTGATGTATTTGTTTTAATATTAATAATTATTTATATATATATATATATATATATATACACACAGTTTGAAGAGATGCAACAAGTTGAATGTGAAAGATTAATGCATCCCAAGAAGACGGAGCCTTCTTGAAAGCATGTGTGAGTGTATAAGAGCTGTTTATCTAGGACTGAAATCAATAAGTGCAGAATGTAAAGGAAGGAAAAGTTCTAACTGATTTCAAGTTTAGTGCCAGGATTTTAAAGGAGCCATTAGCACACCTGGACATTATATGCACCTTAATGCTTTAAAGGCTTCCTGGCTTTTACCCCATTTCTAAATAGGTTCTAAATCAACGGATGTCCTACAACATGTCCCTGATGTAATTGTTCCAACTGCGTGCCCAACTTAGTGATAGGCGCACAAAAACTAAAAAATAAATTTAATGCAAAGTGTTTTAAAATAAAAGCATAATGTACTTTTATTAAAAAAAATAACCTTAGTTTGAATCTAGAAGGTATAAACAGTCACGTGAGGTATTTGTTCACTGGTATATTACAGAACCTGTTGATATAATAAGTGTCTTGCCAATTCAATGTATTAGCCAGAACAGATTAAAAAGCCATCACTAGCCACATTTATGTGTGTATATATATATATATATATATATAAGATTAAACACTGTGCGTATTTTTCTTGCAGGCTATTTTTTCAGTAACAAACCCACATCCTGATGTTGTCTTGGTTGCCAGAATAGAAAAAGTTCTCATGGGAAACATTGCCAGCAATGCTGATCCATACATTAGAAATGCAGATTCCTCCAGCAAGGTATTGTTGGGTATAGACTCTTTGATTTGGGAGTCAAGTTTGTTTAGAACATAAAACTGCTTCTGAAACAGTTAGTGGTCCGGAACTTCCTCTTGGCTGTTCAGACAGCTGTGATGACATCGCAACCATTGGGACATATCATCAAATTCTCAGTATCACAAGTAGCTCAATACATTTTGTTTCCGTTCTCTCTTGGAACTTGGACTAGTAGTTCATATTTGCTTTTATATCTGGATTAGGTTGTTAACCCTTTATCCATTGTTAGAACTGCTGTCTCTGGGCAGAGACTGGAAGAAAATAATAGCCACAGTGACCCCTGGGGGTAATTTCTTTCAGAAATCATTTATAACAGCGATCAGCCTATGTGCGGAAATACATTAGAGGGTCAACGACTGATGCTTTCTGAGCCTGTTTCCTCAACCAAGATGCTTATAGCTATTTTTGACCTAGTAAGAAATGATCTTAATGTTAATGTAAACAACATACATAATATATGTGTTTTTTTCCTCATTTCTATTTTCAATATACATTAATTTATTATTGTCACCACTATTTATAAAGCAATGTGTTCGATATACATGACAATGCTAATTGAAATTCTTTTTTTAAAATATTTATTTAGTCAACGCAGAAACTACTGAAATCAACCAAACAGTTCTGTAGTAAATTGGGAAAATACAGAATGCCTTTTGCATGGTCAATGAGGTAAGTAAAAAGAGCTTTTTGTTTCATACCCAGACTTTTTTCAGGGTTCAGTAAATCAAATTATCTTTGCTGCACTGATCCCTATCCCTCAATTAAACAAGAGGAGTTTCAATTACAAACTCTGCTTGTTTATTTTCCCAGTATCCACTTTCTTAGTTCTTTAGCGCACTAAGTACACATCTACAACTATTAAGGACACGTCCGTATGTCCTATGCACTCTCCTCTGATGTGCCACCAGTCAGGCTAGCAGACATCGTTAGTATTAATGAACCGTCATACCAACAGTCATTACAGAAATGTACTGACCGGGATCTTAGTGTTGAGAGAGTTTCCGGGTTTAGACATAGCTTCAGCTCGTACCAAGTTCTAACCTGATCACTCTGTTATTCATAATAGAATCATCTTTTCTCAACATTGAAACCCTGCAGTGAGAATGTATTTTTTTTTTTAAAAAAAGGAACATTTGAGAAACGCTTTGAATCTTCTCTATTAAAATACTTATCTTTTTTCATGCAGACCAATATTTAAAGATAACTGTGGAGCCATTGATCGAGAATCCAGATTCTCCCCTTTGTTCAGACAAGAAAGTAACAAGATTGCTACAGAAGATCTGTTTAAACTGGTGTCAGAATACAGAAGGTTCGATTAAGTAGCCTTGTTTCTTAACAATATATTTGAGCTTGCAATTGACTAACGATGTTCCTCTTGTAAGTAGGCCGGTTTAGGGAAGACCTTCTTCATCCTTTCTAGATGGTGGCTTGAAAAAGTCCCAGTTTCCATATATTACAATCATCATGTTCAGTTATGAGTTATGGTATATAGCCTTAAAGTGACAGAGTCTGAAGAGTTTTTATATATGTAGATGTTTTTCCAGTGAAATAATGACATATCTTGTAATCCTGGTTCTAATCCTAGGACCAGTCTTGTAGACCCACCTATGAGTACTAATCGATAGAAAACATAACTGAAAAGATAGCACTTTGTATAGGGTTACATTTTAATCTTACCACTGCATGTATATCCCCTTTATAACACCTACAATATTTTATGCTAGCTTTTAGTAGCTTTTCTGTAGACCCATTAATTACTCAGCTCTCAGTATGAAGTTCTCCTAGGTGACATTGGCTTTTCTTTATCCCGTCAAGAACCAGCTATGGTCTTTACCATCCTAACAGCACCAGCCTTAAGGAATCTTTTCCAGCACTAAACTTCCTACCCTATACATAATTATGTGTAGGGCATTTGCCTGTATAACATATAGTTAACTATATCCATCTATAAGTCTGTCCATCGATCAATATCAGTATATAATCATGCAAACTGCTCTGGACGATACATCTTTTTATAGCATTCCCAGTTAAGCAAAACTCTGCTTTCTTCCTAAACATAGTAGCCTTTTTGTGTCATTGCTTACATATTTAATGAGAGGTGGTGGGATGTATGTTTGCCATTATTTAATAATAATAATTATTATGATTATTGTTGTTATTATTGATATTATAGTGCATATTTTTAACATTTAAATGTAGCTATACAAGAGTAATAAATAAGCAAAATGATCCTACAAATGGTCTAACCAATTAATTCTTGTTTATTCAATGTTCTTGGTCGGAGAACATGAGGATACGGATGGATATTGCTCATTATATTACAATGATTGCATTATGAGAAATGTATTCTCTATTTCATCTCTGCTGTCAGAACATCACCAATTGCTTAATATCATGAATATGACAATGAATGCAGCATTTCTGAAGCATAACGAGACTTCTCTGTTAAATTTGTTTTTCCGAATATTATATATCTCAGAGTAATAGTTTTCCATAAAAATAATTTGTGTTATCTGACTGAAGTGCTGTCAGTATTTTGTATTTTAATGCAAAATACATTTCAATACCTTGATGCTGTTTGACGCACATACTGTTTTTCTCTGCATATTTTTTTTACATATTTGATGTATTTTATTGTTTTTTCCCTGCATTAAAATGTTTATGTTTACTTATATTAATATTCAGGGCTGAGAAGATTAGTAAAATACAGATAATTCCTGGAAACTTGGAAATATCAATAGACACTGTTCCCATGGAACTTCCAAGTGAGTAGGATCTTTTATGTTCTTGTGCTGCTAATAAATTATCATATGTATATGTGAAATAATTACAACCATGCTTGTCTGTTCCTCAGAAATAGTAACAGTGCTTCGGTGGTATTTACCAAAACTAGAGTTTTCCTAAATGCAAGCTCAGCTATAAAAGCCAAACAGTTATCGGCTTGGTTAAGCACAAAAATGTCCATGTGTTTAACTAAACCCGTCGGTGGTCCTGTAGTGCATTAGTGTCTATTCACTAATGGTCTGAGAAATGTGAGATATATGTTAAATAGCTAACGCTTGCAAATTAATCAAAATATCCAGTCCGCTGATTCACTACTGCCAACTGAGTTACGCTCGACGGGCAGTGAGCTTGACTTGCATCAACTCAACTAAAAGCCAGAAACTGATGGAAACACCTGTGTTGCTTGACACTTGCAAATACGCATGTTTGACACCCCCTATTTGCACAATTAAATATTTTTACAAGTTTAAAAAAAAAGTGAAGTAAATAATACAAATTTGATAGCAGGGGGACTTACAGACTTCCTAGGGTCTCCCCAGTGGCTAGTTCAATATAATAATCAAAAAACCCTAGGCGGAAACATGCATAGTACTGGGAATTCATGCTTATTAAAGGCAGTTTTGCCTAATACATAGTCATATTTTTAAAAAAAATGCGATATTCCAAATAACAGTGGATAATGAAAGGTGCTCTTTTTTTTAGACTGTCTTACCTCATCTCTAATACCAATTAAACCATTTGGTGAACTAGAGAAGTACGCAGCCACAGTGGAAGTGGAAGAGTTTGTTCAAGCGTCAACCAAATATTCTCAGCCTTACAGAACCTACAAGAACCAAATGTATTTATATCCCAAACATCTCAAGTATGACAGTCAGAGGTGCTTTAACAAGGTAAGTGACATCGATTGAGGGTCGTCATACTGGCTCTATCTCCAAGATTATAATGGGGATGTTTTGATGTAACACGGTAGAATATTTTGCAGAGCTATCCCCCAAATCATATGTAATTCTTTGTAGCCTTAGTACTAATGTGTGTTTAAAGCATCTCTCAGAGTAGCACTTTAGGAGAATAACTCTCAGACTTGTAATCTGACTTTCCCTGGTTTCTCTGTTGTTTGAAAGGTTCTACGGTTGTGTATTAGTGGGTACACCTCTGAATACATATGATTCTAAAATAATACACAAACTGAGTATAAATATAAAAAATGTATATATAATAGCAGGTCCCCCTCACAACAATACTCTACTGTGTTTCAAACACATCCATGCTGACATATTTACCCATACATATCCATGCTCACACGCACACCCATGCTTACACACATATACACCGATTAGTCATATCATATCATAACATATATTATGTTAAAAAAATGAATATTAGATATAGAATCTAGATGGCCACAGAAAGAATAACTAAGAAATGTTTAACCTGTGATGGGGCAATGTGAGTACTAATGAAGCTTTATCTGTAATACCTTTTCTCTACCCATGAGGATGGCACCATTTAATGTGTTTTTTCATTTTTTTCCCCATGAAATAAAATACTACACATAAGCAGTTGGTAACAGCTAATAAGTTTACCATGCAGGTTATCGGCACCAAAAGCTGGCTGCCTATTTTTAAAGTTTCAATTGTTTTCATTAATAATAATGATATGTTTTCCGGGATTCTGGTTTATTTGTCACAATCATTTTCAATATTTTCCTGTTTGTTCCAAAGCTAAGCAAAATAGCATTTGTTGCACAAACTCTTTATCTTGTGGTTCTTGCAGGCAAGGAACATAATGGTGTGTATTGAATTTAAGAACTCAGATGAAGAAGGAAGCCAGCCTCTAAAGGTAACTAAAAGCCATGAAATATTATGCTACGATGTGAATGCTTTTTATATACACTAAAAATCATTGTGAATAATATGTTCTTTATTTTTATTTTTTATATATTTTATCTAGTGTTTTGGCTAATATCTTGAAGGGGTGACTCATATGTTACTCAGAAGCACTTCCAGTAACGTGTGAATGTTGTTAAATCATGATGTAATACAACAGACGCTATGGGGTTTTTGTGGGCCATACCATAACCCTCGAGGGCCTGCTCCAGTCTGTGGGATGCATTTCATTCACATCTTTGTTTTTATATTATAAATTAATGGAATACATTAGTTTTTTTCAGTTGTAACCAGTAACAAAGCTCATATGTAGATTAGTGGTGGAAGGTAATGGTAACAAATGTTTTCAGCCATCAGAAACCCAGCAAGCCAATGTAGTTCTGGTTAGAATTGCGTAATATAATGTGCTTCGTTATAGAAAGGTAACAATATACAGTTCTCATTTCATCAACCAATGGGTATTTATTTAGATTATTGCAAAGTTTGCACACTAATAGCATTGACAACGAGCAAAATGACATGTCATAAGAATATGTTAGACAGAAGAAGCCTTAAGCTGAAGAAAAAGCCATTGCCAAAAGTACGCATGGGTATGTTTTAATCCTCTCGTTCAGGATGTTGGAGAATCACCAAGCAGCCAGGCTCCAAATATACACTGATGAAAACATTTTACAGAAATACAAAACGGGTCAACATAAAAAAAATCATTACTAGTGTGATAGATTTTGGCTTGCTGTGGGGACTCCTCTAGTACATGGAAATGAGGTTCTATCAAAACGATTGTATCACTTAGGTAAGGTTTCTAGCCACAACACTTGGCGGGTTGGTAAAAAGACATTTATAATATTTTCTACTCCAGATTTTTACTTAGCAATGTTTTACACACCCATTTAGAAGTTCCTTTAGAACTGTCCTGAAATAAAAGTACCTATTACTGTAATACCATATCCTTTCTGTCTGCAGTATGAAAGCTTTTATTTAATTCTATGGTATTTACTTCCATATGTCTACTATGACAAATCTGCAATTTTTCATAGTTTTCTTTCTTTTCTGTGTATATATTTCATATATTTATATATATATTTCAGTGTATATATGGAAAACCCGGAGGTCATTTGTTTACAAGAACAGCATATACCACAATCCTTCATCATTCTCAGAATCCAGATTTCTATGACGAGGTCAGTCTCTGAATGTTATCTGTCTTGTTCACTTGTACTGTCCCCATCCACCTTTTGTATGAACTTTGTCCCACACCAATAGCAGTCATCATACTCATGCATTAATTGTGAATGGATCAGTTAATTACAAAACAGTCCATAACGGGTTTGTTTAAACGGCGTTCCATCATCCCCCATTAAAATTGAAAGAAATTGACTAATGGCAGCAGCCTTGCAGTGTCTATCATCTGGCAGTGATTAGGTTAAGCTTATGTTTTATATTTTCAAACGACCCTGTAATAAGTGGTTTTCTCTTCCTGTACCAATATGGTTTAATAACCAAGAAATGTTTTTTTTTTCTGTTTGCAGCTCAACATATTCCAGCTCAGATCTTTCATATTTATAGCCAAGGCTTGCTGGCATTTTTTGTACATAAAGTATAGGTTAGACCAATATAAAATGATGAATTTTCCAAATGTTAGCTGACACCAAAATTTGGCTTTTATGTTGTTATTACAAATGAATACTGCACAATTCGTTAAGGTCCTGACCGTTTGTAATACTGGGCTCCATCCACGATTGGAGGGGCAATGAATTTGAAAGTAATCTATCTTAAACTATAATCTGTTTTGGGAAAAGATATATTATTAATTATATTATTAAAGAAGCCTCCATAACAATATTGCTTGCCATTGCAAGATAACCATATTGTATGTTGTGGGTAAAACTGTACCTCGTTCCAATATTGGAGTAAGCTAGTAAAAATTATTTTGTAACCCCTTTATGCCCAGAGGGCTTTATGACCACATTTTTTTTGTCATTTTAAACCATGATAATTCCCCTTTTCATATTTGATGAACCCGCACAAAATACCTCATTGTGTGCAAAAGAAGAAGGGCCTTCCTTTACAATCATAGTAATACATAAAACATATTAATTATTAGTTATAATAGATACAAACCAATACTAGAATAGAGAAAAAATCTCCTGCAGTGTAGGTGCCACAGCTGAACACTGAAAGTCTAGCAACATCTCCTGATATTATTATTATGTTCAAGAGGGCCACATTCATGCTTTACATATTACACCGTATTACATATTCTAAGACTATTTGCTTAAGGTGTAAAAGAAAGTGTTTTTTTTAATAATTTACTTTATGGGTAGTAGTAGGGCTAAGGGGCATTTTTTATTTAAATTGTATTTATTTTATTTTTTTCCTTTTTTTGCATTATTCCCTGTGCAGTGCGGCTCATACATTTGGATCTCACTGGGCTCCCAATAAATTTAATTTATTTATATTTCATTTTTTCCTTAATTGCTTATTGACTTTTTTTTAGAAGGGGAGACACTTTTTTTCTCCCTCCTCCTCTTATCTATCTGATCAGCAGAATATGATGGGGCTATAGAAAACAATACATAATAATAATAATGTGTGCTGAACACACTGTGATTAGTAAGTAGGGCTCCATAGCAATCAGCCAGCAGGGAGAGCAATGGGAGAGCTCTGCTGTCCTTCAGTGAAATTCGGGGGGTGTCAACAGTGACACCTTGACACATACTGGGAGGGAATGCCCGATCACGTGATGGGGCATTCCTTGTATTGCGGTGTACCGGCGCTCGTTGCAAACGCTGTTACATGCGAACGGTCGGTAGGAAGCCAGCAATGCTTGCTTCTACCAACAAGAGAGACTACAGGCTGTCAATAGACAGCCTGATCTCCCTGCCACTGCAACAAATTCAGGATGTACCAATACATCCTAATGGACTTCTTGGCACAGATTTTAAGGACGTCCTAAGGGGATGTGTTCTCTCTCCGTGTGGAGCTACAAAACCCACAATGCTTCTATGATATTCAACCTTCGGCATCATGGGAGTTGTAGTTCCACAACATCGGGGAACAAATGCTACTTTTCTTCTGATTTATCCGCTTGTACATCTTTTCTTGTGTTTAATGAAGACTTTCACTGAAGCGAGAGTAATCTCACATCCCTATAGTCATTTATAAATACTATGTGCAAACATAACAGAAAGGAAAGGAAGAAAATGGCTTCTGTGTCGGGGATGAAAGCCTTGTTTCTCTGAGACAAAAGCTGTATTGTTTTAATCTTCTTTGTCTGGTGGGTTTAATTCAGTTTTCTGCTCCATCTGCAAAGTATTCTGGAGCACTGCAGTACCTGCCAATGGGTCTGGTGCATGAAAACAACATATGTGAAAGCAAGCCTAGGTGTAAAGTATTATATCTTGTGCAAACATAGGCCTGTACAATTTGGATATTTTCATTGAATATGTTATCACTGATATTATTATTATTATTAGGATGTAAAATATAAGATCTGTGTATGTCCAAGATGCATGTATCTAAGGAGAAGTGTGATATTTTACATTTCAGGTGAAAATTGAGCTTCCCACTCAACTTCATGAGAAACATCACATTCTGTTTTCATTCCATCACGTCACCTGTGATATAAATGCAAAAGCTAATGCCAAAAAGAAAGAGGCTCTGGAAACCCCAGGTATCTAGAAGGATTACATTCACCCACATTTTGTAACCATCTCTAAGTGAATGTCCTCATTTAGATATTAAACTCATCACTTGTTGTCTTTTTTTCATTTCTACCCCATTGATCTCCATAAGTGTATGTATCCATTTCTTGTATAAAAGTCTATTAATAAAAATCTATTGCACTTCTGTGATAGTTTTCTTGTCTTCGGTTCTTATAGTTGGATTTGCGTGGCTGCCCTTGTTCAAAAATGGACAGCTTACCTCACAGGATCACCTTATCCCTGTTGCTACGACTCTGCCTCCAAAATACTTAGGCTGCGAAGATGCTATATCTGGAAAGGTATGACAAGAGTTTTAGTATGGGCAATTGATCGCCTTCAAATTGATATAAAGTAACTAGAGTATTTGGCACCTAGGGTGGATGCTATATTTGGCATCCCTCACCCCCTCCCTTTAAAATGTAAAAACACCCACACTCTCACTCACTGTAAATTACTCTCTCACACTCTCTCATGCTCTCTCACGCTCTAACCCTCTCTCCCTCTGTGTCTCCCCGCCTTCTCCGCCGACCGCTTTTGTGCCCCAAAGCTTCTGTTACCTCTTCTTCATCTTCTTCCTTCATCGGCCTGTCTGTAAACCAGGCCTCTCGGAGTACTTCCAGAGAGCCCAGCGTAATGAAGACAGATTTGTGGGATCAGAGAAGCGTTTCTGCACCTGTCTTTCTCCACGAACCTGTCTGTATTATTTTGGCATCTCGGAGTACTTCCGCAGAGCCAAGGGGACAGCCTTTCCCCTGTACCTCCAATTCGGGAGAGAGTGTGCGTGGAGGCCCCGTCCTTGTGTGGAAGTGCTCTGCACTGCTATTCTTTAAACTCAGTTTAGAGACCATTTTTTCATTGCCAAGAGTGATTTGATAAAAAAAATGCTTGATTACTGGGAGACCAAAAATAATAAAGCCTGTACATTGAGCATCATCCTTAGTGGTGGCCCCTGGAGACAGTAATCTAAAGAACTGAATATCAGACACATAAAATGTATGCGGATGGATACATTCATATAAGCTTAAGAGTACACAAGTTCTTGACTGCTAGACTTAATCAATGTGCAGTGTGCATCATCAAACTGTTTTGAGTCAAGAAAGGATTGGAGATATTTTTTCCCCACAGGCTCCATACTTGGGGGTTTACTAATCAAATCATGTTTGTAGTTGGTATGTGGTGACATTTCAACTTAGGTATCGCTTCACTGTAATGAATTATTAATGGTGAACCCTGGCAGCTTTCTCATGCAAGAGTGAAGGACAACATAAAGCATACGTTGTAGTTCATTAATATTTTCTTCTCATGAGTACGTTATCCAACATGCACTGTTTAATTACATAAATAAATAAAACATTTAAATAATAATATGTTAATAAAATTGTATTTCAGCAAAGTGGAAGTGACCTCAAATGGGTGGATGGAGGGAAACCACTTTTTAAAGTGTCAACTCTTATTGTATCCACCATATACACTCAGGTAAGGTCTTGCTCCCAGAATGCTACAGATAACGTATAAACTTTCTCACAGATGTTGACAGAAATTGAGTGTTCTAACTATTTAGAGATGATCTTAAAGAGAATATGACATGTTCCCAAGTCCAAAGTTATACAGTTCAGAATACTTTATAACAATTCATGGGTTAATGTTTTAAGCGATTTAGTCATCTTCCTGCTGTCCGCAGTTAAATCTCCCTATTATCTGTTTCACTTTGTTGGATCTGATTGTGCTAGCTTGGGATTTGGGGGTTAGTAGAAGGTAGGGAGAACATTTCAGGAGTGGATGTTAGTTAGCTGACTAGGTTTTACACCTGAGCTTAATTCTACAGTTCACTAAGGTAAAATATTTCTAGAAAATAGCGCTTTTTGTAAAAAAAAAAAAAAAAAAAGATAAGTCGCATAGTTTCACTATAAAATTTAATAATGCATAAAGCTTTGTTTTTGTACAAAAAAGATGCTTTGGAAACCCCAGGTACTTAGAAGGTAGCTTTCAGAAGAAGCTTTTCTTTTTAACACTGGAGTAGTGGATTTTGCATGCTGACTGCTGACAACATCATTTCGCTGTCAGGTCGTGGAGAAAAGGCAATGTAGCCAAAAGAGTAGATTGCATTTTGTCCACATTACCCTTTTCCCCCTTTTTTTCTCTACAGATGTTACATTCTAAAACCTGTTGTTAAAAATTGACACTGACATTTATCCAGTCTGTCTCAGATTTTGTGAATATAAGACTATAATGAATATAGGATAATATTTAAGAACCACTCTAGCCTTTTTTTATATTAAATGCATATTGGTGTCCATTCTCTGCTTATTCTACTTATTTTCTCTGTGTCAGAGGTGTCTGCCTTAAATTTGAGTGCAGCAGAGCATGTGCAAGAAGTGTACATAAGTACGATTCCTCTTTACTATTCCTGGTTTCATTAAAGGCAGCCAAAGGGGGAGACACAAGTTTCATTTTTTTCATTTCCATAACAGAAAAGAATTCATGCACATTTGACTCCTATATGTATCAGAGCTGTTTCTGTTCAGTTCAACATTTATCATTGACTGATGACTCCATAATGATGTTTGGACTATTTAAAAAATGTCTGGGAAGGTCTTTACTTTAGTTAATTAGGGAAAATCCAACTGTGTAAAGTCTAGATAACCTGAAATTTTAGTTGTACTGTGCATATATATTGAATAAAAGAAATGCCATACACTATTTTATCCTTTTAGGATCCATATCTGAATAGCTTTTTCCAGCAATGCCAAAAACAACAAAATGAGCTATCAAAGCCTACATCGTCTGACTTCATGGCTTCCTGTAAGGTACAGAAAAATCCATAATGCGCGCACACACACACACACACACACACACACACACACACACACACACACACACACACATATATAATAGCTGTGGTCGTTTGAGTCGTCCATCTGCCTTCGAAGCACCTCTCCTCTCTATAAATGCATTGTGTTATTGTAAAATGAACATTTTCTTGATGAAACAACTTGTTATGCAAAAGACCTGTTTTTTACAGAATTCTTGTAGTGCTACCACCACTGCAAGGGATTCTGGGTGGGTATATGTAAATAAGGCCAACAATGGATCACCTTTTAGCCTCTATATCTACTTTATACATGGACCTCTTGGAGTAATTGTACTAGACAGCCTCTAAAGTCCCCTTAAGGGTAAAATGAGCTCCCGCATTAATTAAGGTGTGTGAAATATACTTTTCCTTTAATAATGATGTTGTTTTTCCACATTCATTTACCCTGATTATTCCTTTCCTAGAACTTACTAAATATTGAGAAGATCCATGTGGTTATAAACTTTCTTCCTGTTCTACTGAATCAACTATTCCATATTCTTACACAAAATAATGATGATGAGGTCATCACCATTATAACCAGGTATAACTATTGACAAAAAATTCCACTAGCATTACTAGATATTTTGTATTATTACAATAGATAAAATGTAAAAGTTCAAATTACAGTTTATTTATTTACAATTACCCATAACTTCCTCATTTTAATATTTTTGATGTTGGTATCGATAAGAAGAAAACTTTTAAAAGATAAAATCGGCATATGAGAGCAGTTTGTACCATTGCAAAGTATAGAATTAGATCCATAGTTTTAGAGTCTTCTGGTAAGTAATCATCCCATTGATATGGTTCTGTGATATGTTTGCTTTGAAAAATATGTGTTAAAATGTGAATGTTATCAGGTTGCTCGTTAATGAAGAAATAGTTCAGTTCTGTTTTAATAATATTAGCAACATTGGTGAGTTTGAGTACCCCAGATAAACAGATCCAAGCAAGTATTAACACATTAGTAATAATAGACATAGGAAAATGGGGGTATTAAACCCAAAAATAAAAAATAGATAAAATCTATGTCCTTCAAAAATATCCCTAAAAAATGTCAGCACTGCCTGTAGCGTAGTTGATGTAGCTGACTTTATTAGACTTCATTATCTCAGTCATTCCTTGAATTTGTTGATGCATTTTCATTGCAGGGTCCTTACAGACATTGTGGCCAAATGTCATGAAGAACAATTGGAGAGCTATGTCCATTCCTACATAAAGGTAATTCTGGGCTTCCCTTAACTGTATGTTAAATGTAATTCTTAAGGCGACTGGGATATATATATATAGGTATAATCTAATGTGCACCAGGCTTTAAAATGTGTTTGGTGGTACTTGTGTAGTTCTGATTAGTGGAACCTTTTACTATAGATTTTAACATTGAAGCTCTAATATAGAGAGTAATGTACCTTATCGCATGCAGACATATGACAGTACTGAGCTGTTTGGGATATCTGTACCAGTCATGGAAGAAAGCTGTAGGGAAGGCTCTATCCCAAGCTTGCCAGCTAGAATCAGGGAAAAAGGAATGTGTGAGAGGAGATCAGGCTTTGGATGACACAAGCCTTCTTGGCCATAAATTTAAAATGAGGTTGGAATTCAACTAAAAGCTAATTTATAGCAATATTGGTAAAGGTATGATTATAAGCTGCGGAATGTTCATGATAAATATATTAAGTAAAAAAGGTGCAGGCATTAAATATTTTATTTATCCCATATCCTTGTTTTATCAAGTATGTATTTAAAACACAATCACATGGAAATCGGACAGTCCACGAGGAACTTGCGAAAGGAGTGACAAGTCTCTTAAAGTCAAATGAAGCAAATCCAATAAAGCTTGTGCTTAGGGTAAGTTTGTAAACAGTGTTTTATGATACAAAACATGGAATCTTCTAAGAATGTTAAATCTATTCAATGCTCCCATTAAAATGTTACTATAGAAGGTAACGCGGTCTCCCACAAGTTGTTGTGAATACTTTTGCATAATTCTGTCACTCTGTAATCAATGGGGGGAAATACTCAAAAAAGCATCTCTGGCTATCACCTGTTAGAACGCTTATTTTTGGGGAAACAGTTTTTTTTATGAATCGCTGATATTGTTCGCATTGCTACTGGCAAATACAACTCTCTGCTTCTTCCTTCAGCATTCCTGGTTTTTCCTTGAAATAATTATCAAATCAATGGCTCAACATCTTCATGACAATAATTTAATGCAGGTAAGTCATATTTTTTATTGTTATTATTATTTCAGAGTTAAAGTATTTTTACAATAAAAACTTGATTGTATGATTAAAATTTTTGGAAGTAGTTACAATATCGAGCTTTGTAATAAATTAGATGTGAAAATGTAATGAACAAAGTCAAGGGTACATCATGTCTGTACCTGGGAACTTCCCTTCCAGAAGCTGCTCATCTTCTGGGGGAATGGTTTCGTGGGAGGACAGGGCAAGGGACAGCCGGTATTAAGTGGGTGGGGAGTAGGAGGAGAAATGGGCGGGCATTGGGCGGGGTCAAACAGCATTCTCCTCCCCAGGGAGAGTTCCCAGGTGTGATTTTGTCAGGCTGAGGTATGGAGCAGCTAGGTTAAAGTAGGTACAGAGACAGGAAAATAACGCATGAATGCTTTTCTGGTTTTTCAAATAGAATTTGAAATTTTATTTACTTTTAAATGGATTCATTTAACGAATTCAAGTACAGAAGGTCTCAAAAGTTTGATGCTGCAATATACTGTCAAAAAGTAATTTTTAGCAACTTAAGAAAGAATGTAGCTGACTACTGTTTTTTTAACGGAGGTGGGAGGAATTTAGTAACAATGGTAGAGTTCTAGCAGTCTGTTATATGATTTTTTCCTAATGAAAGGCAGTAATATCTCTCTCTAATTATATAGTGAAAAGGATGTTATCTTTGTGCCTAAAAGCACCGGAATTATAGTTTGTGTTCTGTATTTGACATGCATTCACGTTTAGACATATTTTATCTGCGTGTTTGATGTATATTTGCTGAAGTTTTCAATTTCTTATATAAACTGTAAAACTGCTATATTTTTTAAGGTTCACCGGACTAAAAGGTTTCCTGAATCCTTCCTCAGTGAAGTGGATTCGCTTGTGATGGGCTTCTCAGATCACATCATCTGGAAATACAGAGATGCCGTGGAAGAAACTAGGAAAGCTAACCTGAGTGTGGCTTGTTTTTTAAAGGTGAACATAGAGAGTACATTTCCAGATACAAATAGCGTCACCCGTGAATCTTTGGGTCAGGTTTGCTTGGGTATAACTAGGGCAATTCTGGACAATTCCAAAAGTTGGAGTAATATTTACTAACATAACATTCTTATCCATGGTGATTTCTACAAATGATGCTCCAGAATTGCTGGGGGGGAGTAAATCTGCCACACTGCTTTAGTCCGTGTGCCTTAATGTCTATTTATCTTACATTAACCCATATGAGATTCTAATGTGCTTTATGCAATGATTTCTTAATGTAGCGTATGCAAGAATACAGAATAAGCAGAATACACAATACCATCGTAGGGTTTTAATAGTGTATGTGCTGTCAAAACAACCTAGTGACCTAGTGACATTGTATAGGAATCCTTTCTTTTATAGATTAGACTAGCCATTTGGGAGCAGTCAAGCTGAAGGTATAGAGCACTGCTGCTTCTGTATGTTAAATGCGAATAGCCTTGTTGAAGTGGCAAATGAGTAAACGGGTAGGAAGTAGCCATGGAACGGACAGAATGGGTGGAATTAAAGTAGGAGTGGAGAATACTATGGCTTAACCCACTCACATTACTGGGCATAGAGATAAAACACAAATGTGATGGCGATGCCATATTCCAGTCTTAATCTAATGCTCACAGAATCAGTGGAAAGAGAGGATTTTTTAGTGTCCACCCTACACCCTGTGACTTTTTTTATGTAAGCTAAATTGTTACTTAAACAGTTCCAAGCACGGTGCTTATATATATACTTATGGAGATCCTGGAATAGTGGCATCCATATATCAGTGAATAAAATATACAGTAAGACCCACAATTCAAATTTTTTGTTTATGAGTTGTTATGATACAGGATTTACAGTTTAGTGATCTAATACATCAAAGAAATTACTGTATCTAGGGGTTCCTTTTCTATCTAAAATGTTTAGACTAATCTGATTTTTTAGATCCGCAATACATTTTCTTGGAACCCGTTACAATTAAATTCCTTTTGATCCATTTGTGATATTATTACGTAAAGCAATGTAAAGCAACATTCTAGTCTCTTGTACAGTATGTTTCCTTTGTCTCCTAGTTTCTGATGGTTTTGTTATATATCAGATCCTGAAATGCATGCTTAAATCCTTATTCCACAGGCTGAATATGTCTTTAAACTGTCCCTAGTCCTTCTAACTCCTCATGTTAGAAATGAAGCATTAAACATATAAACTTTTTTTTTTTTTTTAATTATTCCAGCGCTGCTTTACATTTATGGACCGTGGTGCCATATTTAAGATGATAAGTTGCCATATCAGCATGTTTAGTCCTGAAGATCACAAGGTAAGAAATAAAGTAATTTACTACTTGCAGCTAGGCTGTTAATCATTCATTAGAATGTAATCAACGAATTTCACATTCTTGTACTGCATGTTTTACATACGTATCATAATACTCCCAAATCCTGCATCGTTCCACATAGCTTCACAAACTGGGAGAGACCGGAGGATTTTTAGACCCCAATGTTGCCTCTCCTGTCCCACTATTTCCCCCACACTAGAGATCTGAAACATGACCATTGTCTCGTTGCCTCACTCTTGTAACCAGCTTTTAGACAGAGACAAATTAACCCAAAGTCACTTAATTTCAGTAAATATCTTAAAACCAAGTACCCATTGAGAGCTACCCTTTGGTGTTTAAGCAGCTAATGCTAGACCAGACCCCTCTTTGCACTCCATTGCCTTCATGGATAAGCATATTTTGGTGTCTCAATCACAACCTGTGTTATATTCGCATTTGAAATAGGGACCTTCGGCCCTCCCCAGTCACCTGAACAATGGCAGAAATATTTAATAGTAACCTATAAATGCTCATTATAAATAAAAAAACTAGGGGCTCTGATGCGGGATTTTGACCCAGTGTTATAGGGTCCTTCCAGCTCTCCGTGTCCTCAGGAGGGAGCGAGGGATGCCTAGCAAGCAGGGGATTTATTTGCGTCAACCTTGAGATTCGCAGGCCAGGTACACATGGCTTGTCAGAATGTCTTTGCTGGCTGCCTTGGCTGGAGTTCTCTGTGTTGGGACAGAGACATAGTGAGGGCTGACTGGGAATGTTGTATTAAATCACTATCGCTGTATTATAACCATCACTAGTAGGCAATGTTGGCTTTTCTTTTCCGTTCTATTTGTATTCCATTTTTATTATTACCCTTTCACAACAGCTGATAAATGTGATAATTGACCATATGTCTATAGTGCAATGATATATTTTGACGAAGCTGCTGCTACACTTACTCTTTGGCTGTATGTATGTGTGGATTGGTACTTTTTGCTCTTTTTTTTTTTAACATATGATAAACTATGCCCGTTCCGCACATGTATCATATAGTGACCCTGTGCTCATGGACTCTAATAGTAATAATGTATGCCAAATGCATAAATCAGCCCTGAAAATGTGGGTTTCCCATTTTTACGCACAAAAGTGACAACCTTTTTCTCAGACTTCCCAGGTCTGGGGAGGAATTTAGCATCTGACTGCTGCCAGCACGACACCTGGAGTTTTAACTTACGGGTTTTTGACCCACCAGTTAAGTGACTACATTTTTCCCCAAATGAGGCACAAATGTCCGCGCGGCTGTATATATCCTTATGCACATTCGCTATATCTCCTTAGTTCAAAGGGTTCTGAATGTAGTTGGTTCCATGCTGTCATACCCAAGTATCCAAGCACATCATCTAACATCATATAAAATGTTCATGGAATAAGTGAAGAGAAATCACGCGTTTTTATTTTTGAATTTCATTGATGGCTGCACCTCAAAAATAATTTTGCTCCTAGGGAAGATCTAAGAGGCATTTTTGAATAATCAGCAAAGGTCTCCTCTTGTCTAATCGGTGTGCATTAGAGGTAAAACAGCTAGGAAGAAGAGTCCAGATTCTATCTAAAAATCAATATTTTCTGTTTCAGGATTTCTGTCAGTACAAGTTTGAGTTTCTCCAGGAGGTCTGCAACCAGGAGCACTTTGTTCCTCTCTGTCTACCCATACGATCTGCAAACATCCCAGGTAGTTTCCAACGCGGATAGACATACTAGATGAAGAAAGCCTTTTTGAAATGAATGCTCACCCAGTATGAATGTTCCTGTTCTTTATATTTTATTTTAATTGTATTCTAGTTCCGTTGTGACATTGTATATCTGCAATACCATCTAACTGCTGCTAACCGTGACCCACGTGGCACAAACAGGGTTAAAGTATAAGGGCAGAGAGAACGAATTTCTTCACTGGGATGCTGATTACTGCATCAAACCTGATTTTTTTTTTTACTTTTCTATTTTGATTGGAAATGTTTCTTTAGTCTTAGTAAACCACTTAATTATCAGACCATACAACTAGTGTGCAGCTCTATATATTTAAAATTCCAATCTTTTTCTTTTTTTTCACTTAGGAAGCAGTTTTTAATTAATTTAATTAATTACAAATAGCATATACACGATCTACAGCATATGTTTTCTCCACTAGTATGGAAACCGCAGGCTGATACCAATAGCCAATAGTTCCAGTAAGAAGCCCTTCTATAATCACACCTCTGCAAAATTCTTGTATACATTGCATGGTTTTGTTAAAAAAATGCTTAATTTTATGTATTTTTTGTCCAGACAGCCTTTGTTTCTATAATAAATTGGGTTGATTAATGTTGTTAGGGTTGTAAGTTGGTATTACAATTTTGTTCTTGAAATCTCTGATTACCAATAAACAAATAATTCCATTGACTAAATGTTATATTCTTTTCTTCTGTTTTGTACCAAACGAAGACGCAGTTTCCCCTTCAGACTCCACAAAAGCTTTGCATGCGTCAGGTAAGCTATTTTTACCTGTTTTAATGCATACAATAAAACAGCCATCACATAGACCAAGGTATTTGGTGGCTACATATTTTTGAGAAATGCTTAATAAAATAAAAGTAACTCAAAAATGACCCAAGCTGCTGTAATTCATTAATATGATTTACCATGCAAGATGTTGCCTATTTGTTTATTTAGGTGATTGTATTACTGTATTATGCATCTTTTAAATGTATATTAAATGCTATATGTTATATACAATATTTTCTGGTTTAAATGGAGAGTGATACATGCATTCCAGTTTTCTTTCCACTATGCTCTTTGGCTAAACGGGTAATCATCGACACACGGCCTAAATACAGTTGTTGGCAAGTGAGTGCCACTTTCCTGGCTCCCGACAAAGTGCTGCAAATATTTCAGTGAAGCCTCACAACTGTGTTAAGAAATATATTCACTGCAGTCTTTATTGTGGAACGCACATAGTGCAGTCATTTTATATGTTAGATTTAACTATAATGACATTGTTTTTGAACTAACACGGAGATTGGCCTCATGTATGGATCAAAGTGATGCTTTTGCTGCCTTCTTGACATTGGTCTTCCTGCAATGCACAGGATCATGTATAAACTACTGGCCAATAGTTCCTTTTGAACAGTTACTATATTTTATACTCATCTGTGACCCAGAAACAGGCTGGCAACCCCAAAGGTTCTTATCTGCTGTCAAATTCTATGTTTGTATGTTCACCAGTATTCTATATCCCGTGTCCCATGAACATCTTTTTTAACAGCTGCAGTAAATTCTATTTCTTTTCAACCTTTACTCAAGATATGCCAGAGTACACCTTAACGGATGATTTCTGTCGCAAACATTTCCTGATTGGGATACTACTTAGGGAAATTGGATTTGCACTACAAGAAGACCAGGATATTCGACATCTTGCTCTGGCTGCGTTACGAAATTTGATGACCAAACATTCCTTTGATGACCGATATGCTGACAAGGTAAATTCTATTAGACAAAATAAAAAAAAACAATATTGGGCTTAGCTGCTGATTTAGCTGTTCCGTTTCAGACACATTTCCTTGCACATGATATAGTTCTTCCAGTCAGCTTCAGACTTCAGACTTGGAGCACCTCTACTGGAGCACTCTCCTGCCACCGATTATCTACTTTAAGCAGCCAATCAGTGGCAAGAGTTGTCTGATCATGGAGGAGAAGTGCAGCTGACCATGGAGGAAGAGTGCAGCTGACCATGGAGGAAGAGTGCAGCTGACCATGGAGGAAGAGTGCAGCTGCTGCTGCAGGGCTGCTTCTGTCCTTTTCCGAGTTGCGACCGGCCTCTCGGACAGCTCTGCCTTTTGTGCAACGTCCTCTTCCTATCGGAGGTCTCTTTTGGCTTGGTACCACACTGCCTAAGCTGTAGTGATAACTATCTTGTCACCATAATTCTCTATGCTGCAGAGAGTCATCAGAGAGCAGCGAAGAAGTAATGATCATTAGAAAAGCCTCGTAGAGAGTGTTAGCAGTTAAGAGGGGAGAAACAGGGTAACTTAGCCTTGCAAATATTTTATTACTGCACCCAGTTAAAATTAGCCTTTGCAAGATACACATAACTGCATTCTCAGCAATTTGTTTTCTAGATACACCGGTGATTCCTTGTGATATATTTTTTATTATTTGTAGGAAAAACAGGCTCAAATAGCCATTTTATATTTACCTCTCTATGGTCTACTCTTGGATAATATGCCTCGGATTTTCATGAAGTACTTCTTCCCATTTGGCGTGAATACATCAAACCAGGTTCGTGTTAAAAGAAGCAACGATGGCTTAATGTAGCAGAGGACCGGACAACTTGTTTTTGCGCAGCTGCAGGCCACTCCAGGGATAGGTTACATTTGGTAGTCCTACTCGAGTACGTAACAAGGATTTTTCTCAACTAGTCGGTAGCTGTCAGTATTATTCCAGATATGGTGTTCAGGACAGCAATGCCATCAGTCCGATTTGGTTATTATTGACATGCTATGTGAATGTGTGGGGGATGCAGAGGCACAGAGACTTTGGGAGAGTTTACTTAGACTTCTTTCAAAGTGGTGTAAGTAACATCAGAAGATGGGGGTGACTGTTGTTTAAAGAAATCTAAAATGGCCATGCCGTTGTTAAGTGGGCCTCTAAAGATGTTTACCCTTCCAAGAACTACCCTTCCTAAAATTGATTCCGCCAGCCACCTGGCAAAAAAAGCATTGTAATTTAACAGACTGCCAATGTATGGAAATGTTTACGTACATTGTAAGTGTTGTAGAAGCATTCCCACTTAATTCCTCATTTTAAACTCTGACTAGGTGTGTAATAACACCTTTTCCCAGCCAAAACATTAGACATTTCCAATTCCATCTGGTCTTTCCAACAAACTCCATGCCCTTTGCAGCTCTGAAAACTCCTTTAATGTCTTGACAATATGCTATGCTGGAACATTCCTGTAATGTCTACTAAATGCACATGCATTTTTAAATGGGTTCAGTAACCATTGAATCGTATAATACATCTGATTTCAATATTAATAACGGCAAGGAAGCTATAACCATTGTGCCATGTGTAATCTTTTCATAGGGAAATAACCGGGATTGCAATATTGTCTTATATGATCAGGTTGTAGGGTTGGCTTATTAACTTAGAACACATCTAATTATCATATGTTGAAGACCCTGTAGTGCATAAAATATATAACCCCACAGAAGGACATCAATTAATCAAGTTTATAGGTCCGCATAATGCAGGGAAGCACTTCATAGATGTGATCAACAACATGTAAAAAATAGATATTTCTGGGAAACTGGCTGATATGGTGAGAGAATAAAAGAGCCTGTATTATATTATTTCTTACATGGCACAAAATATGTTTTTTGGCTTCTGTCCCTGCCTCCCGCATGCATTGTGGCACATTTGCCTTGTATTTGAAGCTTCTTCTAAATGTTTTCGGGCCCCATGTAGTGTATTTCATTCATTTTGGTGTTCTTTTACTTGGGGGGAAGGTATATATGAAACATCCCATTCATTCTCCTTGGAGAGTGGCTGCTGTTATGCCACAATATCCTTGTGCAGCCAAGAGAGAATATTCTATCACATAAATAAAAAGAACATGTCGTATACATCATTACAACATTAGAAATATAATTTTATTTGTAAAAAAAATTAAAGAATACTTCTTTTCATTAATGAGTTATAGTTTCTTTTGAGGGAAATCTGCAACTGTCCTCATTTTCATCATTGCTGCGCAGTCAATGGAGAGGTTTGGTTGCTGAAAAAGTTCATTATTGCCTTAAATGTCCATAAAGTTAAGATAAAGTAGACCTCTCATCTGAACCTAAGGTTCAGAAAGGTGTAAGAAAGGAATGTTTCATATACAGATATGTTTTCCTCTTTAATATGTAGGGTTCAAGAGATGACCTAAGCACTGCTGCCGCATCCCAGTCCGCTTTGAAACACGCCACATCTGCGGACACCTCATTCTCCAAAGATGTTCTGAACTCCATAGCTGGTAAGAGAAGAACTGGACAATGCCCATTACTTCCCTATCAGCTAACAGCTGATGCATGAACTGCGTGTGTAAATGCATGTACACGAGTGTTTCTCTTTTATCATATTATCATTTTCTATCATTTGACTCTTTTCCTACAGCTTTTTCATCCATCGCTATCTCAGCAGGAAACAACGCTGACTCAAGGGCATCCTTAGCTAGTCTTGAATCAATTCCTAGCACAAACGAGAAGAACAACGAGAAGGCGGAAAACTGTGAAAAGGTATAGATTTTATGTACATATGCAAATGGTGTCCCGGGAAACATCACATTTTTTTGCTTCAACAGAGAATTTGCACATTACATTTAAGAATTGTGTCCTTGTAGTGCAGATGAGAATCTATTCGCCATCTCTAAACTTTCCCTAAAAAGCCCACAGTTCCTAATATAAAATCATTTATATTCACTAATCATATAGATTAATGGTCTTAGGTTTATGAGCAAATATGAGTTAAAGGTACAAGCAGTTGTCTTGTAAGTGAAAATAATTAAAAAAGGAACTTGATAAAAAGATACTTTTGTTTTCACTCAACTTAATTTACATAGTTGGCTAGATTAGTCTCTCAAAGATTTATTTTTCCAGTCTGCATTGTTTTATTTATATAATAAATTGTGAAAGTACAACTCCCAGAATCCTCCCCGTGAGCATATGAGTTCATCGTACCCACTGCACCTGTTGCTGCCCCTGAGCGAGGAACACTCAATATATGAGAATTTTGATTTCGTGCTGTCCGTTTCCACATCCTCAGCTCAAGCTGGGATGAGGGGAGAAGAACATAACAGGGAAAATATTCCAACACACAATATTCATTATAATTGTCAGGGTTTAGTAGATGGAGCCCTGAATGCAAAGCTGGATATAAAGGTAAGAGCCAGAAGCGAGGTACTGGTAGGATATTACTTAATTAAATAATGTAATGTAAACATCGATGCGTGCGTTCTTTCCTAAAGACGAATTTCCTGCGACTTTTCAAAGCTGAATAGTTATGAGTAAAAAAAAACATAACATTTTATATGTACATGTTTCATTAAAGCAATCATATGTCTGTCAAAGGCAACTAATAACATAGTAGCTACCAATCACTTGCTTTCCAAGACTCTTGCTGGTTATCATCGGAACTTTGTTAGGAAGACAGGCGACATTTTCACACCCTGGTCTTTTTATAGCTGAATGTATGAAACGATCATACTTCATCCAACAGATCGCAAGACCTCTGTCACTCATTGGGTCCACCCTTCGGTTTGACAAACTCGACCAAGCCGAGACAAAATGCCTGTTGATGTGCTTCCTTCACATTATGAAAATGATATCAGAAGGTAAGCTATCTGGCATGTCGGACTGACTTAACCAGCACTGTGTAACCAGCACCTATATAGAAATGAATGACGTTATCCATTTGTGTTTACAGATATGTTAATCTCCTATTGGCAGAGAGCACCTGACACTGAGATCTATGACTTCTTCAGTATTCTAGAGTAAGATCATTGTATCACTGTTATTCCTGCTTAGTATTTCATTAGTTAAATCTGTAGAATGCGAAGATGCAACATTCTGCATTATGGAGACAGCTCAGCCCTTCTTACAGACATTCGGAAGGCTGACCCTTCAAATAATCAACACTCCGGTTAACAAATGTACCCCTTTATCATTTAGTCTGTCGCCGCACTGACAGCATTTATTGCCATGTGAAAAATAATTTTTTTTTTTGCTTTTTCTGCACAATATTTTCCAGTGCATTATTCAGTCTGAATAGCATTTTATTTATTAAAATCCCCAAATGCTTGATTCTGAAAATTCAGTATGCATTAACAAAAATCTGTTTTTCAGAGTGTGCCTCCAAAACTTCAGGTACCTTGGAAAAAGAAATATAATAAGGTGTGTATTATTCATTTATTTGCTTAAATTTCAAGTGTATTCAAAACAAAGGAAGAATTCAAAGCATATCTAGTGAATATTATTTAAATAAAACACCTATCTAAGGCATAAATATTGGGGATTCCGTCACACTATATGGCCATATATTGCTTAGCCCGCCACTACGTCAAAGTACCCCAAGTGTGACAAATTCTATCTAAGCTTTCAAGGCAATATTGCTTAGCAAAGAGCTTAATCTTCAATATAAAGCCTTCTCTGGAAACCATTATCTGAGACAGATGGGGCTGCTCAACCATAGGGTTCGGTCTGAACCTGCAGATAGTCTTTCCAGTGACTAGTAAGCTACCGCCGAGAAGCAGGAGGATTAAAGTATAGCAAACAATTAATGATGTGAATTTTCTTCCACCAGAAAAATAACTGCAGCGTTCAAACTCGCCCAGACATCCCAGAACAATGGGACCCTGAAAGGCTCCAATTCCTCTTCACAAGCTGGACTCCTAACACAGTGGTATTCCAACAAAGATTTCTTTCACTGATGTGTTACACAGTATATTCTGCTTACACTCACTGATCTCCGCAAACACACTGGCAGAAACCGCCAAGTAGAACGCAGACATTACACAGACTACACAGATACAAGTCAACATCACAGCAGAAAGTATTATTCATCAGTGAATATCATTACGTGGTAGTGTTATTATTAACATTATCCAGCAGTTCATCACTCTTGTAAGAAAAATGTTTTATGGTGCAACTTAATTTATTGTTGCAGTTTTTGTGGGGGGGGGGTTTAAAGAAATTTGTGATAAAAGCTTTTACAGAATACTGCATGGGTTTGTATTATCCGGTATATATAGTCTGTATATAATATCTAGTCTGTAGCAAATGCACTGGCCAGGCTTATTGGATGTCAGCTGGAAAATATGTAGAGTTAACACCCCCTATGGGTGTGCTATTATGTCATGAAAAAGAAGTACAAATAATCTTGAAAAAAAAGTAAAAAAAAAAAAAAAGTAAAGGAAAATAAAAATTAAAACATAGAAGTAGAAAATTAAAAGTGCAAAAAGGTCCCCAATCATTCTTGTATCCTCTTGTCGTAGAAATACAAGATAAAAACCAACTTGCCCATCAACCACATTTTTACAAATACAAAAAAAATAGAAATAGTGGGGTGGAATAACCTGGAAATTGATGGAAAATTTTACTGAAAAAAGTATCAGTCAATAAGTGAAATACTTTAGGAAGCTGTTTCTATATTATGTACATGTCCTGGTGCTTGCAGGGTTATTTTAGGTCACATGGAATACCCTGGGAAGGTTTTAAATAACAAATCCCAATTTTCTGCATTCTCAGATAACACCGATAGTGCTGAATAGCTCGGAGTGAAGGGGTATTTTTTATTTTATAAGCACTGACTGATGATCTCCAATGCTTATCTGTAAATGTAGTGGTTTCATGTGAAGATTCTCTGCATGGACATTCCATGGAATTATCCCCAGATTTTCCCACAAAGCGATCTCTGAACACCTGTTTCCAGAGTCCGGTTCCCACATTGTAAAACACATATTTGGCATCTGGACAAATAATAAAATGACATCCTGGGACACATATTTACCATTATTAAAAAAAACGAACTCCGTTTAGCAGCTCTAATATCTATATATATAGTTGCATTTTTAATTAAAGTAGCTGCTACCAGCACAAGCTATTATTATTTTTATTGCGCTACAAAATATACTTAGTAAAAAGCAAGTGTTTTTAGTAAGGAACCATAAGAGCATAATCAGAAGAATCACTAACTATATTCAGAAAGTTAGGAAGAAACATAATGTCTCTTTTGCTTCCATCTCTGTTGATATTTTGTTAAACATTTAGTGTAGTGTTCTAGCACAACTCGGATCACCCCCAATAACTCTAAGCCTGAGTTTAGCGTCTCTCTTATTAAACACGTACCCAGTCATGTCTTTATTGTCCTTGCCATGTTTTCATGGGATACATGCTCATTTTACATGATGCTGACCAGTTCTATAGTACCTTCACTAACTACTTGACTAAAGGGATTGATTCACTAAAGATCATGGAAAGGGTTAACTCAACCGACCAGACACAACTAAAATAAGCGTTGCTTACAAGTACATGTGAGATTAAACATATTTTTGTTTAAAAAGTCCCCTGAATCCTTTTATAGTTGTGGGGGGCACAATAGTCCCCATTCCCTTATTCCATGTACTGGTGGGTAGAGAACAGTAACAGAATAACCAGTTTTAAATTTAAACTTGGATCCCATTTTATGCCCCCATATTCAACAACCCATGTGGGGGAGGGGATAAGTATAATTAACCTTTTGGAGGGGCATGCAAGCCACCACTGTTTCCACCCCTCCTGTGAAAACCTATAACAAATAAAGATGGTTCTTACCTTTAGGGGCCATCCATCCTTCTCAAATTATGCCCTCAGGTCCTTAATCTTCTGCCCCTTAAAGGTACCAAAAAACAGCACATTACCAAATGTCCCCAAGAGTTTAAATGGAAGCCTAATACTTTTCTGTGCCCTTTCCAAAGTTTAAATATCCGTTGCCTTTCCAATTTAGCAGACACAATGATTGGAGGTGGTTTGGATGATTGAAGGCATTGGTGGGCCTTCTTTACAATGCTTAGGCAAAGTACGACAGAATGTTCAGATTTACACCTCGTCAGTCACACAATTTTAAACATTTTCTGACAAATAAACATTTTCTGTTCCTTTTCCAGGATACATTCTACACACGACGGCCATAAGCATCCAAGATCACAGACGCTGCCCATTATACGCGGCAAAAATGCCCTTTCCAATCCTAAATTGCTGCAAATGATAGAATTAACAAGTTCAATAGCAAGTAAGTATGGATCAAGAAATGCCATTGCCAGATTATTAAGATCCTTTATTTAGTATACATTGTTACATATTAGCTAAAATGTACTATTTGGTAATACATATTCCGAGGTAGCTGTTTCTTCAGTAAGTCAAAGGAAGATTATTCAATGGCATAAAAGTAATCCAGATATTCAGTACTTGCAACTTCACCTTAACATTTAACATGTTCTTACAAGTAGAAATCAATTGTGAGGTCTTAATAATGTCCTCAATTCCTGTCATTAGCAGGTGGTTCCAATGAGACAGACATTGTGCATCATGTTGATATAGAGGGCAACATTGCCACAGAGGTCTGCATTACCGTTCTTGATCTGTTGTGTCTCTTCAATGAGAGCCATCAGGTAACTCGTATATTACATATTTGCTTTTTCCCTCCCTATCTCCGCGGAATAGCATAATTCTTGTTATTAAATATCATTCTTCTCTGGCCCAAGTGGGTTAGGTCTGCCAGCAAACTTGTGTCATATATCAGGGTAGTAGAATTATATCTTCAATACACTGGAACTTGATAGGTTGACATTGACATTTTGACCACACTGAGAGCTCTCCAAGAATGTTTCTTATAAAAAAAATGGAGGACAGGGATATACAAAGGCTGGTGAGACAGATGTGGTAAAGGAAAAAGATCTTTTGGTAAGCATTTAGAAATGTTGGACGTTGGTGGATGTTAGAGATATTCCTTCTTCAGGACCCAACCACATTTAGCGTGATAGTTTCTGAAAGTTGATAATTTCACTTCTATGATTTCCATTTGTATTATTTTACTTTGTTAATCTGTTTTGTTTAGAAATTACTGCCCTCTGACAACCAAAATGTTGTGATGAAGAAGATCTTTGACACACACTTACTTTTTTTGCAAATCAACCAATCAGCTGCAGCCCTCCGTCACGTCTTTGCTGCCCTGCGGATGTTCGTGTGCAAGGTACCCATAGTGATAAATGACATTTACTTTTTTTTATATAAAAATGGATAATTGCCAACTATGAAGATAAGAGAAGGTGGTGGTTTTTGGTTATTCATCCCGAATAAAGTCTGTAAATAACATCCAATGTTAATTTACTGTGTGGAAAAAAAGAATAAGAAAATAAGCAGATAAAATGAGTTAAACATCATCACACGGTTACACAGGCTGTCCAGGACATATTTGTGCTGCTTGTCTGGACCCTGATGTGAGAGGACATCCATGCTGGGCATATACATTCAGACACCTTTCAAATAGTTTCATGTAATGCTATATTCCATATTCATTAAGAGAATAAAATGTATTTTCCAAAATATCGTGCCAGATGCATATATTGGTAACCGATGATAGTCCTGCAGACATGCACTACAATTCCAGGTATGATGTGACTTGTAGTGCACAGCAACTGGAAAGCCATTGGAATTGCGAACCTTAACATGCCATTAGCTGCAATACATGATTTCATATATATAAATACTGATTTCATATATATAAATACTGATTTCATATATATAAATACTGATTTCACTGATATGATTTATATAATACTGATTTCATATATGTAAATACTGATTTCATATATATAAATACTGATTTCATATATATAAATACTGATTTCATATATGTAAATACTGATTTCATATATCATTTCCTTTGCAGTTTCCATCTGCATTCTTTGAAGGCCAGGCTGACCTTTGTGGACCATTTTGTTATGAAGTTCTTAAATGCTGCAACCATCACTCTCGCTCAACTCAAACTGAAGCCTCTGCGCTTCTTTACTTTTTCATGAGAAAGAACTTTGAATACAACAAGCAAAAGTCAATAGTGAGATCTCATCTGCAGGTAAATGATTGTCTCCCCCCAAATAAAATCCCAGTGTGTTTCTAATAAAAAAAAGGCATCTTTATGTTCAGACTGGCCGTTTAAGTTCACCTCTGCTTATAGTTACCTAGACACAAGTCACGATTTACTATGGGGGAAGATTCTGCAGTTTATTATTTTCTATTTCGTAACACATGTAGAGAATGTGTAGCCGCACTTTATCGCAGCTTTTAGTAATATTGTCAATCCTCTGACTGTTACGTTTAACACCCTAGCTGATCAAGGCAGTAAGTCAACTGATTGCGGATGCAGGAATTGGAGGCTCTCGCTTTCAGCATTCGTTGGCAATTATCAACAACTTTGCCAATGGAGACAAACAAATGAAGGTAATTATTTGTCACTTGGTACAGATTCAAAATCAAACCTATCACTACCCTGCCTTATGTACTTTATAGTTAAGGAGATACTCCAGACATCATGTGCAATTTCATGCATATCGAAGCTGCGTGTCCCCTTTAGCATTTTTTTCCTCCTGCAAATGCATAAAGGGATTAATCAGAGTCACCGTCCTCGTTTTCCCTCTTTCCTCACCCCCCAAGTTCTTTGGCTTGCAGGAGATGTATTCAGCTGAATGCACCAAATGCTTGACACACTGTGCATGTGCCCTATACCCAATGCCATCCAGCACTGACACGTGCAAGACTTACAATGGGGTCTACAGAGACCCCTCACTTGCATTGTTTTCAGTGGGAGCACTTTCCTGACAGTGATTGGCTACTTAAAGCAGCCAAAACTTGCCTGACATAGCACAAGTGAGGGGACAGTGGACTGCAGTCCTGAAGCTGCAGCTTCTCCTAAAGGTGAGGTTTTTGCAGCTAAATAATGCATATTACAAACTAATATGATATTCTTTGGTCGGACATAGGACTGTCCCTTTAACAAAACTACCTTTATTCTCTCTCTCGCTTTCAAAGAATACTCAGTTTCCAGCAGAGGTAAAAGATCTGACCAAGCGCATCAGGACAGTTTTAATGGCAACAGCTCAGATGAAGGAGCATGAGAAAGACCCTGAGATGCTGGTGGATCTTCAGTACAGCTTGGCAAACTCCTACGCGAGTACACCTGAGTTACGGAGAACATGGCTGGAGAGTATGGCAAAGATCCATGCCAGAAATGGAGACTTATCAGAGGTAGAGGAATGTTTTGTTCTTATTTAAAACTTGCCAGGTCAGAAAAGCAACACGATATTTGGCTTGGATGTATAGATTACAAAAATAGAGCAATGCAATAATTTCCACATTGATTAGACCTTGTAACATGGCATATTTTGTTGGATTGTTTTATTAGAATTGCATTTAATTTGTCATTTATGTTCTAATATGAACATGCAGAGGAACCTTCTTGGAATCACAGTAGGAGAGCATGACTGAGGTTTTGGCAATACTATATATATGTGGCTCATGAAACCACATATATATATATATATATATATATATATATATATATATATATATATATGAAAAGAAGCAATTTTCCTTGGGAAGCAATATGGATAAATGTGTAGATTTAGACCTGACATGCTAATGTACAAGTGCTGCTGGCATTTTGCTACATAGGCACCTGCTTTCCTCTGTCTGTCACCGCTGTATTCATTTTCAACAGTAAGCCATACAAAGACATTAGTAGTAAAATATTAGTAATTAGATAAGAGTGTCAGATCCGTAAAATCCCTTCGGCTCTTGCAGTGTTGTGACTCCCCATTTGTAATCTCGCTATTGTGCATATTTTAAATGTTAGATACAGATAAAACAGACATGACAAATATGTATCATAACATTTCGGGGTTGATGGAGTAGCTGGGAAAAGATGTGAATTTGATCCTGTTTGTTTTAGATCATCCAAATGGCCATCCAAAGCATATGGTGTGATTCCGACTGATTTAAAAATCCTGCTCACCACGTGGCGCATGCACAACTCGTGAAAAACAAGGAATGAAACCTGTTTCCTGACATGTGAATGTGCATATAAGCCACTGTCTAGACATGAAACCGAGAGGAGGGTATTGCCCAGTGAAGCAAATGGTTTTAGTTAGGACTCGTATGGTGTGTTAGTTTAGAAACGGTCTCCAAAATAAACATATCCCTTTCTTTGCTGAATCGTTACAGCTCTATTTTATTGTTAAATGCTGTTATGTGTCCATACATTGACACAAACATGTTTCATTGCATAGTTAAGGTATACTCCAGCCCCCTCAATGCATTAAAAGGGGCTCGAGTAACGTTGAAGTAGCGTTGTTTCGCGTCCATATCCATAGGGAGATCATTACATATAGGATGTTTCCCGACTCCCAGCACCTTTGTCTCATAGACATTCGTCTAAGCATATCTCTTACTCAGCAGTCCACATGCAGGCTTGGACAGGGTATCTGGCAAACTGGCCAAATGCCCCATGGGCCAAAGACCAATGGTTGCTCACCCCTACTGCCACTTGAGTTGCAGATCCAGTCCCTCATTGTACCAGCTGGATACATGCGGCCACACAATGCGAGAATGTAGCATTAGTGGTGCGTATCCAGGCAATGGCTGCACATGTGCTATTTATCGCCAATGGCCTTAAAATGCCGGGGCTGCTCTTCATCCTTATTGTTGGCAACCGTGAGGTGGCCACCTTCAGCCAGCCCCAGTGCTAGCTCACGCAGGATCTCCAGGGTGCGCAAGATGCCTGCACATCTGCAGGCGGTCCCGTTGCTGCCAGTGGGAATATTTCCTTCTAGTGATTGAGCGGCTAAAACTGACAGAAACAATAAGGAACCGAGTAAGTAGTACTCTTTTAGATATTTGTTTTACAAATCCAAATGTCTCTGTGAGCAGTCTAAACCATTCGATGACAGGTGATAGAACTCGAGTGTGGCTCATGAAACCATGGTGGAGGACAGAAGATAGAGGTGTTTTCTGTGTCCTCTGATGTGTTTTATATCCGTTTTCTATATCGGTCAGGTTGTAGTAATTACCTTTTACGGCAAGGACTTATCTATAGATTTGGCTGTTACATTATCTCCAATAGAGTCTCCTCCAGTCTCGTGATGTTCCTGTCACCCATGTTTTACTTACATGTATATTTTGAATAAAGAAATCATGGATTTCTCACAGACGCAATGTAAACACAGAAACAATGTAAACTTGCTTAATTAATAACTAAATACTTTAATATTCATGTTTGGTGATGCTGTGGTGAGGAAGAATTAAACGTTCTTGTATCATTTGGCTATAGAACGCCTTATACTGGCATCTCTCTGCTATATTAGATGTTTGATGCTGTGCTATAAACTGCATTACTGCCAGAAGAGGGTAAATGTGAAGAGATTACATTTTTTTGTTCTTTTCTTGTGATTTAATTATAAATCATCTGTTTGTTTTCAGGCTGCCATGTGCTATGTCCATATTGCCGCACTGATAGCAGAGTATTTGAAAAGGAAAGGTAAGGTGACCTCTTGAATGGAAAAGATAAGCCTCAGATTTAAAAAAAAACGCACAAATTCACCAAAGCTAGCGTTGAAACAACGTATTAATGCAAACTTCTGCAAAATGTCCCACCAATTAGACCTGTCTACAAATTAGACTCTTCAAGAACACGTAGATCACTCGCTAAAATCATACCCCAAAAAAAGCTATCTGTCTAATAGTCCTAAATTATATATATATATAACCGAGTTGTACTGTCACTGGTGTATTTCACCTTTTTGATTGCTTCGGCATTGGAGATGCTTCACATGTCTCTCTTTATGGTCTGGAATATACAAGTAAAATTGCATTGTGTGCCAAATTAAATTGCTTACTAGAAGTGGTATATTATTGCGTTCTTGCAGTCACAATCTAGAATCATATTTGAGTTCAGAAATGAGTTGAATGGAAAAAAAAATGTGCATTTACCACGATAAACATCAAGTAAGTTTTAGACAGGCCCCTTAAAAAGCCATGTTTCTGGCATTCCTATGTCACACCATATTATCACTTTTATGGCTTTTAACACATTTATAAGGCAAATTCAGTCAAAATTGGGCATGCTTCCAAACAGGATTATCTTCAGCATGCTTAGCACCAGAAACTGTATATTAACAAATGCCTGTTTAATGCACGTATGTGACATCACTCCATGTGTTCTACTAATCCATATATGATAACACTGCATACTGAATGGTTCATGCATGCACTAACATCATACTGACTCGGTGTTACGATAATGTTAAACTAGGTTACTGGAAATGTGATAGCAGTCAGACTTCAAGCTTGGCGCAGGAAGATGCCCAAAGCCCTGGTTATAACCTATTACTAACATCTGCCAATGGAAAATGTAAGTGATACAACGTCATTCATATGTCCATGTACTTGGGTCTCTGAACAGGTAATTATAGTATCTACTAATCACCACCGATCTAATGAATTTGTTGGCATTCCATGATTTCACACGTATGTAATCACATGCTCATGTTTCTTACCCTAATGTGCATGATAAATACAGGGCCCTGGACTGGGCAATGACAAGGCAGCCCTGGCACTTTAAGGCCAGTGGCTCTTTGATGACATAGACGCGACCGTGATATGCGGCCAGGAATTTCCAGCTAGTGGAGCGACAGGTGGGGTAACTGTGTGGCACTCTCGGCCAGGACCACAAGGGCCAGTACGGCCCTAAATACCTATACATTAAACTTTACAGTCGGATAAGAATAATGATTCTTTAAACTTCCCAAAAAGTTTACACGCTCGTTTTTTTCATGAACAAACAGTCGAACTGATAGACTCATCACATCTCTATGTAGACCTAGATTCCCCAGTTACTGACGCTCCATACACAATAAGATGTGATGCCCGCGCCGTGCTACCAAAAGTGACTTTGCTGGAGATCACCACTGCCCGGTACCTATTTAATGGAGCGTGACTGTCCAAATGCTTTAACGTACCAGGCGTCCTGCTCATAACCCTGTGGGACTGCGGTTACTGGGTCACAATCACGAGGATGACAATACTGATGAGAACAGAGAAATATCATGCCATATTAACCTAATCATTTTGTCGCCAGGCACATTTTCCATGGGATGGCCAGCCTTTCAGACCATTACCCCAAACATCAAGGAAGAAGGGGCAATGAAAGAAGATTCAGGGATGCAGGACACTCCATACAGTGAGGCAAGAGCATTTCATAAATCTCAAAACCAACCCAAAAGAACAATATAAATACTTTTACGGAGTCTTTGACGATCATTAAAACCATTTATATAATATTTGCATTATGGACATGAAACGGATATCTGAGGATACCTGTTAAGTAGTATAGGATGTTTACCTCGTCACTTAATCATCTTAACATTCTTTCTCTTCTTTGATAGCTTTCATCTTAATTGAGTTTATGTCTCTGTCATTAAAACACCAGTTTTCTTCTCTGTATCAGTGTGCATTTGGGATTTAATTATTTACTCTACAGAGCACTCTTGTGGAACAGTTGGATCTGTGTGTAGACTATCTGTGGAAGTCCGAACGCTACGAGCTGATTGCTGATGTCAGCAAGCCAGTTATTGCCGTGTTTGAGAAACAACGAGACTTCAAAGTAAGATTTTTGTAAGCTGCCTACTGTGTCTGTATACGACCGCTACCAGCATTTGTGCTATTTTTCACCCTTATAATGCCACAAATATTAAAATTCTATGTTCCATTACAATAAAACAATCAATAGTAAAAGTTTCTGTAGGGTGACATTTACAGTGAGATTTAACCAATTGTATTTGTATTTGTAAGTCAATATGTTTTATTTTTGTTTTGTTTTCTTTATATGTCAGAGGCTGTCAGAGCTGTACTATCGTATTCATCGTTCTTATCTGAAAATCGCAGAAGTTGTGAACGCAGAAAAGCGGTTATTTGGCCGATACTATCGGGTTGCCTTCTACGGTCAGGTAAATCAAGTTCTGGGGAATATCAATAAGTGATTACATGGTTAATCATTTAATTAATAAGTCATTAATAGGACATTTAATTGATTATCCACCAAACCAATTTATCTTTAATTAAATGTCACTTTAAACACAGAGCCATTGTTTCATCTGAGGGTTAGGGCTGGAGGTGCTCTTCTAAACCTTTAAGTGATGCAAAAGGGGCAGATTGTGTGGCTACACAATGAACACATAAAGGCAAATCATACCCTGGAAAACCTGACATCATTGCAGCTCATGATCAGTTCTAGTATTAAAGTACAAATGTCCATCTCATTAAGTCTTAAACCGGGTTAATAGACTTATTTGGCCCCCTCCATGGCTGCCTTCCTCTTATCAAAATGTCCCCCTATGCAATATACTATAAATGAATTATTTTGCATTATATAAGCACACAGTTCTGTACTCTTTACAATTTGCTTTTGCGCCAGTCCTTGCTGTGCTAAGAGAGGTCAATGTTTCCTGTACATGATGATAAAGCCATGCAAATCACGCAAATATATATTTTTTGCATGTACAAAGAACCTTGTATCTTCTCTTTAAAACCTGGATTGTTAAGGGCAACTTTTTCTTGAGTTGTGAATTACTAAAATGTATCAAAATGTGGATCGTATCTTAATGCACACATTTGCTCTTTTTTCTCATGATCCTATTGAAGGCTGTGGTAAGTGTGGCATATCTCTGTTACCATATTCATCCCCTACTCACTCTGTTCAACCACAAATTAACCGTGATGTCCTACATTTAATTCATTAATATGATCTACCTGTGATAATATTCATTTGTCATTACCTAATGGTGACTTGTGCTCCATTGTGTGTGTGCAAACCATATGGCGTATCACCTAGCCTGTTTATGTGGTGTTTATTTCACGGCGTTCTTTTACTAAATGGGGATACCTGGGAGCTCACCGGTTTGCCCTGGAGCCTCCCGGTATCACAGGTGATTATGGGGCCTACATATGTTATTCTCTGGATTGGGGCAATGGCATTTGGCCCCACTGACTCCCCATCTATGTCTCTCTCATCCCTTGCTCATCTAATGTGTTTTATCCACACCACAGCTCGTCCTGGCTTCCATATGGAATAGGAGGAGGAGGAGAGCCTCAAGCCAGCCAGATACCCAAAAACAGAACTCCTGATCAATGATTAAATTAATTCATACCGAGTACAGAACATCTATCATTTATATGAGGACCTAACTATATCTTCAACCTTCTATAGTAAACATATCCACAAATTGTCAGTCTGGATTTTTCATCCAGAGAACAGAGAAACATGGATTTTGATATTATATATTTTTGATTAGAGACAGCACATCCAGTATAGCCATTCATATTGTCTCTTTTAACAACCTATTCACATTCACACATTGTAAAGGTGTTCAAAGTATATGATGCTACTCTATTATAAATAAAACTACTCCTAGTGTATCAACAAAGAGGGCAATAAAAAAAACATATAAATGTCTGTGGTACAATGTGAATAAACATTGCCATGCACGTAAGGGAATTCCAAATACCTCACCATTCACTGGGAGGTGAAAGCAGTTGATCCAGGTCTAGATTCTTTAGCAAAATAGCTTTAAGGGTGGCTACAATACTAGATGTGTGAAATAAAATATTTCTAGTAAAAAAGAGTGTAGATTTTTGTTTTTTGACAGACCATTAAATAAATGTTATGAGTCAGACTCACCACTAGATGGTGCTGTTACATGGATCCTCAGTCATGGTTTTCTTTTACATTACGTTTTCTTATATAGCGCCAGCAGATTCCGTAGGGCTGTTAAGTGTTTAGACCATTTAAAATGTAACTATACCTGTAATAACAATAACTGTATTATTGGTAAACAGCACCCGAATCCAGGAAGTTCTGTTCTACTGTACACTATAAACAAATTATTTCAAGCCACAGCCTCTTAAAATCTGATTTTAGGCCGCCGTGATGTTTTCAGGATTTCCTTTATACGACCACAAGTCATATATATGTGAAGATACATTTTACCAACTCCCTTAATAACAACACTTTCAGGTGCAAGTTGAAAGATACATGTTTTCTAAGAAATGTATTTTTCCATCATTGTAAGACAGGTCAAGACCAGCAGTAGAAAGTGGGCTTGTGGCATGAGACACAAAACAACCTATTTGAGTTGACTGTTCAGCCATTTAAACTGATTTGAACTTGGTGTGTAATTTTTGACATTACTAGTCCTTTAATAGAAATACATCAAGGCCCCTCAACATCTCCCCAGAGTTGCTTGCCACTACCGCTTTAGCTGTGATGACAAGTTACCCTATTAAACAGTTTAAGTTGCCGTTGGCACAGCTTGATGCTGGCAGGGAAACAGGCAAAACAATGCTTGGCTCAACGATTCCTTAGGGAAACAGCAGCATTACTGACTATTTCATTATCGGAAATGCTGATTTCAGCTCAGCAGAGATTCTGGGCTTAGAGCTCAATTGGGTAAATGCGTTTCAAGAGACAAATAATAATATGAAGGCTCTCCATGGAAGAACACACCGGTTAAGTGCTTGTTTTCAATCTTGCTGAGTATTAGATATCAAATCTAATATTATTTGTCTCACGTCAGACAAGCACTTATGAAGGAATTTGTTAATGAGTGTGAGATGAACTGAGAGAGACTTATTTACAGCGTTAACAGCCTGATAGTTGTAAATGCTCTTGGTCTGATATGACCCATCAGAAGTTTTGTTTACACATATTTACTTGCTGTAGAGTATGTGATGAATCCATTGAAGTCACACACAGGATGCCTTGAAGAATCCCAAAGTGTTTCCCTGTGAACATGCTGATCCTCTTTTCAGGGCTTCTTTGAAGAAGAAGAAGGCAAAGAATATGTCTACAAAGAACCCAAACTGACGGGGCTCTCAGAAATATCACAGCGGCTGCTCAAGTTGTATGCTGACAAATTTGGAGCGGACAATGTCAAGATCATTCAGGATTCCAACAAGGTGGGTCCTTTTAGCCAACAAGATGAGCTTACTCAGAGACCATTCAAAATACACCATCTGACCAAAAGTATGTGGATACCCCTCCTAATTATTGAGAGTAGGTGTTTCATTCACCAGAACATAGGTAGCCACCTAGATAGACAGTAGAATGGCACTGTCACAAGTCAGTTCATGACATTTCTGCCGTGTTGGATCTTCCCCAGTGCTACAATTGTGAAGTGGAAGCATCTAGGCGTAACAACAGCTCAGACACAAAGTGGTACCACACTAACAGAGCAGGGCGTAAACATTGCCTGTCCTCTGCACTACAGAGTAACAAACTGTCTCTGGGATTAACAGCGCTAGCACTGTGCGTCGGGAGCTTAATTTTGGGGGTTTTCAGGGCCGAGCAGCTGCAGACAAAGCAAGTATCACTATGAGTAATGCCAAGCATCGATGTCGTGTAAAGTACATCTCCACTGTACTCTGGAGCAGCAGAAATATGTTCTCGAGTGAAGAATCTGGAAACCTGGGTTTCGTGGAAGCCAGGAGAACAACACCTAACGGAATGCATAGTGCCTGCTGTAAAGTTTGGTCTTGGGCTGTTTTTCATGGTTTGGGACCCTTAGTTCCAGTAAAGGGTAATGTTAATGCTACAGCATACAAAGACAATTTTGGACAACTGTGTGCTTCTAACTTTGTGGCAGTCTCTTTCCTGTTCCAGCACGAATGTGCCCCTGTGTACAAAGCAAGGTCCATAAAGACATGGTTTGACAAGTCTCCTTTGAAGGAACTTGAGTGACCCGCACAAGGCATTGATCTTAATCCCATTGAACACATTTGGGATGAATTGGAATTGTCAGCTAGGCCTTCTCATCCAATCTCAAAGACTAACCTCACAAATGCTCTTTTGGCTGAATGGGCACAAATTGCCACATATACACTCCACAGATTTCTGTGGAAAGCCTTCCCAGAAGATCGCAGGCTGTTATAGTCGCAAAGGGGGAGGGCAACTACATATTAATGACCATCTTTTTGGAATGGGATGTCCAACAAGCTCATATAGGTGTGATAGACAGATGTCCACATGCTTTTGGTCATATAGTGTATGAACTGATTATGTTACATCCCTTTTTGTTGGTATAAGAAATATTTATGTAACTACAGTCACTATAAATTAAAGAATCAGAAATCTGATTCTCCAAGCCTAAGTGTATACTATATTACAACAATGCTTGCTGTGCTGATAACTATACCTGAGAACTCTCAAAGTATGACCCTGAGTGTCAAGGTCTCAGGGTGAAGGGACACATTCTCAGGGTCACATTCTCAGGGATGGGCTATTAAAGAGTTAATATTTCAAGAACGTTGCCAAGTGTGGTTAATGATAATCCTCCTCTGGAGCAGTCACCATGCAGTCACAACTTCATCATATGAGACAACCATTCCTGCTAGAATTGCTGAGATGCAAGCTCACAAGCAGGGTCCTCTACTCACCTATTTCAGTTTCTATATGATGAAAGTATGATTCTAAATTTCCCGCACTCACTGACAAACAAAAAGTCATAGCTTTTGGTAGTACTAATAAATAGATGAATGTATGCTAACAGCTGTGATGCCAATAATTATACTATTCTAACTCAGGTGAACCCTAAGGATCTGGACTCAAAGTTTGCCTACATCCAGGTTACATACGTAACACCGTACTTTGACGAAAAGGAAACGGAGGACAGAAAAACAGATTTTGAAAGACATCACAATATCAACAGATTTGTGTTCGAAACGCCATTCACGCTGTCAGGAAAGAAGCACGGCGGGGTGGAGGAGCAATGCAAGAGGAGAACCATCCTTACAAGTAGGTTGTCTTAAATCAGGTTTTGCTTTTAACACTTCAATGTACACCCAGCAATATTATTGGATATATGAGGACATTTGTAAGGGATGATCCAACCCATAACAAACCTCATCATTGGGGAAAACTACAAGGACTGTTTGCAGTAAAATGTTGCATTCGAGGCTTTATAATCCATTCACCCCTACTAACAAAAAATATCTAATTTTTAATTCATATTTTTTACATGTACAGGTATAGTTGCAAAGGTTGCTGGGCATTGGTAAAAATGGTTGGACTTTGACATAAAATAAGCATAGCATGTGTATATGTATATGTATATATATATATATATATATATATATATATATATATAAAACACAATAGCAATGTTAGCTGTATGTTTAAGATTCCTCTTCTATGGGGAGTAGAGACAGCACGTCAAGGTAGTTGCTATGTAGAAAAGGACAAGTATTTGATCTTTCTGTGTATTGTAAATAAGAGAGAAGTATAACCGGCAGACCAGATAAAAGAACAATGTATTCATCAATATGAGATATAATACGGTTATTCATTAGTGAAATTAGACATGTTACAAATAGAGTAAGAACATGATTTCAAAGCTGAGACCATATGGTGCAAAATGAGAGCAAACAGTCGAGCAGTAGACTAGACAAGCTATTGAAACTGTGGACAATACTCCCATCAATTATTAAAATAAATGAAGCCACAGTTCCTGATTTAAGTGCGTTTGAGGTTCTTTCTACCGTTTTAAGCTTTACACTTGTTGATTTTTTGTACGCATTTACTGATGAAGGTATGGGTGAAAGGTTGGGGTTTCAACCTTTATAAAGCACATGGTTCATCAATACATACGAACCTGTGGATGAAAATAGCTAAAATATCTGATGATAAAATATTTAGAATCTCCTGAAATTCTATGGAAATATTTAAGAAAGCAGACTAAATGGAACATTGGATTGTCCCAAGAAACAAGACACAAACATTAATTTGGAGGAGAGAAAGCATGTACGTTCCTATTATTACAAGGATAAGTACCACAACATACATTTAGTTCTATCTATAGGCCACTGTATGCATGGTTTTATGGTGATATTAAAGACAACAAATACCTGACAATGTTTACCAAAATGCAGGCAGTCTGGCAGTAGCCTGAAGACTATCAACTTCAAATCTATCATGTTGATCCGGATATTAGTATCTGTTAAACTCAACAGCGAACTGACAGCACTAAATATTTTTGTGAATAGACAATTTGGCCTTCTGGTTGGCTTTGACAAGTGTTTTTAGTCATTGAAGATTGAACATTTGTAACTGGATGTGGCTGTGCCAGCCATTGGTTATCCAGACCACAGACTTATCAGCCATTCTCAATCCAGACTCACCCACAATTTAGGAAACTCACAGAACCTTCTTACAAGCATCGGTACGCATGTTCCTGAGAACCAAAACATTAAACGAAAGGAGAAAAATAGGCCTGGCCGCTATGCTTCCACTTTTGATGAGCAGGGCAGTCTCCAACATATTTTATTAACTGGGTTTGGAATCAGGTGTACATGATCAAGTTTAACTTTCCAAAAAAACAACACTTTGCATCTGACTGTGTGAAATATAATGTCCACATATTAGAAAGATCCCCTCCATCTTCACAATGTACAATAGACTTCCTAGAGTAATGCCTAGTTACTTGCAACTTCCCATTAGAAGTACTTGTTAATAGTTTGGTGTGCTGAAATGACAGAACACCCTGCTAATAATCACTGGTTTTGTCCCATACAGCTAGCCATTCATTCCCTTACGTCAAGAAAAGGATACAGGTTGTAAAACAAACAAGCACAGAACTGAACCCTATTGAAGTTGCAATTGACGAAATGTCTAAAAAAGTTTTGGAACTTCAGCAACTCTGCTTGATGGAAGGTGTAGACATGATAAGGTTACAGCTTAAACTCCAAGGGAGCGTCAGTGTGAAGGTAAGAACCGCAATGGCCTTTTCCCTTTAATATAAAACCGAAGCTTGTGAGCAGTGGACATCTTCTGTAAAGTAGTTGTAGGCCACCTATGTCCTTTGAGTTGTTGAATTTTATGGAGACATGCAGACTAAAGAGATCTACCTTAAGCAAAAGAAGAAAGTGTATGGAGCAAGAGTTATATTTTGGTGCTTACCTGGAGAGAACTGAGCTTCAGGAGTGTTCTAAATTCGCATAACCAATATGTGTAGACAATCTTAAGCTGTAGAAGATAAAACTAAAGCAAGGATTGATACATTCTTCACGCAGTTCACCAAGGAAAATGAACAATCAATTAGCTCTGTCCATGAAGGCTTTTGTAAGCAGATAATTGTGGATCAAATTAAGTAAAGAACCCTACTGAAATGTATATATGTGTATATTTTCATTACAGGTAAATGCTGGACCAATGGCATATGCGAGAGCCTTTTTAACAGAGACAAATGCCAATAACTATCCAGAGAGTCAAGTAAAGCATCTCAAAGACATCTTCAGGTGATAATGCTTCGTTAATTCTGTTCATGTACCATTCATTCATTAATTACTTCAAATTATAGATATATGGATTATAGCAAAACACGGTGACAGAAAAGCCTTAACATATGCTTCTCTGCCACTTTATTTGGTTATAAAGCATTGCTATAAAAATCATGCTAGGAAGGAACCCTCATTAAGCTATCAATCTGGTCCACTAAAATGTTTGGGGCGGTTGTAAATGATCACTCAGCACTGTGCTTGGGATATTTTATTAACATGAGGAAGGTGATACGAGGCTTTATGCACTATGGCTTGTATCTGTGCTTCGGAGAGTCCAGCTTTTTATGAGAGTCCAGTTTAACTGGAAGTCAGGGAGAAAGATGCTTGTCCTTTCATATTGTTCTTGACTGTAAATTATAATAACTGTTATACTACAACTTTATTGCAGACAATTTGCAGACACCTGTGGGCTCGCTCTGGAAGTCAATGAGCGGCTTATAAAAGAGGACCAGCTTGAATATCAAGAAGAAATGAAATCTCATTATAGAGACATCCTTGCAGAGCTCTCTGAAGTCATGAATGAGCCGGTGAGGATTATGTAGCCACTTTTTATAAAATAGGCAATACAATGTTATTGTTTTCGTTAAAGGATTGTTGGCCCTGAGCTACTTTTATTGTGAGGCAGTCCACGATGGGAACTACAGTTTGCAAATTATTTTAGAACTATATGGTACAGTCATGAAATATTGGTTCTTATCCAGATTTAAGAGGAAAAGCTTAAGTGAATCACCTTTGTCATAGCTGGTTGACCTAACTCTTTGGTTAACACTTTGGTTAACCAAAAATTGAGTTGGACCAGAGGTGGAATTCCAAGTTCAACATGAACAGTAACTCTAGTGCTATAGTTTCTATAAAAGAAAATACAACAGCAGAAATAGTCAGGGTCTATCCAATAAGCCAGAAGGAAGAAGGTAGGTGTTCCACTCTTCTGCTTGTCTCTAAAATTGCATAGAAGATGGTGACGCAACAGGGGATACACAACATACCCCCTACTTGCCCCATTACCACACATCATTGCACACATTTTTTAAAATCAATTCACCTCTGCTTGCATCACACACCAACCTTGTAGTGGAGCTTTTCCACAGTAGAGCCCCCGGTATGCCTGTATTTTAGTGTGTCTCAGCCACCAGGTACAGGAATCCATTTTCCCTACTGGTTGGAAGAGTTTTTAAGAGTTTGAATTAACAGTGTTTGGGGTAACGGTGGTGACCTGTGATAGATTAAGGGCATGGTAAAACGTACCTCCAAAAACCCAGTGGAGGCAGACTATATTTACCTATAGCAGCTCTAACTAGCAGCAGTTATCAAGCTGCATGCATAATGGAAACCAAATGACAAATGGCCTTCAGAAGCTGCAGACAGACCATTTTTAAAATGAGATCCCAACATGGAAATGGGAGAAATCAAAAAACAAGATTGTCATGATTAGAAAATGTTTTTCTTCCTGTGTTGTGTATGAAATAACATAATGCATAGCATGACCTTATATACACTATGTTACAAATATGATAGTAAAGTACATTTATTCTACTAGGTATCTCTTCCTTCGTCATCTTCTTCATGTCATGACTGTTGCATTGCATTGTTGCCTTATTATTCCTACACTGATTAGTTATCACACTGAAGTCTCCCCAGGACCCATATGGTGAAGGGGCCACAATCTTGCTTATTACCTACTTAGCATGTGGCTGGCTATGTGTAGTTCTGTAATGTGGATTGTGGGTATAAAACATGATTGTGGTGCAAATCCTTTCAAGTGGCGTTACAACTATAGCAACCCATGGTTGAAATGCTCTAATCAGAATCAACACCCCTTTGGTTTGCTATAATAATAAGACTTTGCACCAGAATTGCTCTTTATACACAAACCCCATTCCATTACGCTAACAGAGCGGCCTTTTCATGTAACATTTACAGCTATAATCAATCCATCATTCTCTCTCTTGTCTCTGTCAGCTTTCATGTGGCCCTTGCTTGTTCAGTTTCTCCCCATCCTTGTCTAACATTTCACTTGGTACTATAGGGAAAATGGGTACGTGATTTCCTTTCTTATCATTGCTCATTTGAATGCATGTCTTTTGTCGTTGTCTTCTAGTCTTTGTTAAAGGGAGACTGCAGTGTGAGTGAACATATAAGAACGTGTAGGGTAAGGACAGGGGTTCCTCTAAAGGAGAATAAATAGAAAGCAACTTGAGATTTCTCTCTTTGGGTCCTTTCAGAAGTGGTTCTAAGAACCTATATTTGATGAGCCATCGGTTGATGAGAAACCTGCTGTGTGAGAATACAAAAACCTCCTTTTCTAGGTTTGGTTTCGTACATAATACAGACGTAATGCACCATGTACAAAAAAGACAAGGGCAGACTAGAGGAACCGAATTCTTCTAATTTGCCATCAGTGTGTCAGTTTCCTTAGTTAAGCAGCCATCAATCGTGTTTCTGTAAGTTTACCAAAGTATCAACCACCAGGAGATATATATATGAGGATGTCAACCCACATAGCTTCCACTTAATCACTACTCCCTTACATTATTTGTTTAAACACAGTATTAACACTGGTGTAACATAGACTGATGTGAATATAAGTCCAGGGACGTGAATAGTAGCGCAATTAGGCTAAATAGAAAAAGCAAGATATTTGGATATAAGTTCCATTTAAAACCTACATCTCCTTTAGCCTTCACTTTGTAAAATTCACCACAGTCACTTTTTTAAATTAAGACCCTGTCTTTTCTTTTTTCCTTCCAATAAAAGATGACGTACAAGGAGGATCCAACAAAGCATCAAGGAGCCGAGAAACAATGTGTTCTTCGATCAATTAGTAGGACAAACACCGTCCTTCAGAACACATGATGAAAGTTTTTTTGTTTTTTTTTTTAATTATTATTATCTCTAGAATGGACCTCATGTCACGGGCTGACCGGTCTTTGCAATTCCAGTACAGTATAAGGAATATGCCTCTTTGAAATTTAGCTAGTATTTTTAATTTATTTTAAATTGTCACTGCTGGAATTCTGGAAGTGCTAAGGTGATAATTATGAATTCACAAATGCAAAGGTAGTAATTATACCTTAATTAAAAATGGGGCATTGTTTTGGTCCAAATGGGCACTTCATTTGAAATGTCTTTTTTCATGCTAATTCTAATATTTTATCTCCTACTCATATTTTAAGAGTCATAATCCTATGTTTTATAATAAGCATATTTACAATGGAACTTGTACATAGAAGATGTGTAAAATTGGTCATTTTTATAGAACTGAGAATGTTTACTTCATACCCATAATAACTAAGATTATATAGAAATCATTATACAAAAATCTATTAAAGTATTTGTCAGTGTGCTTGGTTGAGGTTTCTTTCTTGTTTTTCTGAGAATAATTGTATTGTAATTCAGCATTGGGACACATGGTCATTACATCAACCGGGACTTTGATGACATTGCATTCTAAATTCATAGACATTAATATGTAGTTGGTCCCCCATTTGCAGCTATAACAGCTTCCACTCTTCTGGGAAGACTTTCCACAAGATTTTTGAGTATTTCTGTGTGAATTTTTGCTCATTCATCCAGTAGAGCATTTCTGAGGTCAGACACTGATGTTGGACGAGAAGGCCTGGCTCATAATCTCCGTTCCAGTTCATCCCAAAGGTGTTCAATAGGGTTGAGATGAGGGCTCAAGTTCTTCCACACCAAACTCATTCTTTCTTGTCTTTATGGACCTTGCTTTGTGTACTGGGGCACAGTCATGCTGGAATAGAAAATGACCCTTCCCCAAACTGTTTCCCACAAAGTTGTCTAAAATGTCTTAGTATGTCCCCTTCAGCATACCAAGACAAGTTGGGCAATGCCAAAGGCGTATCACCAATACAGTGGGGACCTAGTCAGTAAAGATCACAATGGATCTTGAAGGACAAACCCTGGTGAGGGTCTTCCGGAAGAAAGGTTGAGGTAGCCCTCTGTAATGCATAGATAATTATTTGAGATGACCCTCCTGATTTGACTGTATTTAAGTACCCAGAGCCAGCTCAGCTCTTTCTGAAACGTACCTCTCATAATGGATAATGGAGACTATCGTTTAGAATATAGACCTCTTTGCCCAGTGCACTTTCATGTGACAGCTGTTAGAAATATGCTGTAAAATGCCAAGGCACACAAACACTATGAGCATGTAAATCAGCTTAACACATTCTGTGTTTAATGGAGGGGAAGAGAAGTACATTGCTAGTGATGCATGGACCACCGCTGGCTGAAACATAGTGCCTCCAGAGCAAATGGGTTTCAATACTCTTTTAAATGGAAACTTTATATTCACTCTATAAATTGCTGAATGTGAATTTTTTTCCGTGTGACCTGTTTTTTTAATTCTACTTTGTCACCAGCTGCATGACAAGTATACAAATACTTCATTTCAGTTTATTATAGAAATATTACAGATTGTAGCATGTGTCACCAAATCTTTCAATAGCTGAAAGAGCGCCAGCAGATTCTGTAGCGCTATTACAAGAGGAATAGTGAAAATTAACAATAACCTTTAAAACTGACAATATACAGTTTAATAATAAGGATTAACACATATTAAGATGTGCTGGTACAGAAGGAGAAGAGGGACCTGCTCTAGAGAGCTTACAATCTACGCATTTTATGTGTTTTTTCCTGTCTGTCTTTATCTTCGGACAATATTGCATATTGCAATAATATGCATATTATTCTGCTGAAATACAGCGAAAGGCCCCAATATTCATTCAATTCAGTATATTCACTTTTTTGTTTTTTAATTAAGGACCAAGTGAATTGATTTTGGTGGATTCAGTTAACATTTTCAAACAAGGTTGGCTGCTTCTCAGGCATTAGCTTTTGCATCAATAATGTTTATCCAAGGAAAACTCTGCTTCCTTTGGAGGCAGAACTATAAGTCAAATATGTTTGTATTTTTTACCTTCTGGATCAATAGATTTACAATGTAAGTAAATATTACAAATCAAATAATAGAATAAGATGATTGTATTTGTATTTTTTTTTTATTATCATGGGCTGATTTGTATCACCGAACAGCTATTAAAGAATGAATCTATCATGGCAGCCTAAAACAGAGCAAAATCTATCAGCTATAGACATAGCAAACTCCCACAGAAAACAAAAACCTATGCCTGCTTGAATAATTGAAGACCTCTTGTCTAAACGCTTTAATCCAAGCTCACTTCCTGGTGAAAGATGACCCAGTGTTTAGTGTGCGAACAGACTGCAATTGTACCAAAGATCAGTAGTAAATAATGCTCCAGCCGGGGTATTTGTTGACTTTTGCATCGGTAGTGTAATGGCTGTATAATGGAGGGGGACACACAATTAATGAGAACGGTGCAGGAAATGCGTTCCGAGATAGACAAACTGGAGCGAGAAAACAAGGCACTGCGCGAGGAACTGAGCCAACTTGGGATCAGGACGTTAACCGACAAGGACCAAGAAATAAGCGATGACAAGAAGTGCAAGATGCCTCTGAACGAACAGGCCTTATCCAAAGGAGTCCTGCGCAGAAATGTATCTGCTGGGTCAGCCCAGGCGTTACAGGAGCAGAAAGGTAGACATTAATAACCCTAACATCTGTATGTATATCATGAACTTTCTTTTGGTTTACATTGCGATTGCTCCACAGTTTAGGGGTTAGGTATGTAAAGGAATTCTGGGGCCAAGTGATCCCATCACCATTACAATGAAACGGTTTAATAAGTAAGAACCTTCCCTTAGTTCAAATAATAATAATAAAAATAATAATAATAAGACCTCTTTCCATATATAACCTGTTAGCAACAGAATTGCATGGATATGGTCCCTTGTATAGTATATTTGGAATTTGTAATTTATCTATGACACTTATATCTAATTTATAATAAGATATTAGTATTAAGTTAATTAAATATCATTAAATCACTTTATTGTATGTAGCATTATTATACAATACCACTGCCACCTCATCTTCAGCACAGTCTATCTAGATAATTACAACAATAAATCCAAGACATTTATTGGCTGTGTTTATTACTGGGTTACAGACTGGTGACATTGGTTAAGTTTCTTTTGAGATAAATATTTCAAGGATTAATGTTTATGTTTTATATATATATATATATATATAATGTGTATAATGTCTACATCCACCTTTTATCACCATTATCACGACAATTGAATACCTTTAAAATAACAGCTAAGCTTCATTAGGGATACCTGCTAACCAGCCTGGTTATAAGGATGCAGACAGCTAATGTTAAATATTTATTAAGCTCCTTCAATATCTTGTTCATTTACATATGCACCATAGAGCACATTAAATTAGCATTAGCAATGTAACATTATGAGGCTGGCTGGTGCCTAATTACCCACCATGTTCCACTAGGAACTGGCCACTAAGCTTTGGCCCATTGATGACCATGGAGTTTCATATCCATTCTGCTGAAAGCTTCGGTGGGTTGTAGTGTAATCTGATTTAAGGAGTAACACTTTTATCTGATCACTTAACTGGTTCCCCTTAGAAGAATCATGTGATGCATTTATTTGTACATCTAGTTTACAATTTTGGCCTGAAAATAGGTTGTCAACAATACACACAAAAAATATGTGAATTGCACTATGAATGCTCGCGGTTATAGGAGAAGCGAGATATATTTAGGTCACTGGTGTAATTTTAGTTACTTTCATACATCTACATTATTAGAAGCATGGTTACTGTGACAGTATAGTCTCACAAGGATTGGGGTACACTGGTATAGGAGGATGCTCACTTAACCATTCTCCTTTCCTTAAATCAACATTTCAATATTACAAAGACTGGTTATTGTAAGGATTAATCAGTAGAACATCATTTTTATCTGCATTCTGTGTTCCTAATTTGTTTTCTCCTAATGTCAGTCTATCGATATCACATTTCAGGACGCTAGCGATGAGATGATTATCCCAGAAAGTAGCGCACGTCCACTTGAGACATCTGCTTTAAAATTAATTTATTTCTTGTACCCCCTGTTGTCACCACCAGTGAATAATGTGTATTGAAGCTTGTGAGATCATTTTAATAAATTTACTGGGTTGCCCCCGTTAAAAAAAAGGTTTGTACCGGTATTTAGGGAATCATTACTTTATACTCTTTAAAATGGGGCTAATATACCCGTTCTGTGATGTTCTTCCCTTGACTCTTGTTGATAATGATATGAAATCCAGAGGATCCAAACTAGACACTAATCCAGAAAGGAGGAGAGATTACACTGGTTTGATGCTAATATATGGCATTTACCTAAAATCATTACTAATAAGGAGTCTTAAAACAGAGAATTCAGTATAGGATATTTTCTGTTAATATTTCTTTTTACATCACAGGTGTGGCAATGACTGTGCGTAGGTATTCCATGTCCTCACCCCCACTTTCCAGCTCTGGATTCCATAAACAAAATGTAAGCCTAAAAAGATATTCAAGTAGTGGGACCCTGGAACCGAATGGATCCATACAGGACATAGAGCAAAGTACTGGAAGGCATGAAGTCCAAGCTAAACACGTAATATCAGAAAATGTGCTTAGTAATAACAATCCTAAAACCAGATCATTTCAGGAATATGTGCACCAGTGCAGGTAATGTATAGTATAACACAATTACCCTTTCTTAATTGCCTTTTCAATTTATTTTTTTACAAATAAATGCAACATATGAAAGAGCAATGTGAAGGGGAAATAAGTTACAGAGGCTGTCTAGCACATCGAGACAATTGTTTCCCTTTGATCCTTAATCCCAGTCATTGCCAGGGGAGAGCTGGCCCCTTTTGGCCCCACAGCCCACCTGCAATACCCCAACCATAAACTCCCAATGTAAAAAAACACTCACCACTCTATTATTAAGCCCTTTGCCACCCACAGAGGATACCCAACACGATCCACCTTCCTTAAACCTGACAGGCCTAGGGGCTATCCTTAGCCCCCAGGCCAGCCTTCCCACTAAGTGTAGGCAGGACAAAATGTTGCTGAAGCCACCTATGAAATACAAGACAATAGGGAAAAAAGTGCATGCTAAAACTATACTCGTCAGTATGTGATACAACTCCCAGGGCACTCAATCTCACAGTCAAATTATTCTTAATCTCCTCATAATGAACCCTCTTTGCAATTAACTTTTCATTTAAAACCACCTCTGGACTCAGCAGAAAAAAACAATCATGTGGGCCGCTAATGGGATCAGAGTAATTTAATAAGTAGGTTCAATTAAGGTAAACTCTTATTAAAATGTGTCCAGATCCCCTTGATGTAAAGATAAACTGATACAGGAAAAAACACATTTACATATACATTTTGGTTACAACTGTTGTGGATGCAAATGTGAGTAGTAATTCACTATGTGTAAATCAAGAATACAATTCATGCAACAGTTTATTAATAAACTTAGTAATAATAACATAAAAGCTGCAAAAAGAACTAAATAAGTTCCAAATATTAAGAGAGAGTTTGGTTTCATATTTAGTAGGTTATGTAGGGATGAGTTAGTCTGGATTTAATTTATTATGAAGTCACCATTTTAATTACACATTTTGCAACATCAGAAGGATTTTCCCTATTACAAAAATGGTTCATTTTAGAAACCTATCCATCTTGCCTAAAACTCTGTTTTAGTGTAGCAAGCTATATAATAAAAGCTTTGACATGTGTTACGTATAAAAATAAGTATGGAAAAAGGTGTTTTAAAAGTAAATTAAAAGTCTTTGCATTGCTGGAGCCTATTTCATTGAATTTGTGAAGAAAACATGATCTTTGTTTTTATCTGTCTGTGCATGTGCGGCGCAGTCGTCTTCTAATGTTGGAATACATTGCAGTGTGATAAACTAGTTGAGACGTGACTACCAAGTCCTATACCTACTTGTTTCTATCTTGAAAGTATGACCAAAAAGTATCAATTTAAGATGTGCATAGCAAGTGAATTTGACAGGTAATTTACTAACAAACAAAGGTGGACTGGATCGGGGAGCAGCAAGGCTGAAATTCTTTATACTGGGCAATCTGACTTGGAGTGATGAACTCAGAGAGATGCTTCGAAAAGTGTGCCCACTTGCTTAGTGTGTGTGTGTTTGCCTGGGTGCGTGTATGTAGTGTGTGTGTGTGTGTGTTAAAAAATGTGTTGGTGTTTGCGTGCATATGTGTTTGTTAGGTTGTATACGTGTGTGTGTATGAATGTGTAGGTGTGTGTTTTAGCATGAGGGTGTGTGCTGATTTGAGTGTGTAGGCCTATGTGTTAGTGTGAGAGTGAATGTGTAAATGTGTGTGCTAGTGCATATGTTGTGTATGTTACGAAGGTTCTGTTCCATTCTAATGTCATAATTTCATTACAGGAGCAGAGTAAAAGCTGTTACTTTTCTATTGCCCACGGATATGAGATCCTACGCTGAAAATCAAATCACTATCCAGAGCCCTCAAAATCACAATGCAAATCACTTGAGCACTATCATTGAAAAGGATCCCTGACCTGGTGAATTTTTTACGACCATCTTACAGTGTGATGAGGCATCCTTAAAATGATAGCTGGGTCTTCGGTTACATTTTGTGCACAGTATTTGGCGTGCGGCTCATCTCATATGGACAGAATAATTGGATTGGGTCACTGGCCTTTTGTTATATGAAACCCAATGTCTGTGCAAGAAGTATTGTGTTGTAGTCTTACAAATAACTTTACAGTCATTTAGCATTTTTTATTTTCCTCATTGTAGTCATTCTGCTATTGTAATTGATATCAACTTCAAGGTAACAATATATACTAATTATATGTATTTAAATGCAAGGTTCAGGTACACTTAATAATCATGAATGACTGAAGGATTATGTATGTATGTATATATGTATGTGACTATATACTATATTTTTACTTTAGATTTTAATGGTTTTTCCAGGAACACTTGTCATGTGACAGAAATAATATAATTCATAGAAATGTATAAGAAGCTTTATTGGGCTGTATGGTATGGCAACAACCTATGTTAACATACTGAAAGGTGAAAGAGCCCCTTTCATATAGTTGTGATGTCATTGATGTTCTATTATGTAATGTACTGTTACATGTTGTTAGAACACTGTGGGTCTTGGCATGATATTATCTTATGTTAAGTTCTCTCATTATTACTGTAATTTAGTCATTAGATAATATGTGCATTTTATTAAATTCTTATATCCGAAGGAATTTCAATTTAAGATCTACCATTATGCAATCGGCACAAAAATATGTACGTGACTTAAAGATACCATATATACAATTCATATGTTTCCTGTCTACAGACTGAAAATCCTTCATCACATGCTGTACTAAAAATTCTATAATGCTTTCCTGAACCCCGTCACGTCATGCCTGTTTTTGTTTTTTTGCCTGGTATGTCTCCTCTCCATGTCTCCAGCGTTAACCTTTGATGATCTCATGTGTAGCTTGATTGTTAGAGCCTAGGTGGGAAGCATCTGTTTCCTGTATTCAATAGATTGAGTCACTTGTGTGGTAGACTTCTAAATTCTGGGGTGTTCCTTGAAAGTGTACTCTTCACAAGACTGAGGCAAACTGGAGGTAAACTTTATGGAAATGCCAATACCACCACCTTTGCTATAACCAGGAATTCTTTTTTAATGTATTTACACTAAATACACTTTCATCACCCAAGCTCACCCAACATGAACTTACTACTAACCAAACTCAGGTGAAGGTAGCTGTCCCCACAAAGGTTGTTTCCACCTTTCATTTATCTTCCTCACATTCTATGCTCATGAAACATCGAACCCAAGCCTGGTCCACTATTTCTACCTGCTTGCATCTTAGCGCTTTTTTCAATAAACCAAGCGAGTGAAGCAACCTTAATGCCTCGAACCTCACTAGTCTTTTCTTTTGTTCCCTCTGAAAAGTCTACTACCTCTTCTTCAATGTATACCACCTGTGGTGTTAAACCAAACAGATATTTAATAAGAGACATACAATAAATGAATGACAGCCCAAAGTACAATGCAACACTTCCCAAGACTAACCTGCAACCTAAATGTCCAACATAACCCAGCACACCACTGATTACCCCATCATGCAGGATGGTGGGCAGACAGAGACTGAACTAAGATTTTGCATTCAACAGGTATATTGAATCACTGGAGGTGTGCCCTCGTTAACAGATCAAAAGACATGTAATACAGGAAGAGTTCAACCAATTACCCCATTGACAACAACACTTGTTATGTCATCACACTACCAATTCCCTTTCTCTTCCTTTAAGATTCACTCACTGGCATCACTAGTAACATAGCTCTCTGCTGTCTACCTCTCTGACCTTACCTTCTCTCTGCCACATGTCCTTCCCTCCCTCTCTCTCTCTCTCTCTCTCTCTCTCTCTCTCTCTCTCGGTGTGCTTCAGGGATCAATTCTATGCCTCTAGTCTGTATTGTCAGCACCTCACATCATGGAAAAATAATATCTCTTGTATTTCTTGCCATCTCAATGCTCACAACACACCAATCTACATTTCCTCTCTTGACCAACAGCCTTCAACACATCTAACTTACTATCTGAAAGTGCATTCTGGAAAGCATCGCTCTGAACCCAGCCTCCACCTCAATTTTCTGATCCATTCTGAACACTTCTGTCAGTTTAATCCTGAAACTCCATCTGTTATATCTCGGCCCTTATATCCAAACACTTTATACCTAAATACCCTAACTGTCCTTTTCACAGGAATACAACTTGTGCCTGACTTATTGCTTCTTCTCACACATGCTGTACCTATTGTCTGGAATTCCCTACCTCCATAAAGACAGATGTAGCAGGGCAGAAATGTAAAGAACTGACATGACAAATGTGGCACCCTATGACACTATCACGTATAAACTCACTGAGCTCTTCAGTATGACCCATTCTTCTGCCAATGGAAAATTGTGTGATAGATGTGGGCGCTTGTAGATGTGAACTTAACATGCAGCAAAACCACCCTTAGCATGAATACCCTCCAGACATGCTCAGTAAATGGTAAAACAAAGTGAAAAGTGAATGCTCACCCCCGCTTTGCACTTCATTCTACTGCCAATGTCTATGGAAATGGCTGCCTCTGTGATGGTTTTATGCCCCTGCTAGTAATAGTTGTGGCTGAAACGCCTAACCCCAAAAATGGAAAGGCTGTCCACATAGTTTTGGTCATGTAGTGTAGCTATAGATACAAATAACACACCTAGATTTTGACTTAAAATTCTTTATTAGGAGCAGACAAAATCTACATATTTGATCCAGCTTGGAGTTCTGTGAAGAGCTTAGATCTCTAGCTGCCTTTTTGGTTTGCATCCAAGGTTTTGCAGATGTTATATATAACAAACACACACAAAAATACATAATGCCTTGATTAATTTTATCAAATCTCAATGATACTTCAATATAAAATACTCCAAGACAAAATACACAGCCACCTTGTACATTGAAGGAAGAAGATTGAAACCTTTTACGCTAGAAAAAATATTTGAGAGCTCTTTACCCACATTTATTTACAATTTAACAAACGATTCATAGGGATACCTTATTGCCACTTACGCAGAACATCAGGAATCAAGTACTAACAAGAACAGATAAGGTTAGGAAACCCATAGAACATAGGTTAGTATAATACATAGAACATAGACCAAGGAATTATTACATTACAGTTCCAAACATTACAATTACTTGTTGAATAGAAGAGCTTATTAAGTTGGCTAGGATCAGGAGAATAAGTTCCTATGAAGCAGTAATGAACTTGCTTTCTCAATGTCATGATATATGTTGAGATAAGGCGTTACTACAATTGGCACATAACTCTGAACTCATCTTTCCTGCTAGGATCAGAACTGAATATCTGGGTTACAAAATGTTACACACAGTAATACAACAAGGGTAGTTAGTGTACACTGTGAGAGTTTCTACGTTCTGTATGTTGGATGTTGTATACAGGTGTCTGTTCTATCAGAAACTCAAACATTTTGAATATATCCTTTAAGACACTCTTTTTAGGTAAAAGGTCCTAGCATATGTAACAAAATAAATACAGGAAAAAAAGAGTTTTGCTATAATTTCCAGACAAGAGTAGATTATATGTTACAAAACATAAAGTAGGCACTTTCTATTGCTATGGGGTTCAATAGACAATAATACACGTTATAGGACATAAACAGAATGACTTGTCTCAGTATATATTGGGAAAAAACTACAACATAACAGACATATAAACACAGGAGCAGCCGCTTATTTGGAAAACAAAATCCCTCAAAACTGCTTTTTTGGTTTATTTGGTCATTTGGTCCTATTACCTTTTGTCTGTAGTCATTGTCTGCAGTAAAATATTAATACCCCATAGACATTTAACATAAAGATCAACAGTACATCACCAAACGCAAACTGTTTGTTTTCTTTGCAGACTGAGAGCTCTAGGCTTATCCGCCACGTGGTATTAATGGTATCACATTGTGTGTTATATATTGACACAAAACAAAAACATTTAGTTTAAGTGAGATACGTTTAGGAAACTGACACACCCAAATCCCATCTATTCCTCCTGTTCAGATTTGATTTAGCTCATTCACCAGTAGCCTTTGGTCTAGGTGGGCTTTAGATGTATCTCCACTCCTATGTCTAACAGGTGAGCTAAAGATGTTCCTTTAACTGAAATTAAAGTGCTTATTTCACCTCGTAATAATCTGGTAATTGGAAACTGGCGTTCAGCCTGTGCTGGTGGTACATTTCTGTGTGAAATTCATGTGTGATGCAATGCTGGAATCTTGAGACCAGTGGCCATCTTGTATTTACATTGCTTACATTTGCTCCTAAATCCTGCCTGCTTAGGGAACAGGTTAAAGCAAAAGGCAGAAATGTGATCTAACATTCCCGCTCTGTATTCCTTTTCCTGTGACTACTCCGCTGTTAGAGTGATTGCCTTCCCTAAGCTTCTGGTCACTTGGAGGGCTCCCATTTCTTCTAGAATCTTGCAGTTTCCCTGTAATGAAACATTGTTCCATCATTACTAGTTGCACAGCAATAAAAAGTACAATACATAGACGTTGTCAAGATGTGATCATGAAGACACACAACACAATACAGAACAGACTTGTACATTCAGAATCATACAAAATTCATCTTCAACAAATGTTGCCTAATCTATGCATTTATACGAGTATCTGAAAATCAGCAGGGACTCCCAACAAAACAAATAAGAAAGAATGTAAAACCTCTGAATATTCATTACCCATTGGATGATTCATTTGTCCATTTTGGTGCCATTGCAACCTGTTCTGCCGTTATATCAGCAGGGAAAGTGTAAAGAGATTGTGTGCAGGATAGTACAGATTAAGTGATTGATAGAAGTAGCCAATACAATATTGGAATGGGAAAGGGACATTGGTTATAGCTGTAACAATGGCTGCCCAGCCTTGTTAAAGGACTAGCTTTCCAAAGCAGGACAGCAGAATGTTCACTTTAACATAAGCACAACATATGAGAACAGGGGCAATCCTTGGGTAAGTGGTGTCTGGGTGACGTATTTCTTCAATGCCCCCTTATAAATGACAAATACTAACACACATACACTCATGCTAACACCATTCACTTGGACACTCAAACCCCATACTATACTCTCTGCCAACTTAACACAATACGTCCAGCAACCTTTACTCACTTTACTCAAATGTCTCTCCCACAGACAGGCTTTCTGTGTCCTCAGCCAGAGAGCTCTCTGTCCTCCTGGCTTCCCTTTTATATCCGCCCTCTCATTCACCTAAATTAATCCCCTTGGGGGTTACTTCACATAGGAAAGGAATCTAGGAGAAACATACCTCCCTTCCACGCCCAATCCTACATGAATGTCACAATACATACTTACTCTAGGACAACGGTAAAGTTCACATATATAAACATTTATGCAACACAACACTGGCTCTCTACTTAATGGTGTTACAAAAATGCCAAGGTCCCCTGCGAGATATAGTTGGGATCCCCATTTTCCCTTTAAACACACAGAAACATACTAACACACACACACATATATATATATAGTAACATATTTACAAATACCAGTTACGCACACATACAAATGCCTATGTAATGTGGCCATACATATTGCAAAGATATACATTTGTTATCTTGTCTTTATTCGAAGCTAATGCAGTAGTGCACGGTCAAGAAACAAAAAAATCACCTAAATGAATTTTGCTCGTTTGAGTTAGAATATACCAGAGTTAGCCTCAGTACATGTTATCTTCTAAACTGATATTTCAGAAGATCACAAATAATACTAAAACAGTATACACAGATGTTACTTGGCATTCTGAACATAAAATAAATAAGGAACACAATGCACATATTCATATCATACAGCTTTTGAATGAGGAGGCAAGGGGACATTTTTCTAGTTAAATAAACAGCCATGATATTTATCTAAATGCATTTTCTTTGATGCAGTAGGTTAGGGACCACACTGCTTGTCTTAAAATATATGCCCCTTCCCAATTTCTTCAGGCAGAAGATGTTTTCATGTATAGAAGGGAAAAGCTATTCAAACCTACCCGGCCCTATGTGGAAAAGGAATCTCTTAGTTAAAAACAATCAACCAAATAATCAAATTTAATTGATATTGGGTTCAATTTCACTGGACACACTCAGACATGATTACTGCCAGCCCTGCTGAATCTAAACATCAATGAACCCCTTAACAACCAGTGACGTGCCAGGCAAGTCATGCAAAAACAGACAATTAACGACCAATGACATGCCTGGCCAATGATCAACGATTGCTGCTGCATCTCTCCGGTGTTTGGTAATCCAAGTTTAATTTTAAAAGGCTTAATGATCATTAAAAAAGTTACACAACTAGAAATGTCCGTCTTTCCCATGAGAAAAGGTAAGTGAGTCGCATACTTTTGAACAGTAGTGTATATATGTTACTGTGAAAGACCGAAATTGGTGAATGTCGACTTTCACCGGTGAATGTCGACACATACCAAATACGTCGGTGAAAGATCGAATATTTCATTTCATTCGGACCCTCACCGGTGTATGTCGACAATCACAGATATGCTCTGGTGGAGGTCAAAAAGAGAGGAGACAAATAGGCGACTGGCTGTCTCCCGCCAAATCCTTATGCAACGTTTGATAGGCGACTGGCTGTCTCCCGCCAAATCCAAATGCAAGTCCGTATGCAACGTTTGATGGTGCGAGTAACGTTTCACCCTTATTTATAATCAATGGATACCGCAGTGAATCGTGATCTTTTTTATTGAAAAGTTAAATGCATTAATTGCGGAAAAACGAGAAGACAATTGTTTTTATTTTTCTCAAGAAAAGTACTCTAAAATACTTTCTGAAGTGGTTTCTGCTAAAACTAAGTGCAATACACCTTTGGATTACAGACGATTAAAACGTTTTGATGTTTTAAAAATTAATGATGAAGAGAAGTTAATTGTACCATTAAAACAAGGAGACACGAATATCCAGTATTATGTTACCAATGAGGAATTGTTCAGTATACTATATGAAACTCACACCAGAATAGGCGAAATCTCCGACATTCACCATTAGTACGTGGTGAATGTCGACATTGGCCGGTGTAAGTAAGAAATAAGGGTATTTAGCAAATATTTCGGACATACACCAAGCGACTATGTGAATGTTGACATTCACCGGTGAATGTCGACATTCTCCAGATTTCGGTCTTTCACAGTAACATATATATATATATATATATATATATATATATATATATATATATTATATATATATATATATATATATATATATATATATATATACACACACACAATGACATTGATTGGTCATAAAAATCCTACACATACTTTCTTTGAAACATATTTTTGCATAAAACATTGCCGGTCCATTGTAATGTAAAATAATGTACCTGTTAATACTTTCGTATTTGGATTGCTTTCCTTGTCGCTTATGTCTGGGCTATCAGCGTATTGCATTGGTACGGCAGGAAGCATTTCCTGGATAAAGTCTTCTTTTTCATCTGTATGTAAAAACCATAGACTGCATTTACTGTACATAGACTGCAAATTTAATAACTGAGCATGACATTTGTCAATTTATCCAGTTTTACCTGGAGGGCAGCTCATTTGCAAGTTCTCCTTACTGAATTCATCTTGCAGTGGTTGAGAAGGTTCCCAGCCCGAATCCGTCACCTTTACTGGACGTCCTAAAATTTCACTTTCCTTTGCAGTTAAATTCCTTATCAAGAAATATGTGCGCATTTTCCCTTTCCCTTTCACATCAATCTCCCCCCGTTCAGTGATTTCAAATTCTTTATTTTTAAGGCACCTGCATTAAAAGAGATGGTGGTTTGTTAAACACATAGTAGATAAATTGTATTACATGTAATTATTTATTAGCTTAAAACAGATATTCTCATATTTACTGATAAGAAGCTCAAAAGCCCGGGACACGGTACTATGATTAGACATATGAAATGTGGAAATGGGGCATATTGTGGATAAGCTGGAATTCACACTATTCTAACTAGAAACCCACAATGAGATCCTGGACAGCAGTCGCATTTGATCATTCTCTCACTATTTTCATTTCACTAAAGCACTGCAAACTCATTCTTGCACTGATGTGATTTTAACCTGCCCGCAGAAGCATGCTTGGCAAGGAACTATATGACATGCTACAGTACCCCTATGCTATGTGTCACTATGAGATGTATCACATCACTGTTGTATGATGTAGTACCAATGTATTGTCTAAATTAAGAAAAACTATGCACAATCACAACGCCTACCACCTACTGCAGCTAATAAAGACCCAAGAGAAGATCGTCTACTACCTGTGCCTATGAGCCAAACCAAGACCACGGAAGAAGTTGCATTAACCTCATTTAGCGCCTTAAGGGAGTAATAATGTATCAGTAATTGTAACCGTTTACGTGTATTATAAATGTATTTATTTATGTAATTATTAAGCAGTAAAGCAATCCTTAGAACTCCTTTAAATGATGAAGCTTCCATTATTTAGAGTGGTATCTATGTTTTTTTTCTCTAGGTATTCAGCGGTTTCTACCTTCATCATGGCAGGGAACACTGACAAGTGTAATGTGTGTGTAATGCTTTCTCTGCTAGCGGCACGGTTTTGGATTAAACCCTGCCAGCATCCATCAGTGACAAGGCCTACAGCAGGCTCGTCTTTTATGCAGGTTAAAGTAACATGAAGAGAAGGGGGAATAAAATAAACGGCTCTCCAGGGTGTTTCAAGAAAGGCTGTAGAACAATCTAAAAAGGAATACTTTGAAGGACTATTTCTTTGTAGAAGGTTATAAAACAGTCAATAGTTCCAAGTAGTTGTTTTTACCTATAGGTGTATGGGCTGAGGTGAATTTTACTGGGAACCCCATGGCTTTCCATACGAGAAGCTGTATTCACAGTATCTCCAAACAAACAATATCGAGGCATCTTTTCTCCAACTACTCCGGCTAACACAGGACCAGTGTGCAGTCCAACTCGAATCTATGCGGAAAATAAAACAACCACAGAAAGATTGTGTCCATTATATAAAATGATTCCGCCACCACTGAGCTGTTCATTCTACAGCAAGCATATCCAGTCATGAACGTCATAAATTGAGGCCTACTGAAAACTCCCATGGGCTCTATTGTATTACATTATTCATTTAAGTACATTAGTTTAACTGAGTTTTTAATTGTGCAGAAACAACTAATTCCAGAAACGTTACATTATAAAAGATCGGCAAGTAGTAGACAGTGGGTAGAAAACCATGTGTTTCTCCATGGTTTTTCTAAGAGTGTCCCAATGATGTGTAAAAAGGAGCAACTAATGCAATGATTAGTTATAATTGTAAAAACATTCATGTAAATTTTGTACAACCCGGGGTTATTTTATTTGAAGATTAACAAAATACATGATTTTGTGTCTGAATATGACCTGTCTTAAAATATAAATAATGAACTAGTATCGATTGATGGATTTGCACATGGACTCTAAAGCGGACCTATCCCCCTTAAGTACGACAGTTTATAGATACACTGGGCTAGCAAAATTGCCAAGAAAGTGCATAAATAAAAATATAAAACTTGAAGTCTGGGGCTGTCAGTGGACACTTATGGCTGCTAAAATGTATGCTCACGGAGCCAGAATCCTCTAAACTGTCACATACTGACTCCATGCTGTGAAACTGATGAAAAGGATTGCCGCCACCTATACACGGACTGTAGTCCGTTGTGGTCGCGGCCTGTTTTATGCTAAATTATGCTAACATTTAATAATGAAATAATAAATACAGAATACAGTTACGTTGTGTAAAGATGAATACCAAGAGGCGGCATCATATATAAAGTATATCATTACATATCATAACATTTCTTTTACTGAAAAGTTTTGCAGGGATTCTTTTAGGTTAGTCAGAAGAGTGGCTAACTCAAAGTCCACTTGATATTTTGAGCACTATTAAAGTATACATTGTCATTTTTAAATTACAGTTGCACTTAAAGAAACTCTAAAGAGTAACAAAGTGCTAAGTGGCTAAAATTACTATTAGGCTTGGGATATTTTCTGTTGATTGACACATTAGAAGTACACAGAACCCCAACAAAGATAATGAACGTATCATGTTTAGTTAACGTACCTGAATGGGTGTTCCAGTGACTGGATTCCTTACTTCTGTCGCCATGAGTATCATTCCCAATGCAAAGTTTGCAACTCTTTCTGCGTGAGTAGAGACGGGTATGGGGACACCACCCACCACCATGTACGCATCGCCAATGGTCTCTACCTTTAAGACAATATCCATGACATCATTTAAGCTATTCAGCTTTATTTTATTGTAAGGATGTATTATCTGAATCACAATCCAATATTTATTGGATCTTAAGAAAACTACCATGTGTGTCTATCTAAGCATAGCAAAGTAGTTTATTTTTTTCTCTTGCTCTTAATAGCAACTTACGTGTAATAATGGCAAAGAACAAATACCTTGTACACATCATGGACGGTTGTTAATCGGTCAAAACGAAGATACATAGAATTCAACATGGAGACAATCTGGATGGGCTCACACTGCGCACAAATGTTGGTAAAAGTTACAACGTCACTAAATAGTATTGTGCACTCCTTGAATTCCCCTGTGAAGAATTAAATATGTTAAAAACAGCGATGTATTGCCAGCATTAGTATGTAATATACTTGCCTTCCCTGCCACGTCATAGATATCAATTATGTGAAAGATAGTTATCATGCATGTACAGTATTTGATACTGGTTTTGTACAACAAAGCATTAGGAAACATGGCAAAAGGGACTGTCCTGATGTGTGTCTGATCAGATTTAGATGAATGATCTTCAGAGTGTATACAGTAAGGGCCAAACAAGAATGTCATAGGGACCATAAGTCAAACAACAATATAAACAGGCACATTTTATATGGACAGACTAAATGGTTCTTATTGGCTGTCAAATTCATGTTTCTGTTTGTATTAACTCAATTGTCCAGATGTAGATGGAACTCTATGATCACTCCATGGATGACAGAGGCAGACTAGCCTACGGGGAAGCATGGCTGGACCTGACTGACCTGGAAGGTGAACACTTTTGGGGGTGCGTAACACAATGTTATATTGCCCTGCCATAGATGCCTGGCAGCACATACCATGTGCAAGCAGGAGTGGAGCCAGATAGCAGATAAGCTCACATAAAGTATGATGTCAGAGCAGTCTGAGAAAATGTGGGAATGGAGTTAGGGGCTGTGGGGCTATTTTACTGTAAATGACCCCCGGCAGTGGCATTTTCTGGCCCAGGCTGACTAGGCCTTTGAACTCCCATCTGGCCTATTAACACTATGGACGCAGTGCAGGCTTAGCACAACCTCCATAGACTGTGTATCTTTAAGATACAGTGCACTGTGATATGACATCGTATGACATTATTGTATCGGAGATGCCGACCATGGAGGTGGAGGATTCTGGGGTGCTTTACTTGTTCGGGCCAAGGGCATCCCCAAAGGTAAATACAGTCTCTTATCCAGAAAGTGCCATCCTCTCCTGATGGATTGTCAGTCTGTGACCAATAAGCAGCTTCTCTGTGATAATGGTAAAAAAGAATAGGCAGCGCTCAGGTCCATGGAGCAGGCAGCCAATATGGCTGCTTACTACCATGCTAACCAATAATGCTGGACAGCGTTTTAAAAAGCCAGTGTGTTGGAAGCTGATCTATTATGAGATCAGCTGGCTGACATACTGATAAAGAAACTATGATCCCACTATGCTTGCATCTCCCACTAAAATAGACATACACATTTATTTAAACACATTTCTTTATTTATTGATGTTTAATTAAAGCAACTATTGGCTAGATGATTTTTAGCAAACAAGAATATATAGGGATATAATCAGTTAAATTGATACGATGAGCTAATTTATCCATTGAGAAATCAGAAGATTTTATGATGCGTAATTCCAAATAATTTCAATGTGATTTTGTTTGTATTTATCTGGATCAACTGGATTCAAAACTGGCCTCTATAGCCTAAATTACTATGTTACTATGTTAGATCTAGATATTTACTTACCTAACGGCATACCAGTATTTACTAAGATGCAAGATGCACAAGGAGGGGTAATTAAGTCAACCTGGGTGGCATTCCCCCCCAAGCATACTCCCCTCACTCCCTTCCCCTTCTCAGGAGAATATATGGTTAAAATGTATGATACTACTTTATGTATCTCTAAAATCCAAAAAGGTTTTTTTTTTATCCCGTGGAGTATTTCTGTGAATTGTATCCTCCCAGGGGACAGATGTGAGTATTTGAGGACTATAGCTTCCCAAGTTGATTTAATTATCCTCTGCCCCACAGTTTGTGTGGTAGAGTGGGAATAAAGGGTCATGGGGATCACCATTTCATTTTAAAAACTCACAAGTCACATTGCAAACCCTCACCCACTCACTCATATATTTTGTAGTGAATATATACGAATGAATTGAAAATAATCATCAGCTATTCAGAATCAATGCTTAGATGCTTCTTTGGAACAGTAAATGAGTTTGTTTACCTGCCTCCACTCTTTTGCCCTCCTTCAGTTGGTTTGCCACATGCCTTGGAAGCATAGCATAGAGCAGAGCTTCTGTTTTCTTCTTCTCTTCCTCTAAATGCTTGGACAAAATGCGTAGCTCCTCTTTCTTCCTCTCTAGCTGATTGGAAAGCTCCATTTCAGCCAGTCTCTGTTGGTTCAGCAGAATCAGGTCCCTTGTTACATCGTGTGGCGCTATGTCAGAGATATGCATCTGACGCTCCTCCAGCTCATGCAAAGAACGTAACAGAGGTGAGCACAGGTACAGCATACACTGAAGGCTTTCCATCCATATCATTTGTCCTGAGTACGAAAAAATATACAATATTACACATATGAATGACTATGCGGGCTATTCGATGCAGCATTGAAAGAAGAAAGAAAGAGAGGTCTTTAGAAATGAAAACAGATTGTTAAATATAAACTCTAAAAGAAGCATCTATTCGTTTTCATTTCTAAACTCTAGAAGCTTAGTAAACATACCTCTCAGTTCTAGCATTGGCCGATGTTTCCAGGACTCTGGCATCATCTCTCTCTTTGTCCGGAAGACAAACTGACTATTGATGAACTTTCGGATGTTAGATATTGTTAGTGTGACTTCTGGATGCACTGTACTAAAATACTGATCCAGTCTTATTCCCATTATCTGGATGCCTGGGACAATCCTTTGAATACTCACACCGGCTTGCTTTATTCTAAGCTTCAAATTAAAACAGAAGGACATTAGAAAGTAAATAAACACATAAAAAAATCAACAGTAATTATTATACCTACTGTCTTTCACACAGAATGGGTTTTTTCAAAACTTTCTAATTATAATGTCCACAATAATTGAGTCTGGGACTTAATGTTCTGATGACTGTGTTGTTTAGTGCTTGGTAAATTAGCAAACAAATTGTTTCTTTAATATACTTTTTCTGAAGCCACAGCAAATTAAGCAACCTCTTAACGATTTCTAGAAGCGTATTTTGTAAAAATTACCTGGGGAATTTTAAATACACCCGTGATCTATTTAACTAACAGTATCTTCTAACAGAGTATCTGGAATCGCCTGCAAAAGTGATACAAATGCCCAGATGCCCTTGGTACAACGTGACACTGACATGAGAAAAATATTACCTTTACATGTATGTCAAAAACCCTACACAATGTTGTATTAGATGGGTCATTGAACTGGAAACCAAATGTTATTCATATGATAGCCTCTTACCTCTTCATCAAACACTATATGAAAAGGGAGTCCATTGCAAAATGTTTTTACATCCACCCAGAGGTTATTTGGATAAACAGGTAAAAATCCCCTTAGCATTTTACCTAGAAACAAATGTGTAAAATTGTGAATTTACCTTACCAAAATACACGCAATGCAAAGAAAATGAAAGTAATATATCATATGTATTGTTCCCAATACATTGTATAGCCCAAGATACATAGATAAATGCATTGATAGATCGATCAGTAAAAAGATAGATAAATAGACAAGCAAATGTCTTAAAAATATTACCCTTTCCAAGCTGAACAATTCCTCGTAGTGTTCCCCAGTGATTCTTCTTTATAGGACATACTGAGACGTAGTTAGTTCTGTCTCTAAATTTGTTAAATGCCTTTTCAATCTCCTATGAATGGATTTCAAGGATAGGAATACAAAGAAAACCCAGTTCATCCACAGTCAGACATCGTAAATATGACAAAGTCTAATCATAATTTGAAATCAATTTGGTATTGCGTCAACTATTGATTTCTCACCCACAATGCAAAGGTGTGTTATGTTTGTAGTGAGCTTGTTGGTATACCGTCTGCAAGTATAAGTGTAAATTCTAACTATAACTCTAAGGTCAACTCTAATTTACTGAAACTTGGTTATTATTTCATTTTGCTCTTAAATGATCACACCTGTATAAAGGCTAGGACTGATGCAAGTAGAAATGTCCATAGAGACCCCTGTCCAGTGGCATTACAATGCCGGTCCCTTGGGAGCAGGACTTCAGCATGAAGAAGACACGTGCTGGGGTAAAGAGATTGTCCAAGCATCTCTTTATGCTCAGAACTCTCCAAAGAAAATCACTACAGTAAAAAATACAGCACTTTTAAGTTTTGTTCTTAATATCTCAAATCAGTGCTGAATATAAATATTAAACCTATTCTTGTAATGCCGGGGGAATATTGTACTTTAAATTTTGCACTTTTAGAAATTGCTTTGCAAACGTTAGGTAAGATCCCCTTCTATCCTCTTGTAAGCCATAAGTGTATAAACGATAAAGTAAGAAAACCAATATTGTGGATTATGTGATCCCTTTTAACACAGGTATGCTATGGAGGTATGTTGGTTTATCTGTATACCTAGATATTTGTGTTATGACAGTATTCATTAATAATGAACCCATTATTTTGTATAATAATGCTTTTGGGTTTTGGGGTGCAGGGTAACTTCAGTTGATGTGCAGAAATATAGACAAGCCTCATGTCACTTGGTGGATATTCTTATACTGTATGTTAATCATTGTAACAAAATTCAGCCCATTTATCACTAATATTCAACATAAGCATATCAGTACTCATTGCTACCATCTGGAGCTCCAAGCTACCCTATATCTTTCATCAATATTTTCCATATTAACCTGGGAAGGTTGGCGAGGCAAAAATGAAATATGTATTTTGCAGAATATATTCTGCATTTCTTTTCCATTTATGATGGCTTTGGGGTATTGCGCAATGTGTTTCTAGCTCACTCCATTTGATACACAAATGATTCACTATATTGAAATTCAAAGCCAAACCCGTACTCCAAATCAAATGGAAATATTGCAGCAATGAGAGATAGCAAAACAAGCATTCTAAAAATCTCTAATGTTAAGAGCCAATAATGCCAATAAATCTAAAAGGGACCCAGGTGTTACAAGTTTAATTATGCATTGTTGGGTGATTAGTTAGCCGACAATGTGTGTAAGAAGCGCGCTGGATGTGCAGCACATGGGATGCCCAGATTGCATCTGTATACAATGTTTCGCAAACACTGATGTGAAACAGAGATGTCTGATGTTTTTCCCGATAATAATTTGTATGCCATGTCGTTTCTCCTCTGAAATAATAAACATTTTCACTGATCATCTTACAGTTTGAGTTGAGAGAGAGCAAAAGAGATGTACACAAAAGAATTGGCCCTACTCGGTCTTATTCATTAATTTATTGGCCAATCTTTCCCTAAATCATTGTAGCCTTTCTAATTTCATCTGTACAAATGTTAATAGCACTAACCTCATTTTTCCTAGACTTGAATTAGCATTTGCAGGGTTGTTAAATGCATTTGAAATTACTGTATCATAGGTACTAAGATATAAACTGCAAAGCTTGTTGAATGTAAGCTCGAAAGAACAAGGTCTTCTCCTTTTGTACCAGTTTGTTCTTATATGTGATTTTAAATTTATCCTACAACTCTGATTGTAAAGTGCTACAGATTCTGCTGGCACTATATAAATCAATGTACTTTCATGAAGTATTACATCTATTAACCATGTTATAATATGAGACTTGTGTCTCTCTTTAAGAGGATCATTTTTGGCACTCAAATCCCTTTGTCTATCTTTCTTCACCTGATATCTCTGTTTTCTAGAATCCCAGAGCTTTTGTTGGGTAGGATGGATCACAGTGTTTTTCTGCCCTGATAATCTCCATAGTGCCCGATATAAATAGCAGAAAATGTTCTTAGAAATGCTTAGCTTGGTTACATAAACAGCTATCCACAGGTAGCAAAGTGACATCAGAGTTCAGAAGGATCAGGTCATACAGCGTTATCAAACCATAACCAAATCAAACCCAGTAAATGGGTTTAAAGTTTAAGATCAGGACCTTCTTCTTCTCCTGGTAACTGATAGGAAACAGATTTGAAGGCGCACTGCTTTTGCTAATAGGCATGGCAGACCAGTTAGGTGTTATGGCTCTAGAGACAGTCCTTTCTGTATGTGTGGGTATTTTAAACCTAATAAATTGCACCCCTGAAGCTATAGAAAAGAACTGATGAAGGCCTTGCTAAGATTTCTGAATCATCACAACAGATATTCGACAGATAAAAAAAATGTATATATACATAGAATTGATAAAAATCACAACTGAGGATTGTTTAATACTGATTTACTAGAGTCCCCCCAATTTCCCAGCTTTATAGTCCAAAATATGGCATAGTAGTTGGTAATAAACAGGAATACCTGTTTATTAACTTGATGGGAAGAAGGTATCTGCTTGGGTTTGGGTGGAAATGCTGGCCTTTGAGTGACCAGAAACACAATGTGTTCTTTCTTCCCTGTTCTCTCTTCTTCATCTATTTGACTAACTATTTCCATTGAAATTTCAGTTTTGAAAAAATCCATTGCTACTGCCCCCATGATACCTAGAAATAATGTACAAAACAGACATATTTAGCATCACTTCGCAGTAATGTGACAAAATATAGATATAATCAATGGAATCAAAGCAAGCTCTTCAAACCCGCCATTATATATATATAACCCATCATTATATAGAATCCACATAAATGCTCTGTAAATGCTTGAAAACAGCCTTTTGTGGATTAACTGAACACAATTAATGTGTTAAAAGTTGTCCCAGAAAGTCACCTGCGTCAACTTTTACTAAAACAAGTCACTTTGACAGTTAACAGAAATTGTGGTTCTATATTTGTGCTTTAACTATTGTCGGAATAGTTACCATCAGATAAACACAATTTTTTAATGATTTTTTTAAATATTTTGTCTGAAAAATACAGCAGAAAAAAATAAACCCATGATTGAGGCTGGTTACGAAAATGATAATTTTCGCTGATGGAAATAATTAAATCCTTACAAATCTTTACATTTAATTTAACTTTTTGTCTTGAATAAACTTTTTGTGTTTAAGCCTATTTATTCCAACATTTCATACTTTGCCTAAGCTGTTATAATGGCCAGTAATTCTATGAAATGTTCAAGTTCCTGTTCATATGATCTGCATGTAAATCTTCCTGATAAATTGAATTTAGTAGTTAATTTGGCCTCTTTGCTTAAAACCTCGGAAGCCTCAAAGATCTATTTTAGAGATAAACATATTTTTAGGACTCGTAGTGAATGATTAGTTCTGGTGAAGCTTTACAGTCCCTTTAAGGTGACCGTTCTAAAGCTTTGTATTGTTAAACTCTAATGAAGTTGTTAACATTAAAAAGTAAAATAAGTGACACAACAATGAGAATAACAACCCAGTAAATGCCTTGCATGGCAGTTATTCTCCTAATTAAAGTGATAAATAATGAATATATCATGTTTCGCCATGTGACTACCGCAGAGACAACAGCATGCAGTAAAATATGAGCCATTCAAGGAGTAGAAATTAAGTGCATTAATATCATTTTTTTAATTGCGGATACAAAACAAGAATTAACTTAAAGAGGCCGTGCTACCCCTTATGATATAATTTGGCCCTTAAGATCCCTACTTGGTAACAATACAGTTACTGAATCACTATTTATTATACATTCTAGATATAAACTGACATAGATGACTCAGGAGGGGACATTCTGGGGCATTTGTTAAAGTATTTAGTTAATCTGGGAGACTAATCATATATCAGAGTTCAGGGCTGTTTAAGGTAAAATTGAGACTGTATTTTCTATACGCATGCACATTTTTAAGGAGTGTTGTTTTAAGTTCTACTCTTGGTAAAGGACAGGAGAATCCAGGAATCTGCCTTAAATTTCACTCTTCAATCAAAAAAAAAGACAAGGGCATTTAGAATAATTAAATTGTTTATCCTACCGAGCAGAATTGGCACTGGGCAACGTGCACAACAGCAGGGGTAATCTATTTCAAGCTCTTCTGCCTACAATTTCATTAAAAAACAGGTCCGCTGTGGCATGACCACACTGGCAGTGTGCTCCTAGATATGACATGACATTGCGCTACTCTCAGGAGATCACCACGGAGCAGTACTATAATCCCAAACAAGGGTAGTTCGAGCAGGAATAATAGATAGAAGTATCTGTGTACTGTAAAGTGACACTACTACAGCATCAACAGTGAATATGAACGACGGCAGTACCAGTGCTTTATATCATTCAGATGATACGACGTCCCATTGAGGGTTATTATTTAGCACCCCCAGAAAGATTTTCGTGGATGCCCATGTGCAGTAATCAGTACGGCGATATGACCTAAACCTCAACAGGTATACTGGTTACATATTAGCAGTACAACTGGGACCTTCCTCTGTATACAGTCCCAGATGTCAAATCCTCCCTTTACACAATGTCAGGAACGGCTAGCTTTCCACCTAAGTTGGTGGAGAATGTAGAGTAAGTCAATGAGATGGCAGTAAGTCATAAATAGGATTAGTAGAATATTATCGCATATTTTGGCGTTAAAATGCATTGTACCTGGAACAATGTGGCATAAGCCTCTTCTGTCTGAATAATAATGTAAATGCATGGATCCATCATCATTCATCTCCACTCTAAAAGATGGGGCATTCATAGCCTGTAGATAAAACAAATTCACCATAGTAACCGTGAGCAAATGTTAGCTTTCCAGTCATGTGTGTCTGCCTACCCATCCATTAATCTATCACATCTATGTACACGTGTGTGTTTATAATGTTTATACTGTATAAAATGACACCAGTGCCATGTTCATGTGTAAATGTTGACTGGGTGACATGATAAAGTTTGACTAATCACATTTTAGTGTCTGTGTTCATTTAGTTAAGTCTTTTGTTGGTTTTAGTAAAAACTAAATGCAGAAAAATCTAACACTATGAATTTTAAGAAATATATTACCGGTAATGTATCTAGAACACGGTCATTTCTGGAACATACTCAGTGTCACTGTAACTGTCATAAAATATCTGGTAAAATATGTATAACCTACATATGATTTATTTAGATACAATCATTTAGGTATATTGGGGATAAGATGGGACTGATGCCATTGATCTTCTCATGCTGGATTAACCGTACACCATAGGTGGCCACCTAAGGTGCTACAATTAGGTTCTAATTTATGTTTGTAACATGTTTTGCTACAATTAGGTTCCATCTTATGTTTGTAAGAAAATTAATGCAGCAGGGGGCCACCACAGACACAGTGCCTCAGGGTGCTAGAGACATTAGGTCTGGCCCTGGTTAAAGAGTCATACCCATCACTTTGGAAATCAGGATAATGCTCCTCATCTCCGATAAAAGGCACGACAATCACCGTGAATAATCTAAATTCAGAAATTGCTCAAAGCAGCGTTTAGGGTAAAGGATGGGGCCCTCATCCACATCGGCTCATAACAACCTAAAACTGGCTACGTGCAGGACGAGGAACTTTTAAGTCAACATTACAGTATGCCATTTATTCTAGTTCAGAGGACTTATCTTTTTCATATAAATCATATTATACTATTAAGAAATGAATAAGCATTAGGTGTCCAGACCCAATGTTCTGGGAAGATGTAGTCTGGCAGATCAAAGGCGGATGCAATATGCATTCTCATAAATATATTAACTATATTCAGAATTTTTTTGATCATGTATTCATGATGCCCCTTATGTACCCTACACTGGCTCTTTCTTGGCAAATGCTTGCAGGTTACAGGTAGTGCATAAATCACATGCACTATTTATTCTGACAAGAATGGCACAGTATTCCCTTTCCATGATACAACCATAAAGGTATTGGTAGGGTCACACCAATAATTCATCATTGGATCGAGGAAAAATATTGATTTGAGATGCAACAGGTAAAGAGATTGATCCCCTAGCTTATCCAACACATTAGAAATTAATACAAAATGTTACAGTGCTCACACACCTTGAAATAAAATGAGTTTGTGAAGGAAACCTTTGGACCAAAATGGTCTTCGTCAGAGTAAACAGAAAGTAGGCCATACTGATCAGTAATCTCTTTACTTACCTGGTAGGAGAGAGACAGATAACTGTGCAGAGCATCGAGGTTTGCTATAAATTCATACAGGTTTCCACCTAACGTCCTCAGCATGTGGTCATATCCAGATTTTTTACAAAACTCAAAGAAATACTCGCCAAATTGCTTCAGCACAGCCTCTGGTGAAACACCTTTAGAAAAACATATTTATTTTACAGGTATAGCAGACAGACATACTATATGTCACTTTACCCAGCGTAAACAAGTATTTCTTCCCAGTGTATGTGTGATGAGAATAATACCGTACTAGACGTCATCTCCCAAAGGCTTCAATCTCCAGCTACAGGTCGGTTTAGAGTTCTGAGTCAATGGTCCGAGACACCACATGGCCTGTCACACTGTCAACATGAGCTGGGGTCAAGTAGACAGCTCTGGAGATGCTCAAGGTAAACAATGTCTATATATATATATATATATATATATATATATATATATATTATATGCACTACCTTTCAAAACATTTGGGGCTACTTAGCTGTTTTCATGGAAAACAAGGACATTTCTATCTGTGACATATTTGCAAAAGGGTTTTCTAATGATCAACTAGTCTTTTAAACTTGGATTAGTGAACACAATGTCCCATTGGAACACAGGAGCGTTCTAAAGGGCCTTGATGGAATATGGAGATATTCCATTAAAAATCAGCCGTTTCCAGCTACAATAGTCATTTACAACATTAACAGCCTCTACACTGTATTTCTGACCTATATCATGCTATTTTAATGGACATATTTTGCTTTTCTTTCAAAAAGAAAAACATTTCAATGTGACCCCAAACGCTTGAACGATAGTGTAATTGGGGTTTTCTACTGTGATATCCTATAAATGGGAAAATTAAGGGAATGCAGACGAATGAGAGGAGGTAAAAAAAATGTATAACTTATAATGATAAACTATAAGTGAGATTTAAAATATATTTATGGAATTTCTGTCTTTAAAGTATACGTGTACCTTTCTCCAAATGCCAGTTAAGACATAATGATACTTTAAAATGAAAATTACCAATATATTGTATGTATTAGAAACTGCCTTTATCTCTATGCCAGCAAGAGCAGCCATCTTAACTCCTACAGGATTTGCATGATTTTTTCCTCCACATTAAGTAACTCTTTTTGTCTCCGACGAGGAAATGAAGAGAAGGAATGGCATTCAGGCACTTCATGTTATATTATTATTATAAAAGGTTCTTCCCTACTGGCGACTGAATGTGCCGAGGTAAAATGACTTGGAACATTGAAATAATAAAACATGTTCTGCTTGTGAAATAAAAGTCATAAGATGGGCAGTTAAGACAAATACACTTCATGACAGCTAGGCGGATGATTTAGCTGGGGCTACAAACACATTGCTATGACGCTACATACTCAATGAGAGAAATGTCCTCATTTAAACAGGGACAGATTAAAGGGTACACAGCTCCCCATTTTAATGCATACCGGGGTCTTGCCCCATTTTCTTCCCCCTGCTTGTATCACTTTGTATTAGACTAGGTAAGCCAAACCCATATACTAGATAAATGTCAGTGAGAGCATATTTCAGTATGCTTTCAGTAGAGACGGGTAGAAGGCGGGGATAACTACACAGAAGGCCCATTTTCTAACTCCCATACAAACATTGATTTTTATGCAGTTAAATGCATTGGACTTCACTATGCTTTTCACTTCTTGGGTGTCTATGGGGTATACAAGTGGTATGGCGGGGGTACTTTCCAGGGGCTTATAGAGTGTATAGAGTAATTAAAGTTGCAGTGGAAGTAGTATGAGTTTTAGGCCCTTAAGTATTACTTGCGATGTTTCTGGCTGCGACCATCAGATTTTAGTAGCAATATCCAATTTACTAAGTCTTTCTTTCTAATATCATATCTGAGTAAGAGTCCGACTTACCCAACATCTGGCAGGCCTTGTCAACTAACTGCAATGTTATTTCATCTTTGTAGACTTCATATGTCATAAACGTGTCTTGCACTCCTGTTTTTATTCTGTACGAACAACATGAATCATTTATATGAACAAACATTTGCTTCAGCAATCAGACACGGATAAGAAATGATGATGCCAAAATATGGAAATTTACTATCTTTCCACGACGACATTTTAATGGTTTCAACATGTATACAATCTTGTGCCTTAGAAAATAATGGAAAACAATAGTATCATTTATTTAGAATGTATCATTCATCCCCAATTCCTGTACTTACAATATACTGTATGGAAGCAGCGAAGCTTAGGATATATTGGTCTATTAACAGAAGCCGTGCATTTGTTTTGAAATGTAAGGCTCTTTATATGTGAAATCTGAACAGTATTAAGCTTATTTAGTGAAATCAGTACTATTTATTCATAAAATGCACCCGAATGGCAATTAAAACGTTTAGAAGTTTTCCTGAGGTGTCATATTGACAAATGGTTAGCTTAACATATAATTTACCAGCAGATAAGAACCATTCGCCCATCCAGTCTGCACAATTTTCCTAATGTAAAGGCTTAAACCTTAATCGATCCTTAGTCTTATCTTAGATTCAAGATAGCTTTCTTCCCGTCCCCGTATGTTTAAATTCACTCACTGTAAACGGCTCTACCACTTCTGCTGGGAGGTTTTTCTATCTATCTAACACTCTATCACACATTTCCTTACACTACATTTTCCCCTCTTTTGCCGTATCTAATAACGCATGTTGTCTCCCTGCGCTTAGCTTTATATTTGCTCCCATGCTTGTATACTTAAGTAACCTGATTACAAGAATTCAGTAGTCACAAAGTATTTATTTATGAAGAGTTCTGTTCTAGGCACCCACCCTCATCCTAAAAATCACGAAACTGGCAAAATAGGCTAGAAATGGCCATTAAGACAGAGGACATATGGCATGAGGGCAATTCTGTTTCCAGGTCTTCTTCATCTTTTTTTATGTTAGCCTAATAATAAAATTTTTAATAATAAAAATCCCCTTCAACTGGGCTAATACTTCTACATCCATTTATCCACCAGAGAAGTATCTTTAGGGTATCATCTGTGATTCTGGTTTGCAGCCATTCATTGTTTACCTGTATATGTTATTCCTTTTACTTTTATTGCTGGTTTCCAGCTGATGTAAAAGCACACCATTTCAGACAGGGGAGGCTAGCGCCTTCGTGCCGGGTGCCCCACGCAAGCACACATAAAGACCCGCTATAATTCATACACACATTCACACATACACACTCACTATAACACACACTAACACCTCATTAGTCACACTCTTGGAGCTCTTCCTCATGGCTGCTCAGACACTGCCACATAATGTCAGGTTACGGGCCCCCATGGCACCCCTCACCTCAACGAGTTGGCCAGTCCAAAGAAGACTGTGGCTATCATTTTGTTGTAACCTTATAATTATAACTTAACCCCTTAAGGACAATGGGCGGTCCCTAAACCTATTGAAAACAATGCATTTTGAGCCCGTACATGTACGGGCTTTGTCATTAAAGGGTTAAATGTTACTTATGGACATAAAAATCTTTGGTCACTGTGAGTCCCATAAAACTTGGGGTCCCTGACACTTGTTTACTCTTATTCTTAGACAGTGGCGGGCTCCATATTCACTTTTATATAAGGAGGGGCACAGGATCTGCGTCTCTAATGACTTGGAATGACTTCTATTTCATTGATTGCCAATGAAATAATATGCTTCAAAAATTAAACGACAGGATTTGGGTTCGTAACTCCAGAGTAAATGATGTTAAGACTACGTCATGTATAGAAATGTATGAACTTATCTACTTCATTTGGTTTTGTCAGTCAGGGATCAGTCACCCTATAGGTGAACGTCTTAAGCGCTTCACCGCCAAAAATGGCGCTTAATCAGAGGCATGCAGACTAGGTCATTTCCTTTCTTAAATAGTTTATCCAAAGTGCTCCATGATTTAAAGTGTAACATAATTAAAAAATTACAACATGTATAATTTATAACTCATGAAATGGCCTCCTATATCAATTACATAAGAGAGTTATAATCGATGAATATAGGTCACATAAATAGAATTAGTATCTAAATGGAATTATTATACAGTTCTAGCAGAAAAACAAACCCCAAAAAAACAAATAACAATAAAAATGAAAAAGTGCAGAGAGGTCGGGCGATGCGGAGGCTTTGGATTACATGTGTTGCGAGCCGAGGAGAAATGGTTTTCAGTTTGGAATTTTAATGAAATAACATGGACGGAGTGCGGTGGGTTTGGTATCTAAAGAACAGCAAGGTAGCAGACGTAGGAACTTATCCTTTAACCCCTTAATGACAAAGCCCGTACATGTACGGGCTCGAAATGCATTGTTTTCAATGGGTTTAGGGACCGCCCATTGTCCTCAAGGGGTTAAACAGTGAGTCTGTGGTTGAGTTGAGACATTAGGTTGATACTGTATTACATCAATGAGATGCCCTTTCAAGGTTTACCTGGGGCCTTATTCAATGAGAAAACCCTTGGGCCTGTATCTTCCTTAATAAACCAGGAACTCTCCATATGTGATATGGAGTCTCCAGAAATGGCAGCTAGTTGGTAGGCATGGGGTCCTCTTACCCTGCAGTTCCCCAGCGGTTCTTTCTACTTTCTTTCATTTCTGTCCCTTTTCCTGTCAATCTATGAGTACTCATCGATTATCCTCCAGCCCTGCCGGTACTCCTTACACATCCTAAATGGAGACCTCCTAGATAACATAAATGTGAATTTCCCAAGTATGTTCATCATGTAAACCCTGTGATTTGAAAACTCAAATTCAGTCCTTCTACAAACGCAGTGAATAGACAACATATAATGGGATTTATGTCATCTGAGACATGACTACCCAATGCAAGGAGTGCGAAGCAGCCACATCCACCGGAGTCACATGGTGCTGTCTCTGCTGGGCCTCCTAACTCATTACATCAATGAAAATGTCATAGAATCTGTTAGAAGATGATACGGAGCTGGTACTAACAGCACATTTTACATTCCTTCACTGTATACCCATCAAACGCATACATTGTTTCTGGGAATATGCATATCACGCGTATATTCAATAAATACATAGGTGATGCCAATGACCATATCATACCTATCAAATCACACAACAAATACTAATAGTCACTTTAGCCATTGGCATGTCTACCAAAATCCAATATGTCACAATATGTCAGCATTCTGGACATTGAAACTGGTAAAACAAGCTGATAGATTGTAAATGACAGGCATGTTTTAAAACAGACTCTTGACAGCTTGATCTTTAGTAAATATGCAAGGCTACAGACATGCCTTCTGATATCAAAGGAGCATTTACAGCAACACCTACAATCAGAGGAGACCTGGCAATAATTGCCCCAGGAGGCAAGTCCAGCTTAGTGGCCCAAGAATCCCTAACACATTTTGCAGACATCATTTGCAATGTGCACCATTCAGTCCTCTTCAACAGTTTTACACAAAGGGAATCAGTGTGTGAAGGAGCAAATAAAGGATCCAATTATTGTTTAATCCTGTCTGATGTTCCCTGTTGGCTGTGTAAGGAACTGCATGTAAAAACATTCAAGACATCAATAATATGTGTAATAAATATAAAATCACACATAACCTTAGTAATTCCCATGTTTCTTCACCATATTTCTCTATCACCAGAGACTTCAAGCAGGTGTTAATAAATCCATACTGAAAGAAAAGGACAAACCTTTGCTTAGAGATGAAACACTAACCTTAACATTGTGAATGCAATACATATATAATTTACAATGTATAAATCAGAATACATGCATTATGGGCAGGCACACAAAGGTGAAATGTTATAAATCTCTAAATTAAACAGATTTTTATTAATGTATTAATTGGGATTGTAAATCAATAGAAATACTTGGTATAAAGCAAGTCTATTTAGGCAACTGTCAGCATGCAGCATAAACAAATTAACTGATGTGATTATTTTACAGAATCAGTTCTTCTTTTATAGTTATGGGGCACCTGCTCTATTTGTCCTTTAACTTATCATTTATATGGGTCAACAACAACACACACTACGTCTTTTTTTTAAGACTTACCATTTTATGGTTATTTTGCTGTGCCTTCTTCTGCACATGAATACAAGATCCAGATTAATGTATTCCCCATACATCCATCTCCCAATAAAGTAATCTTCAGGTTTGGGTCGTTCTCTTGCATTCTATCATTTTCATCGCACATAGTCGATTAAAGACATCTCATTGTGACCTGAAAACAATCAAAATTGGTTGATCATACTTGAATTATTGGGATCAGACATGTTGTAGGTCAGGTATCAGTGATCTCCCACGTGAACTTCTGGTAGGATCCCACAGCAATCCTGTAGCTGTTGATTGGTTCCAAGGTAATCTATCAGTGAAGATTGTGAAGATCAATGAGGTTCTGTCTAGGTGAGGAGCTCCTTCTCACCGATTTGTGATGGGTGTGCAGGTCTCTGGAAGGCAATCAGTTGTAAGCATCTGTTGGGGTGGCTTTCCTTGATTTCAGTGTCTCTGTCCAGAGTTGGTGGTGCTGAAATTCTTCATTTGTCTTTAGACACTGAAGCTGTCTGCACAAGCAGTCTGTGTTCCTACCAGGAGGAGATGGAATATCTCCTTCACGGTGATGCCTTTCATTCAATTCTAAGCCATTTATGCAGGTCACAGTCTGCTGGAGATCCTTTGACATGTGAATAATGCATTCTTCTTCCCCATCTGCTTTCATTGGTAATAGTAATCACTGGGAACAATAATCATGCAATAGAAAACAGTGACAATTTACAGTGATACATGTCACATTACCTACCTGTCTAAAGAGCTAGCTACTTAAAATCAGGGATTAGGAGGGGGAGGAAAACAGCAGAACTGTGCAATCCTTCCAAACACCTTGTCATATTGTGGATGGTTTAGGAATGTCCTCTCCCTGCAGCGTCACCCTGATCTCCCAATCCTTGCCAGACTGTGATGCAGAACACTTTCTGCCATAAAGATACATTTCAGATTTGTAATAAAATCCATAAAATCTATAAAGCCATTTCCAGACATCAGACAGGAGAAGCAGACACATTAGACTCCCATCTTGTCATTGTGTATAATTGTCTTCAGCAATGTCACTAGAGTCACAGCTGAAGATTGCATTCATTTATTTTTCCTTTATACCCTACAATGTAACTGATTGTGCATCTGAATCCACATCGTGGGGGTATACAATGCACACAATAGGAACAATTACTTTTATTTTATCCACTATAATAGCCCCTATGATAAAACTTTCAGCACTCTTATCTTATGTGTTTATCAAAATGACAACATGCTCTCATCATCATCTCATTCTCCCCAGATGCAGTATTAAAAGATCTGAAATAAACAAGCTTTGTAAAAAAAAATACTGCATGAAAAAGAACCAAAACAAAGCAAGGAAATATCTAGGAATTTAGTAATTTGTTTCGATCCCCTGGGTTTGGAGATAATCTCCTGGATTTGAATAGCAGTACCCATGTCCATGACAGTTGACAATCCAGTAACAAATTTTATCTGGTAGATCAACCTGGCAGCTTTATATAGGCACATATTGTATGCCTAGGTTATTACACTATGTATTATTACAAAGAATTGACTCTTTCAGTGACTGCAGGGAGGGAAATATTGAGTGCAATGTGTTTGAGCTTCCCTGGGGTAAAATTGAATACATGTCAGGGGTAACTCCCTTGGATTTAGTAACTGAACCCAAGCACCCTGAACAGCGCCTGATGGTAAATTGCTGAATTCAGATGAGCTTAGTATGATTCCCATTAGCTTTGTGGCAAGATCCTAACCAGAAAACCCAGTCTCTCATGTGTGGTGACTACTATGTTCTTCTAAGTTTCACTACCTGATTTTGGTTGTGAAACTTGGCACCATAGTCTGTGCTGTATTAGAATTAACCCCCCGGATTTCACATTACAATAAAAGGACTAGGGGACTCAAATGTACATAATTACTTCATGGCAACCAGGGCAGTGCAAGCCTTAGGTCGTATGTCGTATATCCATCAGGTACTGCCCCCATGGGCAGAAATAGCATTTTCCTACCCACCTCCCTGATATGTTATGCAAAGTGTCACGCACTCTATGAATACCTCTCCTCAACCATCCTGCCAAATGCAATTAGCAATAGACACCAGGCAAGGGTCCGTGACACCCATTCTTGTAACATGTATCTAGTCATGTCCAAGATGTGGACTTTCGTCCCTTCACAGCCAGAGCAGCACATGTGTGGAGGTGGGCGTCAGGAAGGTATTTTCTATACAGGTAGCACTATGTCCCTGTCAGGTTGGCCCTTTTATTCCCAAACTATCCTAGGGAGTGCGGGATGGGGTGCTGCGCTAAGGATACAATCTTCTCTGCCCTGGCACAGGCCTCCCCAACTTTATTCTTGCTATATATATGCCACGGGAGGAACTAATTCTAATTGGCCATGTATATTTTACTGGCAACAAAGTCACTGATTGCCAGAAGTCGGAAAACACCTTAGATTCCTACAATAGGGAAAGTGGTGTAGAGGAACAGGAGCAGAACGAGTGTGTGGCCCATTTGGCTACTAGTGGAGTGTGGAGTTTGTGGCACCTATATGTCAGACAGACGGCATGAGGGAAGCATGGGGGAATAGCTCCTCCCGGGGACCCAAAGCCATCACCCCCTCACTAAATAGGGGCAAAGAAGCCAATTCTAAACATCTTGGAGGACTAACCACAGTTCTGTGGTTTAGGCAGCTTCTCCTCCTGTGTTTTTGTGAATAGTTGAGTCACTTACTTTCACGTGGGAGGTATGGATTTTTGGCTGCAAGTCCACTTCTGAGCAGACGTCTCTGGACAGTAGATGGGTGTACCAGGGTCCCACTGTTTTCTACCGATGCACAGCTGATGGCACTGCCAGTTGTGACGGGAAGTAAACATGAGGTGTCTTTCATCTGTTGCACTGTTTACTCGGCAGACCACTTCCTATTTCTTTGTGCTTCTTTAAAACAGCGTGGACAGAACAAATGGAAACCTTGTCTGCCTTGAAAGTTCTTCCTGGGCGAGACCTTGCTGACACAGTATAACTACGTTGTGTCTTATTGTTGATGCATCTTCCACAGCCTCTCCTTGTTAGTGAGTTTGGCTGTTCCTCACCCAGTTTTATTCCTCCTACACAGCCGCTTCTGTTTCACTTATTTATTGTGTTTCAACCTACCGGTATATATCATGATCATTAGCACCTGTTTGGTATAATTGTTTTGTCGTACACCACAAAATCCCTGGCTTTGTCCAAGTGTACCTAGAAGAAATGATGCTGTTTTGATGGCACAACAAATATTGATTTGATTTAGATTTTTGAAAGCATTCTTACTTTACAGCACTTTTTTTCTGACCTCCCTAAAACATTTGCACAGAATATAATAGAATATTTTATACAGCTTGGATTATAATAATCTGTATCTACCGAACAGCCAATGTTGAAATAGAGAATGAACTCTTAGTTCTAGATGGGATGTAGCAGATCTCAGAAGGTTGACCCATAGATTTGCAGATGAGACAACCAACTCAAACCATTGACTCCCCTTTCCATTTTGAAGAGGCATGCTCTAACCAGCTTCTTCAGTAAACGAGAGCTGCTCTGATTATTTATAATGCATAGTAGCATCTAGAAGAAGCCGTTTCTCCGCAGAAGCTAATATCTCTTAACGTGCATGTCAATTCTCCTCAACCTCATAGAAATAGGCATTGAAAAGGGCAAATGTGACCAGATCATTCCAATTACCTAATCATATGTTTTTGAGAGAATTGCTTTAATTACCCCAGCGCTACTTAATTTTTTCCAAATTCAAACGTTTTCAAATTCTGAGCACAGCAACAGAGTTTATTCGCTCATGTGTGCACTTGGCCTTCTTTCATTATCGCTGTATATCTAGGCAATGATGTCACTTAATTTGACTTTGACTTTCATTAAATATTGTCCTTCAGATCTGGAAACCCTTCCCTGCTAGAAAGCAATTATCTCATAATAGGGCTTGTTAGGGTGGTATACAGTCCAAAAGGACGGTGCATGAATTATATTTATAATTTCTTTCTCTGAATGCCGTAGCAATGAGAAGCTCAGAGGCGATGTGTATACAAATCATGGATAATTATTAAAGAGAGGTAAATGGCATAGCTGCAGAGCACATTTTAATATCCTAGTACATTGCAAAACATACAAATGTAGCTGATCAGGGGTATGTTGCATATAGAAACATAATATTTGACGGTAGATAAGAACTATTCGGCCCATCTAGTCTGCCTGTTTCTCCTGCTGTAAAGAATGAGACCTTAATCAGTCCTTGGTCTCTTGTTTTCAGATTCAGGACAGTTTTACATCTATCCCATGCACGTTTAAACACAAGGTTTTGTTTATACAGTGCGTTATCTTCCTCTGCAAAGGATACACCAGGAGAATGGGTAAGGGCATGCTAATTAAATCCAGTTCTATACATTGATATCTCGTAATAAAGACAATATTACACTTCGTTATTTTTTCCTTGCAAACCTTGGTTAATGTACATAAAACAGGGATTGCTGTAAATTGCACCATGCACACTAAATACACACAAAGCCCATTGGAGTCCACTTAGGAGAAATCCTATACTCAGGAATATTAATATTCCCCCCCCCCCCCATCTCAAGCATGCAGATTTTCAGGCTCTTGATCCTCCTCATTAGTATTTGCAAATCAATCATATTCTTACCCGAATACACACGTAAGTTAAAAAAAAAACTTATTCGCCAGCAGTGAAACCTCCACCACCCCACATCATGCAAGAGCACTTTGAATGATATTACCAAAGCGCTGCGGCTATGGTCCAAAATTATGTTAAAATGAGGGAATGCTACCCGTGGTGGGATAACAATAAGCATCCATGGCTTGATAACTTGTCTTAGAAACGTTCAGATCATTTACAATTTAGCAGATCAATGGCGTAAGCACCATGTTCTAGCAGGGAGACGACTGACCGACCAGGGACACACTGAATAAATACAATTCAATGTTATCCGCCAGTCACCTACCACTGTAACAAACATTGTCATTAAAGGGGGAACATGAAGCTATTGCCATACCTCAGCCGGTCAACCAATTATAGAACGACTTCAATTCTAATCACTCATCTTTCTAAGGCTGTAAAAATATACTGGCTTCAAGAAAAAAATATTAATTTAATGACGAGGAAACAATCTTAGACATCCGGACATGAGCAAAAGGGGTTATCAAACTGCATTTAAAAATGATGGGCATGTCTTCAACATTTCATCTCTTCCCCGATATATTGTTGTTATGTTCCATGCATGATCCAGTGCTATCAGAAGTCTCAGGACTGTAACACTGAGTTTAGGAACCAATGATGTTTATAGTAAAATAAAAGACATCTCTATTGGATGATGTACGTATATCAGACCCGTACTGGCAAGAGATGTTCTAATTCGGTTGTTACGACAGTAGGATATTTAGAATAGAAAATGAAAGGTACGTTTTGAAAACATAACATAAGTAGCAAATGTGTATAAATGATCATAATACAGAAGAAAGGGTTATTTAAGTATTAGTACATAAAGGAGGCAGGGCTCGGTACCATTGCATATACATTGACTTTAATTGTACAATTCGGCAGTAGACATTCTGTTTTGAAATGTTCAAAATGTTTTTTGGATGATTTTGGCTGCAGTTACATGCCATGCCTGAACCGCACTCTATATTTATTTTAAAATGTAATCGCCAGCACTTGCTACTTTGAAACATCTTAAAAAAAAAAAAAAAAAGTAGAAACCATAGAGAAATGGGCACATAAAAGTCTTCCCTTCTGTTATAATAAAATACTGTTATGTATAAGATCCGATGAAAAATTCCAGTACTTAAAAAAGATCCCATTTGGTGGGAAAGTAATTCATAAAAGCATTTTGCAAACATAAATAACGGCAAAGTTGGTGGAATATGTGAAGAATACGCATGGATTCTAAACACAACGTAAGCCAGGCCAATTATGTACCTTTTCTCAGGCAGAAGCACCAGGCAATGGAAAGATGGACAACTCCCATAAGTGTAAGCCAATAACCCTTTAAACATGGGCATCATGGGAACTGTGGATCAACAATGGCTGAAGGGCTGTTTATTTGCCTTGTCTTGGGTGTAGAATGTAATGGTCCATCATAAAGGGAGATACACCATGCACAAAATAAAAAAAACATAGGAATCTCGTATACAATATTCCTCTACAGAATGGGTAGCCAACAGATAGCTTCTCCGGTTATTATGAGACTACAATTTCCCATTGTGCAGCTCACACCTCCCAGCGGAGGATGCTTCTCGAGCATCATGGAAATTGTATCCCCACAGTAGCCAGAGAGCGATCCACAACATACATAACATCAGGTAGTTCCCTGCTTAAAAACCTCTGTCGATTAAAAAAAAAAAAAAAAAAGGCAAATAAACGAATGGCTAACTTGATATTAACAGACGCTAGCTGAAGTGGTTCTTGGGAAATGATTCCATGTCCTCAGTGTCACAAATAAAGACTAGCATAATTCTGAAACAGACCGAGCGTTCATTATACAAAGCTGAAGACTTGGCTTGTTTGAATATTAACACCGCAAACTGTACTGTTTTGGTATATATATATATATCATTTTCCTCCAGATGCATTCTAAAGTGACTCTAGTGCTCAAAGAGTTAATAAAATCCAATTGTGAAATGACTGTTCAAATGAGGCGCATGGGGTCATTATAAACCTGTAGATCAAGAGCCACCGGACAAAATGACTTCAACATACTAGACAGAACCTCCTATCGTAGACAGCAATATTAAGGCAAGATTACACAGTTGGTGAGAACTGGGCACTAAAGACGGCCCTATTTATTGTCCCTTTGGAGCATTAAAATTGACGGCCAGTTTCCTTGGTTTTCGGCGGTTGCCCGAGCCTGGGGCGGATTTGCTGTGAGGAGAAGCCGATGAAGCTTTGTCCATAGCCGGGTTGTGAGTATTCTGGGGAGATGCCAGAGAGGACGAAGACATTTCCAAGACTGGCTGGCTGCCGACGTCGGGCACCAATTGTTGATCGTTGCTTAAAGGACCCTGGGCAGCATTTGAGGGCTCCCTGAAGTCAGAATGTTTATTGACTGCTACCCTTTGTTTGGTTACCTTTAAAAGGGTAAAATAAATAAGAGATGAAGTTGCAAAAAAACAGATTTCTTAGCAGAATTACAAAGGACACAGAGTCTAAAGAACATCAATCATCAACTTCAGAACTCAGTCACCCAATAGACAATCCCACACCTCTCCCAATAGACAATCCCACACCTCTCCGTTCATTCCAACACCCCACCAACACAAGCAAATCTGCTTATTTAACATTCCTTTACGGTTTTAGGTTTACAACAGTATATCGGTGTGCGTGTGTGAACCCGTAACGTACACTGTTACTAATTCAATGCATATTAAACATGGCCTATCACCCAATCAGGCTCCTGATCAGGGCACCTCTGAAAAAACTCCTGTAGGGTTACGGGAAGGTAAGACAGATAAGGATGAGTATAGCTTCATATGAATAAATACTTTATTCCAGATCTTACTAAATTCGCAGTGTGCCACTAAAACTAACGTCAAAAGCATTTGGCAGAAAAGTCCCAGTTACAATAGTTGATTGATATAAAATGCTCTTACCTGAAGCGGTATAAACTGATTATGGCTGCCTGTCGGCAAATGCCCCACTATAGGTGCGTTACTAGGATAGGAGCCCGGGTAGAAAGATTTGTTTTGAACTGGCATTGTGGGTCTCCATGATGCTGCGCCATAAACATGGGGTGCAGAGGAGATTAAATTTGCTGCACAAACAAAACAAACGATGTAAATATATAACACCGGTGACTTAACTCAAATATTTAGAAGCACAGGTTTTAAAATCCTTAAGACTCGCCGATACATATACCTGCCAAGGGGGAAAATGATCTAGCGGAGGTGGTTGCAAAACTAGGGTCTACTTTAGAACCCCTGGAGGCTTCCCACCACCAGGATGAAGCCCGGGTTTACAGAAGAGCTCTACTTATGCTCAGGGTTAACCTGTAAAGCACACAGGCCCAACGCATACAACCAAAGCTCTATAAGCCTGAGGTTAGTGATAAACACATTGCTTTAGAGAACTTCTGGAAAGAATAACGCCAGAAACTTGGAGATTCTTTTGGAGAGTAAACTAAACCCACGTATGTTAAAAGCACCAAGTGGTTTAAAACAATTCTTAATCGCGGCTGACAGCAACGCTGGCCAAATGCAACGTGCTGCTGATATTACCCACGCCATGCACAATGGTTAAGAAAATAGTTTCTTTTCCAAAACTTCTTAGATAGCAGAAAATGCAATAGTCTATTCTAAAATATATACATATCTATATACACACACATCCACCCATACATATACACATCTACTTCTAAACCATAACTGACCTGTAGGCTGAGGGAAAACTGGAGGAATCGGTCCTGTTGGTAGAGCGCCCCCTAAAGCTTGGAAGCCGGGAAACAGCGGTGCTGGTGGTGCATACGGGAAGTTTATTCCAGTGCTCTGTACAAACCAAAAAACAAGACTTTACTGTGTGGAACACCAAACTGCAGATTCCATTTGGCCCATCTATTCTGCCCATATTCCGATGTAAAGACTCAGATTCAGGATAGCCAAATGCCTAAGCCATGCATTCTTACATTTCTACCACTTCTACAGGTAGACCGTTCCACTTATCCACCACACTCTTAGTATAGTTAATTTGTGTCATAAAGAGTAAATCCTATCAGCTTCAATCATATTCTGTGCATATACACAATTAGAGCATTATCGGAATAGAGCCCGACAACGTTTGTTTTGATCTGAATATCTCTAGTTTCAGAATCGTGCATTACTGGATTTCACACGGTGCTTAAAGTGTCACATGTGTGATCAATACCAGCTAGTCACTAAAATTGTCAAGCGCTTTTGGCAGGTCAAATTGGGCCAATCATTTGGAGAGATCCTTCTCACTGCAGAGTATAAGAGTGTGAATGAAACACATACAAGAAATCACTTCTTCACTTACCAGTCTCTGCAAAGCAAACAAAGCCGCTTTCTCCTTGGCTTCATTCTCCGTATGGCACTGAGGGCCATGTGTGGCAAAACCATTTGATAATTTCACTTGACAAACCGCCAAGCCCTGGGGAAAAAACCAGAACACACCATCCACATTATAAATTGGGAATACAAGCTAATACAATGAATGAAATGTGAAGGCAAGGAGAGGGCACTGAGATGTTTGCTTTTACAGAAGCAAAATTGTTGAAGGTGTTGTTCCACCTACACTTTTAAACCTAAATTAAGCATTTGAAGCATTTCACTTAACACTACATACTGGAAGTAGTTGGATACAGAGGGAAATGGAAGTGTTATCGGTCGTATGTATTACACTTCACCTGAGGGGTTCGTAGAAACGAGAACTCTGGTGGATGGATTCCAACTGCACCGCAGATACGAGTAAGCTCCGACACCGGCGTAGACAGAGGAGGTAGCGAAGGAAGAAGGGGCTGGCGTAACACCTCTGGGTTAGGTGCGCTGAAACACGGCCCTGGTCCAATAGGCCTGGTCATGCGCACAGCTGTGAAGTAAGAGAATCATCATATCGATGCACATTTCTGCTCAGGCATAACACGAATGTGCCAGATTTTACATTCTCTATAAACACATATATAGGAATCTATATACTTCTACCATAAAACACCCCCTAAAATGTACTCCTTTACTTTAGCATGAAGCCATTGGAGGATCACGTGAAATTACACTCAAACATGTAGGAGATGGTCATGTCTGACACATGCCACTAGTATGTACCTATCTGCTTGGCTTGCTTGCGCTGCACAGATGCTGTGGGGGGATTTTTCTTCGCCTCTTTGTGCTGCTCTGAGGAATCAGAACTATCGATTTTCAAAATCTCTTTCAACATTTGTGTTCCTTTCTAAACCATGATGTAAAGGAAAAAACAAAACAAAAAAAAACCATGAGTGCCCATATGATGGATAATTATATAGACAGATATTCCAAAAGGGAAGAAAGTAATTTAAGAACGGACCCGCTAGCCCACACTGAGAACTACTACACCTTCCCTTGGGTGTTCTCTTCGGGTGATGGCACAAAATATCTGACCTGGGAAGGATTCGAGACACTTGCCTTTTTTGCCACATACCTTGGCAGAAGAATGGATGAATGGAGAGGGGGTAAAATAACCCCTGTGAAAAAAACCTGTCTACTTTTTTGAAACATACTTTTAGGTGACTTTGGAATCTGTGAGGACTCTAAGACATTAGAAAGGACAGGGCACATGTGCTTAACACCAAATATGCTTCATTTAGCATTAAATACATTGCTGTATTGTACATAGTAATGTCGTGTAGGTTTGAAGAAAAATAGGAGGGGGTGAACATGATTTTGTTGCAATAAACCTAGACGCTGCCATTGTTGTCATTTGTGATATTTTGGATGGCTTTTGCTGCTCAAACTTCACACTGAGCTCATTCTTTATCAGATAAACGAGATTTGGTTGTGCCATAAAGTCCTTCCCTTCATAGATCTTCATTAGTCTGAGTGTCCCTCTGTGTGACCGAGCAATTCTATTGTTTACCACAGGCAGTATAAACAGTCTATGGAAACTTTCGTATGACGGCGCTTACCTTTAAACCGTTCTATGCCAGAAAGACAAAGTACCCTTTCTTATAAAATGCTGGAAATGATGCAGACTCTTACCAAAAAGTACACACTGACGCCTGTCCCTAAAGGCCGCATGGTGTAGTAATTACATATAAATCACTGAGGAATAATCAACTTTAACAAGCATGCATCAGTTTGGGTAATCTGGTTCCATATGCAGGCGGCAGAAGTGTTAGGGCTGTGATAAGCTTGTGAAATTCATTATCAATGAAGCGTGTTTTACCCCACATCATATTATTAAATCTATTGATTAACTGCTACAGAAGGTAGTTTGACCGACTGAAGAGGACATCAGCGTATGGACAACGTGCACAATGTTATCTCAAGGGAACGCAGAGCTTTATAATCCATGCAAGTGTTTACATGTACGTACCTTGAAACACACTTATAGCATACTTATCACTTATCTATATGCCTTAAGAACCCAGTCAGACACAATAACAAGTAGGACGAGGTATAAATCATGAAATCATACAGAATGCTGCATCAGTGTTATACTAATTAGCAGTAAATTAATATTTCAATTTGATCTATACAAACCAAAGCAAAAGACTGTGGTGACAAGTGCTCCTCCATAGCCTCCTTTGTCTCCGCGGGGCATGTAGATGGCCTCTGTTCCTCTTCGCCAATCTTCAGGGATGCAATGAGGTTTTCAAATTCATTCTTTTGCTAATAAAAGATAAAATCAGAAGATCTTTGAAATACACGCTCTCCGTAAACTAAAATCTCCTTACATCTACACCTCTCGCTCAATAGCTTTAGACTATGACCTCGTCCTCCTTCGAAATCCCATACCTGATATAACAAGAAATTGTAAATGAAAAAAGGATACAACCTGGTTTAAATATCCCGCCCCCCAAAAAACCAAACATGTTATTTAAATAAAGAAACACAAGAACAACCATAAAACGCATTTCCGAAGTTAATGTAGTAACAGCAGTGCTCATTACCTTCTCTTCCGCATGGCTAGGATTATCTCTTTCCGCACGAGTCTCCGCGGGTAGCTCGTTTCTCTTTAAAAGCTTCACCTGTTTAATAGGCTCAGGGGGATTCTGTAAGACGGAAGCACAACTCGAAAATGCACGCTTTCCAAAACATTAACTACCAGGAGCATGGCTGTATTTCTTACTTCACACATTTGTGTAATTTCAGGAGTATGCAAACTAGTAATTAAGGTGTTAAAGACCCTTGGAAACACAGTAACAGACTCCCCGCATTAATAAAACAGGGCTGCTACAAACATGGCAGCTGCGCACATACCCACGATCCGCTCTGTATTTTGGGACTGAATAGGCGAGGGGGAATGTGTGCGCAGCCGTATTACAACGCAGTCGTAACCAGCAAGAGGTGGAAAGCTATTATATGACTACAATGGATTTTACTTATTGATCATTTTGATTACCAGCGGATATTCTATCTGACATACAAGTCCAACCTTGGATTTGGAAGAGAACAATGTCTGTGATAAGAAGCACATACCTGTTTCTTTAGCGTCTCTTGCTGTTGGCTCTCGGTTTTTGTCCCGAAGGCTGTAACACATTAGATTAATCAGATATTGTGATTTCCACTATTGCTTTTCAAGTCACATACGCACAATGCATGCGAAACATATGTTTGTATTATGGTTTGGTAAATGTAACTATTATACGTGACTCTCACCAGAAGAAGCAGAGGCCATACTACGCTTCTCACCGTCTACATATGCAATCGTTAACACGCGATCAACATAATCTAAATAGAACGCCGTGGGGGTCTTTCCACTTACCTTTTCTTCCAGACTCCTGCTTCCTTTGCTGGCACTTGGAAGCGTTCTCGGCATAGCCCGACTTGTGATACTGATTTGCTTGTCCAAATTTGTTTTCCTGAGGTAGATTTGCACCCTAAAAAAAAATGTTTTTTTCTTTCCCGGTTACTGCTGCCATCCTGTCGCAGAAGGTCTATTGTGTGTTCACGGCATAGTTAATACTCTAGATTGTTGATATTGTTAATTGTCCCCCCTCCTGTATTAGATCATCACCAGGGAATCATGCACCATACTACAAATAACAAGTATATAGCCTTCTAGTGTTCCCTAAGGCCAGGTGGGCGACATACAGACCTTGTTATGTGGGGACTTCCCAGTTGCTTGAAGCGACTGCCACACATTGCAGAACTCATCTTCTTGTTTATTCTAGAAAGAAATGATGTAGAAGCATTACGATAAGATCAGATGTGCACACAAAGGAAGAACAAACGCAGTCTAAAAAAACGGAATATAAGCAAATAAAAAGAATGTGCGTGACATTTAAAATATGGTAAACAGGATCTCTTACTCTGATCAACTTCAGTTAAATTAAATGCACAATGACAGCACACTTAACAGCAAATTCTAAATTATGACCATTTCAACCAGTGTAACGGCCCACTTTGCCATAAAACTCAATGGCTTGCCATGATGACATGTTTAATACTTTAGAAAGAAAGATTTTAGTTACATATAAATATCTGGATTCTATACTTCCATTTTTCTGAGAGAAATGAACAGATTCACTGGATACACAAAGGGGAATTGCAAATGACTTGCCTTTTGTTTCTGATTTCCAGGAGAAGCAAAGCCTTTATGCGGCGAGCTGGCATTTCCCTGAAAATGTTTTCCGTTTTGCTGCTAGATAATGGAGACAGATCAGTGAACTGGCAAATTCTGTTCAATAGGAGTTTCAGTCTGGACTCGGATGTGTAAGAAGAAAAATATTGCTACATCGTAAGCCTACTTAAAATGTCTTTACAGTGACTCCCTGTATTACTTCATCTGGAAGTCTATTCTGGGTATCTACTACCTCTCCACTCATTGAGTTATAACTAATTTATTTTTTTGCCAAAGAAATAATGCTTCCCATTAATGAACAAAGGAAATCTAAAGACTACTTGTCTACACAAGCAGCTATTCAGTACCCTGCAAAGTCAGACAACCTGATAAAAAACACAAACTTACCCTTGTGGGAATAAACAGGGAGCGTGGAGAGTGGTTGAGGGCTCCCAGGTGGCCTTTTTGAGACACTCCTGCGGTTATTTCGGGGGAGTAATGGGCATGGTGATTAATCGCCGGCTGCGGCTTAACTATCGCCGTCAGCTTCTGCCCCCCACTTTCTATGCGGTAACCATGAGTGATGTTGATTAAGGCACTTGTTGGCAAGCGATAACCCCTAGATGGGGAACACCTACATTTAAAAGTACAAGAAACAATGAGAAAAGCAAAAAGATATATATATATAACAAAATATTCTTACGAAAAAAAAACAGAATTTGCACAACTTTTATTTTGAGCACAAGCTACCTTATTGTCAGTCCGCCAAGGAATTCCTCGTCAAACAGTACCTCCAGCAACACGTCAGCATCCCGCTCGGCTACAGATATAAAAGCAATGGCCATTAGATAAGGTAAATCAGCAGGGGTCTTCTCATATTTGTAATTATTTTAGGCGGGATTCTCAAATTTTGAAAAAAGTGAATATATAAGTGGGAAAACAAAAAATGCAATTGTGTGAAAATATTTCTTTAAAAAGGCAAAACAAATAACCTCCTTTTATTCCTATAACAGTGCCTCGGAGACCCAGTGGAACAGAGAAGCTCTCGCGCACGTTGACCACGCGATCAAAGAGCCGGAATTCCGCATCGCGGTCGGGGGCCACGCCTTGCTGCTGCTCCAGGGGCTGCCGTGTGGAAACAAAATGGCGGATTTATACGCATTACATATAACGGCTTGTTTAGTTTGGCGAGGTGAAAACATTTTTGTGCAACGTTAAAAAGTGGAATTATAACCAAAGCAACCAATCGAATGTTCCATTCAGCAGGATCGCTCCATCGGTTGCTACGGGATAACACATTTATGCTTATATTTATACTTTATCCTTTTAGACACATTTGGGTATTGAGTAAAAGGAGGGAACGTCGGCCTGGAAAAGCAGCAGAAAACGCATTCTTAGAAGAAAAAATAAACACCTTTTAACAAACACAAAAAACTGAGAAAACGTCACACTGTATTATGGGATGACCAAGTGGTGCAACATTACAACGAAAGGGGCAAACATTAAAAACTACATGACTTACCCTGAACAGCAAGTGAGGTTTCACAGTGACTCGCACTTTCTTACTGCTCTTCTTGGACTATAGAGCAGAAAACACAATGAAAATACACCAATTACATACAGCCAGCGTACAACGTACATTATACAAGCGAAACCATCGAAAGATATCAATACTGGATTTGTTTCATAAATGATTCTGTAAATGCATTTACAATGAATGAATTACATCGCATCCGAGTCCCGCTTCAAACACAGAACATACCATACACAATAACTTGTTTCACTAAAATACAATGAAATGTGTTGGAAACACCACTTTACTCTTCATAACGCATTAAAGATTGATGAGGAAATTCCCAGCAGCAGATATAAAACTAGATCTTTAACTTGAACCTGCAATTCAAGTTCTACTCTTATCCAGGAGACACATCCGATACCTCATTTAAACGGTTTATTGGGGAAGATATTATGTTTCCAATGAAAGATTTACAATTCAGCCAATTGCCCAGATATGTTACACGGTGTTACAGCTTAACTACAGGTTTTTCAGTATAAAAAAAAAAAATGATGAAACGTCATCATATGTTGAGGGTCTTGAAGTTGGCAGATGACCCTATAAAGGCATATTAGGCCTTTATATAGTAGTAGAATCTCATAGTTATTCACTAAAGAGCAAGCAGGTTACTAGATATCATAACGTATACATCTCAAATGAAACAGAATGTAATAGAATAGTACAGGGTTGCAATGGTGCTCATATTATACACATCTTAACACAGATGACACAAGATAATAACCTATTAAAAAATTCTAATCTAATTGAGAAGGATTTTAGTGACCCAACCTTGCACTTTGCAACCTCTTCTTCGATCTTTTCAACTATGGCAGAATCCAAGATCTGCAGGTCACAGGATGATCGGGACAGCAGGCTGACTGGATGAGCCTTCAACCATGAAACGATTTCCTGGACCTTCTCAGCCCTGAACATAAAGAGAGCACACGCATGGGTCATACAGTCAAGAAGGCTTCCATTGTGATGTCCCGTGTAATAATCAAGGTTATGTTTACCCGTTTTCATCCTCTCCTGGCCAGATGTCATCTTCATAGAACACATCATCCTGGCTGTTTTTAGAGATGTATGTAAACAGCTCAGGGTACCTAAATAAAAACACACACATGGGTAATAGAACATTTTAAAAAAATAAATAAAATCCAGAAGGTCCTCTGTCGGTCAAAGTCGTCAGACCTTCTCTGTTTCTGACACTACACTTTGTTGATTCCATACCTTTCTATACATTCACCAAGTAGCTGTTCAACAGCAGATGAATACATCCATTCAGTTCCAACTCTTTTGGTGTAACCAGGAACTTCTTCGTTTTTCTTATTGAACTTCAGATTGAGGCCCACGTTTGCCTTTTGTTCTCCATGGGGGCTACAACACAACAGAATAACCTATTAGTTCCCCTATGTGGACATCATGGTATAACTGTCGAGATACTAATGAGCAAGAAAGAAAAAAAAAATCCAGGCAAGGATGGGAATCTTCCTTACATAAAGGGGTGTTTGTTTCTTACTACTTACTTTCGTTTAGATCCCCTGCCGATGAAGATACTTCCTGTGAATCTCGAAACAAGGTATCCATTTATGCCAAGGCGACTAGCAAGAACGTAGCCAGGGTTATATTTGACTGCAAATTTCTAAAGTTAAAGTACAAAAACAAATGAATAGTACCAAAGAAGACACACATTAAATACATGACAATGGTGACATATTAGTAAAGCGATGGGAGAGGAAGATAAGTCTGGCAGCAGTGCTCATGATGGATTTTTGAGCGGCGAGATGAGCTAACACATGGTTATAATGGTCAAGGCGGGAGATGGACAAGAGCCTTGGTGGTATTTTGTGTTAGAAAGGGACGAATGCGGGCAACGTTTAAAAGTGACAGAAAGACAACAGATTGCACCATTAACATTAATGAGGGAATGTTAGCATTGGAGGGAGGGAAGATGAGAAGTTCGGATGGAGTTTTAGGAAACTAGTTGTGCTTCTCCGATTCTCTCCTCCTCATCTTCCTCCTGACATCAAGACTTCTGTTCACAAAGTAGGGGTGCAGGTTGAAGACCCAGCTGCCCCGGTTTTTGTTATTTTAACAAATTGCAAGGAGAGATTTTTGGCATGATAGGTCAGCTCTAAATAGACATTAAAACATTAGTTTGACAAATATATGTAAAATAAAACAACAAAACTCTAAATATACATATATCACTGAAAAGAAGTGTTAACTTACATGCTGGTTCTGTATCAAGACATCCAGCAGAGGCTCGGTGGGGATGGTAAAAAGCACTCGAATTCTGTTCTCACCGAGAACGTCGGAAGAATCTTGAACCTGCAAATCGGGAAAGAAAATTACTAAAAAGCCTTGCGTCGGGATAACACAGGGGTTTGGCATTGGAAGGGTTAACCTAGCCAGGTGTATTTTACAGCCTACAGCTTGCCCTCTTATGCCACTGACCGACACCGTGTACATACTCTGTACACACAAAGCTCTGCCATAAATTCAGGTTATGAACTCAGTGAGGATTAGTAGTAACTCCCCTATGATATGGAGTTTAGGCTGATGGTCTTCTATGCGAGGGTTTGGGTCATGTTGAGGACACCATGGGATCTGTCAATCTTAACAGATGTATGTTAAGATGTAGTTTGATATATGTGTGTCATACTAAGGGCTAGGCCTGGGGGAGTCTCTCTGTGACACTGGAGGGGCGGAACGTCTCACCAGGGGGTAAAAATGACTATTTTTTGTAAAATCACATGGATTTTGTAAAATCTATGGATTTGGAACATCCTCAAACTCAACAAGGACATTGAGGTTCCCCGGGTGACCTATATGGGTTTTGTATAATTAGCTTTCTCTGTGTTTCTTCTTGTTTTATTTTTACAAACTGTATTGTATACTCTGCATTTAAATTGTTTCTATTTATATTATTTTTGTACATAAACGATGTGACATTCGTCAGATTAAACTATATATGAACCCGGTTTCTTTCTCTGCGCTCTAACTGAACTCTACCTTCCAAGACAGCCGGAATAAGCCACGTTACTTAATTGTTTTATACATTTTTGATCGGATCTGGTGGTACTGGGCATTACTGAAGCTTCCATAAACTGTAGTCAGCTTAAAACATGGTGGTGGCAGAGTATTACCAGTCTGGCATAGTGTTTGGGGTTAAGTGTGTGACCAAAGGACTGGTATCGTTAACCCTTACACACTCACACCCTAAGTGTCCGGTTTTCCAATAGATAACCGTGACAATGCTAGTTACCAAATGTTTATCTCTCTTGGACAGTCAGACTTGTCTAATTTGCAGCCCCTCGCAAGGACTGCTGCAGCAAAAAGCAGAGGCCAAGGTGTTCACCGACTATAGAATCTAGTGGCTCTTGCTAATATATTCATATGAATATTACTGAAAGCAATTAAAATGAACTATGAAAATATAAAACCTGTAATATAGTAAGTTATGGAAGGCAATATCCTACCTCTCCCATGCATCCATAGTAGGGAGCCCCCAACATGAAGACAGAAATTCCGGGAGAGTACAGCTCACCCAACGTCTTGAAAACGGCAGAACCAGAATCAAACGTAGTGATATCCTAAAAACAAGCAGCCGGCTCAGTCAGACATAGAATATTTATAAAATATATATATATTTATAAAAGCAACCTGGAAAGAAGTCTAAGTACAGACTAAAGTTTTATCTAAGCTGGAAATTACTATGTGTTGCGGTGGGGTGAAGATACAGTTAGAATGAGTGATAGCAGGCTATGGGTGATGAAAGGAAGTGTTAGGCTAGGCCTGGTTACAACTGCGCTAGTTCTGATGGTTACCCTGGTCTGTGACTATGGCCTGCTGGTTTTAACAGCAAAAGCAGGCCAAACCTCTCCATCTGTACCAGCATGTCTTAACGTTATAGTTCCTTTTGTAAAGGCGCGTCGGGATCGGCTGGCGCTCCACTTATTAACTTCAGTGTAACAGCGCATGTGGATCAACGAGTGAGCTACCCAACCCAACCATTCAAAAGGACACAGCGACGGACATAAACAGCATTCATTACTTCCTCACCTTGACGATGGTTTGGTAAACAAAAGGAAGAACTTGCTTGGACCATTGTTTCTCAAAAATAATCTCCCCTTCTTGTGTTAACTTATATCGGCGGCCGGTGAGCAGCTGAGCATAAAGCACCACTGAAGTTTCGTTTATAACTACTCCCTTTCGCCTGTGAAAGCTGTAAAGAGCAGAAGAATAATGTTCATATACACCGGATACACCAAAATATGAAAACATAGTCAATTGTCACACAGAAAAATGACATGTCTAAAAGAAGACAAACACCGTAGCCTTTATTTTGGCCATCAGTGTCACGTATTCATAAGTGTTAAGTAACAGTAAAGAATCCAACAACTTCAGCGGCAAAATAACACCCAAAATATCATTACTTTTCTACTCAAGTTTATTTAAGACAGATTTTTTTCCCCACAGTTCCAACTTACTGTTCAGATATCCCTTGGACTTCCTTCACCCAGATATTTCGCTCCTTATCACCAACGCAAGCAACTTTAACAGGCGGTACTAAATCCCCGGTGTAAAGAGTCTGGGTCCCGTGAGGTTCTTCCAAATAGTATCTGAAACAGAGAAAACAAGATGTCAAGAATGCAGTCTATACAGTATTGTAGCCACCATGATTCCATTGGTAACGTTAAGATTAGATTGACTTTTTTATGAAATAGCCAACGGAAAGATGAAGAAAACCATAATTGTCATCGCTTTCTATTATCCACTCAGGATAAATGTAACAATATCATTTTCTGCTCGTGCTTCTCCTAAACACACAGGACCAGCTAATGCTTCATGTCACTAATACACGTATCATCATAGAGGTGACATTGCAGAAGAAATGGAGTGGCGTTATGTGAAAGTTCCTCAAATCTTTGATGGCCTACTTAAAACGTTGGTCTTAGTCTGTCAATTCTCGTCTTGTCATACCCCTTGAATATATGTATTGTATTAAGCGCTGCGTAAACTGTTGGCGCTATATAAAGATAATAAAAACGCAGCTTCTTTTAGCTAAAACTAGAAGCACTCCAACACTGATTCAAGGACAACAAACCTTGAATAAATAAAAAACGTAATGAACAAGTAGCAGCGATAAGATCATTGCTGTGTATATTGCACAAAAAGTGGGCATTATCTTGCCAGTTGTAACATAACGATGTTGGATAAACTAATGCTGTGTTCTCAGCAGTTTTAATTAAAGCACATGAATTGCTTTGAGGAGGTTAAATATCAACGCAATATTATCATCAAAGGCATCAAGAAAGTCACATACTTAGTTTCTCCATCTGACACCGCAATAACCCGCGCTTCTTCAAGGTGAGGCCAGTTCACAAAAACAGATTTTCCAAGCACAGCAGCGGCCACGCTTTCCACGCTCTGAAACACAAAGTGGCCAATATGTAAATGCTCTTGATTTAGAAACTGCTCCCAATATCTTCATATGCTGTAATGTGAAACCACAATCACTGCATATCAGAGAAAACGCACACTCAGCAGCAGGAAGAGGACATGTTCTCCTCACCTGTTGCATGTCTTCATCATATATGATCTCCAAGATCATGTTCTCGCCTCTGCTGCTCTGCTGGAAAACTTGAACGCCAGACTTCTTCAGAGAATACTTTGCAATAAAAACACAAAAACATGGATTCCCAGGATTAATATTCGTCATTTTTTTTATATATTACTGAAGATTAAGGTAGAAAAAAAAAACGACACCGTTTATCTATCTTATACACCGCCTGCCCATAGCGTCTACAATACCGTGTGCATCGTGAACCCCTAAAACACACAAGTAGGCCCCATTTTTCTCTTCTTGGGAAATCAGAAACTTAAAAAGGGGATATAAAATGAAAATGTAACTTTTTTTTGTTAGCTTAATGATGGTTTACTGTATGTTACTTTGCGAATATTACATCTTTGTGGAACAAAGCTCCAAAAGGAGGTTAAAATCAGGAAAAAAAAAAGAGGGAAAACATACAGAACCACAAAGTATAATTTGGAAGTTTAACAGAGTTAAGTTCTACAGAAGAGCAGAACGTTTGGCATTCTGGACAGAACTAAATAATGGAAATTAGGAAGAATAAGAACCTACCTTATGCTTAATGTGCTTCAAAGTAGGGAAGCCACAAAAATACAGCGCTCCCTTATCAACCTTGGTAATTTTATTATTAACCATGTCCACGTGCCAGGCATCCAAGGAAATGGCCTTGTACCTAGGAAGACAAATGGATTTAGAGCTTCACTGGCACAAAGTAGGGAACACGGACCATAAATGGTAGAGAGTATCTGAGGAGCTCAAGGTATCCTAAAGCTGTCCACATAATTGACAAATGACTCAGCCGAGTAGGATATGAACTAACGGTTGGCTAAATATTTTACCTTCCGTGGCAGTGCTCGATATTCTGAAACTTTTCAGGCCAAGGCGAAGAGTACTGGAAGTCGGTGTCGCTGTCGTGCCAGTACATGAAGCACTCGCTGTGCTGGTTTCGGATCCTCTCGGCATCGGTCAGGCACTTATTGCAGGACTCCATAGCTTCCAGCAGCCGTTTCTAAAAGACCACCGTGGAAATCTTACACTATAATAGTTCACCTCACACCGACTGATCAAAGTGACCAACATAAACGTCCCACAAATACTACAATTTACTACTGTAATACCCTACTTAACTAAGTGAAGGTGTTACCCCTCTTTTGCTGATAAAACAATTGATAATTTATTTTCTGCCCTCAAGCACTGAAAATGGACTAGGATTTATAGTTATGCCTGCTTTATCACAGGTGAGGGCTCTTATTTTACCGATTCACCTCACCGCAAACAGGGAGATCCAGAGGTCCCAACCTGTCTCCAGACTTTGCAATTGGGGTCGTGCACAGAGCTATAGAATATCTATACATATGTCCGAGGTCTCCGTATGACTGCTTTGGTTTTTGTGCGATCCCTGGAGTATGTCACATATACCATGTTATCTATAGCATAGGAGGGGTATGGCACAGATAATTTACCTCGTCAATAAAAGGAATCAGCACCACAGCTTCCCACTCCTGCTGCTTCCCGTTAAGATCAGTTCTAAAATCTTGAGGGTAATAATCTATAATCGGGGAGTCGGCACTGGTCATCAAATTCTGGTTTAAAAAAAGAAAAGTATTACAATTATATATAAATTGCACACACACTCGCAAGAAGGAGATGCCCCACATGAATATCATAGAGGGAGCTCATCTTGGATGAAAAAGACGTTACCTGATAGGCCTTAGGCAGCAGATCTTTACTGGCGGCAGGGAGGACGGCCAGGAGCTGCTCGAACGGCATGAACGGTTTCCCCAAATTAAATTCCAGTTTCAGGTGGCTGATATTGCAAATATCAGACAGGTACGGTGCATAATGGTAAGGATAGTACCTAAGATAACAGACGCAGGCTGGGGTGGTTATTAAGCCATTATAAACATTTCAATGAAAGCACAGTTTCAATTCTCCTATTACAAATGCTTGACAAATCAACAAATGACAATCACTGTTCCCTACACCAAAAACACAACAATAAATTGTGTACTTGGACATAATATTCTCATTTCAATATATCATGCTGTCCTGGATTTGTGGCTATTGGCTAATTATACCGCAAATCAAAACGTTTTCAGCTGTGCTCTTCAGATTTTTTTTTGTTGAACAATTTACTTTTAATTGATACGCATTTTACTGATATCTACTATACTAAGCCTCCAATTAATTTCATTTTCTTTTCAAAACATACAGGTTATTTTGTCAAATAAATTAAATAAAGCATATCAAAAACGCAGAGCCATTCAAACTTTAAACCAAAACTGTAATGATTTTTAAAAAAAAGATGTAAATATTTAAGCCATTCTATGAGGATAAATTAGAATCCCTTTTGTCACGATAGGCTGGATGTCCTATTATAATGTACTTTGAAATAACCATTCTTTACTTCAAAGCAAATATATTCCAGTGGTGAACTTCTAAATCCTTCTATACAACCTACAATAAGAAACATAAAATGAGGACGGTTAATCCTAAATGGCTTTAACGGGGAGATGCTGGAGACGAACACGGCTGCCAAGGATAGGATTGTATTCTCCAGCAGCCGGAAGGCAGACCGTAAGATGCACTATTGGTGTGCATTGTGAATGCCAAGTAATCGCACAATGACAGGATTTACATCACTTAAGTACTCAGAATATAGGTTGCAAGTAGTTTTAGGTAATATCTTTATACTTGGGCATATTTGTAATTTATTTGGTAAAGGTCCAATTATAGATCATGAATGAGTTATATGACCGGTACATATGTGGGAAAGGTGGGACTTCCATTAAATAGAATACGATTTGAGTAAGAGCTAGAAGGACATTGTCTGCACTTACCAGCTCCAGGACTGGACTCCGTGATAATAGTAGTGCAAAATCCACTGGATTGCCCGGACATAACATTCAGCCTGTTCCGCCAAAAACTCACTAAAAGAAACAGGACAAAATTAAAAAAACACTTAGTATATAAAACATTCCAATCCACAGTAACCGGATCTTAAATATAAGGGGTATAATACATTATTCAAGGAACGGGTTTTACTGAAACAAAAACAATTATGTAACGGAGGGTGAGAAATAGCAAGCTAACAATAGGTTACTTATAGAAAGAGCGGATACACTGAATGGGGATCTGGGAAAAGCGATAACAGATCTATAAGGATGTGATTTAAGATACAGATGGCAGCTACAGCTTAGGGGCGAACTATCCTTCATCATGACACACGGAACCGGAATAAGGTGTGCTCACAACACTCACTCTGATACAACCTCCACTCCCATCTTAGACATGTAGTATGTTCGCTTGTACTGCCTAAATTCCGTCTCAAATAGGTCATCTTCGTCAGCATCTTCATCTAAGCCTACAAGAGAAACGTGATGCTAAATACAGTTACAAAGCAAAACAACAATACATAGGCAGCTCCACGTTAGAACCCACGGGCAATACTGTCAGTATATAGGAGCAGAGCAGCTACATGTTCAAGGTATGCATGTAGAATGAAAATTATAACAGCCTGCATATGTGGCAATATGTACAATTATAAATCGGTGCCATTTCACTATAAAATTATATTAGGTTAATATTAGTACATGTCTCCTTACATCGAGACAAAATAAAACAGGTATATTATCTGTGAAAGGAGACAGCAGTTCAGGGCTGCTTCTGATCGCAATGAAGCCAACCAAGTTATTTGGTTGGAGCTGGTGTACTTATGTAGTCGCTGTATCCATCAGGCACACAAACACACAATATTCTTAGATATAACTAACCAGGGGTCGGCAAGGTGTCTGCCACCCTGCCAGCTCTCCCCTAAAGCGAACTGGACTGCCTGCCAATAGAGGAGATCACAAATCTTTAACGAGCTTCATTTAACAAGCACAAAATGAAGGAAGTGATAATTAAAAAGGCGAGAGAAAGTGTGTGTGTTCGTATGTTAGGGCACGTATTTCAGCAGGGAAGTGTAAGCGTGAATGTGTGTGTATGGGTAGGCATTTGTAAGGGTATTTTGACAGTTTGTAACAGTACTCGTCAGCAATTAGCATTACTGTTTTGGGCCTAAAGGGTATAAGATGATTCACCCGTTTTTCAAAGGGGAACTATTTCGTATTGTTTCAAAACAAAAATATATAGTCCAGCAACTGTGAAAATGTCCGCTATGATTCATGTCCATGCCTGAACCTTATCTTTCAAAAGTGAAAGCCTTCTACATAAACTATTATCGGAATTATTGAAAAGTAGTGTTATGAAGTAAAAAATATGCAGATAAACGGGTGCACGCGAAGACGAACAGTTTGAAGAGTCTCACGATGAAGTAGGTCATAATTTACTCACATTTGGCACTTTCCTCTCCGTCTTTCTCCAGTGCAACTAAACACAGAGATTCATCAGAAACCTGCTTAGAGAGAACATTGGAGAATTCAATTAATTAATTAATCTCAACCATGCTGTGTCAGATTAAACAATACACAATAATCTCACAACACGTCAATCTGTAAAGACAAATTCGTCAGGAAATTCCAATGGCTTCAAGAATCCATGGAAAACCGAGTCGAATATCCAAGCCCCGGGCTGCAGAGTACCTTACATCCGACCATGCGCACAGCACTTACAACTCATGCAATGGTCACATTTGGGTCAGATACAGAAAAAAATCCAACATTAAACAAATTAAGAGCTCAATAATTAAATTTAGGGTGACAAAAACCACTGTCTGATACTATAGTGTTACTGAAGAAGCACCTTCCTCCACAATGAGGGAAAGGAAAGAGGGCCTGTGTGTCCAGCTACCTAATAATCCGGTCACTCTTCGGAAACGATGTAATTATGAAACGAGTAAAGATAATTTTGTCTTCCTGCGCCAAGCAGGATGTAAACCCCCACTGTGCGATACTGCGGGTATAACTCATCGGGATACAGGAGGGGCGACCCCGTGGCACCAAACGGGTGCTTCACGGAACTAAACCACAGGACACAGAGCAATCGTTTCTTCTGTTCTAAGAAAAAGCTGCTTACCTTGGCTTTCTTTTTCTTGTTTCTGTCTTCCTCAGCAGCCTGGCCTGCAGCCTCATTGAGGTATTTATTGCCCACTTTGCTTTCAAACCATTTTAAGTCGACAAAGATGTCGTTGAAGTGCTCGCGGTCAAACTACAAATAAGAGGCGACAATGAATGGCTGGAAGCAGTGGATTTGTCCCACAACAGCCCAGCACTCAAGTAATGGAGAGGATATATATATATATATATATATATATATATATATATATATATATATAGTGTGTGTGTGTGTCGGTAGTTATATACAGCCCGCACTTGGTATAGGAGCAACAGTAATGCAGCGCTGCTTCACAATAGGTCCCCTTATCTGGTTTCATGAAGAACATCAGGTACAAATGGCATCAAATTCACAACAAACCCAATGAACAACAACAATGGGACTTTGGTTAATCTAACATTATCTATTTACATATCTATAAGTAAATATTTATCAACATCCACAGGCCAGTGAACCTTTATAATCCATCACAAAATCATCAATCTAATAAAACATAATTACAAAAACAGTCAATGGATTGAAGTAAAGCATCGGGCAATAGAAGCTCAGCAAAACAGACTTTTTGCCAAGTTTCCAGAATTGCAGAGTTCGGTTTAGCAATGCTAGACCATGTTGGTAAATCCATACCAAAACTTCTTAATTAGACCCTGAAGTCAGAAAAGGAGAAGGATACTGTTCATCTAAACCGTATAATAAATCAGAAAACAATTATAGACAACATTAAATCTAATGCATGATTATTAAGATGTAGAGAGAGGCTGAGTTTAATGGCTGACATTGACAATATTACCCGGTATCCTGCTTCATTAAACTCCCTGATACTGCTGGACCAAAGCCAAGGATAAAGCCAACCAGTCACCGGTGTGACTTTATCAAAGATAAATATAATGTTCAGTTTTAAAACAAAGTACTCACCGCAGCAAGTTTTATAAGATATTTCTCAAAATGAACCAGATTTAAATAGCCATTTTCATTTATGTAACCTAGAAATTGAAAAGAAATATAAATAAAACCCTTTAAATTGATAAAAGTAGTTTTGCAAAATACATGCCCTGGCAGAGGAAGGTGCCCAACGGTGATAAACCTTTTCTGCAGATCCACCTGCCTTATTCTGGCCTTTTGGAGTATTTCCGCAAAAGAGCAGAGCCATGGCGTGCCCCCCGGGACAGCCTCTCCACCAATTGAGGGAGAACGCGAGTGTGAAGGACCCGCCATTCCAGGAGGCCAGAATAACGGAGCGGATAGAATCAAGAAGCGGACCAAGAAAGAAGGAACAACAAGAAGGGGAGCAGGGGCAGAGGAGACAGGGACGCAGAAGGGAAGCGGGGGAAGAGGAGACAGGGACGCAGAAGGGAAGCGGGGGAAGAGGAGACAGGGACGCAGAAGGGAAGCGGGGGAAGAGGAGACAGGGACGCAGAGACAGGGACAGAAGCGGTTGGCGGTGAAGGCAGGTAGAGATTAAGAGGGAGAGAGAGTGTGAATGAGGGGGGCGACGACAAATTTATTTTCTAAATGGAAAAAGCCCTCCAAACCGAAAGCATACGAAACTAAAAATTGTATTGCCAAAAAAACAATGACCCAAAGAGACAAAACAAATGTCAAAGTCTAATAACCATATGACTGTATTTTATGAGCAGTGTATTTATATCTGTAATACGCTGTATGAAGAGTACTCAATGACAGTGATTTCTTCATGTAAAAAAATCATCATATATAAACAGAATTATGTAAGAGATGTACGAGATGTAATATTTCATACCTCCGAGATCTGGTAAGACACTAATGTATGTTCTGTACAATAGAGGCAGTGCATCAGTATTAATATGCAAATGAGGTAGATGTGGAATAAAATCATTGCCTACAAGGAATCCCATTAAAATCCAATCATCAATTATTCGCTCTATATCGTATTCAAAGCAGATCTTGTTCTAGAAAAGAAAAATAAGAAAACCACATTAGCTATGTGTCTGTCACAGCGTCAAGAGCGTTTAAATTCATCACTGCTGAAGGAATGAACTTACCTTTACTGATGAAAATTCATAGTCAATATACTCTCTCATTAAAGATAAGTGAAGAAGGTGAAACGTGGTTTCTTCGGGCGCAGAAACTCTACAACGCAATAAAATATAAGTCAGAGAAGTACCTGTACAATCTGTAAATAGCGCATTCGGTTTGTGAAGCTAGAAATAAGACGTCCCATACATATAGATTACAATCAATAGGTTGCACCATTATATAAAAGTAGCGGGATTTAAATATATGCAGTATTTGTACAGTGGCAGGTAGAGACTGCCAGCTAGGTCTCATGCATACATTACATGAAAGCGAAGGCGATGTCCCAAGAGTTACCTTTTTTGATTCTTCTTTCCACCAAAGCGGACCTCTTCTCTTAGAAGAGAGAAGTGAACTTCATGGCTTGTTAAACCAAGCATTATCTGCAGAAAGAACAGGGCTGTATTTTAACGTAATGTCACAAGACCCCAAATCCCTTTTCTTACATTTCCCTCATTTCTAATCAACTAATGTTGGAATAGGATGAGAAATCCAGTTAATCTGCAAAACAGTGTAACACTTGCTTTATTTATTTTATGCATTGGTCAATTGTGTGGCTACTGATTGAGCGAGGCAACAAACTTGAGTCTGCTACGAAGCATGATAGCGTAACTTGTACGCACTTGGAAAATTCTATTTGCCAAGCTAGATGCACACTGAAAACCTGTGTTTACTCATGCCAGCACTGAAAAATGAGAGTCGTAGGCACGCTAATGTATGATGAAACACTTCAATTCTACTGTTTCACTACGACACGTTCCTTCACGTAGGGCTTTAACAGGTACCTACCAAATCAGCATCTAACCCATACAGGCAGTGCCGGGTGTTTGGATCATGATCTGGCTTTGCTTTTTCAGATCGAATGAACTCCATAATTTTATGTTCGCCTTCACCTGGAGTCTGAAATAAAAATAATAAAAAAATGAACGGAGAAGCCTTATTTTGGGACAATTACCCACGAGAGGATTGAGGAACCTTGCTGCTTACCTCGTGACCAGATAAGTAGATGGACACTCCCTGCCATGCCTTGTCTGAGGAGATCTTCATATTTACAAAATACTTCAAATGCTCGTGCAAGCGCACCATAAATTCAGTTCCTATAAAGAGAGAAAAATGAACAGCCAGCTGTTTTATACACAGAAGTTTCTGTCAGGGAATCATTTTCTGGGTGATTTCTTTGTGACAGCCGCAATGACCTAAAGGTAAAATCTCATAAACCTCTAACCTATAAGACATCAAGCCTTTCAACAGCACTTAAATTAGTATCTGGCTCCAGTATAAATTTGAGGATCACTTATTTACTTTCAGGTTTTAATAACCCAAATGTAAATGCCTGGCAAGAATTTTTTCTCAGTTCTATTCTTGGGCCAATAACACCTTCAGCCCTTAAAAGATGTCCCATCTTCTCATATAAATTGCTAAAATTTAGACCCAAAACAGATACTCTGAACACACGAATACCTGAAATAAGAAAGAAAATGCTTACCAGGAGTAATACAGTTCGAGTCAAACCTAGCTTCTGTTGGCAAGACTTCACCTTTTTCTAAAGCTTTCTTTATTTTGTCTTCGGCTTCTTTTGCGGATCTAAAGCAAAAATATCAGAAACCTTGTAGGCTCAGTAAATACTGGTATATATATATATATATATATATACATACAATTGCCTTCTCCGTTACAGGATGTATTGCGCTCACCTGAAGCGCCTCCCTCGCTGCTGGTTCATCTTCGCCCTTGGAGCAACACCATCCACGGCCATGAAGAAAACTTTCCTTGGCTTGATGATACGAAAGAGCACCTCCAGGTAATGAAATATGTCTGCAAATATCTTATCTTCTGTTATTCGGAAGTGCACGTCATCGTCGTTGGGATGGGAGCACTGGTGGATAATGCCGTTCATGTCCAAATACAGATTGTCAAACTCTGGGATCTAAAACAGGTTTATTTAACAAAAAAAGGTTATATCAGAACCCAGAATTAGCTACTACCTGAAAGAAACAAATATGCACGTTTCATAAGCATGCAATTCACATTATTGGCAAGAACGTTCCTAGGAGAGTTGTGACTTCAACTCACTAGGTTCCTTATGCCAAGCCCTGTCCTGCAAACAAAGAGCTGAGCTGACTCTGCATAATACATATTATACTTTATACAGCGATCAGCCATAACATTATGACCACTGACAGGTGGCATGAGTAACACTAATAATCTTGGTATCATGGCACCCGTCAGTGGGTGTGATATATTAGGCAGTAAGTAAACATTTCATCCTCACTCAATGTGTTAGAAGCAGAAAAAAGGCCAAATTGTGATGGCTAGACGACTGGGTCAGAGCAAACTGCAGTGGTCAGTACCTATGAAAAGTTGTCCAAAGAAGGAAAAGCGGTAAACTGACCACAGGGTGATGGGTGGCCAATTGGTGAATGGGTGAATCGTTAAAAAAAGATTGCTTAGCTTTCTCTTTATGTGTTTATAATTATATAGACTAGATCACCCGTCACCTCTGACAGCTAGAAAGAAACTTTTGCTGGGCATTTTTTTTCCATGTCCGTAGGTGGTTAGATAGTTAATATATGGATCTGTTTTTTGTTCCATACTGTTAATAATAAAATAAGCAAGAGAGATACAGGGTCAGGAATAATCCCAAAGGACCATACATTGCCTATAGGTTATTCAGCTGCCACATCGCTAATCACAAACTACAGGTCGTCTTTTCATTGTGTAAATCCATGTGACCCAATATGTATACATTTGATATCAATATTACATTGTTTAACGCAAGTTGCTATAGCGATATAGTATTCTTACAATGATTTATTCCCCATACGATTTATTTCACCAAACTAACCCTACACAAAAAAAATAACGTTTGTTGCTGCTTAAGCTTGTTTATTTGTCCATTATTGGATGTCCCACCAGCCGCGTGCTCCTCGGGTTATTTCTGCTTGCTTGGTGTGAAGAAGAACAGATCTGGTGCCAGAGATAAATGGTATCTCTAACCTTGCATATGGCACAGCAGGGAGGAATTCTTATATTTATTTTATACATTGCAATACATATGCATTCACATGCAAAACATATGCCCTTAGAAAGGAGCGACAAAGAGGGGAGGAAATGGTCTATACCCTACATAAATACGAATGCCCTTGCTAACCGATGTACCCTCCGCTAGAGTAACTGGGTGCCATGCATACTTTAGCCCAAGAGCTGACATATGAACTCCATATGTGTATCTAACCCTCCCTAGACTCTCTCAAGCCCACCAATATTACTCATTTAACCCTTTCCTTTCTATCCATCAGTGTAATAAGGATAGTATTTCTCATACATGTTAGGTTTGCCACAATAAAATCTCTGAATCCGATGTATTGTTTATTTCTATTTTATTTCTCATTTTGTTATTTCTTTTTCCCTTTTGCGAGAAGAGTGAGAATTTGTGTTGCTCACACTCTTCCCACCTTTTGAGGATGTACCTGCGCACCCACAGGGTAAAGAAGGGGGTTAACAGGTGTTCTTCCCGAGATATACTCCTATGTGACTGATCCATCACCAAGATAAATTCACCAGACCTCCTCCCACATTGTAAACTTGTCTGAGCAGAACCCTCCACCCACCTTTGGTTTCTGGAAGCCCACAGAGCCCAGCGATGCACTACTTGTTATGTGCGGTTTACTCTTTGTACAACCCTGATGGCGCAATACACATTAATAAATATATCCATGTCCCTAATACTATATAATGAGTGAGGGTCTATATCCATGTCCCTTTTACTATATAATGAGTGAGGGTCTATATCCATGTCC
>VKOC01000005.1:37855688-37919594 GCA_009364415.1 Spea multiplicata
CGCATCAGGGGATAACTCTTTTCTCAGGACCTTCTCCATGGTTTCCATAGTTCGAAACAGAGCTTGCTTGCTGTAGTCTTTATTTGTTTCTTTCTCTTTTTCTTTCTGTGTACTTTAAAATTAATGTAACATCCCTATCCAGACCTACCACCCGCCTCAGGAGAAATACAACATCGCTAAATATTTGTACCTTAGGAGTTTCTGAGAAATCTGTTGAAAAATAATTACACTTTTAGTCAACAAGAGCATTAGAGAATGTCAGGCCCCCTCCAGGCTGCGGAGCTACATGTCATTTGTTTCCCTGTCTTGCTGTGGTCCATTTCAGGATTTCTGTATGTTCTGTCCTGAACCTCTGATTCCTGGATTCTAGTTCTGCTCTTTGCTTCAGCTCTGTTTCCTTTATAAGGTGTGCCCCACCCGTTATGTTTGTCTCAGTCTCCACACTACAGGAATGTCTCTCTGATATGTGTTTAGATTGCATATTTAGTTTTAGTACCTCTGTAGGACCCACCTTATATTGGAGTACTTTGGGGTAGTGGTGGGTTAAGCATACTATGGCCATATGATGTGACAGAATCTTCAATTATTATCACATAGTCCTAGGCTAGTCCTGTATTTATGTATGCCTTGTCTGTTCTGCTCCTTGTTCTGTCCTTGCTTGCTATGTTTCTCCTGTTATTCTGCTTAGCTTCCATACTCCCAGCCTGAAGCATCCTGCACATGATTTTAGTGCTATGTCTAATGCCTGCTCCAGGGTGCCTGCAGGATATCACTTTGTTTTGTTCTGGACAACATCCGCTGCTATGTCAGGTTGCTGGTATGTGGGTGCACAACCCTGGGTGCTCATCATCCTGGGTGAGTGCAGTCGCCCTGCACCAGGCCCTGTCCAACTCCGCTACTGCGCAATAACTCCTGAACACCATCTTTGGGCGCTCTGGGTCATTACAGTCGTCTGTATGGACCCAATTCCTGACAGAGAAAAATCCATCACAAAAAATTTAATTTTGTAATTAATTTGTATATGAATGAAAACTTGTTTCCAATCTACCTGGCCTGATCCATGAATGAGCCATCGGTATTCTAAATTAGTTGAGGCCAATGTGGTGATGAAGCCATCATTTTAAACCAGTTTTATTTGCACAATATTACCGCTTCCAAGTTGAACAGTCTGCTCTCATTCTGATTGCCTAGCTTCAAAAACTACTATATCACTACAGCTTGCTAACAAAATATTTGCTCACGTTAAATCAAATCTTAACGTCAGCCTGCCAGAAGGCAGTTGCATCAGAGAAAGGTTATATCAGAGGACAAATAAACACCATTTTAAGAGTTAGAATCATGAAAACTACCCCTTCATCATCGGGCCTTTTAGAGGCTGATAATAATTGTGGCTTTGTAGCAGTGTTTTTTTGGATGATGTTTAGAGCTAGTGCCATTCACAATTTGAATCAAAAGCATGTTCTTTAAGCTTTGACATACAATATCTTCTTTGCAGCACTTTTGTACCTAAGCTACAGTTTACAGAGAATATATATATTTATTATATATATATATATATATATATATATATATACAGCATTGTTGTTGATCCAGCCCTAAAGATGGACCATTTTGTAGTCAGTGTACTTTCAGAAGACCTTTCATTGGTCCCCCATCATCAACCTAATCATTCGCCTGGAGTTTAGTTAAATTACTGTGTTGTATTTCATGCTTAACACAAAGATTCCACCAAGTTTCACTGCAGATTAATTTGTGTGTTGCAATATGTATATTAGTGTAAAGCACAACTATATAATGGAACATGCTTTCCATTTCTTCCTTCACCACAGAATTCCATTAATATTTTTCCGTTCCTGGCTTATTTGGTGCCACAGTATACTTGATTTTCTGCCTAAATTGCATATTTCCTGTAGATCATTTGTTGTCGGTCCTGAAAAATGAAGACATCCAGGCCAACGGCGAAGCTTTCCTGTATTGCTTGGGAGCTATCAAATTCCTGTCTGGGAACCCAGTGCTTCTGAAGGATTTACTCCAAAAACAAGCTGTTGAAATACTAGTAGAACTAATGAAACAAATTATCCATTTTAACAAAAACCCAGAAACCGGTTCTTCTTTTGACATAAGCCATCTGCTTGTACAGGTCAGTTCATTGTTAAATCGCATGTACGAACATAAGCATTTTCCATTTCCCCTTGGGTGACTCGCTTAATTACCTCTGGGAGCCAGCAGTTGATAAATGTTTTGATATCTAAATAGTAATAGTGTGATAATAATGACCCACTTTACTAAGGGAAAAAACAGAATAGGGATTAGGCTGGGAAAGCAGCTTTAGGAATGTACTTTGTTCTGTTATTTCTTAATAGATGAAACAAATAGATCTAGATAATTAAAGTTTTCCATGTGTAAGATCTTTGTAACACACCTTTTCTCGCCTGATGTTCTTGGCGCAAACATTGAGCACTTTCACGCTTGCAGATCATCAAATTGTAGAATATAACTTTGGCAGATTTCATAGAAGACATCGTTATTTAGTACTTACGTACTGTATATGCATAGCTTTAGAGTTTCTATTTCAGTGCAAGCCTTCATCTATTACCTACCAGTACTCTCTGACAGCCACTTACAAGCTGTCTGATGAAATATAAAAGGCTTCACAGCTCTTTGTAATGATAACAGTATGCAGCCATCCTTCTAGCCTTGGGAGTAGGAATATATATTCTAGCAATGTGAATAAGCTCATCAATAAAAGCAATGCATTTGCACTTCCAGTGTAGTTAGTACTCTTCAATATCACTTTTTTGTGTTAGTAATGCAAAACCGTACTTCCGTTATTTAAAAGTTTGTTTTGTTTGCCGCAGGCATAGGAATGGGTATAGTAGTGTCCTTTAATTCTGACTATTTTAAGCCTGTTTTTCTTTTAATGATTCTGCCCTGTTTATTTTCTGAGCAGCCTATTAACATATATGTGGCATACTCAAAATTTTAGCACAACCTATTTAACTGGGTGAGCAGATGTTAGACACAATGCGATTAGTGTGTTTTCTTTATGACATTTTGGAAGGTCAAGGTACTCAGTTACTCCAAATAGAGTTCTATTAAAAGGTCAGTTTGTGAAATGACGGGCCTTGCATTCTATTAGGGTTAGATTGGGGTTGGCCTATTGGCACCAAGTCTGCATGGAAAATACATATGTTGTACTCTGTTGACCCATATGACTCGTATTACAAATTTAGCTCATCTGCTGATACTTATTACTATAATTTTACTGCTTATTAAGTAACTTTTAGTAACTTATGTTTAAAATACATCTTTATTCAGCTCACTGCAACCTTAAGGAACCTGGCGGATCTGTCAGAGTCGCGGCCAAAGTACCTCGCAAGCAATGCGCTTCCAAATTTCTGTGTGCTGCTAGACCATTACATAAGCGATAAGGACATTTGCACCAATGTTTCACGACTACTAAGGTTTGTACTATGCATTGGGTTTTTTTTGTAAAACAGTATATTTTTCAAGAATCAAAGATATAAGTTTAAGTGGCAGATATAACACACATACATACATATGTATATGTGTGTGTACATTAATATATATATATATATATATATATATATATATATATATATTATATATATACAGCATATGTGTTGTGCTTTGTATATGCAGAAAGACTCCCTACTTGCCAGGATGCAGAAAGACTGCCTACTTGATTAATATTGTTATTTACCCATTGGGCAGTGCTGAACACTCTTAGCCATATTGCTAAGGATATTAAATACTTAATAAAGCCCCCCTCTGTGTCTCAGCTTGCCCACCTTAGCGTTACATTTGACAACTCAAGTAAGTAGTGATAGAATGCGCCAATAAGGAGTTCAACTGAGGATGTGAGGTCTCACAGGTATTGTTTGTAGAAAGCACAGTAGGTCTGCTTACTGCTTACCAGACGCTACTGTATAGTGAGCAACAATTATAACAGTTCTAACAATTGTATTAATATCTATTTGAAGAGATGTCATACAAGCATCACAAGGCAACAAAGGTGAATGATTATGATGAAATCTTAATAATGATGTCATATATAATAAACTTGCAAACAGACTCCTTTTTACCTGTAACTTGTATCACTGCGTGTAGGTTTGTCGTACACCATGCACTGTATAATGCTGGATAGTAACAGACCTGCACAAGTCAATGTATAACATAGTAGCCAGGCTGAGGTGTAAATGGCTTCTGGGCTTGTAAAAATTGTCTAGTTCTGAATACATATATTCCCTTTAAAGTCACATCAGTGAATTTGAACAAATGATACACTTTTATATCGATTTTTATATCGTTTTTTTTGTCATTCTAGTAAGCTTTCTTCTTACAATGAATGTTGCATGGCGCTCTCAGAATGCTCCAGCTGTTACCCTTCGTTCTTATCTGTACTGGACAAACATCCAAAAAAGCAGGTGAATTTATTTCTCTTTTAGTCTAGATGTTTTTTTAACCATAACTCATTGAATGGCGCAACGGGACTTCGGCAATGGGCATACAAGATGTGGGTAATCATACCTGGGAACTTCTGGGCTCCAGCTACCCGGAGCCTTCCCTTGCGGGACGCGGCCAGGACTGCACACTGACGTTGGTGGGTGGTCCCGGTGATGTTGGCGGGCGGTCCCATTCCCGGGACCCGACGGATTCGGGTCTTGACCCGGAGAACCGGAGGAGCAGCGCTCACCCGGCAATCTCCAGGTCAAACCCAGAGAGTTCCCAGGTATGGGGGTAATGCTTTGATTAATATCCAAAGAGAGGGAGATAGATAGTGATGTGGTACATTTTTAACACGCTAAAAGAAAGAGACACATGACACGCTAACAAAAAAAGTATAAAGAGACATGTTTATACAAAATTTTGTATGCCATTAGCAGCTTTAGACTCTGAAATTTGCTCCTATACATGGAATTCATTTATGTAGCACATGAAAACCACTGTTGGATTTTTCATAGGAATGTTTATGTTAGTAATTAATGTAGTTTATGTTAATTCAGTAATTATTAACTTCATTCTTTAGAAACGAGCAGGAAAATGCCTTATTAAAAACATTAAAACAAGAGGCCTGCCAATTTTGATACAGAGAGTTTGGAAACTGTCACATGGGGAAAATAGTGTTTTTACAACAGCCTAAAAGCTCCCTCCAGGAGGACAGACACAGACATTTCCTAGAAATACAGAGCTTGTTGGCAGTCAGCAGGCTTTGCTGGTAAAACATTATTAACCCTATGTGTGCCCCATGCTATACAATGGCATTTTAAAAAAAACACATACTTCCCCTACCATTGTAAATGCATTAACTATTTAGTTAGTAAGGCTGGCTAGCGAAAATGAGGAAAAAATAAGTATGTGTTATAATAATAATTAATAAACATTATGATGAACAAGTAAGAAAAAAAGAAAACTGGAATATGTGGAATATGATGGCGCTATATAAAACAATAAATAATTTGTGTCAAAAAGTTAGCTACTTTGTCGTTTTAAACATTGCTTTGAGGTTTGCTTTTCAGGGCTAGTTAAAGGCATTTGCTTTGCAGTATGACGTATACGTACCTTGAGGTTTTAGCAACTCAAATTTCCTGACCGACCTATAGTAAGCCTTGTTGCCCTTCTTTAAACTTTTTGTGAAATAATGGTGATGATTAGCTTCTCTGCCCCCCTTCCTGATTTCTTCTTGGGCCCCCTTCCCAATTTCTTCTATTTTTTGCATATTTATTATACTTAAATGTTTAAGATCATCAAACAAATTTTAATATTAAAAAATATTTAAAAAATGCAGTTTTAAATGATGATTTCATAAATACTATGCAACCCTACCTGGCCCCATGTGAAAAAACGAATTGTCCCTTAATTACTAAATCAACAAATTACCAAATAAATATGATTGATAATGGGTTCAATTTCACTAGACACTCAGGCATGATTACTTCCAGTCCTGTTGAATCTAAACATCAATAGAACATGTCTTGCAAAGAGAAGTAGGCTTAAAGGTCTAAAAAAAAGAAACACATGATGCCGCAATCTAAAGAAATTCAAGAATAGATAAGAAACAAAGTCACTGACATTTATCTGTCGGTCTGGAAAGGGTTACAAAGCCATTTCTAAGGCTGTGGGACTCTAGTGAAACACTGCGCGAGCCATTATCTACAAATGGAGAAAATTTGGAACAGGGATGAACCTTCCCAGAATTCCCAAAATTCCTCCAAGAAAGCATTGATGACTCATCCACGAGGTCACAAAAGAAACCAAAATAACATGTAAAGAACTGCAGGCCTCAATTGACTGAACTGAATTAAGGTCAGTGTTCACAATTCCACAATAAGAAAGACTATGCAAAAATGGAATCCATGGGAGAGTTGCATGGCAAAATTCACTGCCGACCAAAAAAGACACAAAGGCTTGTCTCAGATTTGCCAAAAAACCTCTTGATGACCCTCAAGACTTTTGGGATAACATTTTGCGGACTGATGAGTCAAAAGCTAAACGTTTTGGAAGATATGGGTCCCGTTACATCTGGCGTAAACACAGCATTCCACAATAAGATCATCATTCACAGATCAACAGAGTGGCAGTAGTGTGGTGGTCTGGGGCTGCTTTGCTGCTTCGGGACCTGGGTGACTTGCCATAATTGTTGAAACCATGAATTCTGCTCTCCACCAGAAAGTTCAGAAGTAGAATGTCCAGCCATCAGTTTATGATCTAAAGCTCAAGCGCAGTTGGGTTATGCAGCAGGACTAAAGAAACACAGTGAACGTTTTGGAGAGGCCTAGTTAAAGTCCTGACTTGAATCCAATTGAAATGCTGTAGCTTGACCTTTAAAAAGGCAGTTTATGCTTGAAAACCCTCCAATGTGGCTGAATTAAAACAATTCTACCATGAAGAGTCCACCAACATTCCTCCACAGCAAATTGAAAGACTCATTACCAGTTATCACAAACATTTGATTGCAGCCAAGGGTAGCACAACCAGTGATTAGGTTTAGAGCGGCAATTACTTCTTCACATGAGTGATATAGGTTTTGATTAACTGTTTACCTTCAATTAACTGACATTACATGTCTAAATAAGCAAAAATAGAAGAAATTGGTAATGGGACAAACACTGTAGGTGTATAGTTTTGTCTACCCCTGTGTTGTGTGGTAATATTTTGTGGTGCCCTACTTTTATTTTTTTGCCATTGATATGAATGGGTGAGTCTTGACCGGGGTCATTTCATTGGCTGCATATGCGCAGTGCCTATTTTACAGTGAAACAATGTTTGCACATGCCCAGTGGCCAGGTCGTAGATTAGAAGGGTCGGAACGTGATGTCAATGCTTAATATGAACGTACTGTGACATCATGAAGGAATGCAGAGGAACCTGCGATATAATTTTTTGCTTTCTTTTACATTTTGTTTTATGTGGTGTGGTAAAAAGTCACAAGAATGGCCACTAGAAAAAGAAAGGTTTGTTTTGTTCATACACAGAGTTGCACTCAGAAATAGCTAGACAGGGTTAACAATGTAGTGTTTGCATTTGGACATTACTCCAACCAACCACTAGGAGTCTCTCCTTGCCTCTATTGGGTCTTATGCTGAGTTTATCTTTGATCTATAGATAACTCATGTCATGCTGATCACAATCCAAGTCCAGTAAACAACTTAAACCTTAATTTGTTCCTGGTTTCATTTTGATGGTAATCTTTATAAGTATTTAACACACCCTGGAAGGTCTGGGGATTTTGCCATTTACTTGAACTAAGTATTTGTAAATACATATTCCATGGCCATTTGTATCCTATCATTTTGAAACTGTTGCATTTTATTCACAGAAATTGGAGTGATAAATGACTTAGTAGATCATAAAAAGCTATGTCAACCATGCAGATACATATTCATATTTCTGTTAGTAAAAGAAGTCTGGGTTTATATTCATTTTTATCTATGGCTAATTGATATAACATTTTTAGTTGTCATTTTCATTGTAAGTATATACAAAAGCTACATTTTATAGCTCATCGTTGTGTCATGTTAGCTGTGTCTTGATGTGGATAAAGGACATTATATCACATACATTTTAATATTCTTTCTTACACACCATCTCCTAAGGACGGCGTGACACTTGCATTATTGTTTAGTTTACACAACGTGGGGTGCATAGTATGGGGTGCATAGTATGTCAAAAGATATTTCTTGCTTAAGTGAAGCTGCATGATTACAGCAGTGTAAATGTTAAAATAATAAACTCTTTTTTTTCGTATTAATGAATGAATCATCCACAACCTGTATGGAAGCTTATGATTTAACATGTCACTGAGGAGTTATTATTCTGTGATCTGTTATGATCTCACTGATAGGTAACTGTATCTGTTGCCAATAGGTGAAACCAATGGGTCCATCTTAAAACCTCTGCAGAGACAAAACCATCTATGAGTTTCTTATTAACAGACACTCATTGGTTAACACACAATCCCCAAATCAGAAATGTATACATAAGGAACTATTAAATGAAAACAAAGTAGCTGGAGGCGTTGGCCAACATAAGCAAAAACTGGAAAGTGAGAAATGCTATCTGACCCTATTTTGGATGTGTTTGCTTTCTTTTATTTTGTATCAAGTTCTATCTCTGTTCCGTGCACGACCGTCATCTCTGAGACTATGGGAATCAGGTCAGCTTGGACAACATTGGTTGCCTTTGTGGCAACCTTATCACACAGCTACCGTTCCTTGCCCACATCAATGCTTGTGTACTATTCCAGCATATATATATATATATAATGTGTGGTTGGGGGTCAACTCACATCATATACTAACAGTTTATGTGGTTAGTTGTGAAGAGCGGTCGTTCTGGTGGAAAGATTTAATAGATTTAATTTTTGCCATTACATAGTTGGTGTGGTAGTAAGACCACCTTGCTTTTTTTAATAAATATTGTTCTTGTATGTATTATTATAGTCAATAAGTGACTTGTACATTATATGTGAGTTTCATTTCATTGAAAGTCATGTTGTATAATAAGCTTGTGGGACTCTTCTGGAACAAACAGTGTTCTTTGTGAGGAGCTGAGAACATTCTTGTGGTTGCACGGTTCATTTCCTGGCTGCTTATAGGCCAATGCTGTTGCTAGGAGGATGTAGCTTTCATCGTAGCACAGTCATTCGTTTCACTAAATTAAGTCTGGGCTACATATAGTTTGGACTTTACATGTAACTCATAAGTTATATAACTGTAACCGTCTGAAAAAGCTTGTTAAAAGCATAAACTTTAGAATTATGTGAGACTACTCACAGTAGAACTGTTCTGGCTTAATTAAAATAACACATTTAAAACTTAGGTGATCCCACGACCCCTATTTACAAAGGAGAGACACAATGGCTGTTCCCCTTCTTTTTGTCAGCCAATGTCATTGTTTAGCCCTTGACTCCCAAACAGTGCAAATTTTCTATTACAAACCATTGATTACTATCAACTCTTATTAACTGATGGCCTTGTGTCTGTCTTTAGCCCAATGAAGCCATCCAAAAACAGTTATTAAAATTACCAAGGTCAATGGATGGCAGCTGAAAAAAAACACATAGTCGTGCCTAATGATTGTCCTGTCGGGACTCTTTGTATAGGGATGGAATACGCAACTGAATTTTCTTTTTAATTCAGCAATTCTTAAGGTAGGGAGTTTATAAACTATTTCACCTTCAGATTGGAGCAAAGTAAGAGTAAAAAGAGTAATATGTCCGTCAAATTGAAAGAGTATGTAGGTTAGTAATTTTAGTGAAACCAATGCTTGAGTCAACTGCAAGCCTCAGCCATTCTAGCGTGTTTGAAAGGCTACCATTGTAGTGCTTTTTTTTTGTTTTGTTTTCTATAGTAACAAAATATGGTAATAAAATAAAGTTGTTTTTTTTCCCCTGAAAATATTCATGTTAGTGTGTTTTTCATTTTACTCGGAAAATTCTTTCTGAAGAATGCATATTTTGTATGGTTATTTTAACATTGGTAGGAGTTGCACAAGATATACCTATATTAGAACCAGCAGGGCTGGAAATTTCCATTTGTCTGTGCAGTGCAAATAAAAATGAATCTAGCGGCTGAGAATAAAATGATTAAGAGCTATTTATAGAAATTTCAGTGGACTAATGACTATAACCTGTGTAACTAGTAACTTTTAAATTGCTGACCTGTGGACATAAGTGCTGTTTTTTTCCGGTCTGGACATTTAATCACTTCAGATAGGAGGAGGTTTAATGAGATTGTCAGATGTAGGCTTGCATCAGTTGCATAATTTGGTGCGTTTATGCAGATATCCTGCTTACTCAGCACTTTATGTACTCGATATAAAGGATACATATTTTATTTTGCGTATTAAGCACAGTGTGAGTTCCTGTACTGCAAAGCTTGATTTTGGCTTTAATTGGTTTTAGTTAGTCAGCTGCCCCTATAACCTGAACATAAATAGCTAATCCCTATTTATTATACATATTCAGGGTGCTCGGGGGTATTTTATTCTTCTCCATGAACCTACCTAACATCAGAAATGATAACATGCTGTCTTCAGTAACTAACTTAATCTGTACAACGATAAGGATGATGAGTCAAAAGTGATCTCTTGGAGGAAGCTATAGAAATTATGGAATATACCGTATATATAAACATAAAAAAAAACCTGATTAAAGGTTACGGACTCATTTTCATATAGTGTGGGTTTTATGTATAGCAAGCTCACTTTCTCACGTGGTTAATAGCGAATGTTGGGCATATAAGGCTCATTTTCATAGTTACATTTTTGTAGGGAGTTTGGTATCCTGCACCAAAGGATGTCCCACACACATCTGCAGAAAGCCTGACCTCATCTGCAAAAATTTTTATGTTGTGGTTAAGGTGATAAGACACAGAGTCTATGTGCCTCTGAGTCTTTAATCTCTAAATTATCTGTGTTAGAACCTCATCATATGTAAGCTGATGGTCATGTTACTCTAGTGTGCCAGGGGCATACAATGCATGGCAAAATAGTAGCATATTCTTTTTGGAGGGTCACATCTTTATTTTAAACATTGGATTTCAAAAAACCTATCAAGTAACTCAACATGACTGCAGTATGATGCAGCAAAACGTATCTGTATAGATCATGGTCTTTTCATTACAACATTCAGTGAATACACGTATATGAACCTCTAACCGCTGTAGCTTTACCTGTTTGCGTAAACAGTCCAACTGCCGTGAACTAACCTTACAAAATCAGAAGTTGTTTCGAATATGCTTCTTGTATTGTCTATTAACACATACATATTTGTTTTGTAGGACCTAGTTGTGCGTATTTTGTTTGCTCTTGGGAACCTGACAGCAAAAAACAAAAAAGCATGTGAACAATTTTATAAACAGAAGAGAAGCATCAAGACTCTGTTAGGTTTACTGCACTCTTACTGTGAGCATGATATACGTTTACAAAAGGCTAAAACTATTCAACGGAAGGACGATCCTGATAATCTGAAGAGACCTTCTGATGTAGAAGATGTCTTAATCAAGCTGGTCAGGGTTCTGGCCAACCTATCCATTCATCCTGTTGTAGGCACCGACCTGGCCGCCAATCAGAGCTGTGTCTCACTTTTAATGAAAGTTCTTGGTAAGATGACTTACATTATTTTCCACTTAAACTAGTGTTTTATACTTCTTCATTCCGCAGTTGACATTTCTTCAAACCTTGTTATAAGATCACTGGGATCCAGTCCCAAGTTTAGAGGTACTGAATTTGATGTACATGAAGGATTTACTGTGATCCAGGACCACGTTTTCTCAGGTGGAGCTCCTGGGCTGTGTCCTTTGAAGGCACCAGGGACTCAAGTAGGGTATACTTGAGAGCTTGACACTAGTGCATATATATTATAGAACGCCTTTCTTTATCCTTGCTTAATTGTTTTAATCTTGTTTTTAATATGGGACCAGGGTTGAGTTGGCACAAGCCTCCTTAGGCACCTCTGGCCCTAAGGCCAAAGCTGTACAAATTCTAGCTCTCTCAGGGCCAACCAGTGAAAACCACTACACCAAAATCAATGCTAACCTTTTGCAATGTATTTTTTTTATCAGAATACAAGTCAATTGATGAATGTGAGGAGCTAGTGATCGATACCGTTGTGGCATTCAACAATTTATCCTACTATCAAGATGTCAGATCAGTTATTACAGACAGAAGACTAGATATTTCACAGTGTGAGTATTCTTTTTATATTGTTTTTGTTTTGTTGCATATGATATGTATGCATGTAGATGTGTAATATTTGTATATAGTTTTCATTATTGGAAAACATACCTTAAGATTATATTATGGCTAGTCTTTTGCAGATCTTCCCTAGAGGAGTTTTAACATCAATATATTGCCCCAATTGACCCCTTTAGCCTGCCGTAATTGTTTGAGCGAGCTTGCCTTTACTTCCACAGAGTGTGTTCCTGTAAATGGGAACATTTTCTCACGATACCCATCAGTCCTTCACTTTCTAGCCCTCTAATTCTTTTTGCCTTCTTTCTTGGTCTTTACTTAATACCTTGACATTTCTATAATCCGCCTTTCCCCAGTTAATAAGGCCAAGTACCATTTTAGTGGCTTTTCTTTGAATTCTCTCAATTATTTATGTCTTTATGAAACTATAATCTACACAACTGGATGCAGTGTACTAAACAAGGCCTCATCAGTTATCCCTAAAGCACCATTAGTACCCCCCCCCTTTTTAATGCAATTTAGCATTGTACTGATTTTATTCTGCTGCTGTACTGCCTGCTCACCTTTAAATCATTAAATTATGTGTAAGAGTTTTTGTATCAAAAATATTAAAACAAACCTTTAAATGGGATCTGAGATTTTTTTGAGTTGTTAGATGCTAGGATATTTAGTTAGAAAATGACGCTCTGGCTTGTGCTTTCTTATGCCCAGCTGTATAGTTATTTTTATAGATGTCCTGATGTCAGCTTCCTTTGTTCTGTTTTCTGAAACTGCCATGTCTTATCCTCTTCCATCAAAAGGCAGAAAAACACTAAAGTGAAATTATTTTGGTCATTACAATTTACCCCTGTATGGTGTGCCCTTTGGAAAGTGACCAGACCACTGTAATATATGGTAGTAAAGGAATAGGAAAGTTGTGAGTTTGGAGCGTGCAGCTTAGCTAACATATCGCATTCTGTAGATACAAAGAAGCAATTCAAGCTATCTATACACATTTCAACATGTTACATCTTCTGTAAACTGTGTTCATCCTTAATGCATGTTGAAAAAGTGCATATTGCAACATATTCTGCATACCCTCCCATATGCATTTGCCTCTGTCCTGTTGTACCCAGCTTCTGGGATGGTCTTAGGAAGAAGCAGGCCACAGAAGTAAACTACAGCCTCCTGATCTGAAGAAGAAAACGAGTGTGAGACAAATGAGTATGAGTAGATTTCTCAGGAACCGGGTCAGACCGACTATGTGTATCAAAATGTGTTTGTTAGATGGAAAAAACACATTAGATAATGCTAGTTTTTCAAGTTGGCATTGAGAAAATAAATATGTAAAAATGTGGATATATTGTTTGTTCTAACGTTAATACGTGCAGAATTATTGTAATGTGTTTTGCAAGTGAGGAACTCAAGTTTGGACATTGTGCAAGCCTTCCTATTAAGATGCTATGGAGATTGCAAGGTGGCTGCTTTCTTGCGTGGTAACATTCCAGGTTTCCTTGTCAAACAGTGCTTTTAAAATTGCTACTATGCAACAATATGGATGGCATCGTCGAAGTGGTACGAGTCTTTGGTAATCTGTCCCGCCACCGGGATGTACGTGACTTCATAATGGAGAAGAGTGGTGAGTTCCCACCCGCCGCATCCGACAATGGTCAAACATAAATGCTATGTCAAATTATCAGCATGTACTTCTGATATGTTAGCTTTTTTATACAGCACCAGCCCTTCTGTGTTGTGTAAGTGTTACTTGCCAATAAAATGTAAACTTGGTTTCACACACATCTACAAAGACATAGAGTTGTCTGTATGTAAACAGCTAAGTGTACTTTCTGAGAGAGTATTTTTTAAAGACAGTAACAGTAATAACATTTACTTTAATTCTGAAATAGCAGTTTCAATTGAAAGTGTGTGAATACAGTCTGTACAGTCGTGCTAAGTGTTGCTTTTCTCCTTTTGTGCAACCAAGTCTACAAATTTGTGGTTCTACTCCTCGATGCCAAGGACCAAGATGTCTGCTTCTCTGCATGTGGCGTTCTCATTAACCTGACTGCAGACGGGAATAAAAGAGTCTTGCTTAAAGAAGAAGGAGGGATTAAAAAGTAAGAGCAGTGTTGTCATTTAAGGACATATCTTAGACATGTACACTACATGAAGTCTGATCAATGTAGTGATTTGTAATTGCAGGCACTTAACTAAAGGTCCTCAGATGTTTGTTGTCTGATGAACATTTACACAAGTGCGCTATATGCTGTCTCTGCATGCTCTTTCACTGGATGTATGGATCCATTACATATTCCCAATAGTCTGCCCATACATGTTATAAACAAAATATAAGTATAGCATATATTTAACTATAATTTCATTTTCAAAAATCATTGTTGTCTCCCTATACCTATATTAATATAAAATAAATCTTTGGATAAGCCTTCTCCCTCGAAAACAACTCCTAGCTTTGTAAACATTCTTGTCTATGACAGGCTGCTTGATTGTCTGCGGGATTTTGGAGGCTCAGACTGGCAGCTGGCTTCTTTGGTGTGCAAAGCCTTTTGGAATTTCAGTGAAAATCTAACAGATGCAGAATTGTGCTTTGGCAAGGAGCAGGCCATTACACTTTTGGAGCTTTTGTCTTCGTTTCTAGGTAAGAACTGGCAAGCCTACTAACTTTTGTTATTACAACACTACATCTTATATTCTTTTTTTAGGATGACCTGTATACATGTGTATACACCTCTTCATTTCTGCTTCCTTTATCTAGCATTGGTCACTTATGAAAAGATCTGAAGTATACAAATATAAAATGAAAGATAAAGTGTAATATTTGATGAAAGAAAAGACTGTTAAGTAATAGTGTATAACATATAGAAGCACGAATGGTAAGCCTAATACTTTCAGTCACGGTGGGTGACATACATGGTCCCTTGAGGGGTGGACATATGCCACCAGTACGAGAATTCTACTTTTGGAACACACTGCATAATGTATTACCTGTTTATTTCCAGTAATAAAGAACAGTTATGCAATTGTGATCTGCTGTTGTGTATCTGCTTATAGCTGGTAACCAGAGCCGTAGCTACAACTTCAACAGCTGGTCTGTGCCATCATTGCCCCCACACAATTGGTCTGTGCCTACTTTACCCTTTGCCCCCACTTCCAACATACAACATATGTAAACACACATTACACACACTTACTCATACTCACTCCATCTCACCACACTTACATAATTATACATCCATGCTCACACACGTGCATATGCAAACCTTTCACCACCCCTGCAGCTTTCACTTTGGCTGCTTGTGCATAATGTGCGAGCAGCCTCGGTTTCACTGCAGGCTTGTGACATCACGTGACCCTGATGCATTCCTGTCTCCGCCCTGCCGGTTCACAATATTTTAGAAAGTGTCCTTCCGACCTGGATCGGTGTGGTCCAGGTCGGAAGGACCCTTTCTATGCAATTTTGAGCCAGTACCGTCACTGCTGCAAGCCCGGTAGTTACACCAGTGTTGGTAACACCATTCAAGAAACAAATACAGGTGTTATCAAAGTGGCCTCGCCAGCAAACAGCAAGAGACATGAGAAACTGAAAATATGTGTTCTATAGTTGAATACTTGGCATAGGAATATGCAAATATACGAAAAATAGTTGCTAGCCCTACCTCTACATGTGGCTAGCCACACCTTTTCACAACTTCCCTGCTATGGTTAGAAATCAGTTTTTGATATTCCTGTGCTATGCAGTGTGTTTAATGTTTTGGGGTTTTTAATGGTTATTTTTGTCTTTAACAGATGAACAATTTGCTATGGATTATATGTCCAATGGAGATTTAATGGAATACCACAGAACATGCTGGGAAATGCACTTTAGACCAGTTGCTATGCAGCTCTTAAGTAGGATTCAGAGCCATTATTCTTATTTGGAACCTTTGCCAGGACCTGTGTAGCTATTTCACTGCCTTCACATTGTGTATAAAGAGCAATTTTAGTGCAAAGTGGTCATAGTGGCCGATCGGTTACTTTAGTCGTTGCTCTACATTGGCCGCTTTGCATCAACATGTCTCTTTTTACGTAACCATCTGATGAATCTCCAAGCCCATGTGCGAGTTGGTACATTACTGCAGTGATCTCTTTTATCTGTATAGTAAGTTATTGATGAATGTGGTTTCAACCTACTCTGCACCATGTCTCTCCAGAGTGAGTGTCAGATTTGTTAAAACAGTTTTATAAGTGAACTTAATCTTTATACTTAATATATTTTAAAAGCTATGTATATTTCTAAAAAATGAAGAAAGTCCATAACTATTCCATGTTTACGTATTTTTCGACTATTACAATAAAATTGTTTGATTGCATAGTGGTTTATTCAATTCCATTTTAAAAATCCTGTTAAAGCACAGCTGTTGGCTGTAGAATGAGCCAGGCCTTACATGGGTCCTGGTAGGTCAATGGGACCCCAAGACATGTAGCTTCCAGATACATTTGTGGAGAAAGAAGTGTTTCTGCACCTCTCTTTCTCCGTGAATCTATCTGTCTGACCTCACATGCACAAAAAGATGGAGTCACGGGAACATCCCTGTTCCTCCAAACTGGGAAGAGGGTGTGCCCGGAAGCTTTGCCCTTTTTTGTGGTAGTGCATTGGGAGCAGTGGCGTACTGCAGGGGGTCGGCAACAGGAATGTAGCGAGGTTACATAACCCAGCAGTTAAACGCAAGGCTGCTCACAGCAGGAGGGAAAGCTGTGGTTAAGGTAAAGGGGTGAGTGAGGAAGTATGCATGCATGGATGTGTATGTGTGAGCATGGGTGTGTAATCTGTGTGTGAGAGGGAGTTAATTTTAACATGAGTCTGCGGAGTTTAAGCATGTATAGAATGTGAGTATGTTTATGTGTGCTGACATGAGTGTATGTGTAAAAATGTGCCAGTGTGTATGTGAGATACTGCAAGGGTGGTAACGAAATATAAGATCCGGTTGTCCAGGCTCACGAAGAAGACATGGGTAGAAGCGGACAAACAAAAGTCAGAAGAACAATAAGAGGCAAGAGAAGAAGCAGAGCTGCGGGAAAGGAGACAGGGACACAGAAGCAGTCTGCAGAGAAGCTGGGAAGACCATGCGTGAGAGAGTGAATTTTTTCATCATGATGTAACTTAATGGATGTGAGTGTGGGGCAGCATTTCATCCTTGGACATAGGCAACACAAAGTCTTGGGCCAGCCCTGGAACCAGTGTTAGCTTTGTAAACATATTTCAGGTGTGTTACATTGTTATTCATAAATGGCTGGGTCAAGGCTAACCATGCAATCAATCACACACAGAGGGATAAATGCAATTTCTCCATAAACAAAATAATGTAACCAAACTAAATTTTATTCTAGACATAAAATTTGTTTCCACACTGGATAGGTCATACCTTGTGACCAAAAAATAAAGGGAAGCACACCCTAAAAAGCATAAACATTTAAAGATTGCAAGGAGCTGCTGAAATGACCAACATGTACACGCAACAAAGCAAGAGATAGACCCATACCCAGCAACTACTATTTAAAAGTGCCTATATCAGGCATAATGGTGTCCATAGAGGGCTTTAAATTGCACGAGAGTCTCAGTGGGTTAAAAAGCAGTGCAGCCCCACTCATTCAGCTTCTTGGTAAGCAATATAGCCATAAAAAATAGATTGGACTCTCCAGTGGAAACTTTGGGGTACTTTGACCTAGAGGCTGGTTAAGCAATATTTGGCCATATAGTATGCTGGAATCCCCAATATTTATCACTCACATTCTTTTAAATTGTATTTACTGGTTATGCGCCGATTAACCATTTTTTTTTTTTTTTACATTTTTTAACTTTGAAACTAGGAGCTACAGCCAGATAATAGTCCAATGCACTTTTCTTTAATGTCTGGGAGGAATTTAAGCACACTTTTCAGTGCAGAGCTGCTTATTTGTGGATTTGTTAACATGAACTACTTATTACAGGTCCTACCTCAACAGTGCAGTGGAGTTTAAGTATGTGCACTCGGTCATTGCGAGTAGAATTCATATATCCATTCATGTTAAGCCGGCTACCTCCTAATAGGGGAAAGAATACCCAAAACGTGTGGAACATCGCAGAAAATAATTTTATATAATTGAGCCCATGTCACGCAGGAAGTTAGTCTTTTGATTCCACAGAAACTTGTTCCAGAACCCCTCAGCATCCAGGTCATTTTTAGCAAACTCTAGACAAGCAGCCATGTTCTTCTTAAAACGCAGTGGTTTCCACCTTGCCACACATGATACAGATTTTATATTTGCCTAGTGTCTGACAGTGGAGGCATGAACACTCATTTAGTTGGAGCCAGAGAGACCTGCAGATCCCTGGGCGTTTTTCTAGGATATTCTTTAACTCCATGGATGATTATGCACCCTGCTTTAAGATATTTTGGAAGGACTGTCCCAAACCTCTTCCATTTGATCAATGTAGCTGTGGCAATGGATTGTTGGAGCCCCAGAACATTAGCGATGCGTGTTTAACCCTTTCCAGACTAATCTGTTTTTGGGTTCTCCAGTTGTGACTTTTTAACATTGTGGATGGACAACCTAAATCTGATGGCAAGGCTTGGTGTTTGCCTGATTTATATTGGACACGGCTGGCCCAATTCAGGCTATATTGTTAACCAAGATCCCCAAACACCTGACTGTGTAAAACATTGTAAAATGCCAGTTGGTCTATGTGCCCCATAAAACCTTACTACCGAGGGCTCCATATCACTTATTAATCTGGTATACACTCTGGACTGTGTGTAATTTAGTCCATGTCTGTTAAAACTTGTGAGATTAAGGACTGTGTAAAAACTAGTAGATTGCAATTAAAATGTCCACAACAGTGATGATAATTTCTGGCTCTTAAAGCTTGGTAATTTTCATCTCCCATAACAAATAAGGACAATCAGCCAAATGTTATTTTTTTTTTCTTTATTAATTTTTCATTAAAAAAAAAAGTCAGTAACACTGAGACCTTCAAAATGTTTCAGAAATATTTACTCTCGTTATATATATATATATAACAATGTGTGTATATAACACACATACACGTTCAGGAGTCCTTATGTTTACCTTTGTTTCCCCTCAACGTTCACATTTCAAAGTCAGCTTTTAAGTTTATTAAAACGTAGGCAAAATCCAATGGTGTTGTGTTAAGCAGCTGCAAACTCATGCGACCATTAATCTGGACTTGAATAAATGAGGTTTGATTGGCTACCCATCCCACCGTTTCCCTTCTACCGGAAACAGAATGGCAACTTGGTATTAGTGCACACCCCACAACCAAGAGGTATTCCACATTCCTTGTAGATATGCGATAATGCTAAACATGAAGATTGAAAACATACACATTTTCAGGAAGACAACTTAGGTTTCAACCATTATTTGCAGAATAAAAAAAAAAATAAAATCACAGCTTTTTACAGCAAACCGCACAGCCAGAAGGATAAGCTGCCAAGTGTGGCAGATGTGGTATTTGCTGTGTATGGCTAACACGAAAATATGTACAAATGAATGAAAATGCAAACATATTTTGTACATCTCGAGACCTGGGCTCAGACTGTAGCAGTGTTCACCATGTAAATATTCAGTTTTTAAAATAGTTTAGGATGCCTGCATCTTATGGATTTCACGGTTCAGCAGAACAGCACCACCGTCTCCTTCTGCACACACCCATGGGGAAAAAAAAAAGTTTCAAAATCCATCTCCTCGAAGACAAAAGAAATAAGAAAATAAACCAAAACATAACGCCTATGTAACCATAAGCAAGATTCCACCAGATTGCGAAGCACAGATTAGGCTTGCATGTTCATTATACGATGCAAAGGGTGCGTCCCTTCATCTCAACATTCCGCTGTAAGAGCACTGCAGTCTTCCAGTGACTAAGCAAACAGCCGATATGATGGGAATTATGGCACAATGGATGCCTGAAAGATTAGCTAACCAAAGAGGCCACTGGCACCCAAAAGTTCAGAGCCCAGACAGCACTTGTGAACATTCCTTCAGTCACGTGAAAAAGTCAGGTCATATACCGAGTAATTGCTCTCAGAGCATAAAGTAATTCAGCTTGCATCCTCGCTTCCATGAGAAGCAAATTAACATGAACCTAGAAGGAAAAAAGTAAACAAAAAAGGTGTTAACTATGCATTTTACTGAACAAACAGGTGTTTCTACGTACATAGAGCATCAGCCAAGATGAACAGGATTTGAAATAGGCATCAGATACTTTTAATATAAACCTAATACATAAAAGCAGGTCGGCTACATTTAGGATCTGAGAACCAGTTACTTATTCAGATATTTTTAACAGGATATGTTCAATTAAATTTAAATAGAAGCATTTATCTTGTCAGTATGGAGCCATCACCAACCTTGAATTACTACACTCCTGTTTAATATACCCTAAAACTCACTGACTAAAAGAGATACGACTGGGGCGTGCTTTAGAAGCATCCATTTGCCTATTTGCGGACATGCTTACCTTTTCGGAATGCTTGAATTGCCTCCAAAAACTGTCATACATTCTCTTTGTGGTCTTCTCTGGATTGCAAACCACATTTTTTATGTAAACTTTAAAGCTATGGTCCAATAACTGATTGATTTCTCCATAATCATAGTCATCATACCTGTAATAAATTAAGCGACTATTACAAAAAAATAAAAATAAATAAAAAAGCAAAATAACAAGAAAAAGAAAAAAAAACAAACAAACACATCTTGGGGATGTGGAGTCAAAATTCACATTTTAGTGAAAAATCTACTGGTGGAAAGTTTACCAAAAAAAGGGAAAATTGTAATTTGTATTTGAGTATTTAGAAAACAATGACGTTATCCTAAATAGTTGATCACAAATTTGCATCTTGTATACAACTCCAGCAGCATTCAAATGAAACAAACATGCCCTCGACCATCACTCACCTTATTCCAAACATGCAATGAACATAATTCCATATTGCACGCCTCAGTGTGGAGGTATCTACATCACTATGCATGGCCATGGTATTATAAGTCAAGTTATACGCAATATGAAACTTCTCATCTAATAGCTGCCCAACGTCTGGATAAAGGCGATTAACTAGAGAGTATCCATGGTCTTCCCAGTTGTAATCCTAAAGGCAAACAAAAATCGCACCATCAGGATAAAGTTCAGCTCTTCACTGTTAACAGGCACGGTGTCAAAGAAAACAGCATTTGAGAGCACTCACACCAGTACAAAAAGGACACGGATAAATAAGTCATAGTGTGTCCTACCATAAAGATCTTGCTGCCACAAGAGAAGCAAGTGGTCATGTCAGCAATATTCAAATGAATCAGTATGAATATGAGCAAGTACTGGTGACTCAATACCACAAGTTATTTTAGTTCATCAAGTAACCTTGATTTAATAGTTTGTGCAACTGTATTTCAGAGTGCTTTCTGTTTCAGTGCTTTTAACAATTTACACTCAGAAAATCCAGTAAACCAACTCCACGATGGTGGTTTTCCAGTTAGAGAATGATAGGCTCACCTGCACTCTGAAGGTAGGCACGTGCATTCCACGGCGTGAGAAGTCCTTGTAACCGTAACTTGTGTCTTCAAAGTGTCGAGACACGTTTCTTCCCGGTGGAGGGTCTTCATCTTCTTACATGAAAGAGACAATAGCATCCATCAATAACTTGTTTTAAACTAGCATTTACTTACAGAATAGAAGCCAGAAGAAAATATCTATTTTTGGACGTTCTCAAGCAATGCTCAAGATTTTTTGAGTATGGTACACTAGCACATGTCACTAAAACAGTTTATATCTACCTTGTACCATGACACAGCAAGTCCCCCCAGTGTCTCACCTGCAGTAATGACCAACATGCTTTCAGTCTTTTCTCGCTCAAAACGCGTTGCCATCTCTTCCTGGCTTGCCTCTTCTTCATCCCTGCACTCTTGAAGCTGCTTCATTTTCTCCATAAGAGCTTCAACCTCACAAGATGAATCTGTACTCTGCAGGATAATGGCCACAATCAATATATACAACTCACACTGAGTGGTCACATCAATGGAGAACTCACATAGTGTCCTCAAAGATTCCACTTACCAGCGCACTCCATCCTGTCGGATGTTGGCTCTCATGATTGCCGTTGGTTATGTCACAGATGCAATAACTGCTTACAGACGGGGGACGGAACGTGTGGCCTCCATCATTGTGGATTTCAGGATTAATTCCACAGCCAAATGTAAAGGAGGCTAAGGAATGGTAGTGAGCGAGAAGAACTACCGCGTGAATTAATTCTGCCAACGACCAGCTGTGTTCTCCTGTTTTAAGCAGTTGCTGCATGGAGCAAACAAAAAAACAAAACAAAACGTAAGATTCTGCAAATGTGAAGTATTTTATCCACACTTTGAACTAAGGGTCAATTTGAAGACCAGGGCTTATGGCTATTTACCTCAATGTGTTCTTTTGTGATTAGCCAAGGTCTGTGAGCCAACATCTTGTTTAACTCCCCCAGATTGCGCAGTTTCTGTGGCGCATTTTCCAAGCCATTGAGCCACTTAGGGTCCCCTCCATTATGGATGAAGTCGTTGACATGCAGATTCACTAAATAGGAGCACTGGTGTCTAGCTGCCGCCTGGAGAAAACAAAACGCACAAAATTAAAAATGTTTATCCAAGACATGGACATCTAGATAACTGCTCCACAGACTAAACCATCCTGAAAGGTTCAGATCTCATCTGCACTGCACCACACAAAGGTGAAAATAAGGTTTTTTTTCAGCACGCAAATAGAATATTAAACTGAGTACATATCACACACATACAATGTATAGACACACACCATAATTCCGATGTAATGCTGGTAACAGGCAGACAGGGGACCATCCATCTGCAACAAGTAATGCTGTGTCTTCAGGTAGCTTTCCAAGTACTGGGGGTGAAAGACCATCACTAGGGTTATGTTATCCAGACGGCCCAAGTCTGCAAAAGCATCGGTGAACGCGGAGTGTAAATTTGCATCTTCACTTCCCAACTGCAGGACCTGCCAAGGAAGGAATAACAGGGAGATGTAATGACTGCCAGGTCCATCACTATATTCCCCATCCCTCAAAATGCAAGTACTCCAATCAATAACATTTTATGAGATCCCCGAAGCCCTATAAAACCATGGCTATAAATCTATCATATACACATGTGTGCACAATATACAATACATTTGCAATGGTTCTGGCCAAACCTTAGGGTTGAGCAGCCACCTATCTAAAATAAGATAGGACTTGCCAAACTCGGGCTACTTTGACAGTGGTGGGCTAAGCAATGTATGGCCCTATAGTGTGACGGAATGCCCAGTATTTCTGCCTCAGGTTGTGCTCTACCCTTTCTGTATTTTATTTTGCAGTGCCATTAAGATAATATTGTAATATACAATATCTTTTAATTAAAAAAACTACTATTTTTGTTTAATTTGATTTTAATATGATTTCTTATTCGAGAAATACATTAACAATCCAATTTTTTTTTTTTTTAAACAAGATACACCATTGTACTTCATAGACAAAAATACACAATCCACCTCAACAGCAATAGATGCCTAAACACATTGCTCACCTCTTCTTCTGGGATGAATCTACTAGGCCCTTGCCCTAGTGGACGGGGGATTCGGATTCCCATTTCCTATAAAAACAAACATCAAAGATATTTCAGCCTCACAAGAAGTCATTTTGACATGGAGCGTTCAACAGATTTAAAGAAAAACCTTTGGAACAAAGCCCCCTTTGGATCTACCCAGTACTCAGTGTTCATGGAGTAGCTCATGGAGAATTAACTAGGATGCTACTTAAAGTCATTCTTGGTCCTTCTGACTAAATGGGTTGTAAGACATTGATCAGTGAAACAAAGGAATCCTACACAATCGGCTAAGGCTACTCTAGCAATCTGATCTTTATCATAAAAGGGTGAAAAATGTAAATTTGTTGCGAAAGGTTGGAAAACGAGGGAAAATAATAAATAAATCAATCTTATGTTTGTGCAGCACAGCAACATTATGTAAAGTAGAGTTTACATAATCCGGTACACGTCCTTAAAACAAGTGGAGAGATGCCAAGGTGCCCTTAATGTGGTAATGAGGAGAGCTGGAGGTTAGTAACTGGATGTATTAGCGTGGGTGCATGTCCGGGCATGGCGCCCACAGTCAGGCTTTAGACTTCCTGTTAATGAAACAGGTAATTTCCAACAAGGAAAAAAAAAAGAAATCCTATTTTTGCAAGAAAACGCCCTTTGGACAGTTTTATTTAATGTATGCTCCTTCCTGGTGAAGTCACCTGTAATCTGCACTCTTGATGTTTGCCAGTTAATTGAACTTTGCATCATTTCAGACCCATGGATCCCTAGCTGGAAAAGGTCCAAACCCCCTAGATTGTAAGCAGGGCCCTGATATGTTATGTCTTGTTTACCCATTGTACAGCGCTACAGAATATGATGGTGCTATAGACAACAATAAACAAGAGATTTTGACAATATACCATTTTTGTGCGGATATACAGCACACTACTTTTTAACGTTCATAGGGATCGTTAACTCTTGGCTCATGGGAGTAAAACCCATAAAAATGTGTGTACAGATTAAGTACAATATACATTTTCTGTCCATAACATCAAAAGAGTAGTTTCGCGGAATGACATCATTCCTTTAAAGCCAAGAGGAACAGATCTACCAAACAGCAGCTGCGGGCTGCTAATAACACGATGCCATTGGCCGGGCAGCGCCGCTCCCACTTGATGTAGTTAAATAATTGACAGTCTGCAACGCGTACACAGCACAGTTATGCCAAGCCTATGGGAGCTGTGTTATACTGCATCACTCAGGCTCATCTGCAGAGGAATTTAGACCAAGGTGAAACGATTGACTTTTCATTGGCAAACGCATAACCATAAACCCTCAGCATTGGGCGAGGGTGTGCAGGTATCCAACGATCCGACTTGTTGACAAAGGGAGAGTACTTAAGGGCTTAAAGACATCACGTAATCCATAGGAAGGCAAACCTACAGATTGCTATAATAGAACGATAGCGGTCCCTAGGGAATATATTCGCCGTCAGCGACCGCATCCGAAACCGATGCGCAGAACGCGCAGACAATGCTGCACACATGGTAAACAATGCTTTGTTTCCTCGCAGGTACGCCCATCGCCTCTGGTCCTTACAAAAAAATGTCTTGTAGCGCCTGCGGAATTTACTCCATTATCTCAATGTAAGCACACACAAAGAAATGCTAAAATAAACGGGATTCCTTGTCTGCTTTCTTCCAACATCTTCGCTATAGATAAAAAGCGAAAAAGGCTCGAAGAAGAACAAAGCAGGTGCAAACGTCAAATCGCTTACTTCACACCAGCAAAAACATATCCGATAAAACACATCCTAGGAAAACAGCGCACGGCAGCATTAAGTACTCTGTGTCTATTAAGCGCTGCCAAACCGAAAGGGTTACTTCTTGTACAATATAGCGGAACGCATCAGAGATTGGAATCTGTATATTGACGATCCATCATTTATGAAACTGTGGAAAGTTTTTAAAGGCACATGCGTATATAATGTATATATATATATATAAATAATTATCAACCCACAGATATACCGTATAGCTCATAGATCAAGAATAAATGTATAGGTCAAACAGCTATCTGCTTATCACTTTAGAAACATACAACAAAGAAGTTCCAATTCTGCATTAGAAGTTCAAAGCCTAGGTTGTTGGTGATGCAGCGTATTCAGAGATACAAGAGGAAGCAGAGCATCCTTCTAATGCAGACTTGTCTCTACATGTTCTGGCCATCACCACAGTGGCTACAAGGTAACAACTAGCCAAAATCAACACTAACACAGAAAAAAGGGGATGTTATGCATTAGCACAATGGCGAGCTATAAGAAGGCATTCTGCTTTGTGCTGCTGTTGATGTAATGCTGCGACAATCACCCCAGGAGCAACGTATCTGCCATAGGGGGCTCATCAGTAATAACCTGGGCAACGAGAGTCTTGGCAAACGATCCCACGTGGGGTTAACCCCTGCAGTTACAAGAGCACTTGGCAACCAAACAGTTAACCGGGGCAAACACATTAAAGGAGAAACGACAGTCGGGACAATAGAGATGGAAACTATGGGAAAACTCCAGAAAAGGGGAGGGGCTGGAGAAGCTCTTTGAATGAATGTGAAAAACAAGAGGCAGGGTCAGACTTCAGCCACTGGGGCCAGAGAAGGGGATCTGATGTTTACATTGAGCAAAAGGCACAGCAGATCGCTACGGGCCATCATTACCACTACAGGCGTTTACTGGTTAAATAGCACCATCATAGCCCAACAGCAAGCCAAAGTGTCTCGGTGCTGGCCAAGAAGCCCAATGAATGGTATGCATGTCGCCAAAGCCTGCTGATGGATAACCGATTGCATCATCGAGTATTAAATGTCCCCTCGCGTAGCCAGTTACCGGCCAGGCTCACATGCCTGTTACAAGCCCACGAAATGCCACGATCGGGTAAAAAAAGAACCACAAAAGCAGCCACTAGTAGCCCGTCGAGATAGGTCCATCGCCTGTTTGTCCACGAGCCATCTCCAGCACACCTAGCTCCGGTGCCCCCCAACAGTGGTAGCCCCGGTAGGGGGGACGCTGCTCCTTACCTTGTCGTTGCACACTCCGCTGCACCGACTGCATAAGATCTCTGGGACCTGCACAGCTGCCCGGGGAGACAACCTCATCCTGAACTACCGTCGATGACACGAACCACGCAGATAAAGGACAGGGGGGCTTTATTTATTCAATAGGACAGAGCTGCCTGTGGCTGGACTACTTAAACTCTGCTGAGAACCCCACGGCTTCAGCGGAATTCCAGTAACAGAGCAGGGAGCCGCGGCGTCTATACGGCTATTGTTTGCCAGTCAGGTCACTCAGCACCCGGTTACGGCACCTCCGCTCTCCACGATCCGGCGTAACAGCCACAGCATACAGCCTGCACCAGGCTAATAAACAAGCTTCAACCGTAGGCGGGGACGAGCCAAGCGCCACGCCCATACACCATCTCCACCAATCGCTCCAGATAGCGCATGGCGAGCGCAGCCAATTAAGACGCAGGCCAGAACAGATGACAGGGGGGCGTTGGAGGCCAGCCACCCTGATGTAATGGGGGCGGAGCCCTAGACTGTGAAAAACAAGAGGATCTGAAAAACACCAGGGCTTTGCAAACACTTTTTTTGTTAACACTTCTGCTGCCGGATTGGTATTATGAAGCCAGTAAAAATCAATTCAGCAACCACAGAAATCTCCAGAAACAACACTAATATGTTTGTTCACTGGAAGGAGTTAAATATCCCTTCCCCTTCCCTCAATAATCATCTTATATTAGAAATAACAAGTATGAAAAGAGGTCTTGTTTTTTTGGGGCAAAAACATATTTATCACTCCAACACTCTAAATATATGCATTCATGCCCCTAGAGAAAGGGAAAAAAAGGAAGAACACAGATCTCTTTTTTGTAGAAGCCTTAATCCAGAGGCCTCAGCAGAAGGAATGAACATTGCTGGTCCCTGGCCAAAAAACACATCTTCTACATACAGAACACAGACCGAACCGAATCGAACCACTGATTATTTTATTTAACTAGTACCGCTTTAGCCTCATGTACTTTTTATGCGCAGATCAGTGGTTTCCATGGTAGTGGCATTGAGAACATTCACTTTCGTGATGGCGCAGATGTATAGTGGTGGCAACTTCGCGGATACTACAGCCGATATCTGACGTGACATTGTTTCGGATCATATTGCTGCAATCAGAGGGAGTTAATTAGATGTAACCATTGTGAGTTAGGGTGAGCACATCGGCCTTGTTTTCCAGGACACGTATCATTTTTACAGATTGCTGACCAGCCCACATAAAATGCTGCCCTGCAGTATGGGGGATGTTTAACTGACTAATTGGTTCCCTTCCATAAGTCTATATATCGCACATACTACAGTATCTGGGCTGGTCAGCTATATGTAAAAACGATACGTGTTCTGGAAAACATGGCCGACGTGGTCACCCTATTGCAAGTGGAGCCTCTTCGGCTTGCTGTCCTTGCTAATGAGGCTACCGCTTTCCAATAGCTTTCCTTGGCCGAAGTTTTATTTTTCCACCTGAAAGCGACACGGAATAGAATTAGTTTTCTGTGTCACGCACCAGCCAATTCTGAGTCAGTCATTCGATCGCTACCGCTCTGGTTTCCTTTTTTTTGCATACATGGAATCTCGGCTCACACATTAAAACTCTTAGAAAGTCCCGGTTCTGACTTGCATTACTGATGGCAGACTCACCGGGTTACTGCTATGAATCTAATACATGGAGATGAATATTCAGGTAACCTAGAAAGTCTAAACATTCAGGTCGGCCACGTCACTGGGGACACGGGTCTAAAGGACAGGCCACTTATTCATCACACAGTGGAGTTTATTCACTAAATTAGTAGTTGCATTTTAGCTCCCTGACTTCACTTTACATAATGAAGGTCCAATCTCATAGAGCTTCTGTTGAAGGAAGAGCTTGGCTGGCCCTGCCTAATGCATAGTTAATTAGAGAGACTTCTTGAAAGTCTCCTCACACATTAAATTATACATGGCCAGCTCAGCCTCTGTTGTTGAGAAACCTGCCCGTCGTTGCCCATCATAATGAATAGTGAAGTGAAAGTGTTAAAACCGTAACTCTCCCGCGGGATCTTCTGCCTGACTCTCTCTTTGGTGACTTTAACGCCCGATACGTGGGATGCATAACTGGTGTTTCCATGCAAAGTGTATGCAGGACCAGGAGTTGATGATTTGTATATCAGATTCCAAGCCAACCTTGGGATAGCTAAACAAAATGTAAATCTTTAAAGAGGAAGTCTCAAGGAAGAAGTTTTTGTTGCCCGTTGAGTGTAGAATACAGTGCCGTAAACAAAATATGTAGGTTAACGATCATATAAGCCGGTTTTAATCTCATTCTCTTCCAATAAACTAAGTTTATGTGCAGTCCTGGATGCTGCCATTATAGACAGCCATGCAATATTTCCTTGCTTATTACCACACTGAGATCATTCTTTATGGCAAGGCTAATAAAGTCTGTTCCCACATTAGTCATCGTGTCTCGCCTGGGTCACTAAGATGCTAATATGCAGCTCTAAAAACATATATTTTAAAAAAGATAAAAAGCTAAATACTTTGGGAAATACATTTTTTGTCTGAAAAATAGGAACAATCCCCTTTAAGAAAAAGGCTTTTGGAGAGTAAATATGTCCTATGTAGTGGATACGCACATGGAGCCAACAAAGAATCATGTTTCTGTACAGAGGAATGCGGGCAACAGTTTATTAACTTTGCGGCTGGTGCAAGCCATATTGCACAACTGGCAAGTAAGAAGAAGACTTTACTACGAATAGTAGGTTCACATATAAAAGTCTTCTAATGGATCCAAAGACAAGGGACAAAAGCATACACTAAAGATTTTTTGTAATAATCATTTTTATGGTTCCTTACAAATATGGAAATAGGAAAACTAAGGGATCTATAAAAAGAATGAGTAATTGGGGATAGATCATTAAAAGGTACATGCTAGCCAGTGAACCCCTTAGCCTACATAACGTATGTCTGTCCTTATGGAGGAAGGAATCCATAGATATCCCGGGGTTGTGTGTTGACGCTACGTCGCGGTATGGGAAGTATTAGGTTACTACAGGTTAACCGTTACTAGAGCATTAGCTAGCAGCTTGGGAAGTTCACGGAAAGCTTGCGTTTGGCTCGTCCTACCTTGGCCAGGAAAGTCTGCGTCACAGTGACAAAGCTTTCCACCAGAGCCAAGCTATTTGGCCTTGCAGCTTAGTTAAAGAGTTACTCTCAGGAGGAGGTGGTGAATGTTTAGTGACTCCTTCAAAGCAATACTTTGCAGTACATCCGCAATGTGATCGTTACGAGGAAACGCACAAAAGGAACAAAGTGATAAGTCCGGGCCATGTGAAATCAAAAGGCTACAAACCAAATGATTTTTAAAGCAACTGCATCTAACGTATCCTTGTATGTGCTCTTCAAGTCACGCAGTTGGTCCGATATATTCATGTATGAATATATAACATATAACCGGGCACGGGTAAATAAATGCATTGGGGGAAAGGTGCTTCCCTCCTGATTGTGTTCCCATGCTGGAGCTGTGCAGAAGGTCAGTTATTAGAGCAGCAGAGGAAGGGTGTGCGAGATATCCCTTCCTTGCCAAACATCACCGCTCGTCTGTACACGTGATCCGCATTTCACACAGTCAGCCTTCCATTTCACTTACTTTTTTTTTGCCTGACACAAAACAATAGTTTCCATTAGAAGCTTATTTTCTTTTGGTACAAAACAAGGAAGCACTAATGCAAGATTAACCATACTGTGAGGTTTTTATAGGTCTGTGATGGTGATTTTTTTTTCTCCTTGACGACAAGATATCCTCACGTATTGCCTTTAACTATGTAGGGTACTATGATTTTTCTCGATAGCTGCAATCTCTTTCCTTATGGAAACACTAGTATATTCGGATTTAAGTTGAGCTTAATTTAAAGACCTGGCCAAGGAAGAATGCATGAAATACCTTGTAAGTGTTTTAATATGCATTCTTTAAGCCTGCTAAAAAATAAATTACTTACCTTAAAGGGAAGCAGCAGCTCCAGAGATGCAGTGCACCACCCTCCTCAGTGGGATTGGTTTTGTACCACTGATTGGCTGCTTCCAGCTGATCAGTGGCAGGAAAGCATTCCCTGGATCTCTCAGGGGTGGGGGTCAGCACTGGAGATGACTGGTGGTGAGTATAGCGTGTGTATGCAGTAATTCATCCATCTTATCTTACAGAAGGGCTGCCATCAGGGGAGTATGACTATTATAGCTGTAAGCAGCCCGCTTGGGGGGACAAAGTCTCCCTCTGTTTCCTTTTTTTTAAAAAGAGAAAAAGCTCAGTGACAGCAGTGCCAGATGGGCACCCGTATACAGCTTTTTGTCCCCAAACAGCTTGTCAGTGCCTCCAAACAGCTTGTCTGTGCCATATTTGTCCCCAAACAGCTTGTCAGTGCCCCTTGATTGCCTGTGCCATCTTTTCCACCAAACAGCTTGTTAGTGTCCCCAAACAGCCTGCCTGTGTTGTCTGTGCCTCCAAATAGCCTGCCTGTGCTATCTTTGCCACCAAAGAAGAGAAAAAACAGGTAGTGTGGGGGTCATCTGGGGAGGGGGGACAGATCACGTATTCTTTAAGGGGCCTCAAAATTTCTGACGGCGGTCCTGCCTTATGGCATCACTTGTTTGAGTGGGGCTCAGTTTCAAAGGTGTTTATTCAGCAAACCATAAACTGAGATGAGATGACACATTTTACCTCAATGCATTACCTATGCATTATATATTACACCCAATCCCTCTGAAGAAGCTCACCAGTCCTGACGCTTTTTAATACACAGTAAATCTCTCTTCAACTCACCTACAATTTACAGCTTAGCGACATATCTCATTAGCGGTATCGAACCTCATCTACAGAATCAAACATAACAAATGGTCCAATATGGCCTAAGGCCTAGAGCCTATGCTTGTAATGTTAAAGTCAATATCCTTTATAATCATGCATAGGAAATTCCCATGGTAGGCTACTTGGAGTTCTCCCTCTATTAAGGGAGAGGCTTCATGAGGGTGCAGGGCTAACCATATAAAAGGATGAGGCTAGCTACATGTATAGCATGGTTAATGCCGGTCACCTGCCCTGGAAAAAGAAGAATGTTACCGAGACTGCCCTAGAGACTCGAGGAAGCAGCGATTCACCCAGAGACTCTGGATCAAATCCAGAGAGTTCCCAGGTATGCATATAATTGCACAGACACTTGATTTAAAACAGTCCCTCTAACCTTATGTTTGTTTAAAGGGTCTTGAATTGGACGTTTTTATATAGTCCTACATGTAAATAAAAAAAAAGTAGCTTGTAAACAAAATCATTGGAATAGAAATAATAAACCTTTAAGTGCATTGCAAAATTTCTGCCTCCAATTCTTCAATCCAGTGTAGTAGTAGGGAGGTGTTTGCTTTATGGCAGCTGTTTATGCACAATGCGGTGTCACAATGAATGCGTGCACTGTGCTGACTGATTGAATGAAAGTGGTGTAAGGTTAACAGAGGCTTGTCACTGCAAGCTAAAATATGTATACTTCTTAGAACAACAAGCACTCTAAGAAATGTTAAAGAATAAAATGTACAAACAGGGCAGTTTAAGAGTGACTCATAATGCGCAGAATACAGATTATAACGCATGCTGATTTTAGATGCTTTGTTAAGGTCAGTAAAGTTTACAATTTTTTTTTCAGTGGGAGTTAATAGGAACGTCATTGCTCTTGTTTCCTTTTAGAAGAACTGGATTATATTCAATGTGGAATGTCACAATAAATGAAAAGTACCTTTATGTTGCAAGCGCCCTACTGATGCTACGGGGGGACTCAAGGTGTCACAAGAACAAAAATGGTAGGGATGTACAAAACTATGATTGCGGGGACATGTGAACTGTAGATCTGTGGATAAAAATGCACAAAATCATAGTATATAAAGTGGCTCATCTCATGTATGAGTAGTTGCTGGGGTTAGGTAACAAAAACACACCACAAAGTAAGCTGCCAAATCCAAAATGGTGGGATTGCCTTTCCAAATGAAGAATCTATAAAGTCTGCTAATTCCATTTATTCCTTAACGTTACATCAGTCTCACGGATGCATCAGTATGTATTAAAGATTGAGCAGAATTTTACAGCTACTGCACCCAAGGTCAAATGAAAGATGCAGACTTTAACATTACTATCAGAGAGGCCTGTGAAGTAATCTAATTAGTTCTTTAAATTAAATTTAATTATGCCAATAGAAAAGGGCTGAATCCATAATGTTTGTATGGAAATTTTTTTATCAATGTGTAATGGAATTTATTGCATTTTTGCTTTATTTCCTATTTTTCATAAGAGTGGCATAAAAAAAAGCCAAGAAGAAGTAGTGTTTGAAATAAATACTTTTAGACCAGCACAATCAATGTTTCGGGGTTTTTTTGTAATGAAAAAGCAAGATTAATTATATTTAATTTTTTTATCATTTGTATCCAGCATTTCAATCAGGTTGTATTCTCACTCTGATCCATTCCGAAGTTACAGATGCAATGAATAATGAATCTGCTCAGAGATACTGTAAAATGAGCATTTATCTCTCGCCTCAACCGATATCAAAAGAGACAGAGAGTGAACCTGGAACACTCTCACATTTCCAGAGACCTACACTCTACACCAACACACATGCACACACCCACAAACACGCACTTTTACCCTACATACTCATGTTAATACATACTTCCTCTCACACATATACATTCATGCTCACACACACTTATACATATAAATTTATGCTCATACACAGACACACATCCATGCTCACACACTTACACACCCACATCCATGCTCACACATACACATTCACGGATACACACTTATACATACACATCCATGCTCACACACACATGCACATTCATACACTTATACACTCACTTTTAACCCCACTCTTTAGGTTGCAAGTTTAGTTCCAGTAGTGTTTCAAGAGTTTTCAAGTGATTAATAAAATTCCTAAAAATAGAGATTTTTTTCCACCAAATAAATGTTCCTTTTTATATAAAACATAGTGTCTACCATACACTGTAGGCTGCTTTTTGGGTAAGAAGTGCAACTATACAAAATGAATAGGAGGGGTAGAACACATTTTCAAGGGAGACTAAAATATCTCTTTGGGAGACACAGATGGAAACATTTATTAAATTCTAAATATTTGTTCTAGTTATTCTATGGCGAGTCATGTTCAAGTTATTGAACAGTATCCAGTGATGTTAAATACCTCCACATTTGCTGACATACATGAAAGCACCGCAAGCATGTCTCAAAGAATTGCAGATTCATATGTGACTGCCAGGTCCCTACGGTACTAGACAACTTGTCCACACACACAGATAGTATCCTAGTCCACTATTAACTCCTACCTGTCTGCATACAAATCTGACCATTCTAATCAGACATTCCACTTACCCAAACTTTCAGATATGCCTTATTGCCCATGATTGTTTTAAAAGGGGAAAGCCCACGGATAAATATCTCTCCCTGTGAATAAAATACTGTGCTGTATATGTAGATTCTGAGCTGAGCTAGAACTGCTTAGCATGCCAGGAAAGATGTTTGGCCGAACACATCTCATACGTAGAATATAGCTGGGGCCAGAATCCCAATGCATTTGAAAGGGGGATATCATGTAAATTGACACCATATGCATTAAAGTGCACATGTATGCTGAAGTGTCTGTTTAAGCCTTACTGATATCATATGCCTAACCAAGCTCTGCCCATATTTAGAAAATACATCAGATTTTTGTATTACGTGTATTTGGTAAAAATTTCCCATTTAGCTTACGTGTTTTGTTTTTCAAACAGTATAAATGCTTCAAGGATTCCAAGGTTTATCTCAGCAAAGATAAGCTAAGTTGCATTCGGGGTAAAACTTGCATTTACTTTTCTGTCCTGAATTCCCCTCCTTTATCGTCACTCCTTAATATTTGATAAACATTAAGACCTTAGTGTGTTTAGTTTCCATTAAACCAGCAAAGTATCTGTACTACATTGTGTGTATACTATTTTTGCATTATTTCATATAAGTTTACAAATAAGTAAGGTGGTAAACTTAGCCTGAATTACGAACCACGGGTTAAGAAAAGTCAAGTACGTCGAAGAGCTTTTGTTTCCAATCGGAAATGCTACATTGGCATTTTTAGAGTAACATGAGAGTCTGGACAGTCTGGACACTACACCATGTAAGCAAAGAACAGCTATGTGGAAAGACCATCATCCAATATTGGGAAGCAGCTGATTTTGTTTCGTATGGGTGATGACGAGCTGAGGTTAAATGAAGCCAAGGAAACTTAGATCAGAGTGGAAACTAATTCACATTCCTTAAACACCATCTGACATATCTGCCTTTGAACACTAGTAAAAAAATGAACCTATTTAGTTTTACACACTACACTACTAACTACCAAAGGCAAATTACCGTATTATAAGACGACCCCCAAAGTTTGAATATTAATGTAGAAAAAAAAAGAAAAAGCCTGAATATAAGACCTACCCTTATAAGAAAAACGTTTATTATTAATGATTAATTTCACATGTTAAAAACTTGATTTTATATCATATTTTAATAAAAACTATGATGAGAAAAATGCATTTTGTTTTTTATTTCCTTATTTGTCAACCTGCCCCCCCAATTATGCACATCTCCCCAACAGCTTGCTACTTTGCCCCCAGATATGCCTTATACCTCCTATATTCCACTCTGTCTCCCTGATATGCCACTCTGCCTCACTGATATGCCTTATACCCCCCTGATATGCCCTATGCCCCTATATGCCACTCTGCCCCAGAATATGCCTTTATAACCCCCTATATGCCACTTGGCCCCCCTATATGCCACTCTGCTTCCCTGATATGTCACTCTGCCCCCCAGATATGTCTTATTCCCCCATATTTGCCAACCTGCCCCCTGATGTGCTTTATACCCCCCCAACTTACAGATGCATCCCTAGACTTGTCCCACCGTGCTCCATACTCCTTGGTGTCAAGTGGCGGCAGCCAGTGGATGTCTGCACGCAACCTCTGCTGCTACCCGGAAGGTCACGTCATGCTGGTGCTCCTTCATAAAGCCCTGGCGGAAGTGTCAGGTAGCAGCAGAGGTTCCACCGGCTGCCAAAGAGGAGTATCCAGGTCCCTTGCAGCACTCCAGGGGATTCTCCTCTCTGCCAGCCGGTGAACGTCTGCGCGATGTACGTAGACAACCTCCCTTGCTGCTGGCCGATACTTCCGCCGGGGCTTCCGTCTGCACAGACGTTCACAGGCTGCCAGAGAGGAGGATCCAGGTCCCCTTCAGCGCTGCGGGGATCTGGATCTTAGTCTTATAGTGGACCTCGAATATAAGACAAAGGGTATTTTTTAAAGCATTTGCTCTGAAAAAAACCTTGTCTTATAATTGAGCAAATCTTGGTAAATAAAAATATATTAAAATATATTTAATAAATACAGTTTATTAAATCAACAAGCCACCTTGAACATAGTATTTGAGATATAAACATAATACCTACATAAGAAAAATGGCATTCGTTAGTAAAGAAAAAGTATCCAGTATCACACATTACGCAACAGCACAGTATAAATACAAACAGAGCCATGTTTTACATCTCAAGCTATAAGCTGTAATGTAAGCACAGAAGTAGTATCTTCTTGAAATATTCTAAGACATTCCCTTCATACAGCATGCAGTGGGTGATACATTTCTCTGTTTAGTTCTAGAATTGTTCTGCAAAGGATTCCTTCCGGTTAGTCAAGTTCACAACATAACAAACTGCTTTACACGACATGCAGGCTTTTTTTTTTTTAAATCCTGTCATGGACAGGGTTATCGGCTATGAAGTGACGTGGGAGTATGGCTGTTACAAGGGTTAAACGCCAACCAGACTTCCGGTGCGCTTGGTCACCTTCCCGGGAGGGCACCAAGCAACCACCACCAACCCCAACCAGTCACCCCAAAACTCCCAGTGTAAAACACGCTGCTATCACCTAGAACTTTAAAATCGGGTGTCTTAGGTTACCCAAAAACTTATATCTATATAGTTAACCGCTTAGTAACGTGACATATATATGTATACAAAAGGCTATCTCTAGGCTGAATTTGATTAGAGAACAAAGACAGAACTGATTAAAAATGTTAAATCTGAGTATGAAATGGGTCACAGTGCAGTTACACAGAAAAATGCATGTAAAAAGAGACATAGACATAAATAGTACAAGCACATAAACAGTGTAAAATAAATGGGATAAAACAAAAGTATCATACCATTTCTTGGAGCCTTGATGTTATCTCTGTGATGGTAAAAACAGGCTCTCCCACATTACCAATTGCCCACCTTTTTATCCCCCCCCCCCAAGACCGCCCTTCTCCTGTTACCTGAGCAAGGGGATGGGAGTAGGGGGCTCAGAGCTATGACCTTCTGAAGGTGGGGACATATCTGCTCAACTTGGGTCTGGGATCACAAAATATGTAATATGACGCTGCCCGAGCTTAGCATAATTATGACACCAGGATCATCATAATTCTCTGGTCATTTTCATACCAAACTCCACACCTGTATCAGTTGGCACAAGGACACGTTCGCATAACACTTGCTATGGTCATGCCTGCATGGCGTGTTTGGTCTCCCTGAAACCAGCACAGGCATAAGGGATACAATGTATGATGGGGCCCAATAGTTATGCACCCATCATATTTTGGACATTATGCGTCAATAATTTTACCCTGTGTCCCTTCATACCCTATCTCCACATCCCAGGGAGATGTAGCCAGGATGTCTGGCTCTTCACTCTTCCACAGCAATCCTTCCTGTCAAAGATGACAATACCTAACATGGGGTAATCAAGTTTTATATTGGATACTGGCTCCAAAGGGAAAGGTGTGAACAAATGTTAATGGATTAGCCCCAGTCAAATTCCTTAACCCATTCAGTGCCAAGCTCAAGTTACTTATGCCGTGGCATGACAGATCCCATGTGAAGTGTATTCATCTTATAAATGAGAGACATTGAATTAATATTTGACAGGTATGGGGAACTATATACGTCAAAACTCAAGTGGTACTCCAACGGTAGATCTGTCACTATGATAAAAAAGTTCTTTCACTAGTACATAAACTGTTTATATGTTGTATTGACATCTTTTAAAATGGTTGTTCTGTAGTGCACCTTTGCCATGGCCTGCAATTGAGATTTTCCATATAGCTACCAATATGCCAATTCCTGACTTCCAGGAAGGGGCACGCAGGCATCTTTTTGGGTCTGACATAGTGTAGGGCTGTTTGATATCCCATTGCTTAAATATGGATACCAAGCAGACCCTTACTATAAGCCAATGTCAAGAACACTACCCAATGTATATTGGTACAGCTTGGCACTTGCCTTAGGGTGCCTTTACAATATTGGTCCCCACCAGAATGAAATAATAATTAGCATAGGTTAATTGAGGGGGACCTTTTTTGTATCTTTGTATTTTTATTTTGTAGTTAACCTTTTGAAGAAGTTTGGGAAGGTATTTATACATTCTTCTTTGACTACATTTTTTTGGTCCTATTTTCTACATTTGTAAGTTTATTCATTATTTGTTACTTTATGCTAGTTTTGCTGGCTTGGGTGTTATCCTTGTGCAGGGTTATGCATTATAGTTTGTTTATTTGAAGTTTGTGATTCACTTCACTTTTGCAGCAAGGTGTATCATTATTATATATATATATATTCTATATTATTTATTCACTTATATATTATAAATTCACTTTGGGTATTACCAGTATATTCACCGGCCACCTCTTATATATTCATCTTAATAAGTATAATAGATGATATTGAATAAAATAATTTACAGCTAATCTAAGTTATCAAACCTGGGAACTCAAAACCTCAAGGTTGCGGGAGCGGAGTTTACACCTCCCTCCTACCCTTTACAAATTTAATGTTTTTAGAGATAGCCTGCAGCATAATGGGCCCCCCAACTGACAGCAATTAGTTTGCCCACTGATGTCAACATACAGGCCCTAAGAATTCTGAGTAGCCGGAACCTGAATGTTATAGTTATTATGTCTCTGCTGGTGACATGATAAGGCAATCAAAAATAATAATATAATCAAGAAAAGAACCATACACTTAAGGCTGTTATGCTTGACTTATTTACACCATCACCTTGTGACATATGTTAACGGAAATGAAGAAGTGCCTTTTTGGTATCAACAAGCAAGTAAACAAACTGTACTAGTCATTTGGCACTCAGTGTGTTGCAACCACCATACCATTATCGTCTAATGTATATTTAAAGCTCTGCGCTCCCGTCTTTACAGTGTATGGCTCAGTAGTCATCACATGACAAAAGGTTAAGCTGGCCTTTTAGAACCAGCGCTGAAGCTATTTTCACAAAGAGGATGACCTAGAAATAACTGTTAAAAATATAGCAGACGCAAATAGAATAAACAGGACAGTAATGTGATCACACGGAATGCCATACTTACTATTTGCATTCCAGAGAAGCTCTTCTCTTTCTGCTTAAGGAAGAGCGGGTAGAAAGATAACAGTCCCCTGCACAGAGGAATTAGAAGTCTTCATGAACACACTAGACATATGTAGAATATGATGTGGACTAGCCCCCCAAAAATAAGGTTGGTTTAATAGAATTTGAATCTCCTGCCTTGATCCCACCTACGCTATAGAGAGGTTACACAGTTTATACATATACTACACAGAACAAAAGTATAAAGTTAAAAGGGACAGCCTCTACCATAGAAGAATGCAGATTAAAGTACTTTAATATGTATTCATCCAAAGCGAATAAAGACAAAATAAAACACTTACCTGATATAGAATTTTCCGCCATGCTGCAAATCGTCTTTCTTCCTGCACAATTTGAAATTCCTAGCCACTGATTTTCTGCGTAAGCTGTCAATTAGTGGTAGTAAAGGACTTCCAATTAAATCAATGGGAAGACATTACACATGAGCACTGAGATCTAAACAGACCCCCTGCACACAGCTTTAAGCAGTGCTGGAGGTTACTGGAGGCGAGTACATCAAGTGCAGGGAGATGCATGCGGCTGAATGCATATCTTGCACAGCATTTAGTTCAGGGGTGGGAAAAAGGGGCAAATACATTTTAAGTAATCTGTAGAATCCCCAATGCTTTTGCAAAATGGACCACAAAAGAATTTAAAGGGAATGTGCAGCTATAATTTGCATACAATGCATATGATGCCTGGAATGTCCCCTTAATAGCCTTTAATGACAATGATATTAGCGCACACAGCCAGCAGGACATGTTCTTATTGGTTTAAGCAATGTCTTAAGGGTTTGAACTACAATCAATATACACAATTTCCCCACTGGTGTTGTTGCTACAAAATAAACTAAATAAAATGACACAAAAAGCCTTTAGACTGTGGATATTTGATATCCAGCTGCATAATTATGTATGTGCTTCATTGTGTTCAGAGCAATCCCAGAGCCCTGTACTCAGGGAATGACTGAAGCCAACCTTCCCAGGCAAGAGATCAGTCCAGTCCACACCTGCATACATCAGCCTTCCCTTGATTTGGGTAGCATACGGTTTTGAAGACTAAGATGAGCACACAGCTCACCCTTACATCCCCTTATGGCCAGTGGCCTAATACTTGAAGCTCTGTTGAGGAGCCTCATTTTTCTCCTATCTATTCTATTGTGGAAGACAGAGACATAGTCATAAAACAACCCTGAAGAAGGTCTAGTACTCTGGATCAGTGATAAAAAAAAAGAGTGGCATTATATACAATGGGAATTTGAGGTGGTGATTGAAAATGAAAAGGAAAGGACAGATTATGAAAAATGTACCATTGATTACAGCAGTTCATGTGGGGAGCACCAATGGGCAATGTATAAGATGCAGACAATGCTTGAGAGAAGGAAGACATTATGTTGAAAGAAAAGGTCAACAAATTGAAGCTGCAGACACTTTTTCCTCTTCATCCTGTACATAAGGACACTAATAATCAGCCCAGCTCTGGTGGTTTCTCCACACTGGATTAATTAATTAGGGCTCAGTGTAAATTTTAAATTAATCCATTTCTGCTAAAGTGGTTAATAATGTTTTTCCTCTTCTGATGCTAAAAGGTTAACAATTTTACTTTACTGCATCACTGTTATAAGTTATGTCAAGTAACAATTTGCGAAATGGTATGGTTTTGAGTGTTTTTCATACATATTACACTAGTATTTATATTGTCATTATTATTAAACAATTAATTTGCATCCAAGTGATTGTGCTCCAAAATGATAAAATACTTTTTGAATATTTGTTTCATTCCCTGGATTCAGCATCCCTTTCTGTTATGAGGACAGTTTGTCCTAATCTTGCGGCTGGTTTGTTTGTTCTCATGTATTTATGATGCCATGGTAGGGTTGTGCATGTGAAAACAAAGTCCAGGCAGGGTATACCAAGGAGTGGCACAGCAGTTCATAGAAAATACAGGTTCTACCTTACTGACTTGTGAGAGCATATGTTATAGTCTCTGCAATTAACATGGACAAAAAAACAAGCTGAAAATCTTGTTTACTTACTCTTTGTGTTCTGTTGTTCGGAAAGCCAAGTGTGACGTAACACAAATCAATGGAACAAACGTTGGTGTTCTCAGCTGATTGAACTAGAACCTTGTGCTAGGCACCAACAAATCATCTACGTTCTGGAAATACATTTGAAACACCCTGATGCCGTTGGTAATGTTTCTAGTACACGGAATTAAGGGAGTTGTGCCAAATATCTCCAAGTCATCAGCTTGCCCTTAGCATGTAGAGACTGTCATACCCAGAGTTGGTAAGGACAGCTTGGGACACCTTGAAACTTGGAACAATTTAACATTGAGAACCTTGCTTACTTTACACAGAACAAGGTCAGCTGGTACTTATGCCTGAACTTTATGAGATATATATGAGATTTGGAATTTAGTATTTATTGTTTCATATAGTGCCATTATATTCAGCAGTGCTGTACAATGGGTAACAAGTAGTTTATTACATAACAATTAGACTTACAGAAACAACAGGTGAGGAGGGCCCTGCTCAAACGATCTTACAATCTAAAGGGAAAATTAATATGGTGACACACCTCACTACCAATGTCTTTGTCACCAATGATTGATCAGCGGTATAGCAAACACTTAAAGTCATGCTCAAAGATCCAACCATGGCCCATTTAAAGCTTCTGAATTTGGCGTATACGTTACCTATCATTTATACCCCTGTGGAACAGGAAGTCACAATTGAACAACCTCCTGTTCATAGTCACCTGGGTGTACTAACAAATGTAAAATGTCACTGGGAATGCACTTATACATTCATTTACACTTACATATGTAATAATCAGTATTGTTAAACCTTTGTTGTGTTTTCAATTGTTTGATATCAATGAGAGCAGAGCATGCGTGTGTATTGTTTGAATGGAAGATCAAAAGGTTAATCACTAAAGACACTTTTTCACAGCTTTATTTGCCAAGGGTGACAATATTTGGCAAATAAGGCACTATAGATATTCTAGAGGTTCTCCTTTGGGTGCAGGGGGTGTAGATCACACCTGATATTGGCTATATATCAGGGGTCCTGGAGCAATTGCTCCATTGCACCAACGTTCATCTGGCCCTGGGGAGTGCTTTCCATGCTTGTGCATAGGAGTAGCGGCATTCACTGAGCCAGTGATGGAACTAACTGGGACAAAGTATATCACATGCAAATATCCGTTTGGACACACGCATTTCATGCACAGAAAATAGTTGGGCACACGGAAGGGGCAAATGCATATGGGTGACGCTGCAAAATTCCCCATGCGTTTGCAAGGGGGACACCACATACAGCTATTATATGCATTCGAGTACATGAGATGGATAAGGAGAGTCATTTTAAACACTCCAGTGCACTAATAAGCTTATGTTTCATACAAATATAAACAGATCAGCAAAGCGTACTATGGGTATTCACAAACCACCTCTGTTTCATTGGAGGGCATTGTTAGGTCTCCAAAAAAAATCTGGGGCTAGAACCCACAGCAGATTTGATAGTAGTGGAGTCCAATTTGGTAGTGGTCGCTGGCCACACTGAACATATACCGTATATACACACACAAATATTTGCAAAACATTTCCAGAAACCTCTTTGAAATATGCAACCAAAAGATTTCACAATAAATGTTAAAATGTTGCAATATTCACACACAATATACACACGATACATCACTTGCACAGCACTTGCCATATAGACCTGTAATATTCCGACAGGTAACCCTGTCTGTAAAACAGGATGTAATATGCAGATCAGCTGCAAACACATTACTATGGTAGAACAGGATCCAAGCTCACATGACTTTTGCAGAAGCTACAATACATTCTGAGGAGGGTAGGGGAAAGAAGCCTCTCATTTGGGGAGGGGTCAGGTCCTTCTTCACCTGTTTGGGTATTTATTTCACTGGGAGGAGTAGGGCCCTAAGCCATGATGGTGGCATGATTTTTCAGTCTGCTATGCATGAGCATACTAACTGTGTTTCACCTGAATGTGCATGCTGGCCGGTACACTACATGTCAGCTCTGCATACATGCACTGATGGATAACACGCTCCTGCTATGTCCTACATCTGTCATTCTTAAACAGCTATCATATGCATGTCATAGCTGAGTGCTCTTTCATATGTTCCCTTGCACGGAGGTGGACAGCTACAGAAGGAAGGTTAGGTCCTTATTGGTCCTTTCCGCTTTTCTATCACCGTTTCCTTCTATAACTCCCTATTATGTACCCTACCCCCCTTTGTACTTCACTTACCTTTCAGCAGTTCTGCGGCGAGTCTCCCTGCTCTGCCAAGGTGTGAGCTGCTTCACTGCTGAGAGCCGGAAATGACGTCATATTCCGGCGCTCAGCATTACCAGCCGACACCAAGACCGAGCTAGAGGGCTCGCAGAGGAAAGAGAGGAGTGCCGCGCTGGTACTGACATCTTGATAAGCGAAAACCACTCGACACCCCTCTCTCTCCTCCGCTTAAAAAAAAAGGCGCTTGGGCCAACAAAGTGCTGTCTCTTCAAAAGTGCCGCCTGGGGCAATTGCCCCACTCTGCTCCATGGTAGGGCCAGCCCTACAAGCAGCTTCTACCAAATAGGAGAAGGAACTTAATTGGTTGGAATAATCATGAAACAAAATATCCTGAGAAAAGATCCCTGCCCCCAATGATGTTAAGTTAATGTGTACTTATACTGTATGTATGAAGCCTATTTTCTATTCTCTTCTAATCCAAAAGCGATGTGACTGCAAGAGTACCAAAAATGTACACACTCATATGAATACATATAAAAATATATACTTCTCTGCGTGTGTGTATGTATAAGCATGCATACATTTTTGTAGGGATGGACTTATCCCTAGAGCTGGGTAGTCATAGATGGCATTTTAAATCTGGCTCCTACATTTTAGCACCATTTTATATTGATCTCTATGGATGTATGCCTGCTGCCTAAATTTGTCTTACTGGCTGCTAATATCTGCCTTGCACGGATACAAAAATACATACATGCATCTGTGCACGCACAAGCAGGCATTATACGAATAATACTGATGCAAATATTTAAACTCTTACTTGCACCATTCACGGAAATAAACTTCCTTTTGCACCTCTTAACCCATCTGTTTCTCTGTCACGGCTGGTTGGATTTGTTCTTTCGTAACCTTCCTTTTGTTATTTTTAACTCGTAACATTTCTATAGCCTTTATTACACCTTAACCATAGCGAGAACCAGCTTGTCTGCCCAGCAACACGTTTCAGCTGCTTCTCTCTTCTCGAGGAGTGCTAAATTAAGCAATAGTCAGACCACATTTTTACTGAAAAAAAAAACATTTCCTTGTGAATTCTAGGGCCCTATATGTTTTCTTTCTGAGATTATGTTTTATAGACCATGATCCCATGATGTCCCCTTTCATCCCTGAGCCCAGCTGCCAGAAGGAATCCACAGAGATTGTGTATGACCAGTTTTCCCAACTCAACCACAGACATTGCAAGCATGTGCAACACTAATTACTGAGCAGTAGGCAGCCACCCCAACAAGGGCTACCATATCCAGAATATAGCGTAACTGGCTAATTGGCAAGTATGCAATGATTCATTCATCTCAGGAATCAATGGCAGCATATTTTAAACATACATGTGACTATGTTGTATTCAATGCTATTGCTATTGTGTATATTTAGCAAATGGTGGGGGGTTCTGCAGAATCCCCTTATACGCATGCACTGCTTTGCCTGCCCTCCAGCTTTTTTCCGCCTAGGAGATGTTTGGCCGAACACATCTCCATGCACATAATATACTTACCTCCAGCCAGCTCCAGCCGTGACTTGGCAATCGCTGTGCGGGGGGCCTATACAGCAGATAATACGCTGCAAGTGTTGTTGGAGCTTTAAGAGGAAAGTGCTTTTATTTTTTAAAGAATACATAATAAAGTACTCAAAAATGACTTTAATATGCATACTATTTTTGTAGGGCTGTAAGGGACAGTAAACTTCATCTTATTCTATATTAAAAAAGAGGAAGAGAAAAAAACAAACGCTGCTATAAATATTTGCTAATAACATTTGAAGAACATGTTTTCTGACACGTTGCAAGTCATAATACAAGATGAAAATATTTTGCAACTGGAAAACTCTATTGTTACTCTGGGGATTTATTTTCATTTTGCTGAAAAGGCCCCAACAAAACAATAACCATAAATCACACCTGAAAACTTGTATGGTGTGACTATAAATCTGATGGTAAATGGGCAAACTCTCTGGGTCACACAGTCTGGAGGTGACTATTTCGTCATCAACCATGTGATATTTGAATGAATTTCTCTGCTCAAGCACCACACTGAACTGATTCTTTACGGCAATGCTGATGCAGTCCATTCTTAAACTGACTTTCATTTGTTGGAGGATAAGGCTGGGTAAATGAGACAAAGCCATTCCACTGTGTACCATAGACAGTATAATAAGAAAGTGTTTGTCTAGTAGATTGGGCTAAGGTAATAGAGTTAAAGTGACTAAAATGCAGCTGTCTGAAAGCATTATTATTATTAAATATTATTAAAAACTAGAACTGCACATTATTTTTGAAAAATGATTTTTATCTGATATTTGTAATACGTGGTTTTGGTAGTGTTCCCCCTTAATCAGTATTACTCTTCATTAACAGTCCTTGGAATAAGTGCCTGCAAACCAACACATGGCATGATTTAACTATATTTTACTATAGAGTCGAGGCAGAAAGAAGAAAATTGAAAGGAGATGAGAGACAGGACTAACACACACATACAGACACTCACACTAATACACGCAACTAGACACTCACACTAACACACCTAGACACAAACACACTCAGAACTCACACCCCTCACACTAACACTCACAGACAAAAAACACTAACAGACCAAGACACTCAGACTAACATACCCAGTCACACACCCCCTCATGCAACTCATGTATCTTTAATGTAGCTTCCACAGGTTCACATAACATAAAATGACATGACCCTGCTAACCCTCCCCTCTCTCACCAGCACAGTTTCCAGGACATAAAGAGGTACTGTAAATCTGGGACCTAGGACTTGCCTTCTTATTCCAGGACTGTCCAGGTAAAACTGTATCTGTATCTATGTTATATGTATAAAAAAACACAAATCTGTGACAATAGAGCTGTCCACACATAGTAATCCTTGAACATGTACAGCCTTTTCTAAATGTTTGATTCCATAGTTTCCCTAATTACATGAAACATGCACACTAATCTCTACTTCATTGTGACTACTGTAAAAACGCCTTTGTCGCTTGTAATTTTCATTGTGTTGCCTAATTCAGAACCTATTCTCAATCTTGTTGCACTGAACATAGGTAGGAGAAAACAGAGATAGTAGGGGAGTCTGCCTCGCTGTTTCCAAATGCATTTTTTCCACCACAAGTAACAGACACTAAGATGAAAGGGAAGTAGTGGTATAGCAGAGAGTGCAGATACTTGGTGGGTGTTCGGAGACAGAAAGATACAGGAAGGAGTAGGAGAAAATGTGCAAGTACAAGATGTGATCCAGCAAGGTGTTCTGAGTTATATGGGGTCAAACCACATTAAAGCCCCAGGAGACAGACTGGATAGCTATTCGAGCTAAACAAGTCACCGATGCGAAACCACCTTCACTGTCTATAAAACTGTTTCTGCAACTGTTTCTACAAAATACAACCCATCTAGAACTAATATAGAAGTAGTCATAGCACAAAATTGATTGAAACTGTTCAAAGTATAGTATTTATATGGTCAAAAGCCTATGAATTCTGTGCTTTCCTCAGGGAAGATTTATATATATATATTTGTAACCCCTATCCTACTAAAGGGTATGTAGGGTATGTAAGTTAAGGGGGTCACATATGGGCTCTATACCTCACCCTGAGGTTTATTTATTAGTCCCCATTCACGCCACTGCACACGTCAATCATTGAGCTCCGGTTGAATGTATGTAAGTGATTGTTGGCATTAGTGAATATAAAGTTGGACCTTTTTTCTGGTGTGGGTGGGGTACTTTTGCCACCTTGCTTGCACTATTTAAAAGACTGGACCTGAATGTCTCTAATTCCTTTTCTAGGACACAAGAAACAATCATACCAACTATCCAGCTGTCCTGAAGATACATGGATCTAAATGTCCGGTGAGCAGCACCAGCATTAGTTACCGCCCTACATAACTTTAATGCTGGTCATAAAAGCTCATATTCTTCCTGCTTTGTTATAAAACTAAGAGTTGTAATGCACCCCTTCAGTTCGTTCATTATAACAATCATTGACTTCTCAAAAAGTACAAACATAAATGCTTGGCAATTATGTTAAGTGTAATTCAAGATTCTTGAGTTCATCTAATCTCAAGAAAAAGGAATTCTTTCTTATAATTTGATTTTCAGACTTAGTTTAAGACACCGATGAGGTTAAAAACTGCTACTGCTGTCGGTGTCACGTAGCATCAGTATTTTTTATTGTTTTCCTAAGTGGCTTTTATGCAGCAAAGGAACGAGATGAGAATTCAAAGGCATATTAGAAAAGGTGTGTTTGAGGCGACAGAAATTATATGAGGAAGACACCTAATCCCTAAATGAGTGCATTGCTCTATTTATACCTAATAACATAATTCAGAGCTGAGCAAACACATATTGCATTTGTTTTTCTCTGCTCATAAATAGCTTGAGAGTTAAACTATAAGGGCTCCTCCTTGAAGGGTGATCGTATATGTTTTCCTGGTCGATCATTGGCTGCTGTTGTTTCTAGGCTGAATCTTTTGTTCCTTAGGCAAAGTTATGAAGTTAAGTGTAACCTGTTTCAACTGCCTGCCTTTTGCTTGGCTCAGCTTCTTTCTGTGCGCTTAGACAAAAACAACTTCCCCTTGTGAGAACTTTAATCATACAAATATGTTCTCTCTGCCAAATGATCAATCATACCCGTAGCTTATTGTCGTGCAACATATCCAAGCACGTCCTTCAGAGAGTAAGGTCTTCAGCAAGTGTTTCCTGCTGTCTCACAGTGATGAATTATATATTTTTTTCTCTTTTTTTTTGTGCGTATATATTTTTGCTTTATAGTTTTCCAAATATTGTGTGCTGTCGCTATAGAAATCAATACGTACACATACTTTGCAAGGGTCCGAGGACAGCCTATTTCCCACTTTCCTCACTATCTCAAAACAATAATGTTTACATTTCACATCCACTTCTTCCAGTCAGTTAAAGTGTGATGCTAGAGAGATATGTACCGTATTTGCTCAATTATCTTATAATTGAGCAAATTTGAATATTAATTTAGGAAAAAAAGAAAAAAGCCTGAATATAAGACTACCTTATAGGAAAAAAAGTTTTACTAGTAAATCTTTATTCATTTGTAAACTATTTTTTCTATTTAATAAAAACTAAGAGAACAATATTTTTTTGTTTTTATTTCCCACTTTGCCCCCAGTTATGCCTTTTAACCCCCTATATGCAACTCTGCATCCTGAAAACCATTATAACCCCATGCCTCACTTACTTACCTCCCACATGCCCCGACTTACTGATGCATCCCTAGACTTGTTCCCCATGCTTCAGACTCCCTTGTGTCTAGTGGGGGCAGCTGTTGGAGGTCTGTTTCTAATGTGCACAGAAAACCTCAGCTGCTGCTGTCCGGTACTTCCGCCGGGCTTCTATGACTGAGCAACAGAAGGTCATTTCATGCCGGTGCTCTGTCATAGAAGCTTCAGAGGAAGTGCCGGCAGTAGCGGAGGATGTCTGTGCAAACGTTCACCAGCTGCGGGATGCGCACAGACAACATCTGCTGCTGCCGGCACTTCTGCCGGGGGTTCTATGGTGGAGCACCGGAAGGTCATGGGATGCTGGCGCTCCGTCATAGAAGCCCCACAGAAAGTGCCGGCAGTAGAGAAGGATGTCTGCACGCATCGCACAGACGACCACCGGCTGCCAGAGAGGAGGATCCAGGTTCCCTGCAGCCCTGCGGGGGATCTGGATCTTAGTCTTGTAGTCAGACCTCTATTTGAGGCCTAATTATAAGATGACCTTGAATATAAGATGAGGGATATTTTTCAGAGCATTTGCTCTGAAAAAACCCTGTCTTGTATTCGAGCAAATATGGGATTTATGCATAGTGGCATATAAAAATATTATTTAAAAAAAGAGAGAACTTTCCCTTTGTACTGCTCCAGAATGCTACAGGTCACAATCTGGAACATCTATGTCTTGCATGGACTGGCCATCTGGCACACCTGGCAAATCCCCAGTAGGTTGATAGGGCTGCAAACTTACCAGATGTGGTTCTGCAGCATGCGTATCCACCCATCAGCCACATGGATGTTATATGATGGCCGCTGGCCTTGAATTGCCAGTGCCACATAGAAAGCTCCAATCTGGCTTTATACATGGCCTACTTTTGCTTAAAGCCTTTCAATTAATATTTCATGTGTGCGGAAATAATACACCTAATTTTCCAACCCTGGTTTTATCTCGGTTTGTTACAATAAACTTAATTTAATTGCAGACCTGTTGGCTACCATTGCTGTCAGCTGTGGGATGTTGTTGGTGACGTTCCACAGCCTCACCGAGCTGATTCTTTACGAAAATGCTATTGAAGTCCATTCCTTCATAAACTTTCATTAGTCAGAATATCAAGCTGGGTGATTAAAACTGAGCTGCTCTATTGTCAATTACGGACAGTATGATAACAAGACAGGATGTTTGTCTAGCAGATTCGGCTACAATAACAGAGCCAGAACATATACAAATAGCTAATATGCAGCAATTTAATGATTTTTGAAAACTGAAAAGAAAAGAAAGCACAATAATTTAAAAATGCTTTTTTAATTTGATAATAAAAATAATTGCCAGCAATATTGTCTGGCAAACTATGCAGGTATCTTTAACATGATACATTATTATTACAAATAAAGCCACTTTCTACTTTTTCTGCACAAAGATAACAGACTGCATGATATGCAATAATAACAATGTAGGCAATATGCTACAAGCTATCTGTGTGTATAAAGGTAATATGACCTTGAGATGTTTTATTAAATGTTGGCATTAACACTGAGACACAGAACCTTCTGATGTTCCCTTATAACAATACATGCACTTTGTGCTGGGAGTTCCCCAACTGGCTGAGCTTTTAAAGTTCAGCTGGCTGTGTTCTTATCAGCCTTGCACCTGCAAAACACCTCCAAGAACATTCGATAAAGCAGGAAGTGACAGACGTACCAACAGCATCGTCAGGACTTACTGTCAAACGCAGAAGTTTGCCTGGCGCTACCGCAGAGAGCAATCGTGTCAAAAGCAAACAATCAATTCTTGCCTTGTAAACACGTACGCAATCCTATACAGGTTCTGTTTCACGTGGTCCAGACGCTTACTGAAATCCTGAGAGTCTCACCAGCTGACTATGTACCTTTTGGCTCAGATGGAGTCTTGTTACAAAAGATAAGGGACATTTGAAAAGTAGAACTATTACTTCTAATATTTTGGTTTAGGGTTACATGCGCATGACACATGCACATGAAATTTCTTTTCCGGTAATGCACAAAAATCAACAATTCTGTACTTGATGTTTACCACTTCTGGTAATATGGCTTTCATATGTTGGCATGTGAAATAAAGGTATGTAACGGCTTTTACAATATAGATATCTGGATCCAGGACTGGTTACTTTTTTGAAGTGAAGTAAGACTGAAGCAGATTAAGCAAAATATTATTTTGCAAATGGCATTCCTCATTGGTGTACTGTGAATACACAAGCACACACCAGTGTACACAAAACGCACAAAGACAAGCGCACAAAAGACTTTCAAACATACTAGTACCCAGGATAAGTAATTAACTGTGTAGATACAAAAAAATAAAAATCACCTGAGATCAATTGGAACACTATTCTTGAAATAAAGTTTCACATAATGTCAGATAATGTCCTGGTCTATAGTGAGTGTATAGTGAGTATGATGGATGTTTCTCATGGTGGTCTAATGTCCATAATGAATTGAACAACAGTTTCAACAAAACATACCGTAAAGGAATGCTTATTCTGTACTTATCTGGTTACACACAAGACGACGTATCATATGTCATTCAACAGACAGAAACAAATTGAATTCTGATGAAGCAGGATGAAAATCCCACCCAAATCTGACATCTCCCCACCCTACTTCTTCCTTAGGCATCTTTCGTTCTTAGCCAAGAGTCTGGAGAAGACTATGATAGTTTAATGACATTCTTATGAACTTCCTTTCCATAGCAACTACAATTCCATCCCTTCCTGTTCCTTGCGTGTTGAGGGAATTTTTTTTTGTTACAAAAAGCTCATTAAAAAAGGCTGTGTCAGCATAATTTTAACACTGCATTTATCTGGGAAAGACCAGAATGGATTAAAGCTTCAAAGTTTTAACTCTATAAGACTTCAAAGGCATGGACTCTAATGTGACAATATTAGCAATCTAGGTATGATTCACCTAGATTTACATAGTGAATCATATTATACAACTAATGACCAAGTGCCATCTTCGAGTTGTTTACCTTCAGGTAAGGCAATCTCAGTGTAAAAATTCAGCGCTATCATATCCCCCCAGTAGGAAAGGCGAGCTAAAGGAATATGGGAGGAAGGGCATTAGCGTGTAAGGTTGTAGGCATCCTTAAAGAAAGCTGAAAGCAACAGTGCTACATTACAGTGTTTTGGATGAAAGAACAGGCCTTGGAGTAGCACTTAGTAAGTCTGGCCTTTTGTCTGGTATTTGTTATTGTACTTTTTGTTAGCTTCCAAGCATTAAGTCTGCTAAGCTTTTAACTTGGAGTACTTTCAGGAAAAGGTTATGTTTTGTGTTGGATTTTGTATCCATAGTCAAATCTTTGCTTTGTGCTGTTTTCTTAAACATATGTTTGACTTTGTGAAATGTAATGAAACATGCTTAATAATATGTTAGGAAGAACCAAATAACAAATCAGATTTATTTTTACATCTTAGTTAAAAATTTTGTATACTGGTAACACTCCTTATGCTGAGCATCTAGAAAACCAACACTGACCTGTTACCTACATTTGTATAATCTGCATCCTCAAAAGCTACAAGCCGACCTGATTTTATGCCTATCGCGGCACATATGATTTGCGTTATGAGGCTGTGGTCAGTATAGCTGTGCAACTCAAGTACACAGACTGGATCTTAAGTTCCACAGAGTAAAAAGAACCCCTGCAGCATAATAATAATAAGCATATGCCTGCAGCCTACAGTCTGGTGGGATGCTAGCCAGACTTCACATACTGACACCCCAGGAAAAATTAGGCTCGGCTAAATGTAATGTAAATCTGCTTCTGTCCAACAGACAGTGCCTTAAATACATTACATGATGTAAATGATTTGAATTATATAACACCATCCAGAAACGGAATGCAGATAACCAGGCGGCCCTGGCATCTCAAAGCTGACAGCTAGGTATGACAGGCTGCGCATTACGTTTTTATGCTCACGTAGCATGCGGCTGGGCAAATCTTGCCGGCGGTCGCACACTGCAGCACCCAATCTGTTGCTGAAGCTGTAGATCAGCCGAGTATTCACCTGGTGTGCCAGATGGTCAGTTAGACCTGTACAATGAGCTAAAAGACTGGGGTTGGAACCAACATTGCCCATGGTGGACATTTACTGGGGTCAGTGGTGGACAATTTAATGATTTTCTATGGACCTCCACAAACCTTGCCATAGACACTGGTGTCCTTGTATGTACACTTCGGCTATCCCTGCTAACAGAACATAAAAACAAGGACATTTACAATCAAAAAGTGGAATGAACCCTGCTCAAACAAGTTTACAAAGACATGATTACTATCTAGACTATTTCTTTAATATTCACGTTTAGCTTTATATAGAAGAGCCCTTCTTTCTTTTAGGAAGGACGTGACAGAAATGTGTCCTTACTTTATTCAACACATCCTCCATTTTTTACAAGAGGTCTTACAATTGTTAGGGTGGTATTTAAGTGAACCATATCACCGGTGCCAGGCTCCTAATTTCTAATTTCCTAATAAAGTAGCTGCTGTATTATGCCGGGGGGGGGGGGGTGTGAACAGATGCATAACCACGTAGTTGAGAAAACAACATAAAGGAACAAGAAAAAAGATACTTAAGCATATGAGTGAAACTAAGGACAAATCAATAACATTATGACAGATCACATGCATAGTAAAGGTGGTAAGTTAAATCACAGGTTAATACAAACGTACTGGGTTTATTGCCAACAATCCCAACTCATTCATTATCAAACACTCCACTGGAATATCAGGTTTCACAAAAATACATTTATATTTACATTTCTTATCATTGCTGTACAAATGGTTATTCTACTCCACAATGTCCATGTTACTTTAACAAATAAGTTTAAGATAAAGATAAAACTAAAAGATCTTTGCCATAACTAAGGATGACCAAATTTTGAACCCTGACGATCTTAAGAGGCAAAAAAGGTCTTAAGTATGCAAGGATTGATGGCAGTGGTGGAAAAACCGGGTTCGCAGGGGTCGCAACTGCATCCGGGCCCTGGAGTTCTGCCAGTCAGGGGGCACAAGGGCTGCCGAGTGGTCGTTTTCAGCAACCGCTTGGCGCCCTTCTGTCTCCTCTGCTCTCTGCCGCTGCCGCCTGCCTCAGCGCTGCCCTGACTGCAGTGGTGGGAGCGCGAGGCGTCTATCCCGTGTGCCGGCGCTTCACGCTGAGCGCCGGCATATGACATCATATGCCGGCGCTCAGCAGTGAAGCCGCTCGCACCGCGGCAGAGCAGCGAGACAGAGGCCTTGCGCCCCCACCACAGGACTGCACGGTAAGTGACCTACAAAGGGGGGTAGGGAGAGGGTAGATAGTGAGAAGGGGGTAGGGAGAGGGTAGCTAGTGAGAAGGGAGGGATAGGGGGTAGATAGCCTGAGGGGGTAGATTGCCTTAGAGGGGGTAGATAGTGAGAATGGGGGGTAGGGAGAGGGTAGATAGCCTGAGAAGGGGGTGAGAGGGGGGTAGATAGTGAGAGGGGGTAGGGAGAGGGTGGATGGTGTGAAGGGAGAGGGGGTAGATAGTGTGAGAGGGGGGTAGATGGTGTAAGAAGGGGGTAGATTGGGTTGGGGGTGGGGGCCCTTAACAGATTCTCGCACCCGGGCCCTGAGGCTTCTAGTTACGCCCCTCATCGATGAAACAATTCCAAGCTTTCTACACCAGGCATCCTGTATGATCAGAAGTTATGTCCATGCAAATCAATACAAAACTGTGCTGAATGTTACTAGTCATGGCTCTCTGGTACCTGGAATTGGACTAGCCCTGATTCTAATAATTCAATGAAGTTTGGGTTTGATGCTAAACAACAACAGTGGCCTTCAGCTGCCAGATATCCCTCAAAGCTCAGTATAAACAGTGACCTGCTTGGGAGACATTCAAAAGATTTGTGCACAAAAAAGTACAGGAAAGCCATTACAAACAATCTGAAGGCAAATTAGGGGATGGGCAGTGCTGGTCCAAAATTCTTCAAAAAGGTCTGGCCCACTTGAAGAAGCGATGTTATGTGACCACGCAGTAAAACAGAGGCTGCTTGCACAGTATTTTCAAATAGCTAATAGAAGTGGGACTGAAACACACTGCATTTAGGAGGTTTAGTTGTTATTCAATTTAAGTATTCTATTGTGTTCCCGGGCCGGAACCGTAATATATTCAGAAGTGAGTTTGTTTATTGCTTTTTGTATGTATATGTAATACATTGCTATATGATTGGGTCGTTTCCTGCCATTAATTTATTGCCAATATATTTGCATGCATTTTTTTATATGGATTCCTTATTTAATGGTTGTTTTTCCAATATAATTTTTTTTTACGGAGCAACTACGCACAAGTTTTAATATTTAATATTTTCAAATATTGCAGAAGGTCTTGATGGTAATGTATGTCTTTTTGCTGATAACACAAAGATCTGCAACATTTAATGTGGATAAATGCAAATTAATGCACCTGGGGCATAAAAACCCAAGGGCAGAATATAGAATATTTGGTACTGTCCTAACCTCAACATGTGAGGAAAGGGATTTAGGGGTAATTATTTCTGAGGATTTAAAGGTAGGCAGACAATGCAGTAGAGCAGCAGGTAATGCTAGCAGAATGCTTGGTTGTATAGGGAGAGGTATTGGCAGTAGAAAGAGGGAAGTGCTCATGCCGCTGTACAGATCACTGGTGAGACCTCACTTGGAGTATTGTGTACAGTGCTGCAGAGCGTATCTCCAGAAGGATATAGATATGTTGGAGAAAGTTTAGAGGGGCTACTAAAATGGTTCATGGATTGCAAGATAAAACTTACCAGAAAAGTTTAAAGGATCTTAACACGTATAGCTGAAACATTTAAATACTTAATGGAATACTTTAAAGGGAATAAAAATGATAAAGGAAGAGATCTTAGTTAAAAGCAGAAACACAAGAGGACAAAATCTTAAGCTTAAAAGTAATATCAGGAAATATTACTTAACTGAAAGGTTAGTGGATACATGGAATAGCCTTCCAGAAGTAGTGGTAGAGATTAATACAGTGAAGGCGGTTAAGCAAGCATTGAATAGGCATACGGCTAAGCTAGATATAAGGTAAGGCCAGGGACTAAAGAAAGTATTCAGAGGTTGGGCAGACTAGATTGGCTGAATTGGTTCTTATCTGCCAACAATATCTATGTGTCTATGCAAGTTATATTAAGTTGCATGGTTAATTGCATTTAAAGATACTGGTTATTTACAAATTAATACAACTAAACAGTGTGCTTTATGGGGCATCCCAAACAGAATAGAAAAAAAGTCAGAAATGTATAAAGCACATTGATAATAAATATCCTGAAGAAAATCTTATCAAATTACAACTATATATGCAAATACAAATCTTTTTTAGAAGTCTTCAATAAAATATAAAAAAACAGATATATAAAAAACAAAAGTGCACATATAGTGCAGGATCAATTATACACGGAAAAACCTTAAATATTGGAGTCGCTCACATGTTTAATAAGAAGTGCATTGCTGGCAATATGCAAAGTAATAGAATGCAGCACACAGCAATAGAAAGCAGCATAACCCCACGTGACCACCGACTACACTACGGACAGTTGATATAATTGTTCATTAGCAGTGAAGGAGAGTGATTCCAAGAATTACTGGGCGTATTCACACTCATCTACAGAGTTTGGCTAGCTGTGCTTCTAGTAATTAAAAGATGGCATGTCCTTCCGATTTTTTTTATTGTTTCCAACCTGAATTCCGACAGAGTCCTTTACATGAGTTGCCTCTCTTGCCATCCCATTTTATTTAATCATATATGTCATTAAAAATGGCAACATTCTTTTAAAAAGGTTTTGTTTTCCATTTTTGATATGTGGTTGTTTAAATGTAATTTTCATCTCTGTCATTTAACACACTCATTCAAGTTATATGTTTTTAAAAGGACATACAGTTAGGTCAGGGAATATTTGGACACTGACACAATTTTCATAATTTTGGCTCTGTATGCGTTCACAATGGATTTGAAATGATAAAAAACTGAGATTGAATTGAAGTGCAGACTTTCAGCTTTAATTCAATGGGTTGAACAAAAATATTGTACAAAACATTTAGGAATTGCAACCATTTTCATACACAGTCCCTTATTTCAAACGCTCAAATGTAATTGGTCTAATCAACGCAATAATTAAAATGTTCATTTTAAAAACTTTGACGAGAATCCTTTGCAGGCAATGACTGCTTGAAGACTGGAAGGCATGGACATCAGCAAAGTTTTGGGTTTCCTTCCTTTTGCCAGACCTTTACTGCGGCTGTCTTCAGTTCTTGTTTGTCTACTTCTTTGCCTTAAAAAACTCTGGGGCTGGTATATTGTGCTGCTTGTTTTTGATTGGTTGTTTCTTTTGTTGTTGTTAACTCATTTGCTCCTGGAGGCAAATCAGTAAAGAAGGATATACAAAATACTCACCTCTTGTTTTTAGATTAATTCTGCACCGAGGCTAGATGAATCCCTAATTTAGTCTCAATATTTGCCTTCCACAAATAATTTGCTATAATAAAATAATGTATATTCTTTCCTTAGTGAAGAACAACATTGACCTTTCTTTAACTTAAAGGGACATTCTAGCCATGCATATGATAGCTGAGAGGTCCTTTTAAGATGTCTTTGTACTTCTCTTGCTGCCAGTCTCTGACATCACAGAAGGTGCATTATCTTTAAGGTCTTCGAGTTTAAAGGGACCTCACACCTTTACACTGAACACCTTACTCAGTCGTACCTACCACACATTACTCCCACCACACAAAACACCTCATTCCCTCACACAAAACATCTCACTCCCTCACACCAATCACACAGTGGCATTGTGTGGAACAACAAACTTTAGCGTCCCTTTAACGTTTAACATTAGCAGAATGTAATTGGTATACATGATTGAATTTACTGCAAGAATCTCTGTAAATCAAAACTGAGTGAAATGTGGGAACAGTGTCTGTGGATTAATTGTGGTGAGTTGCTCTATAAAACAAAGGGGTTTATGTGATCACATAGGCATGTATTGTCCACCCGCATAAAATATATGCATGAGGCTCAACAACAGAGCTTTACCAGGGCCTCATATGAATTAAAACAGTCTTGCTAATGCTAAAACAATATTCCTTGTTTTTCTTCACACTTGTGATAAAGGTTACAAGAGGACATGGATAACTTTTTTCATAGGTTAGACCAGGGATAGCCTTGAACATGAGGCATGTATTGTGACCAAATGGCATATTTCCAGCCTGTAACAATAAATAATTCAAAACAAGATGGGCTTGTTTAAAATTTAGAAAAGTCACAAGCTTTATCTATGCTAAAAAAACATAAAAAAAGATTGCAGTTTATAAAAGGCCAGATTTTCATGAATAAAAAATAAATGTAGCTGATGATAAAGTCTGTCTTAGGACAAGTTCTGTTAAGAAATTATCTACTGTGTGACAAGATGGCAGCCCTCTGATGAATGAGAGAAGATGAAACCAGCTTACAGTTTAGTAGACATTGACAATGGTTGAACTCAAACAACACCCCACAGGGGGAGATGGACCCTTTATGAAGTCCTTTATTAAGAGGTACAAGCATAAACCGATCTTGATGGCCTGAAGTGGTCCTGTTAGGTCAAAGAATATATGCTATGGACATCTAGTTAAAGCTCAGTAAACTACAGGAAACGTTAAGATTGTGTATGAGATTATGTGACCAGGAATTCTTTTTCGATTCTCATATTCTGGAAACCTGCAGAAAAAAAGAGAAACATAACATGCAATAACAGTTTTAACATCTATGATATTTTCACATGAACAGCCTGCAAGGCAGACTGGGATGTTGTGTAGGGCTATAGCACTGTCCATAGTGGTCATCCAGGTCAGCAAATTCTAAAGTGCTCTGGTTATCCCATTACGCGTAAGGTAAAAGAATTACCAATTCTGTAATTGGTCTGATGTAGTTTTTATAAAGACTCCCTTTGATACTCTTAATTGCACAAGTATTCCCATCCTGACCTGGCATTACCTTGATGATGTGCTTCATTGCCCATTCATTTCAGTGAACAACTTTGTCTTTTAGTAGGACAAGATTGCCTAATGGGATGTTCAATCTGATTCTTTGCCATTTGCTGCAACCTTCTATGGTGATAAGAGTCAAGAGTAAGGTCACCAATGATTCCAAAAAGAATTGGCAAGATGCTCGATATGTTTCCACATGACAAACATGTTAAAGAATTTGGTTCTGGCTAATGACCGATTGCTTTGTTCATCCAATAGTGTGCATTCTAATTGCTTTCTCAGGATGATCCTTAGTATATACTTTAACAAGAAATATTTTAGAATAGGATCTTCCATTGAAACCTTCTCCACCAACGTCCGTACATTTGGAGGCAACATCCATTTGAAGTATTGCAATGGAGAAAGTATTCTCATGTGATGATTCTGGATAAAGAGCGAACACATCTGTTACTTTTACACTCTAAGCATTTAATGGTGCCTTTACAGTCTGAACGAATGATCTGTAGAAGCACCGCACCAGTGGCTAATTCCATATTTCTTAAGAAGTTCTTTGCGTTCTTGTAAAGGTTTTTAACTAAAACCCAAGATGGAGAGGCTTCCTGTGTATTGGTTTGGGTTTTCTGTTTTCTCACTCTGTACCTTCTGACTGTAGGGGGAACATGCAATTGGTGAAACATCATTTTTATGGACAAATACTGTTTTTTTTAATCCCTTTACCTTGTAGCTATTTTCTCATATTGTGAATGAGTTGTAGCTGGCACATTCGGTTCTCTAAATGTGAAACTTAAGTCATTCCGTGTTCAGACAAAGGAAGGGCTTCCTACTTAAATACCTACAAGATTTAGATGAGTAATCAAACTCGAATGCACCAAACTTCAGACTAAGTTACTAGAATCCTGTATATAAAACTTTTATATGAAAAGGAATGACATCCTGACTGAGTGTTCAAAAAACTCATGAGTCTGATCAGAGATTCTGAGGAATCGAACCTATTAAATATCTGAAGATCGAAACCAAAGAAAGCACTATACAGATATTTAAGAGCGATCAGGAATTTGGTAATATGGAAGATAAAATCAGCTGAGCACCTGTCACTCCCTAAGAGGATGTAACCACTACAAATTCCTAGGTGAGTCGAACGATTATAGGAAAATGAATGTCTACTTTACGATAACAACAATTTGTCAAACTCTTAAGTGCTCACAGAGTATGAAAGTTCTGAAAATGATGATATGCCTGACCAACCATCAGATGAATTTAAGAATCCCCAACAAGGTACATCAGGTACCACTGGACGAGTAATTTTGAATAAAGGTGGCTCTTTTTTAGGCCAACCTACTTACCAACTATTAAGTGTTACTGGGATGTCTCCTGAGGATTATGCCCACATATAAACTTTGGTGTCCCTATTAGAAAAAAACATTGGGAATACAGATTTCAGACTGCTCATCTCAAAATAGGAGGAGGTTTACTCTTCAGAATTCCAACTATTAACATATGATGATGTTCCTTAAGCAAGTTACAGAAGAGATTGAGATGCTACCACCCGCTAAGCAGATCTTGTTATAAAACCATCTGACAAGGACGGCAATGTGGTTTTAATGGATCACAAGTAGTATTCAAGAATGGCACTTAACCTTCTGAAAGATTATACTATATATAAATTGGTTCCTCGTTACTCGACTATTTTCTTTGTGATGGAATTTAAAAGCATCTTGGATGATACTTTAGAACAAAGCATTGTTTCCCATAATTAGTATGAATTTATGTTCAATTCTAAACCTACTATTGAGTGTTTTTACTGCTTGCCAAAAGTTCACAAAAATGCAACTGACCCTCCCAGAAGACCAGTTGTATATATGTTGATCAAATCTTACGTCCGTTTGTGCTAAGGTTGAAGTCATATGTTAAAGACACTAAGGCCGCATTGAATAAAACAAATCTGAGATTTACATTTGAAGTCCAATCATGTACCATTAATTTTTTTGGACCTTATGGTACATAAAAACAGTGATAATACCCTTACAACTACTGCTGACCACTGCTACCAACAGCTTTCTATCATGCCTATAAGGGTTTTTTTTAAAAAAGAAAAAGAAAAAAAAGGTGTATACCTATAGGTCTAATTCAAGAAACAAGCCAATTATTTACTAACTCAGTTTAGACAAAGAGGTTACATGCATAAACCATTTTATGCTGTCTTTATTGTTAGAGCTGCTTCTTTATTTTGCTGAAAGAGACACACACTAAAGTGGCTTCTACCTGTACACTTTTACAAGTTTAATAAAAGCTGAGCTTGTAGATGAGGAAACTGTGCTCCTAGATTTGGTAGAGCCCTTTGATGAAGGAGTGTATGGTGATTTGACTTCTAGCAAGTTAGCAAACCGCTTTTCAGCTTTTACTAGAGTGTTCTGCACCAACTTCTTTTTTTCATGTTAGTCTCATTAAACTGAGTACGAATGTGTACAGTTTCCTCTACATTTGTTTTTGACAGGGGAGCAAAATATTTTTCATACCTTTCAAATTTCCGATAACTTGCATTAAGCTTTTTAATGGCTTTTTAAAAACTGTTTCACATTGTTAGGAGTTTAAATATATGCTATCTTTAGCTTTCTCCTACAGTTCAGTTAACAGATCCACTAATTCATCTGTTTCATAACTTTCTTTTGCTTTACCTGTTGTTTTAGTGGTCCACTTAGACCTGGTATTTTGTTCTGTCTGTCTGTCCACACTTGTTTCAGTGGAAAATTCCTGATCAGCCATGCTGTAGCATATGATTACTGTGCCTTTAACTGTCCACAGAATAGTGGTCTCTGGTAGTATAGGTATTTTTGTGATTAGACTATCCAGTGCAGAAATATAGACAGAAGTGTAAACTGTCCGAGCTTTCTGCACTGTGATTTTTTTGGAAACACAATTGAACTGAAATGTATAAGCCTTCACATTCAATATTGTTGACTATTTTGTTTTGATCTACTTTGTGACAAGATGCCAATCCTCTGATGCATGATAGGAGATACAAACAACTTACAGTTTAGTAGACTTTGACAGTAGTTAAACTTAAGCAACACCCTAGCGGGGGTGGGGAAGTCCCTTATTTACAGGTATAAGTATCTGGATGACCTGAAATGGTCCAGTTAGATCAGCAGGTATATCCTTTCGACAACTAGTTGAAGCCCAGTAACCCACAGCAAGGAGAAACTCTAGGTCTGAGATCACGTGACCAGGTGTGGGAAGTTTCATGAAAAAATGTACAAGGCAAATTGCCCTATAAAACACTAAGGGAAATACATATTACTTAGTGAGCAATATGAACAGCAAAAAGAACAAATATATATACATGCACTGTATATGTGAGTTTACTGCTAATGCACAGGCTTGGCTGATTCCCAGGCCAAGACCTTAGTATTTAAGTCTTGGAAATATCCTGTGGGCATACCTACCAGCTGATGACACGTACTAACCCATTTTCAGCATAATTTTGTTTGTTGGGGTAATTTGGGGGCATGTGTGTAACCTGAGGTATTTGTGAGAACGGCATGTAATTGGTAACATTAGAAAACATAAAACTGTGCAAGGACTCTGTCCGGGCATATTTCTAAGGTCTATCCAGAAATCTGCTTAAAATAATAACTGCGATATGTTTTTTTATGTCTTTTTTTCATTACAAGTATGTTTTATATACAGTAACTTCCAATTTAGCTACCACAACGGATGTATAGCACCATAGAATCTGTGTCCCTATCTAACATCCTGCTGCAAATGTTCAAGCAAGACTACAGGTTCCCTACTTCCCGACTAACAGGCGATCCATTTCCTGTCACAGCGCAATCCCTCCCAGTGATACCACGCTGCATGAAAGAAAGAGCTGGTCGCACAATGCATTATTGCTAGGATAATCTACTGATTTAAAAGAGCACTTGTGCCCTTTGTACATGAAAAAATAAATAAATAAATTACTGTCTCTTTATAAATACTGTCTCTTTATAAAATATGTGCTCCCCTTGATTTCCAAGCTCAAATGAGATTCAAAGTAGTTTATTTACTACACAGACATTTCTGTATGCTAAAGAGGATTCTGGAAATAAAGACGAACAGCTGAAACAATCGCACCATATAACAGGAAAGATATATTTTAAAGTAGAAATGTGCATGTGCAGAAAAAAATACAGAAAGGGAAGCACGACCTAAAAAGCATACCTATTCAGATTCTGGGGTGCTGCTGAAATGACATGCACACACAACAAAGCACAAGGGCTGCAACAACTAATCGTTAAACTCGATAATAATCGATAATGATGCAAATGCCCTGAAAAACACTAAGATCCAGATCCCCCGCAGCACTGCAGGGGACTCTGATCTTCCTCTCTGACAGCCGGTAGGCACAAAGGTTCCTCATTAATGTTGTCCAGAAAAGGCTATAAATATGGATTAAACAGTAGTGCAGTCCCACTGATTTTCAGGATTAAGCATACCTGACATGAAACTTTATGTAGCAGCTCTTTTCTGTAGAAAATTGTGCCAGCCAGTGAGGTTCTCAGAGAGGTTCTTAGAGGGGTTCTTGGAGATTTTCACTGGTTTTCCATAACAGTCAATTTTATCCCCTGGTGAGATGTTCCGCCCCTCCAGTGTCACAGAGAGATGTCCCAGGCCTAGCCCTTTGTATCACACACACATATACTCTTAACATACATCTGTTAAGATTGAGATTAAGAGGGAGGCTAACATTAGCCTTTTTAAAAAAAAAATTATCTTCCAATGATGGCTGGCTGTGTATGTATATATGTGTGTAAGGGCAGTGTATGTGTGTGTGTGTGTGTAAGGGCAGTGTATGTGTATATACCGTATTTGCTCGATTATAAGACGACCCCCCAAATCTTAACATTAGTTTAGGAAAAAAAGAAAAACCCTGAATATAAGACGACCCTATAGGAAAAAAGTTTTACCAGTAAAT
>VKOC01000005.1:37919694-37967703 GCA_009364415.1 Spea multiplicata
GCATGTGATCCTATGGAGGAGGCTCCCTTAAAGAGATGGTTTACAGTACCTGACACCCCTGCTAAAGAGGAATACATTTTGAAGGACTCTGAGTACTTTAATATGCATTCTTTAAAAACTCCAATCATTGTGACAGTTTCCTGCGCATGCACATAGGGGGGGTCCCTTAGTCCTCTCCCTCTTGACGTTCGCTGATCACGGGCTGGAACCGGTTGGTGGTTAGTATATGGTGTAAGGAGATGTTTTTGGCCGAACACAGCTCCTGCGTGGAAAATAGTTGGGGGTGGACAAAGGGGCAAATAGGAAGATTCTGCAGAAACACAACCGAAATGTAAAGGGACCTTTAAAACCCGCTATTATACGCTTTAATCTACATTTATTATCTCTTAGTGAAGCCTATGACAAAAAGACAACTCAGTAGCAACATTGCTTGGGTTTATATATATATATGCATTATGGATTTATTGATATACAACCTAAAAGGCCCCCCCAAGCATGTGGAGGTCAGATGTATTTATTCATATATATATATATATATATATCATCACAGTGATCAATGTCACACTTCACTGGTTCTCCCTTTATTCTTTTATAGGAGGCCAGTGAATTATTGGGGCCAAACTGGTTGCTTTATCTGCATAACCGATATCCCTGCCTGTGAGATGATATGCTGATATAGTGCTCGTAAACATCAATTTTCTTCCATTTGTGTGCAGAAATTCAATCATTCAAGCATCCGTCAAGCATTATATAAGATGCCTATTTCTTTGTATTGTCTCATCAGTGGCCACTAGAAGGCGCCGTACGTACTTTATGTTTCATGAATACAGTTCCATTAGTGAAAATCTTCATTTCCTACTTTGTTTCCAAAGCAACCATACAATTAAACTCACAGCTTTTTCCAAATTCCTCACCGGAACACCTGCATTCAAAATGTTCTTGGAAGATTTACATGGATGCACAGTGGGTTAAAGCCCTTGTAGCGCGTTGCTTTGCATATTTCCTCCAGCGTCCTCAGTAGTTGACAATAGGTTTGCCATGGAAGTCAAAGAATGAGTCAAACCCGCGCAGCTGGTCCCGCATTCGGCACACATTTGCTTGTTGTGTTTTGCATGACTGAGTTTCTTTTGTGAGGCCGTAAGAAATTCTAAATGCAGACAGTGAGATGCGGTACAAAGAAGTCTAATACTGTCTTCGACACAATAGCACAGTAACTGCACACTTTCTGCGCTGCCAGGGACTCTCTTCTCGAGACCAACTAAAGTTATTATATTTAATAAATATGTGTAACTGTCCAAATGCCACAATAACCAATATATTTTAAAAAAATGCTGCTTCTTGTACACAGCTCTGCTAGCATTTCATCATTTTGCACTGTGTCAGGTTCCTTGCAGGGAGTAATATTGTGACAAATCATGGAAGATTCTGCAGTTTGCCAAACCATGTAAGCCAGACCCACCGGAAGAGCCTCCGGACATATTTATTGTTAATCCACATGACTGCTTAGGCCCTTCGACCACTCTGTCATGTCTTTGCCCCACCAAACGATGACAACTGAGCTCCGGCCAGCTTTATTTACGTTATACACAGCAGTCTCCATATAACCAATCTTTGAATGGCCTTCCAGCCACTGGGTACCGGCAGGCTAATTGAGCAAAAACATAGGCAGGAAGCTGAAGTGTTTCTTTTTTGCCAAACGTTTACCGTTTCAAATGCTTTTCTTCCTGCTGAGCCCATCCCTTCTTCTTGCAGCCATAACCCCGCTTTACATTAAAATCTACTCTGTTTTGTCTTTCTTTTTCCCCTTCTAGCTTCTCCTGTAACTTCTCCAGCATCGGCGAGTTACCATCTACTAATCCACCCTTCATTTTAATTCTATTTTACATCCAGCAACCACGTCCTGCTAATTACTGCTTTAGATAGCTACCACTGCCTCTTTTAACTCCCTCCTTTTTGTCTTAGCCACCCATATAATTCATTTTATTTAGCTCAAAAGCAAAGCATTTATAAGCCCACCATTCTTGACAGCCACTTTGTAGAAAAGGCTATTTGGAAGATTAAGCAGGGTCTTCAATTCATGTTGTATCTGTTTGTGTGATTGTAGCAAGAGTAGGAAGGTTAGCTAGAAGCGTTGAAGGGTTTTTCAACCTTATGTCCTATGTAACTATTATGTTCAACCTTATGTCCTATGTAACTATGTATCTTTCTTATATATATGTTAACCCCCATTTTTAACCTTACCTTACCTTACATTACTAAGGAATAGTATATAAATACTAATAATAGTATATAAATACTAATAATGGCATTTGCCCCAAGTGGCACAAAATGAAGGGCTATTGAGAGCGCTGTACAAAGGGTAGACAGGACATAAGTAATATAAAACAATTTGACTTACAGAAACAGGTGAGGAGGTCCCTGCTCAAATGATAATGTCTTAGACATGATAGGAGTAGAATTGTGAGTGCTGGGAGTTGTCCAGAACCTGGTAAAAGTGCATTTCAGTCCAGAATCACATGGATGTATGGTACAGCCAAAGGAACGTGCTCATTTATGTTATTTGCACAGTATTTTAATGACGGATGGACAGACTTATGGCTGCCTTTAGAAGGCCACAATCTTAATACTTGTAACCATTCCCACTATCATACTATTATAAATGTTGCAATTAATTTTAGTTAATAGCAGGGTCAAGATATATCTATAATATATATTATACCCCTCATCTTATAATCGAGGCCGTCTTATAATCAGACCTAAAATAAAGGTCCGACTACAAGACAAAGATCCAGATCCCCGCAGCGCTGCAGGGGACCTGGATCCTCCTGTCTGGTAACCTTAGCTGCTGGCACTTACATTGGGCGTCTATCACCGAGCGCCGGCATCACATGACCAGAAATGCCTTATACCACCCTTTATGCCACTATGTCCCATGATATGCCCCTGGCATATAGGGGTATAAGGCATTTCTGGAGGCAGAGTGGCATATAGGAGGGTATAAGGCATTTCTGGGGGCAGATGTGCATAACTAGGGGGGTTGCTTTTATTAAATATGAAAAAAAATAGTTTACATGAATTAATATTTACCAGTAAAACTTTTTTCCTATAGGGCAGTCTTATATTCAGGTTATATTCAGGTTTGTCTTATAATCGAGCAATTACTGTATATATATATATATATAATATATATATCATATATATATATATAAATATATATATAGACAATCTCATAGAATAGATTACATAAATATGCAATAGTTGTGTTTATTTTTGGTAGCAAAAACAGATGGTTGTTAAATGATTCATTACCATTTCTAATGGCATGTTCCAGCTTTTCTGTTAAATGCAATATCTGAATCTGTTTGACCTTCCGCAGTCTGAGCGAAGAATAGGCAGGTGCCCCCTGTTATCCGTGTTTTGTTTAATGAAACAAAAGGGAATCTCATAGTCAAGTGTAGACTGCTTTATACCTTAAAGAAATAAGGGAAAACTCCAATAGAAAAATAGAACAAAATGCTCAAGAATATGAGTGAGAACAAAATCCAAAAATAACCCTGCGCAAAATATGTAAAAACACCCAAATGTGCTTAAAATGTAATACTGGGGGGAAAAATCAATAGCACAAAAAATACCGTCCTCTAATCTACATATGAAGATCCTAAAATATAAAAGAATACAGAATAATGGTAACGTGAAGCCACATTATATCCAGATGTAATAATCCTAATAGAATTAAACAAAAACCCAATACGGAAAGTATAACAAACAGGAACTTTTAATGGGTGCACTCCACCAAAGCCGATACAGACAGCTAACTATTAACTATTTTTGTTCCGTGTACTATGTGCATTTGACTGCTAGCACACTACCCTGAGGAATTCTTTTTAGACGAAACGCGTTGGTAGCCGGTAACCTGCAGTTACCCTTTTAAAACTCTGGGATTAACTATTTATTAGAAACATTTACCAATCATTTCCATTGGATTAGGGTTCAGCGGAAACTGGTGGCTACCGTCACAGGGATGTATTTAGACTGTAGCTGTGGCACACCTTACACAGAAATATTAGTGTAGAATAAAACATAATGGTGACCATGAGGCCAGGCAGCAATCTGATCTGCACTGACAGTTAATATAGATAGATAGATAGATAGATAGATAGATAGATAGATCGATCGATCGTTTAATGAAAAGTATTGATGATCTGTAACATAATCCAGTATAGTTAAAAATACTCAATACACTATACCTGTATGCATAAAGGTTGTTGCCTTTACACTGTCCAGGGGGGTGAATTCTATATACACTGTAGGTTCATTGACACTCAGGTCATTCATTTTTCTCTTGTTAATCCAACGTTCAGTTAGGTTATTGCAATCTTACAGGATATGTTTTTTTTTGGAGTTACCATGGAACCTGGAAAAAAGCCTGTTTCTTGCATTAAAGCCCCTAGATTTTGCCCATCATCAAGTAAAATGAAGAGACACATACAGTTTCAAGACAGAAGAAATAAACATATCAGTCTATAAATGCTGCTAGTAAAAGATTGTAAGCTCACCAGAGCAGGGCCCTCTTATAATTCTGTATCTGTATGTCTATGTGTGTTAACGTTATCTTTACATTTGTATAAAGTCAGTTTCCACATTCCCTGATTTTAATGTCCCTACAGAATCTGCCGAGGCTCTATAAATAAAATGTAATGGAATACAAAATCCATTACACATTTCTTTAAATAATCTCATTTGGGACTAGTACTAAAACATGTGTTTTTGTGTTAAGAATATATTTAAGTATAACTTGTTTAATAATTCTATGCAGTATACCGTATATCTATGAAATATATGATATATATGTTTAAGGAAGATGGTATAAAGACTATAATACCAGCAATGGAAAACAGAAAGGATGCAAAGCAGATGCGAAGAATAATTGTGTATTATGTGTGCATGTTAACAAATTCAGGATTGGATGTTTTTATTTAAAACTTTTCCCGAAATAGCTGCCCAATGTATACAGTTTATATAGCTTGACATCTTGTATATAAGCTACCAGTGTTATATGTAAGAAAAATATCAATGAGTATTTTAGTTATATTTGATATCATGTTTGGCTCTGCTACACGTTATATACCCTCTGTCTCTTTTTCTGACACCAGAGGCTGGCATTGAGGTCGATATCACACTGGGTATGAGTTCATGCACTTTATCATTTTTCATTTGCTTAAGCAAGACCCTCCATGGTTAGCATGTATGTGTATCCAGTGATGGAGTTCCAAATTGAAGGGGACAGCTTAGTCTCCCTACTAAAGAAGAATGCATGTTAAAGAACCCCTTGAGAACTTCCATATGCATTCTTAAGAAAGGGAAATAACAATTAACTGACACAGAAGTGGCAGCTCTGCAGCAGCAGCTGCCCTTCTTCTCTGGGGTCTGACATTTCTTGCCACGCATGAGCTTCTTGAAATCAATGTGCACATATGAAATGTATTATATTAGGCACATGCACAATGTTTATGAAAATGAAATGCATCATCTTATTAAAACAATGAAAAGCTATATTTTGTGTCGGAACATTTTTTCTCAATGCCATTTATTACATTTTTTCTCCAGATATGTGAAAAAGTTAAAGCTGCACAAACCCCCACTGATTCTGTATATGCCTTTTCTGTTTTTGTCTCCAGCATGCTGTGAATGTGGAAAAAGAGTGAATGCATACAAAAGGAAGGATACATACCTGCAATGTTCTTAACACCATTTTCATCTGCTACTTAAATCAACTTTTAAAGCAATATAATGGTATTTACACAATAAAAATAAACAATATATGTATGTATTAGAATCCCACCTATGTATATACCATGGGAAGAGATATCTTAAATTCCTTCTGTTAGGTTCTGCATAGTTATAATATTATATAATAATACGTATACTATACATATATGTGTGTATCCTTTCTTTTTATCAACCTTGCTACAGTTGCTGTTGTCCACTGTTGGGGGGGGGGGGTAGACATCTGTTCAAGGATTATGCTTGCCTTTTAATCCCATTCTAGAATTCATCCAATATGTCATGCAGTGGAAAAGCGGCAGACATCATGCATGACCGCATGCCGCTGAATAATGCATTTACTGGCCCTGGGTTTCTGTGTCACCTGAATTTTCCATTTCATACACCTTTAATGACATCAAGCCGGCTCATCTGTTCAGAGTTTAGTTCAAATTCATCAAAATTGAAATGAGATTAAATTAGTAAAGTCAAGAAGCTGAAACACAACCATCCTACTAACCTTCCATTTAGTGAATGGGAAGGAGCAGAAGGACACAGGTCCCATCTTCAATATTAACCTCCAACCATACACAGATTGAGTGAAAAGAGGGAGACACTGGCTGACTTCTTGCTATTTAACAGTGTAAACCATTTACATAAAAATATTAAGGTATAGGATATAAGCAGTCTTAGGTCTTTGGTCTTAGTACTGAAATTTATGAGCAAATCAAATATGTGAATAACTGAACTGCACATTTTTCAGGTTAGCTGAAATGAAATGAGTTGAACTACCCTGGGTAACTCCTCTTTGTTAGACGCTGACGTTCTGCTAATATACAAGATATGAGGTGGCAACATTTAAACTTTTATTCTGAAAGTTAAGGATTAACTAGGGCTCTAGGTGTATGTGCCTATAGAACAAATCTCTTTTTTTCAAGAAAAGTTTTTTAAGTATGAATAAACATGTTAAATTCATGTTAAAATGGGTGTCTGCATTTCTTTTGAGATGTAAGCTGTACTGAAATAGGAACATACCCTGTAGGTATATATATATATATCTATATATCATACCAGTGGATTATTCATGAATGTGAACAGTAGTACCTTACATGATCTTTTAAGTGCTTTATTTTAATTGTTTAAGCCAGTAACTTTAGATTAAAGTGTGCTGGATACCCCACGCTAGTCTCTTTATTCAGAGAAATCTATAAGCATTGATTATTTATGCCTGGCCGTTACCGACTTGGTTTTGCTATACTTTTTTGAGCAGAATATCTCAGGTCAGTGAAATGAATCAACTATTTAATTATTCAGCTCAACATTAATTATTTATGCCAGCTGGTGAGAGAATAAATAATTAAACCAGGTATACTGGTCTTATTCACAAACCTTGAAATACAAATAATTGTACACGACCGGCTATGTATTTGCTTCCAGTTCCTTTCACTCTCAGGTATACTGGTCTTATTCACAAACTTTGAAATACACTGCATTAGGCTCGGCCCAGGGTAGTTCCCCCAGCCCACCCCCTGGACTCACCTCCATCTTGCCTGGGGGTGTTGTAACAAGCCAATTAATCCTAGGGAAGAGGGGCTGCCACGCCTGGGCCTAATCAGCCTATGCCTAAATATTCTGCTTTACACAATTAACATTTGGTCAACATATTAACCCAGAGTGTGAATGGCTGGGACATGTTGGAAAAATAATGGCCTTCATCACGCATCATCAAGCCAAAATAGTTACAAATAATTAATCATTTCACACACGATAAACCGGGATGTCAAATTTCAGTACTCACAGCACAGCGCAAACCAGGCTTTAGCATGTTGTTCACTGATTATATATTATTGATTAATGATTATTAATTACATATTATTGCTAGTGATTTCATCCAATCTGAAATTCTAAAGCTCTGGCCGTTGAATACTATGAGTGACCTTATCATGAGTTCGTTTGTAGGCATGTATTGGCAGACATATGTATTGTATTTTAAATTAAATTAAATATTTATTGTTTAATACAATACTGTAGAGAACCAAACGTAGCCACTGGAAGACCAGCCTTGAATAAAAATATCCAATAAGTAAATATCTAAAAGAATTATTGGAGAGGACATATTATTTTTTATAGACTGCGTCACACTTAATTAAATATCAGGATGCTGACACTGAATAAAAATAGTAAATGCAAAAGGATGGAGAAAATGCTGAGCAGCTAGGTAGTCGTCAGTGTCTTTTTACTCATTTGAATGCATTTTAGCAAAGAGATTTTTTGAGCCTAAGGGTGAATAGAGTGTATTGAATTTAAGGTTTGCTCAACATAAAGGGACTCTGACATACAAACGCACCTGCGGTATATTGTATATCAGAAACGTGTGTGCATCGTGGACATCAATGTGAAGATCGATGATCTTTTTGTTCCACAGTGATTTCGATTTTTAACCTGACACATTGAATAGATCATGTTCTAAGCTGCATATGTGAGGCTTTGGTCATACTTTTTACTAAAATAGCATAAAATATTGGGTAAACTATATAACTAATCTTTTGTTTTGTTGACCAAAATAAAAAGGTTTCATTATTTAGCCGTTTAAATACAGTTATGATTAGTTGAGTAAATGTATCCTTTAGAAATAATTGTCTATGTTGAGAGATGACCATGTGGACTAAAAAGGATATTTATCGAAACATTACAACTTATACATTATAAAGCTGTTTGATATCTTCTCTGATCCTAGTGGCGCTGCTATGGACTATGCAACACGGCCCTTTAACGTGAGATTCTTAGAGAGCTTGCAATGATCTTATAATGCGGGTCATCAAGATCAAGTATGGATCTCCTGTCCCTCTTTATAAAGTGTAACCAGTATGGCTGCATTCTATAATGAACTCCGGCCAGGTATCCATATAACTGTGACCGCCGCTTTTTTTGTATTAGTAATGCACGAGTAAATAGGTTATGTGCTGCTGAATCATCAAAAGCCAGGAAATATATAAGCAGATGTCATATATATTATGAGAACCAAATCAAATGTATTGATCCACAATCATTTCTTATGAACTTGGCTTTGCCTACATCAGTATAAATCAATAAAATTGCCTATTGAAAACAGGAATTGGGGGGGAAAAACATGACTACTAGTTCTTCCTTTTTTCAAATAAATCAAAATAAAACTATAGCTTAACGTTGTTTTGAATCCATGCTTCTGTAGAGCTTTTACACAAAGTGCAATAATATACAGAGAGTTTTCTGGGCTTTCTATTGTTTTTACCGGAGTGAAAGAGATCTAAAAAATAAGCACTTCTTTAAAGAAACAATTGGATTTATTCCATTACTAGTACCAACAAATAAATCTGATGTCCTCAAAGGCTCTGCTTGCGATTCTGTTTTGTATGAAAGCAATTCAAGCACATGATAAAAAACACTTTGTAGATAACGTTTACAGCTATAGAAAGCAGCGCATAGATCCAACAGATTTGTCATTACATTGAAACCCCTCTATGATTGATAATACCCAGACCTGGAAAAAAAAAAGGCGACACAGCCATCGTCACGTGTTAAAATGCCCAAGGATCACGCACACACACACGCATGCAGTTCCATTGCCAAATGAATACCTCTACATGCAATCACAAGCGTAACTGAGAACTTGACAAGCTGACTCTAAGATTCCTTGAAATTTTATTAATAGCCCATCACACGAATTCTGTATTAGTGACTTGCAAATAGTGATAACCAAACCGTTCTAGTAAAGGAAAAGAGTAAAGATATTCTCAATTAGGTCACCTATATTCAAGCAGGGATTTTAGCTGTGTTACACAAGCGTCAAAAGTACTATATTGTACGGCCAGATATCATTATATCAAAGCAAAGTATCAAGCAGTCATCTCCATGATGTTCTACTCAGAGAACGTGCCCCTTCACTGTGTTACCTCCAGATAAGACTAAACATAAGCTTTGTGATTGACTCTTAAAGGGTTAACTTTTTAATGAGTCCTTGCATTTTTAAATTTAGCAAATATCACAAACATATGAAACCTGGCATCCAGATGAAATACAATTTTATATAAATTATACTGTAATTTAGGATATTTCCATCATAAAACATGATATTTGAAATTTGAATAGTAAAAAAAAAAAAATCTTGGTCCTAAAGCCAAATACTTGTCTTAAGCAACAGCGAAATATTTAATTATAAAAAGATTACCTATAGGCAAAGATCTCCAACAGTGCTTCTGTAAAAGGTTGCGCACTCACGCAGCACTTAGTGACTTAAGCCATAAGCATATTGAGTTGAAACGGAAAGTTTTAAGCAAAATGTCAAATCTATAAAAGGTATTACAAGAAAATGTATTGATTCACAGTAGTTTCTAGTAAAGGTTCTTTGCTATATTAGTATATATATATATATATATATATCATAGCAGTTTGCTTTACATTCATACGTTGCACAACGCTAAGTGCTGCCAAGGTCAACAGACACAAGAAGAAAGAGAAGTTAAATTTAAATGTCCCTAGATTACGCCTCTTAACCGTTATAAATAGCTAGTTGGAAGACACAGGATTAGATCCGGAATGCTCTGGATTCTTGGACTGTACTCTTACCACCAGAGTATGCAGCATTTACAATGGGCCCGCGGAAATTCCATTACAGTCCGTGCCTACGGTTTACCCATCTGATAAAGAGGAAATCATGGCCCTTTAATATATATATAAAAATGGTCAGATTCAATTTTTGTTAATTATATGAAGTCAGTAAAGGAATAATGTCTTGGAAATGTACAGAACAATACTTATGTTTTGATTTCCTAAGCCTACTTTATAACGAGCAAAACATCCTACAGAACTGCTGTAGTTCTAGAAATAGCTAGTGGTGGGAGCAGACGTTGCAATGAGATTTTGACAGAAGCAGCTGCGTAGAAGATTTTCCTGGATTTCCATTCCTACAATAAGACATTGAAAGGAGAAATTACCTATAAAAAGTACCCATAGATGATCACCCATGCAAGTGATGAAAATATACTTTTTTTTAAAAAAAAATTACCCTATAAATAATTAAATATACTGTATTGGCTCGATTCTAGGCCGTACCCTATTATCGGCTGCACCCTTAAAGTTTGGTGCTATTTTAAAGAAAAATTTATTTTTAAAGAAAAAAATACACATTAGTGGAATGGTAAAACATTATTTTACCTAATAAACAGGAATACATTTATTTGAACATTTTTGGTATCTATTATGCAGCATTGTCAGCATAGGTTATATACAAACAGAAATTTGAAAAAAAATAGCCATTTTAAGCTCCCCCTTAATTCATAATGCATCTTACTTATAGATATGCCTCTCTGCCCCTAGATATGCCACACTGCCCCCCTGATATGCTTTATGCCCCCTGATATGCCACTTTGCCCCCATATACCACTGTGCATCCCAGAAATGCTTTATGCCCCTAGATATGCCACTCTGCCCCCCAGATATGCCACTCTGCCCCCAGATATGCCACACTGCCCCCTAGAAATGCCATTCTGCTCCCTAGATATGCCACCCCCCCCCCAGACTTACCCAGACTCCCTGGTATCTAGCAGGGCCAGCCGGTGGATGTCTGGGGGCGCAGTATCCTCCTCTCCGGCAGCCGGGGGACGTCTGTGTGATGTGCGCAGACAACCTCCGCTGTCGGCACTTCCGCCGGGGCTTCTATGACGGAGAAGCACTGGCAGAAGTGCTGGCAGCGAAAGTTGTCTGCGCGCATCACACAGACGTTCACTGGCTGCCAGAGAGGAGGCACTGCGGTTGAACAACCTCTGCTACCAGCACTTCCACCGGGGCTTCTATGGTGGAGCATCATCATAGAAGCCCCAGCGGAAGTGCCGGCAGTGGAGGTTGTATACGTGCATCACGCAGACATCCACCGGCTGCAGGAGAGGAGGATCCAGGTCCCCTGTGGCGCTGCGGGGGATCAGGATCCTAACCCTGCTGCTTGCCCGGAGAAACACCTGCCCGTCGCCCGTAAGTGCATGTCTCGGGCATCGGGCGATATGAACTGGATGCCCTTCATTCCCTTTACCCCACCCCTGGTGAAGCCCCTGCATTGCAAAAATAACCTCTGAGCCTAGGTATTTGCTTAGTTTGTCTCTGTAGAATAACGTATGCTGCCAATTTGTTTTCAATCTGGGTCATAAAGCTAAGTATGTATAGAATGTGTGTGATATTAGGCTTTGAAAATGTGTTATTTTTCCTACCTTTTTGAAAATACACAATAGCAAGATAAATAAAATTCTTCACATTATCGATTGATTGGCTGCTGACGCATTCATATTTGATGTAGATTCACGTGTTGAGACCAATTGTTTTCAGCGCTCTCCATGGTGCTTTCTGTTCCTTTGTTGGCTTACAATGTTCCTTGAAAAATAAAGCCTGCAAAAAATGATGATGCTATTCTATTTGGCAACTAAAAGGGTCAGAAAACACATGTACTGTCTACATTCCCTTTTCTGATATAAAGCCAGGGAAATATCTTCCCTAAAATGTAACATTCCCTATATTAGCACACTTTAAGGATGGCCGTGCATTACTGCTATTAGCTCTACAGAGGTTAAAGGAGAAGGGCTGAGGAACATTGTTCTGTTTCTCACCGTGTGGCTTCCTCCTGGCATGAGAAATACGGTATGTTATTTATGGTTTGTAATAAAGCTGTGGACTATAATTTTTTTCCAACACAACTGTGTGGTCCCATTTATTGGGTCTGCTGGTTCGGGGTGTTATTTAGGCCTTTTTTAGCCCTCACTGGACCATGCGCCTGTCATGACTTATTTCCTCCAAGTGTCAGCACACCATTTATGAGCTTTATAGGAGGTTGGTGACTGCTAGTAAATAGACTTTCAAAGTTGAGATCCTATAAACATTATGTCTGTGCTCATTCCCAATTTACTAGGGGACAACTGGACATGAAACTTGCAAAACAGATAACAATAAATGACCAGCACTCTATGCAGACTTGAAAATATATACATGCGTACAAATATGATACTTTGGTTTTGGAATGGGATGTCCAAAAAGGCTAATATAGCTGTGATGGTCAGGTGTCCACATACTTTTGGCCATATAGTGTAGTAGAATGCGTCATCAACATCATACTAACTAATGAAAGCCGTCGCTCTAACACTCTTATTTTCAACCTTACACATCTGCTCCTAAATTTCTTGATTTATAAGATTGGTACATTCTGTTGACCTAAGGTAACATAAAATAATTAGATTAAGAAAAGATTAAGAGGTGCATCAAAAGGGGTCAGGGGATTATATTGAAAGGCATGAGGATTATATTAAAAGAGATAGTTAAGAATGGGGGAATGCCAGGTGAAAGCTGTGAAAGGTGTATTGAGCAATGGACAGAGTCTCCTTCCACAGAAATGCAAGGAGCACCAATAATTTGTGTTATTTCCATGTTTCTGAATTACTTAACCCCTTACTAACACCCATTAAACTCACTAGACTGTAATTTCCATGTAGGGATCTTGATAGACTATTGAACAATGGTACTGCATCTGTTCTATGCTAATCCTCAGAATGCTGACAAACAAAAAAGTGTCATGAAAGATGAAAGGCCTGGCAATTATTGAGCTAAGCTCCCTAAATGCCCCTCAGAGCACTCCATCTGGTGCAGCTCTTTCATTCACATTCACAGTCTTATCCAGTTGACCTTTCAAAAATGACTTGGGGGGGGTTGGAAACATGTCATTTGGTACCATTTGTCCATCTAGTCTTCTGTTTTTCCTGCTGTAAAGACTCCTTAATCAGTCCTTGGTCTCATCTTAGATTCAGGCTAGTCATGTGCATAAATATTTAAATTATCTGACTGTATTTACCTCTATAACGTCTGTAAGAAGAATGTCCCAGTTTCAAAGAATAACTGGTTGAAAACAATTAATTACATTTTTAAGAATTGCCATTGGCTCCCGATGGTACAGAATAACCATTTATATTATGTCTTATAATGCTGTATTATTTCAGGTTATCCATGCCTATTTAGTATACCAAATATTATGTTTAAAACAGAAGGACCGACATTGCCGAAGCTTTCATTCTATAGCCCCATCATCTATATTAAACATGAAACTGGAAACAAAAAGGTGACGATAATGTATTATAGAGATTGTAGAATAATCCTCAAAGTACTTTATTTTTCTGTTTGTGCACAATGTTCATCTCACTTATGGTGGTGGTGCTGATTTTTTATCAGTTTCAATGCCTACGTAAAAAAGACATGGATTTTTCAACCTAGATTTAAATATCTGTTATACCCATAATGTCCTAGTCAGACAAAAGGACTTTGACCTAGCCCTTTGTCTGATTTAACACTTTGGGGTAGATGCACTAAAGTGAGACATCAAATAAGAGGGATGGAGTGAACATCTCCTCACTGCATGCAATCAAATAAATTATACATCAGTATAATGACTAAATGAGGACTGGCAAGTTGGGCAATATCTCACTGGTGACATAAAGTATAATAATTATTTAATGATGGATTTTATACATAATTTGTACCCAAAGATTTTTTTAATAAAAAGCAATCAGAAAAGGCCATCTAAATGAACAGTGTATACGTGAGTTGCTTTGTTAGCTTTAGCATGTGAGTGCGATGAGACAACAAAACCATTAACTTAACTTCAAGGAAATGTCCTTTTTTTATTTCATAAAGACATTAAGTATGTAGGTAGAACATGATCTATATTTGCGTTTACCCATGATCCACTCTTCAGCATCTTTGCTCAATGCTCCTAGAATTCACTGCAACATAGCATACATCTTATTTTCAGCAATATGCAGCTTGACGCAAGGGGCATCAGATGTTGTCGCAAATTGTCACCAGCCTGTTTGTTCCATAGGCCTGGCAAAAAATCTAAAGCCAACGTTTTGGGACAAAACCAGGTTTTCATTATACAAAAGAAAAAAGAACTCCCCAAAAACACCCCAGGGACCTGAAAATGAGTTGCTAAACAATTAGCCAATAACAGCAATATCAAGTATCAGCGCTGGTATCAACTGCGTCCCCTTCGTTTGTGTTGAATGTTTAAATACTTAAGAATTAATAAAAAATGCCTTAGAAAATGAAATCCATAGAAATATGTTGGCTTTACTTATTCTGACTCACACATTGGAGCTTATTAAAAGATCACAGCACTAAGCACCTGTTTATTGGAAACGTGGGCCAAAAAATTGTGCATTTTTGGCTGCTTTTAAATCAAAGCATTGATTAGCACAGACAATCTCAACCAGATCAGTGCAACGGAGCATGTGTTTTAACCTCAAGATACTGATGTTTATTAGAGGAAATGGGGCATCACGCACATGTTTGAAACATTAGTAACACTGGAGAGACTTTAAGCTTTAATGGAGCTCAAAATCCTCTCTTCTGCCACCTAGAAGTGACCTTAAAAAACAATCCTTTGCAGGTGATGTTCCATCTTTACCCTAATACTTTTATCACAAAATAGAGCATTCCAAACATCACCCTTTTACTTTCAGGTGCTCAGTCCCTAGCCAAAATTAATTGTTTAATCTCTAAGTTTCCTCTCATTCATATCCTGCCGCTTGTACTAAAAAACATCTCTCACATCTGCCCATTCCTCACCCAAGAATTCACAAAAACTCTGGTTCATTCCCTTATCATTTCCCGTCTTGGCTATTGCAACACTCTTCTATTTGGCATTCCACTCTTTCGACTCTCCTATGCATGCCGCTCTACTTCTAGCTCCCTATTACCTTAAGAATTACATTTAAAAACCTTGTATTAACATATAACGCTCCTCCATACATTTCTGCCCTCATAAAAGATGCTACTCAATCTTTACGTTCTTCCTGTGGGCTAAGGCTTTCCTCCTCACTTATCACCTCTTCCTTTTCCCGTCTACAAGACTTCGCTCAGGCTGCCCCATATCTCTGGAACTGACTTCCACCGAACCTTCAGCATTCACCCTCCCTCCCAACATTCAAGAAACATCTCAAAACCCACTTCTTCAGAGAAGCCGCACCATCTTAGTTACTACTAGAACTTCCTTGTCATCGATACAACCACCACACTACCTCTCACCCTTCCTCAGTGCCTTATGTTTGTCATCGGTTTGCCTTAGTCTGTCAATTCTCGTCTTGTCATACCCCTTGAATATATGTATTGCAAAAGATAATAATGCTAATAAGAATAATAATAATAATAATAATTGACTGCTTAACTCTGGGCTGTGGGTATGCGCCTCAATAGAAAGCTGCTGGTGGGCCGGACAATGAGGCATTATAGAGCATACACAGGTTTAGCTCTTATTACTGATGGGACATGGCACCAGATGACCTAATTGTGTTTCACAGGTCAACTGCAGTATGTACTGGAACATCAACTCTGGTCAACTATTGAATTGAAAGATGTGACAAGGTCCAAAAAATGTATTGCCTTATCCTATCCTATGTAATGAAAATATAAGTCAATAGCATGTCTAGTGTTAACAGAACAGTCTAGTGGTTTCATGATGTAGAGCAGAGACTAAACCTGTGGCGTTCTTGTCAATGTCTCCATAAAATACAATCACTTATGACTGATAATGATTAGTGGCAGGAACAACAATATTGTCTCCTTCCAATTATTGATGTATGAACCAAGGTACAAAACATCAAACTCTGTTTGAATACTAACCTTCCGAGACCTGGGAAATAATTAATTTCTACCCCATATAGACACTCAATGGGTTAAGCTTTATCAATAACAAGATTGGTGAACATCATCATATGCAACAATGTAGTAAAACAATCGGCAGTATCTTTAATTCTTTGAGTTATCATGAAACAAGTAAACAAACCAAAGATAAAAGACTTTTGTCCAGAGCACAAGACCAGAGAGCAGGTCCAGACTTCAAAGCACCAATCTAATGAAAAATGTACAATACGTTCAATAAATCGCTCTACGTATTGATTTGAGCACCATCCAAACCACACAATACAACTACTAAGTGCATGTTCTACGGCAGGTGCCAGCTGGTCTCTTCTCGAAAAAGTGTATTAAGAAATAATATGTTTCTGAGCTTGAACGCTTACTTGTCTAAGAAAACTGGAATACCTTAATGATACATTGGAATAGCTTTAGCATTTGTTGTGGCTAATTGGTTTATTCACTAAACTTTATTAGACTTCACTGTATAAAGGGACATTTGCCAAAGAGGTAGAACCTCAAGTTTGGGTTGGTTCCAAACTTCAGCCGATGTCCAAAAAGATGTATTATTAACAAGAATGGGTTCAGCTTCCCACTAGCTGCTATCAGCTTCAGAGAATTTTAAACAAAATATCTCCTAACAGATTACACAGGTTGACACCAAAAAGCTTTGGTTACTTTTTACAAATTAATCTAATTATTTCTAAAGCTTGTGATGGTGGCAGTACCCTTTTGATTTAAAACCATCATCAAAACTCTTATGTGTACCGTATTACCTTTGTTTTAGTTTAGATCCAAACTAAATAAAACATACAGTGTTATAATTGGATGAAATACCAACGAAACACCTTCAACCTGGGGAGTTTATAGAACTAGAATATGATCATGTTATTTGTTGCTTTTTTGATTTTACTTTGAAATTATTAAACAACAGTTCAATGGCACGTGCCACAAATGCAGTAAACACTGTGACCTGGCAAGCGATCAGGGGGATATCTTCTCCTTTGGTGCTGGTATAAAGATGATATAGGTGAACAAACCGCACTGCTCATTGTAGTTGTGATGTTTTGTGTATTTCGTCATGCCTTACCTTTGACTGAACTTGTTCAATCTCTGGATATGTTTCATAAAAAAAAGCAATTTATATTAAATTTGTATTCTTCACCTGAATAATGACCATTGACCATTGCAGTCTACTGTTGGGAGTCAGCTGGAGCACACCTCAAATATCACAAACACAATCTCTGGAAAGTAAATGCATATTGCTTCAGCAAAAAAGGCAGATTTTTTTTGACTTGACTGAAAAGCGTCTGGACATTCTGAGAATATTTTTGCATGAGATAGTTGTCTGGATGTATCTCTGGACATTCTGCAACTTGTTCTGTGCATATTCTAAGCAGAAAGCTTCCGGAGGCCTTAGGGACCTGCTGACTGAAAAATTCTCCTGCTATCTTGTACAGTAATAGATCATACATTTATTCGTACAAAGTGTGTTGGATAAAATCATATTGTAGTCATACTAGGTTTAGAATATGACCACTAGATACCATAGTGTGGGATTTAAAAAATATTAAGTTTACTAAATGGTAAATGTCAGTTTTTGCAGTATTTCTCCAGGGCACGTCTCTCTTAACACAAACTCACTCTAACACCCACTCACTCATTCATACACACACACACATCCTGCCCTCTGTCAGGCCCGGATACCCTCCCCCATTATTGCCTGCTCTCCTGCATCACATACCTTGTGCATTGTACTCCGCTGTAGGGTTCTAGGCTGCTTCTTGATTGGTAATTCAGCTCTGATCCCTCTAATGGTAGGTTGTGGGTGGTGGGACATTGTCCTTTGACCCTATATAACCCCTGCTCTCTCCTCGGTTAGTGCTTGCCTGTTCCAAGCCATGGTGTCTGTCTTGGTACAGGCCCCATTCATTAGCTCGCTAGTTCGACTCTGTTAACCCTGTTTGACCTCCCTGCTTCTCACCTTGGCTCGCTCTGTCCTGGCTATCTCCTGTCCCACCACCTCAGCTTGCCTGATCGTTGTGAACCTGTGCTCCCTGCCCTGACCCCTGGACTGTCTATTTTACGCTTGTGCTCAGTCCTGTGGCTGTCTATCGGACACCAAGGCACTGCAGTCCTGCTCATGCTCCCAATCACACTGACTGTTGTTTTTTTAAGCTAAGCAGAGCCATCTGGTTCACCCACATCTTAATGTCTATCCACTAAATGGGATATTCTGCCTTGAGATGATTCAACGGTCCAACAACATGTATTTGCCTATCATTTGGTGGGATTTAATATCTCATTTTCATGTAAACAAACTGGTTACTATATTATTCGGTTCTCTGCTGCTTTTGGCTGATCCTGTTCCGGCTTCACTACCCTTCAAAATGTCACCATCGGTAGAGTTGTCCATATTTTATAGACAAGAGGTATAGTCCAGTATCTTTATCTTCAAAGTATAGATAAATTAAAACTAATAGTGTTGATCTATTCATTCCACCTACAGATGATGAGTCTTGATTTTCTTTCTTCCATTACTCAACTGCAAATTATGTTAGATTTTAAATAATCCCACATATTACCCTAAACTGCCTGCAAATGTAAAATAACAGGTTTGGTTCACTAATTACTCTTCTATCAAACAAAGGTACAAATGTAATATTTTATAAATAACAATCAAGCAAACTCAGAGCCACAAAGATCTACCCATCTCATTATGACGAAGCTTGGAGATAGTAGGTTACCAGAATGCCCATTTCATTTAAAACTATTCTGGCTAGCCTTTGCCGAGTGCTACTCAGCAATATATACAATTTACAGACAGAATTAAATTGAACTATGCCGGCATGTGAAAATTACATACTGTCAGACTTTAAATGTCAAAGTCTACCCAGCAGTACATTTAATTGCTACCTAAAATGATTCTACAGCAAACACATTGTACTAGTAACAAGCGGGGCGAAAAATATGCTAAAGGATCATGATTGAAACACATCTTATAATATGATATAATATCAGTGAAAAGAGACACTATGATGATGATTTATGTTCTTGCGTATAGTAGTGAATAGCTGTGATGTATACTAAAAAATGTACATTATGTAAAAGAAAAGTATGTTACCAAATACATTTTTTATTTTTTCTGTTATCTTTATTTTTTATGAGAACCGAAAATGAAAAATAAACATTTATATCTAACATACTAAACAGCTTAAATCATCCACCTACATAAAGCTAGGTACACTTACAAAATGTTGTATGTTCTAATATAATAATCTCATACAATTATGTAGATTTCCAACCTGAAACTGAGTAAATATATGCCTCTCACGCGATTTATCCAGTAAACAATAGTTGTCAGCAGTAGCACAGAATGAACAAATGCATATGCCTTAAATGAGACATTATCAAAAAGGACTATAATCTACTTGTAAAAAGCAAGCCCCTCTCTCATGTCATTTCGTGAAGATATCAATTTATATCTGTGTTAAGAACATATCTTATAGATATGGTAAACTCCATCTGGAAGTTTGAAATTAAGGATTTACTAATTTGTTGAAATTATGTGATTGCTGCAAATTATTTATCTTTAATTGGAATATCTAGAGACGGCACCATTGAGCAAACCGATTTACCACTATCTTTTCCTTTATTTAGCTGATAGTTGTGTTTTTTCCGGTATACTTCTTTTGTTGCTGATTTAACCATCTGTTATGTCAGATTCTGGTGACTTCATACTGGCAGAAGGGCAGCACACAAGGTCTGTTTAACAGAAAATCAATAGTTTGTCCAAAGCATTACTGCTATTAAGGAGAGTGACCCCCTATCACTCTAACAAAGCAAAGTACAATATTGATCTGCTGGGAAAGAGTAGGCTATATTCTATAAAAGACACTGCCTGCTACTAAAGTCCAGTGGAGTCAGCTTTTGAAATATAGTAGTAGTAATATAATTAGTCAATAATTTAGAACTAAAAACAACAGATTCAGTTAGTAATGAAAATTCGAGCTGCAGCTTCCAATCCAGTGACATTAACAAAATAGTTGAACATGCATAAAAACAATGTTACCCTCCTATGTATATACCATGGGAACAGCAATTTTAACATCCTGGTTTCAGTATGGACATAATTATTTTTTATGATATCCCAATCCCACTGCTAAATTGCTGAATGTGTATGTGAGTGAGAATTTTTGTGTATGTGTGTGCCTGTGAGCTTGCATGTGTATGTGTGTGTGAACATGGATGTGTATGTGTTTGTGAGCATGCATTTTATGTGTGTGAGCATGGATGTGTATATGTGTGTGTGAGCATGAAGGTGTGTGAGAGCATGGATGTGTATATGTGTGTGTGAGCATAAGGTGTGTGAGAGCAATGGATGTGTATATGTGTGTGTGACCATTGTGTGAGAGTATGGATGTGTAATATGTTGTGGGAGCATGAAGGTGTTGAGAGATGGATGTATGGATATGGTGTGTGAGCATGAAGGTGTGTGAGAGTATGAGTGTATATGTGTGTGTGACGCATGAAGGTGTGGTGAGAGCATGGATGTGTATATGTGTGTGTGAGCATGAAGTGTGTGAGGGGCATGGATGTGTATATGTGTGTGTGAGCATGAAGGTGTGTGAGAGTATGGATGTGTATATGTTGTGTGTGAGCATGAAGGTTGTGTGGAGCATGATTGTGTATATGTGTGTGTGACCATGAAGGTGTGTGAGAGCATGGGTGTGTATATGTGTGTGTGACCATGAAGGTGTGTGAGAGCATGGATGTGTAACTGTGTCAGCGTGGATGTGTTGGAAAGACAGTTGGGTATTGGGGGACACTTTGGCCCATACAGTGTAAACTAAATATGGAATGTGTGAATTAAGTAGACCCCAGGAGCCAATCACATTTTTAAAAATTGCTGTAATGTATTGAGGCTTCTAAGCGGTCGCTACGCTGATCAGTAGCCATCTCATACCTCCACATGTGGATGGCTCGTGTTTAAATGTGAAAAACTGAAGCCTTGCATTTACACATTAGCATGTAGGCTCTGCTACGGCAGCTGATACTCTAATTTCTTTGTAAGTATTTTTTTTTTAAATAAAGGTTTTATTATATCCTAACACGGCTGCCTGCTACTATAGCAAAAGTGTTGTTAAAGTTCAAAGTGTTTTAAACCTATACAGCAGGGGTGTCCAACCTGCGGCCCTCTAGCTGCTGCAGGACTACATCTCCCATACTCCTCAGCCAGCCCCTTAGCTGAAAAAGCATTATAGGAGATGTAGTCCTGCAGCAGCTGGAGGGCCGCAGGTTGCACATCCCTGCTATACAGGTTTTGTATAAGCCCAGTGTTGCCTGTGAATGGCACTGTACGGTAGGGCTGTGTCCTGACACTGTTTAGCTCTGTGATAGTCTGTGGTCCCATCCCCCAACAAATTTAGATACTCCTTTTTCTTTCTTACTTTGTGCTTTTCAAGATGAGCTTTCAGTTTGTGGCCCCTGCTTTCCCTCTGTCCTGGAACCAGCCCGATAAGTGGGTTATTCTGAAAAGGTCTGAGAACAGAACAGCTATAACTAAGGATCACCATGGATGTAAAAGCTACATGTTTTGTCAGAGAAACAGTTTCTGGAACTAACATCTGCATTCACATCACTCTCAGCCATAATGATCCACAAGAATCAGAAAGGTGCGTTTCCCTCCAGGTAATAACAGAGGTTTCCTCCCAACGGGTTAAGCAAGAAAGACATGGGAAAAACTGCCTCCCAGACAGATAAACCCCGCATGTTCATAAAATATATCAGCTGCCTGTTGCATGTAATCACCAGTTTTGGTGATCCCTGGAGAGTTTCTTCTTCCATTACACATTTGTTTGGCTGACTTCTAGCTCACCCCCAGGGGATGGAAAGCCAAATGTGGCAAGAACTTGGCAACGCGGGGAGAGATCTAAAATATGAGATACTATTTGCTGTATTTCCAAAAATGCAGGTGGCACACAGTTAGAATAGTCCAGTTTCTTACTATAGTCAGTCTCATAGTAGCGCAACTATGACTCTTAGTACATAAACTGAGAAATTAGAAATACAATACAAAACGCAGTAATACATAAATATAATTTGACATCAAAATGTGCTTTCCAGGTTTTCCATTTAGGTTGTTTGCAGGGCCACCATTAGACAGGGCCCCATGCCTTGTCCCACCCCACGCTCCTTCCACCACCCACCACACATACTTGTACCACTACCCTGCCCCATGCTCCTTCCACCACCCACCACATGCTTCTACCACTACCCTGCATCATGCGCTTTCTACCATCCACCAAATGCATCTACCGCTACCCTGCCCTCTGCTCTTCTCACTGCCTAGCAACAAAGGAACACTAGGCCCCAAAGTCCAGAAATGGCCCTCCAGGTCCCAATCCTCACTATCTGGACCAAAGCAAGAGCCCAGATGCAGGTAGCAACCCCATGCCTCTGACTGATGTAAAAGGCAAAATAAATACTAAAACGTGGTGGGCATATCAGTTCCTGCAACATGAAACCACTTATATATATTTTTCACATTAACAGTCCTGCTAATAATGGTGCATTTGTTTGTCTTCATTTTAATATTTCCAAAGAATTATATTCATTTATTCATTGCTTGTTAACACTTTACAAAGCAAATAAAATTCAATTAACATAAAAAACTATTTGGGTTGTTGTGCAATTTTTATTTTCAGCTCTACATACACTATTATAATAAGATAACAGATAATAAACTATGCCGTTCTGTTTAATAGCTCGCTCCCGCATGCACTAGATAAAGAAACCAAGGGTCAGAAAATGAGAGACTCACAGGTAAGTAGGCAAGTTCTACAAGTAACAGAATAGTTCTGCATGGACTTCTGGCCCCGGTTGGGTAATATAGCATACACCCCAACATTTATGGTGCCCAAATGTCTTTAGAGGTGGGACAGGGGTGGGGGCCTATTTTACCCATGTGGCTACTTCATCCCACTCAGATGAAATGCACAGAGAGATAGCTACCCTCATACCTACCATGGTGGGGGGTAAGGTTCCTCCTTTGTCACTCGGGGTCTTCTTACTGCAGAGCGCTGGCATTAGTTTACATACAAAAGATGCTATTAAGTTCTACAAAGACCTCCATAGTAGAATGGGCTGGTTTCAAAGGCAATATTTGATCTCCTCAACTGGCCCATAAGAGCAATAGCATACTAGGGGGGCAAATTGCCCCAATTGGGTAATTGGCCCCAGTGAAGTAGCACTGGTGGTGCTGCTATCCCCCCGAAAATGCCACTAGCCAGGATATAAACACAGTTACTGGAATTGAGGCAGCTATACTGAAATATCCATTGAACTAAAAGCTGCATATTGACTTTGTGTGGTCTTCTGTAACGATTACATGTGTCCCACCATTACACGGTTCCAGCTTTAGGCAGAAAAACCCGAAACCCAATTAGTGATCATGTTTTATACACGTGGTAACGTGACCAAGCTGTACAGCGTATAAAATACAAAAAGCAATAAATGTTAAAGAAGAATTAGTGGATTTTGATTATCACCGATTTGCACATGTCTGGGCTTCGAGCAGAAAGCAATTAAGCTTCCACGTCTTTAAGCTGAATTCTGTTTGAACTAACAATCACCACCCTGTCACTTGTGTAGAAATGCAGTAGATGTACCAAAAAACCCAGTGAAGAAAAACCAAGCTAGACTGATTATACATTTGCATTAAATGACATGATTAACATAACGAGATTAACGCCTTCACGACCATGACTCCTAGTATTCAAATGGAGATAAACCTATACATTTTCCTTGACATCTCCAGATTTAAATCTACTTCCTTCCATCTCTTCATTGAAAGAGTTAAAGATTTGACTTCTAGAGGGTATAACAGCTTTTTGGCCCTTCAGGATTTAAACAAATTTAAACAAATGTGGCTGTGTACAAATGACATTTCCGCTGGGTCAGAGTGAACCTTTGCTTGAGGTTAAACCAGTACACCATACTGGTGTATCCCAGTACAGGCTGTTACAGGACATGCACACTATGGGTAAACCATATATTGCTCTAGTATTACGCCTTAATGAATCCTACTGCATTAGTCGAGTGTCCATTACTACCATATTATTTCATCCGCTGTTGCGGAATCGAGATGCAGAGAATAATCGATGTAGCTGAGCTTCCACTGAACAAGCTTAACGATTGACGTTTTAAGACAAGGGCAAAATCCGTTAATAACTGTGTGTCCCAACACGACCTTTAATCTATCTTTCATCTATTTGTTTCTGTGTACAAAAAATCCAGAGGTGTCTGCTGTTTTCTTTTATTGACATTTCACATTTTTATTTTACATCCACACAATGTGTTTAAAACGATTGACTGTAAAATGGAAGGAAACGGAATATGCTGGATAAGAACATTGTAACATCTCAAACAACCGCTACACTGTTTGGTAAATCAGTTCAGTAAATGTTTTGATGTTAGTATTAGTAACTATTGATTTTAAAGTGTGAAATAAATGATTCTTCCTTTTGTTATGTGTATTTCTTGTGCTTCTCCAAGCCTCAAATATTAAGCCAGTATCACAACTTCATGCTGACGAGACCCATAAAGGACCAAACAGCTGTCCACGAGTGGTGATCTGGTTACTGAACCTCTTTCCCGAGCCTTGTGTATAGGCTGTAGTACAGCGGACGTTATCTCTAAGGGATCCATATATAAAGTGGATGTAGAGGCGAAAGGTGATAATTGTTAACCCTATTTGCATACCCAGAATCCCTTGTGATTGTGTTAGCCTTCTGGCTTGTCTGGTGGCTGTAGATAAGTGTTTAATGATGCTTCTGCTGCCCTCTTTCTGGATTAGGCATCAAGCCTACTCTAACACTTCAACTGCATGTAGGCTTTGGAAAAGCATAAATCATCATCTATGGCTGAAATTTTTATTGGGAGGGACTTGTACCCCAAAGAGGGACTCTTGCTTCTAAAGAAGGTCCTTTTTATGCCTGCAAAGTCTTCCTTCAAAGAACAATGTAGAACCACAAAATACTGTAGTTATTGAAACGTTTGGTCTCTGTCTAGAAAGACCTGTAGTAGGCAATGGTTTCGTATACTGACACGCTACTGTAAATGACCAAGGAGGGTCAATTCACTCAAAATACAGCAGCCAAGGTAGTAGATACCAGGAAGATGGGGACATCAGTCCCAATCCAATCATACATTTACTACAAAAGCAACCAACAGCAGGACACCCAAATCAAGAGCATGTTGCACTATAGGATTCCCCAGTCATCGAGGTTCGAGGTTCCAACACTCCAGCCACCAGCTCCACACATTTCCACTTTGCCCCATACAAGAGCCATATCAGTGTGTGGCACATTTGGCTGTTAATTTAGATACTTGCTACTAAGGAAAGCAAGCTAACAAAACTGACCCAAGATATAACCACGTAGATCCACTCTCAGATTAGCATTCAATCAGAAGCAGCGAAACACGCATTACCGAAAGAAATAGACAAAAGCCAGAAATTAAAAATTAAATAACTGGTTATTATTTAAAGACAATGTATGTATCTGGAAGTTGGTGACATTGAGTACTATATACTTCCATTAACATCTGTATTTGCAAGTAGCAGCCTGTTTGACATCCTCTGTGATGAATAGGTTAACAGTACATTACCTTCAAAGACCATAAAGATTTTTTTTTATTAAAGAAGTTGCAATTGGGCATTATGGCCTTGCACCAATTGGAGAAATCTCAGTCCATATACCGTAACGTTTTTGTTCCTAGTAAAAATACATTAGAAATAAATGAAAATCTAATAAAGGAAATAAAATACAGGCACAGCCCAGCAATGGGGTGGTTAAAAAAAAAATCATACATGACACATCCATTGCCAAAGGGACCCGCTAAGCAGGACACTGGAATGTGATGCTCAATCCTTAGGCAGTGTATGTGTCAAGCGTATGGAGAATGCAGCACAAATACCTGGAAAGGGTTAAAGTGGTAACGCCATCTCCACACATGCAAAGAAACTCCAGTGCCAGCGCTGCTGAGGTTAACCGCTCTTTGCAGTTGGATCACATTGTGCGCTAGCAGCTGGCCTAGAAAGGATAATCTATTTATGAATGAGAACAAGAGGCCAGGCATAATTGAAGACTTGTCTGGCTCTAGCAGCCCATGCTGTGTGTTGAATCTGGAATCTAGGTACTGCACAGCACAGAACGCATTAGCAGGCAGATAATGCAGCTGCCAACCTATTTACATTGAAAGAACTAAATCCCAGTGCAGATGACCTAGAAAAAGACATATCTAAAATTCATGTAAGCATTTCTAAAATAATAATAATAATAATAACAACAATAATTTACTAGTTTGTGCCCCATGTTTTATTTTAAAATATCCTAATTAAATATAGCTATTAATGCCCCTTAGGGATTGCATTTAAACCAATTAAAGATACAATCGCTCATTCGAAAATACATGGATTATTTAAGGGGGGGGATTATTCTTTTGTTAACATTATTTTTCTGACATGGCTGTGGTTGAAGGTAGGTATGTCATGCTAATGGCTTTGATTGAGCCCTTTGTATGTTGGGGGGGGGGTACAGAACAATCAAGAATAGAGATCTTTATGCAGTTCGATGGACAGGAACCATACAGCACTTTGTTTTTATTGCACTGACATGGACCGAACATCTGGTACCATTTGATACCCACACAATGTTTGGTATTTCTGGTCACTTGCTAAATACAGTGTAACCTTTAAGAAAATAATAATGTACATTGTGATTTTGTAGGCTATGGAATGGTATTTTCTTCCTAAAGCTGTCCTGAGGTTTTGAAAGCCCTGTATGGGTTCAAGAACTGCAAAAAGAAGACTAGCCTTTTGGTATCTGTCTCCAGAAACATAAGCAGTAGTACAGAGGGAATGCATCTTTAAGAGGCTGACTCAGACTGAGATTTCTGATCCCACATAGGGGATGCAGCCACCTTGGAGAGAGAGAGTAAAGGAAATCGGGCCAAGGCTACCAATGGGTTCTGCAGAGCCACAAACAGTGTGCTGCAGCCATCATTGGTGCGTTCAAGGTTCATCTCAATGAACAGCTATCTGCTGCTCATCACAGTCACCAAGAATGGTGTGGGGTATTTAACACTGATATGGTGAGCCCTTTACACCCTACTGAAACAAAGGGTAAAGAGTATCCCTCTGTTTTGCAGGGTTGTGAAAGTGCATCCCAGGTGAGTGGTGTAGTTACCCTGCCCTGCTAGGGGGACATCAGATAAAGGATGGTAAAGATCCTTGGTGGTTGCACCCTGTCACATCCAGCTTTGGTTAATCCTGTTTGGAGCTGGTCAGTCCCTTTAGATAGGTCCTCACTACCAGCCCTAAGCAGAGGGTGAGGAGCAGCATGTATCCGATGGTTCCATAGAAGGTTGGGAAGGTTGGGGAGGTCGGGGGAGCTTTCAGGAACTGCTCTAAACCCTGCTCCACGTAGTGCATCTGATCATAGATACTGAGGAAGGTGAAGATATGGAAGAGCTGGTGGCTGTGCCCTATGATGTCAAAGAGCCCCGGATGGATCCTTTCTGGGATCTTACTGACATTGAAGAAAGCGGCCACCAGCAGCCAGAAATACCTCCGGTAGAAATACACAAAGAGAATGGGGTTCTTCCTTCTGAGGTCGAACAGGAGGCTCTCGATCATCACGGGGCACGCCATGCTCAGGGGCATCGCGAACACGAAGGTGCGGATGGCGAACGGGTACGAGCAGTCCTCTGCCCGGCTCTTACAGCACGCCACCGTGCATGTCACCGCCAGGACAAAGGCCACCGGCAGCACCAGGTCCCCGTACAGCCCCATCAGCATGCTGTAATCCACCCGGTGCCAGCCCAGGCTCGCCAAGTAAGGGGTCATCACGGCGGGGTCGAGCAGGCTCAGCCTGGGCAGCAGGTAGTAGGAGTACGCCACGGTGCTGGCGAAGCCGTAGTAGCTGATGGATGCATAGTCCAGAAAGAAGAAGGCTGCACGCAGGCGCAAGGAGCGGCAGCTGAACACATGGGCTGTGCAGCTCATGGCAAATGTCAGCAGCACTCCCGACGCGTAGCACCACAGGGGCAGCAGGGCAGGGTGGTGGAAGGGCAGATCCGTGGCCAAGAAGAAGATCTGGTAAAACTTGCTAACGAACAGCACCAGGGGGATGAAGTGGGTCCAGAAATTCAGAGTCTCGTTGGTGGGCTGGAAGATCGAGGCCAGGCACTCCTGAGCGGTGAGGTGCAACCTCCGGTAGCCGGATAATATAAAGCACTCCACGAAATCATCGGGCACCTCGTCCCAGCGGAGGAGGGAGGACTTCTCCTTGTCTCTGGTGTAGGGCTGCAGGGGCATCCCGGCGATCTGACCAGGGGTAGGTTGTAGAGGGGGTGGCTGTCCGATCTGTGCTGCAGAGGCTGGAGTCACAGTGCTGCTCTGTCTGCTGCAAGGAGGTCCTCTGCTCCTTCAGCATCAATGCAGCAGCAGCCGCCGCAGCAAGTGATCTTAGTAATGCAGAGGCTGCACAACTGAGCGCTTCAAAGCCCGGAGGATCTGATCGTCCTTTGGATCATATAGCAGAGCTCTATTGATTCCTCCAAACCCCTCAAGGGCAGCAGGCAGGAGATCTTTCAGGAGCTGGACCCCATTGCTGCCTTATTCCTGCAGAGTGGGTGTTAGTGCTGACCTTGAGGTTCATGCTAGATAAGAGGCTGACACTATAGGAGAATATGGGGGGGGGAGTGATCAGTGCAGTACGGGGTGGGGGCAATTTAGGTGGCTGATTTCTCTTTTCCATTGTAGGTAATTGAGATATGTAATGGAACGATCCTGATGAAACGAAGAAGGCTTGTATGTAGAAAGGAGAGAAGCTTGATGCTACACCATTCTAATGATAGCGGTGGCATATAGTCTAAAGCGCAGACTTTTCAAGAAAAGGCAGATCTCACCTTAAAATCATACTCGCAAGTAAGCTTTCCAACTCCCAGTGCACTAATCCGCAAAATTATGGCTAAACGCTCAGATGTGCGTCAACATTTAGCTGGATTCCACTTCGATTTGTGTCTGCTCAGATTAAAGCAAAGCACCGCGCATCCGATAAGATTAATTAAAGATCCATAGGAAGTTCAGTAATTTACTGGTGCGGAGATCGCAGTAGAGTTGTGTTATAACTACACGGACTTAACATTTCCACCTATCGCCCTAAAGCCCAAGTAAGTCTTTAAACAGCCAAATGTGCAAGATTATTCAATTACAAAAATGAATTAAGTATTAAGTGCTGATATAGCATGGTCATGTTATATAAGCTGAAGGGACACTGAAGGGGTTAAATTGTCACTTTCAGACTGTGCTTTTAACCCCCCTCTGCGTACAGGCGGAGCGTTTGTCTCAGCTTGCTATGGTGCATTACATTTCTTTGGACGTGTCTAAACAGTTCGAGTTGGTTGCGGTCTCGAATATATGTGTAAAAATATATCGTAGGCGTGCCAAGACCATCGTATTCCTGGGTACAAAGGGTTTTCTCTTGCAATCAATACAGAATTTGTCAGCAATCGCCACTTAGAATCTTTGCTATAACAATGGATATCATATCTGAGTAGAGTCAGGTAAGTGAATCACAAGCCACCTCCATCAACACCAGTCAAGGTTTCGATGGGTCACTGAATCGAGCCCCTGGTCTTTATTGCCCTGATCTCACCGCACCCCGCAGCTAGAAAGTTGCTGTTAATGATTTCATAGCTTCGGGCAAAGGTTTTTTCTCTTTATCATTTTTATGCCTGCACGTATCTCCTTATTCTTCTCCTCCGACGGACATGGAGTATCTCATTTCTTAGAAGTAAGGGTTGTAGTAAGACGCATTCAATTAAGGTTTCCGCCAGCGTATCGTGAACTTACTTAGCAACGACTTAATGATTTCATCTTGTCCTGAGCCCTGTGCTCTGGATTATATTTCTCCGTCCAAGGTCATGCTTGGGACATATGGGGCAGACATTTTGATTATATCGGTTCACTAATAAACTCATTCTGCACTTTGGTTAATTGTATCTCTAGATCTGCTCGCAACTGCCCAGTTTAGAATTCTTTTAACCACTTCAGCACCAAATATCCCTCTAATGACTCGAATGCTTTAATCCTTTCCACGCCAGATGCTTTTAGTAGTGATTATCTTTCGGTTAAAAGCACGACGTGATGTGTATGGCTGATACATCATTTAGAACACTTTGAAAGACCTTTTGTCAGATTCCTTTGTAGGAGGTATAAACATGGGTGTCCGCAGACATTTTTTCAAGGAGGGGGGCATCATTTTAATGTCATACATGCTCTGGCCCCTTTTTACCATGTCATGAAGGGGAGGGGCATAGTAATTATCACATTAAGAGCAGGCATGTAAAGGGTTGGAATACCTGATGCAAAAGCCTAATAGAAGTATCAAGCTGCCATAGTCTGATTTGAGCGTTACAATGTTTTTCTAATGTTTTTTATGTAACACAGTTGAATGCTCCGCATTATTCATACACACATGATCAAGGCACTACAACTGAATTATAAAAAAAACATGTCGTATCTGCATTTAGTGTTACTGTGTCAATTATATTCCACGGATGAATATAAGACATAACGGGGGGAAACGGTGGCAGGCATGGAAGAATATAAACCCACAGTACAAGATAGAAACCCTCGGCTCCAGATACAAACCCACAGTACAAGATACAAACCCATGGCTCAAGATACAAACCCACAGTACAAGATATAAACCCACGGCTCCAGATACAAACCCACAGTACAAGGTATAAACCCACGGCTCCAGATACAAACCCACAGTACAAGACATAAACCCACGGCTCCACATAAAGATCCAGATCACTAGACATAATGCCACAGCACCAGATACAACACCATAGCAATCAATATAAACCCACAGCAACAGATTGCACCCAAATTCCCTACAGTTATACCATCTCTTTCCCCTCTATATCTCTTTTCCCCTTTATGTCTTTTCTTCGTCAACCCCTGCAATCTCTTCCCCCTTTTCGTCCTCCATGCCTACCATCTCTTTCCATCTGACATAAAGGGGGAAAGGGATGGAAGGCATTGAAGAATATAAGGCAAGGGAGAAAAAGATGGCAGGCATGGACGTATGTGAGATAAATCGAGGAAAGGAATATAAGACCAAAAAACTGGGAAAGAGATGGCATCCCCCTAGCCCCCCAGCAGATGCCCATGGGTATCAATAAATTGATGGGCGCATCTCCTTTGCTTCCCATCTCCCTTGCTTCCCAAGATGAAAAATGTAATCTCTTCACATTATACTTGCAGCAAAAACGTGTATTGATTTAAAGTGAATAAAGCCCTCTGATATTGGACTGTCTGTGATGCGTATGGTATTATCCTGAGCCATAAACAGTGTGTATCGTAGATTTCACCTATGACAGCATTAGCTCTATTGATAATCTTGGACGAAGCTCTAATATATATACTCCATGCTGAAAAAATCCATCGTGTCCTGACAAGTACATTTCCAGTCTCTATGCTGTGGGATGGAGTAAATTCTTTGAATGTGTGACAAGCAAGAATGTAGACAAAACTATAAAAAATTTACTAAAGCACCTCTCACACCAGAGAGTTCATAGTCGTATTTACTGAGCACACTAGCGGTTTGTTCAGTTTGCTATCATGGAATAACAAACAGATAAGATAAAATGCTCTTCAACCGACCAGTGGAAACATTTCTGAGCAACCAATTCAGTTTTACTTGGAAATCTAGGCTATGTTGACCCCAACACGAGAGTAACCTGAAATCAGAGCCAAGCTCAGGAGATAAATGAAACCTAGTAAGGATTACCTTTACCTTTTACAATAAAACAGTGATCTATTTACTAAAACAAACAAAAATAAAGCCTTTTTGTTTTTCGAGTATCATGTGGTTTACATCCATTGACCTACCACAGTGTTTAACCATAAGGTACTTGGTGTTACTTTAATCTGCGGCAAAGTCTTCCAGCAGATCAGCAGTTTCAAGTTCCGTTGAGGAGATTTGCACCTAGCAGCTCCACTCATATAGGGGTCTGTTTATATGCAGGGGCATAACTAGAAAACACAGACCCCTGGTGCAGAATTGCCCAGGGGCCCCCAACTTCACTTTTTCCCCTTGCTTCTGTAGTAACTCCTGCTGGCGAATCAACATCCAAAAGTGAGCAGAAACTGCCACTTAGCACCTTCTGACATCCTACTGCATGGCCAAAAAAACAGATAACAGTTTGTATATTTCTCAGAAATGTGACAAAAATCTGCTGTTCACATGTTAATGCAGGAAACAAATTTATGGGAAATAAAAAAAAAACTACTACAATGATAAGGGAGAATCATCCTTAGAATACTTGAGTGACCTGAAATAACCGTAACTCATCTTGCCCTCTGCCTTCTAATAAGGGACCTGATGTCATCTCCGAAGCATGAGCTGAGCTCACATACGAGATAGTTAAGAGTAAAAGAACCTGCTGTTTTATTAACACTCTGTTAATGCAATGAAAATCCCAGAAGCTGAACTTGTAATTGTTATTTATAAATGGCATCACAAGCCAAAACAAGGAATGTTCTGACACATTCGTCTATCTTTGTACCGGCGTTATAGCTGATGTTGGCTAGTAGATCTTCTATGCCCCCATGGGTTCATGTGCAGAATGCAAGTTGCAGATGTGTGCTAGACACACTGGTCAGTTTTAAGAGAAACTATCTATCTATCGATCCATCTATCGATAAATCAAAAACAATTTCTCCTTAGGGCCACAGTGTTGCTAGTTTCAGAGAAGGTCTAGGCTTGAGCCTTTAGCCCAAATGGCTTCAACATGACTTTGACAAAGGTCAAACCCCGACAAAGGTCTCGGTATGGACTCGTGGATGTGTGACAAGTTTATCTTCCTCTATTTTATATTCCCTGTATTCCGGATCCTGGAGAGTTAGTAGCCCCTAGCAACACATCTGCATGTGTGTAGTTAGGTTCCAAAGTTACAATGACATTTTCATGAGCTTATCCAGTATTTAACTAAAATATACCTACTGAGGACACATTTAATTTGGTAGAAGTGATATTATTAAATAATTCCTTACTTTAAACATTGGTATTTCTCTGCATATTATGTAAGTGCTTGTGCTGTTGCTTAGCAACGTATAAACACACTCAATGTCACAGTGACAAAAGGCAGTTGGCGCACTTGGATCCTGTGTGAGTCTGTAACAGGGTGTTTAAAGCATTCCACCAACACCACAAGCCATATTAAAACTTTCTGTAGCTATGCATCCTGACTGCAACAGGCATTCCGAAAATTCACGCTCTCCAGTTTAGAGAGGAACGGCCATATTCATAAATACCCCCATGCTTAATCCCCTTTGGTTCTGTAAAAGAATGTTTAGAACATTTCACAGACACAATATTTCATTTTAAAACTAACATTAATCAATTAAATTCAGTGTCTCCAAACTGGCAATTTTCCATGGCTGGACTTTTCAGATCAAAGTACTATTACTACTACTACTACTACTACTTCTTACTACTATTAACTATAACTACTAGTACTATTACTACTGCTAACTAACACTACTTCTACTTACTACTTCTAATTACTGCTACTAATTACTACTACTAAGTATTACAACTACTTACAGCTATTAACTATAACTACTAGTACTATTACTTTTACTACTGCTAACTACTACTACTACTTGTACTTACTACTTCTAATTACTGCTACTAATTACTACTACTAAGTAATACTACTATTATTAACTAGAACTAGTACTATTACAATTACTACTTCTAAGTACTAGTATTAACTATAACAACTAGTAATATTACTACTACTACTAATTACTATTACCACTTACTACTACTACGTACTACTACTACTACTACTACTAATTATCACTACTAATTATTACTTCTACTACTTACTACCACTACCATGTTCGTCTTTGTGTTAGAATGGCCAGAGCTTCCATCTCTCTGATTCAAGCAGGATAGTGCTCTGCTGATCACCCCATCTGCCCTGCTTTTGCAAACCATGGGCCAGTTGGAGAGATCCTCTGATACCCTGAGCAAACAACAGATTGTGAAATCGATCAGGATCTGTAATGTTGCAGAACAGACCTTAATCACCAGCTCAGTCTGGTGAAACATTGAAGCTGAGAGTCACAAGGTGGACAGATGGGGCAGTTCTGCTTCAAGCACACCTCACCCCACCTCTCAATAAAGTTGCCCTGCTTTGGACAAAGGAAATGTTGGGACTATGCAAGTGCAAGCACTGCTGGAGACATAGGTTTTTATTCACTAAAGAGAGGGTTGGCAGGAGAGTTGCCATTTCAGCTCATTGACTTAACATTATAAAGGGCCAATCACACTTTCAAGAGCTTTATCATAAGTTAATTTATTAAAGCTAACTACAGCTAGCATTCTGTCTTTCGGTCACCAAGTTGTTTTTGATACATTTGATTTGCGTAGCTGTACTGAGGAACGGAAAGGTTGTAGACAGTTTCTGTTGCTGGAGTTGAATGCGGAATCTGCAAAACAAAGGGGAATGCATTACGGTTGTACAATTGTCTTTAAGTATTCAAATGTATCAATATTTTGTGATTTCGCTTGGCCATGTGAAAAAATATGTGGAGCATCATCCACATCCTATGTCACAATATTGCATATGTAGAAAGGTTGTTTATGTAAACCATAATACAAGATTGATTAGGATAACGGAGGAATATTTACATGAAATGCCCTGGCCATAGTTTTGGGGAAGATGAATAGAGTGTCAGATATGGAGTACTTTTATGGGTAAACACAAAAGGTTGAAGTCCAAAACTTATCTTGTTTTCTTGGTACGAATCAATACTTTTTAACTTGACACACAGCTGACTCAAGGATTTTTCTAATTATATTTTTTATTTTCTGTTTTGCTGATAGCTACTATCTTGCTTCTCCATCATGTTTTAAGTTCCATCACAACAAGTAAGCAAGAAAACAAAATGTATTTGTATGCTTGAGGAATGTCATGCACATTATTATACCTTTCCTACTAATCTTTGTAGCCTTGATCAGATGATGTAAATTGATCCAGAAAATGTTATCCTCCTTTCTTCTGTTTTGGTCTATCTATGCCATTGGGAAACATAACGTACATCTGCCACTCGTAGTGTGCAAAAATGGCTTTGCTTTTCTGAGACTTGTCCATGAACCATCTGTGGACACGTGGGATTTCATTATGTAGGTGGATAATGGTCTTCTACAGTTAAATGGCCTTCAGGGAATTAGACATTTTCCAAGCTAATCCATTAAATTGATCATTTCCTTGTGCAGACAGCTGGTGACGTACTGTACTGATTAATTAAGGTTTGGTTCAACACTACCAATCACCCAGAATCCCAGCTAATTATGAGTTTTTTCATGGCTTCCATTCTGTGATATCTGCAACAGAAACACATACATTTCCAAAAAAATGCTCCCAGGAATGAAGTAGATCTGTCTCCGAAATAAGAGTCCAACAAGCAGTACATTATTATTTTTTGAATTTCAACCCATTGGTTATTGAATAAGTTAAGTATTTGGAGTAGTTACATATTTCTCCCTCACTTTAGTGATGTATGTACCAATACAAACATGAAGAGGGTGGCAGATGCATCATTGAAAAAAATATATCCTCAATACAACAAATAACGGGTTGGCATCTTACCAAATAAACAATACATACAGATCCATACATACAAAACATATACAAATTGTAATGCCCCTATCATGAATATACTTTTGGGTATATTGTTCAAATGGGAGAGGGATTTGCATGACAATATGTTCACTTTTTTCTTCCTTAAACATTAAAAGTGGGAAATTACATTCATTTCTATTTGTATATTTGTTATCATTTGTAAGCGATCCGTAAATGTAATAATAATGTATCTTGTATAATCTCCAACCTCAATTTGTATGTTACAGTATGTTCAATATGGGTATTTAATCTTAGCTTGTGCTTTGTATGACTGGGACCTAATAAATGATTTAATATTTAAAATTGCTGGGGCAAAATCTGGAATGCCCCATGGTGTCTTTGAGCTCATTTCTAATGGCTGGTGTTTCAAAGCAGGGGACAACTAGCAAGAGGGACAATTGCTCCCTTGGCTGCTCTCATTTGAACATTCTGGGCTACTCAGATTATTATTATTATTATTATCTTTTATTATATAGCGCCAACAGTTTACGCAGGCGCTTAAATACAATACATAAATTCAAGGGATATGACAAGACAAGAATTGACAGAATTCTGAGGTTCTTGGGAGCAGATTCCAGAGATACGGGGCAGCTCGAGTGAAATCTTGTAGACGGGAAAAGGAAGAGGTGACGAGTGAGGAGGAGAGCCTTAGCCCATGGGAGGAACGTAGGGATCGAGTAGGAGAGTATTTGCTAATGAGGTCAGAAATGTACGGAGGAGCAGTATTGTGGATGGCCTTATATGTCAGTACCAGGATCTTAAATTTAATTCTAAAGGTAATCGGGAGCCAGTGGAGGGTTTCACAGAGGGGGGAAGCAGAAGAGGAGCGACGTGCAAGGAAGATGAGCCTAGCAGCGGCATTTAGGATAGACTGTAGAGGAGAGAGTCGAGACAGTGGAATGCCAACCAGAAGAGTGTTGCAGTAGTCTAGACGGGAAATGATAAGTGAATGAACCAGAGTTTTTGTGGATTCTTGGGTGAGGAATGGGCGGATACGAGAGATGTTTTTTAGGTGCAGGCGGCAGGATCTGGCAAGGGACTGAATGTGAGGGATGAAGGAGAGGTTTGAGTCAAGGATGACCCCAAGGCATCGGGCCTGGTTAGTAGGAGAGATAGTTGTGTTGTTAATGGTGATAGAGAATTCAGGTAGTGGAGTGGAGATGGAGGGAGGGAAGATAATGAGTTCCGTTTTAGAAAGATTAAGTTTCAGGTAGTGTTGTGACATCCATGAAGAAATAGCAGACACGCAGCTGGTGATCCGGCACATTAGAGATGGAGAGAGATCAGGAGAAGACAGGTAGATTTGGGTATCATCTGCATATAGATGATACTGGAGGCCAAATGAGTTGATTAGTTTGCCAAGCATGCCTACACCACCACCCTTTCTGCCATCAGGCCTAGGAGTGTGGCTGAAGTGTAGTCCTCCGAAGGAGAGTGCAGCAGAAGCAGTAGTGTCTTGGGAGGGGATCTCAGATGCTTTCTTGTGTGACATTTAGCACAAATATTTTATGCAGCATTTACACCATATGCTGTTCATGCTCACACTATGGCACCTCAATACATTACAATCCTCTTTTGATGACTTTATGCTGTAAATCCCATATACTGTCTGCCAGGGACGTGCTAAGGCGAGTGTAGCCAATGCACTGCACCCAGGCGCTCACTTACCAAGGGCGCACTCCAGGCCCTGCACTCCTCAAGGGACTAGGTGAGATCATTAAATCTCACTTCACCGGCCCACGCTGCAAAAGCGCAAGTCTGATACAGTCACGCGGCATGTGGTGGCTGTTGGGGACATGGCGGGACTAGGGTGGACATGGCGGAGTAGGTGGGACAATACAAGAGCTGGGCGAGAAATGGCAGGGGCTGATGTGTACATGCTTTGGCTGGTGGGGACAATACAGGGAATAATAGGGATAATACAAGGAATAGTAGGAACATGGCAGAAAGTGATGGGGACATCGCAGGGGATGGTGGGTACATTACTGTAATGTGATCTGATGGAAGAGATATATATATATATATATATAATATATATATATAATATATATATATATATATTCCTGCATATTTTAAACCTTTAAATTGCCTTTTGTTTATTAATTTTTGGTCATTAATTTACTTGCAAGGCCTTGGCTAGTGATAGTATTGTATAGGCCATATGCATGGTATATAGAGTTGTTATCATTTTGGATAGCTGTGTTAGTTCAGTGGCATAGCCATTTTAGGACAGAAAGTAGATTAGATGAAATTAGGATTCCCAGTTGCAACTCTGTGTAAGATTTCCTACATTTATCGATAGCTTGGTGTCTAGTATTACAGTTTCTTTTTTTGAGACACCCCCACCCTGCCTTCTTTCCCCAGCACATGGACCTAATCAATGTATGGACACCTTAAATTACAGTGACCTTACATTATTAGTCTGTTTTTCCAGACAGTGATCCTTACACTAGTACTAATGTGTGAATTATTCTGTTTAGAATAAATAAATATTTAGTTTCTTGAGGAATCAGTTGCTGTAAATCAGAAGTCTTCATATATCATATATTTAGCTTCATGTATTATACTCTGTAGGGACCACTCCTTTTTAGCCCCAAATAAGCACAATTGGTGTTGCAGCTTAGAATCACAAATATTATTCTATGTTTTCATTACGAGGTAAAACAGATTGATATTAATTGATTTTTATGGTACACAAAGGACTTAACGAGTCTAACTAGCTGTTCAATTATATATTTAAGACATCGATCTAGAGATGAGCATCTTTTGTGGATGACCCTACCGATCAGTGTTTTGACAAAAATCGATCCAAACCAGGATGGAGTAAAGCGTGTCTTCTCTGTATGCTCTGGGTTTACTTTCTCTAAGTACTAGTCTTTACAGAGTTAAAGGTTCCTTGACCAAAATGACAGCTGTTGTCTCAGATCTCCAGGTGCTAACAATAGATATGCACACCAAGTAAACGTGCAGAAAAATACTAGTATTGCATCATAAAACACACACAGACAATATAACATAAATAGACAATATAACATAAATCCAGCACATGGACCTAATCAATGTATGGACACCTTAAATTACAGTGACCTTACATTATTAGTCTGTTTTTCCAGACAGTGATCCTTACACTAGTACTAATGTGTGAATTATTCTGTTTAGAGCCTAATAAACCAGGAACCCCCGTAAAGGAGGTGCTCAGCTGGGTCACATAACATAACGCTATGTGGTCCTCTGTAAGTAGCCCGGCAGAGTAATGTGCTTTGTGCAAGGTAAGAGTGGGTGCGTGGTGTTAAAATTGTGTAGGAGTGAGTAGTCAGATGTTAATAAGAGTGTGTGTTAGCATATGGTGTTGGCATAAGGTGTCAGTGTGAACGGGTGTGTATTAGCATATAGTTTAAGTATATGATGTTAAAGTGAGTTTGTGTGTTAATGTATTGTGTTAGTGTGGGTGGGTGTTAGAGTGAGTTTACATGTTAGTATGTTTTAGTTTGTGTGTAATTATGTGTGATACTTGCTTCGGGGAGAAGGTGCCAAAGAAGTCCTGCACCCAGGCAGCCTAGGCTCACCCGTGTGATCTGTTTTGTGCTAATAGGCAACCTGGCTGGGCTCCCCTCAGGCCAGATCATGTCCAGGCCCTCACCTGTTTCAAGTATGTTAGCTGTATGTTTACTGCAATTTATTATGCCTGTGCATAAGGCTTTTGGTGTTACATGATGATAAACCAGCATCCAGTTAGATTTCCAAAGGGTGAACACCCAGTTACCTCTACTTTTCACCATTTGCCTAAGACACATAGACAATTGATTAACCAAATCACCATCTGTTTTGGTTCTAGTACTGTTTGGGGTGCAGTTCTCTGTACATAGGGTTGGTTGTTCATTTCCAGAATGATTTTAAGATAATAAACAGTTAAAAGGACTCAACCGTGCTTCCTACCCAAAATGACCTATACCATTATATATTTCAGCCACACATTTTTCTAGAACACGTATAACTGGCATTTTACTTTTGGTCTACATTTCATTGTAGGCAAAGGAATTGATGCCAATTACACAGTTGATGATCTGAAGCTTCTGGTGAGTAAATGTTGCGTATTATAATTGCATTCATGCTCTGATGCACAAACACTGCTTTAACACATGGTCAGCTTCTCATTATGTCTGCTGATTGCCACTTTAGATTGTGTTTATGAAAATTTCCCAGCTGTAAAATTACAAAAAATGCGGCAAAAAAGTTATCTTTATTAACACTATAGAGGTTAATTAGAAGTCCAACCAAAAGTCCATCTTTGGGGAGTTTTTGATGGGTTTAGTGGGGGTTGTCAGTTTGTCAATTAGAATAATATACATAATCATTGTGGCATTTTGGTGCCTTTACTTGAAACATTGTAAAAAGATGCTGTGTCATCAACTCTGCTGACTATAATTATTTGATACAACATAGGAACATAGAATTTGACAGCAGATACGAATCATTTGGCTCATCTAATTTGCCCATTTTATCGTGCTGTAAGTAAAGTAGAAGTTTGTCGTTCCACATTTTTTGCCAGGAACCTAAATTATCATGTGACACAAAAGCAGACCCTTTTAGTTGTTGCCAAAGAAACTAATTTGCATATCGGAAAGGGATTTGGGTGCCAATATGTTCACTTTTCCCTCCCTTAAATACTAATAACAATTATTAATATTTGTGTATTTTTATCACTTGTAAGAAATCATCAAATGTCTATATCGATATGTAATCATATCCAACATCGGCTGCAGACATTGTCATAGTGATACATTTGTTGGATTAAACTCCGTTATAATAAACTATAATATATGTTCTAAAACCTTCAAAGTTCCTCATGGGTGGGAAGGTTATGTTAAACCATCTACATTGAAATATTTAGTTTCTTGAGGAATCAGTTGCTGTAAATCAGAAGTCTTCATATATCATAAATTTAGCTTCATGTATTATACTCTGTAGGGACCACTCCTCATCTGACCACAAAATACATGAGTTTTAGCCCCAAATAAGCACAATTGGTGTTGCAGCTTAGAAACACAAATATTATTCTATGTTTTCATTACAAGGTAAAACATATTGATATTAATTGATTTTTATGGTACACAAAGGACTTAACGAGTCTAACTAGCTGTTCAATTATGTATTTAAGACATCGATCTAGAGATGAGCATATCTTGTGGATGACCCTACCGATCAGTGTTTTGACAAAAATCGATCCAAACTAGGACGGAGTAAAGCGTGTCTTCTCTGTATGCTCTGGGTTTACTTTCTCTAAGTACTAGTCTTTACAGAGTTAAAGGTTCCTTGACCAAAATGACAGCTGTTGTCTCAGATCTCCAGGTGCTAACAATAGATATGCACACCAAGTAAACGTGCAGAAAAATACTAGTATTGCATCATAAAACACACACAGACAATATAACTTAAATAGACAATATAACATAAATGGTCTTTGTCGTACTCTTATTGTTGAATGCCCTGGCAAAGACTCTTCATGAGCCAAAACATTGGCTCAGATCTTCAAGAATAGTCTTGAGTTACATCGCAGTGAATTAAGTAGCACCGAGCAACTAGGTAGTTTTTTCCGCTTATTGTTCTACATAATAGTAAGCCGTCCATTGTTTAAATTTAATATTAAGAAACAGCCATTTTTAAAGTGTTGCTTTAGTTTAAATCTATTAAATTACCCTTAAGCTGATTAAACATACCATCCAAGTCTCTTTATTTAGACTCAGCCAGAAACATTTACCTTAGTGGAGACAGGAGATTTTGTTGTTATTAAAAAAATGCCAGTGTATATGATACATATTATACACCCCACCTCTGTGTGTAGTTCTACAATGTAATTAATAAGAGAAAAATCACAAAATCGCTATGGAAAATATCTTAAACTGTATGTTGATGTGTTTATGTTCCAATTTCCTGGCGCACGGATTGGCTCAAATATTCCATAGGGGGTCTTTTTACTTCAGTTTCCAGAGCTCCCAATCATATCGAAGGGAATAGCAGCAGCCAATCGCTTGCACTTCCTGTTTTTAGGAAGAACTCGAGGGGAGGAAGATATGAAAAAGGTGGTCAATTTCCAATGTTTCTGAAAATGTTCATTTGTTCTGCATAAATTCTATGTTACTGAAAAGCACGCCCCCCTCGTGTTCATATTAAAGGTGTTGTTCCACAGATACTTTCCCCCCCAACTTTCTCACTTTATTATGTGCTACTATGGTATGGATTTTAAATAAGATAATTCCTTTTTTTGTAAACAGACCTTTTTTTCAGTATTTTCTGTGATGTAATACATAGGAGAGGAATGACAGCACTCTGTTTCAAGGCAACTGTAGTTTGTCAATAATCTTTTCAACCCAGGTCTTAAGAGACAAAATACCTATAGCTTTCTTAGAAACGTAGAAAGTGACGGCAGATAAGAACCAGTAGGCCCATCCAGTCTGCCCAATCTCTGAGTATTTTCCTTTAGTATTTGCCCTTATCCTATATCTAGCTTGGCATTATGCCTATCCCATGCTTGCTTAAATGACTTTACTGTATTAACATCTACCACTTCTGCAGGGAGGCTATTCCATGCATCCACTACCCTTTCCGTAAAGTAATATTTTCTGATGTTACCATTAAACCTTTGCCCCTCTAGTTTATGCTTGTGTCCTCTTGTTGCGGTTTTATTTCTCCTTTTAAATAAACTCTCTTCCTTTACCTTGTTGATTCCCTTTAAGTATTTAAATGTTTCTATCATATCCCCCCTGTCCCGTCTTTTTTCCAGGCTATATAGGTTAAGATCCTTTAACCTGTCCTGGTAAGGTTTATTTTGTAATCCATAAACCATTTTAGTAGCCCTTCTCTGCACTTTCTCCAACATTTCTATATCCTTCTGGAGATACGGTCTCCAGTACTGTACACAAGACTCCAAGTGAGGTCTCACCAGTGATCTGTACAGCGGCATGAGCTCTTCCCTCTTTCCACTGATAATACCGCTCTCTATACAACCAAGCATTCTGCTAGCATTACCTGCTGCTCTACTGCATTGTCTACCTACCTTTAAATCCTCAGAAATAATTACCCCTAAATCCCTTTCCTCACACGTTGAGGTTAGGACAGTACCAAATAGTCTATACTCTGCCCTTGGGTGTTTATGCCCCAGGTGCATTACTTTGCATTTATCCACATTAAATGCCAATTGCCACAGCTCTGACCATTTTTCCAGCTTACCTAGATCGTTTGCCATTTGGCTTCTTCCTCCAGGAACATCAACCCTGTTGCAAATTTTTGTGTCGTCAGCAAATAAACATACCTTTCCATCAACACCATCTGCAATATCACTAATGAAAATATTAAAGAGAATGGGTCAAAGTACAGATCCCTGAGGTATCCCACTGGTAACAAGACCTTGTTCTGAATATACGCCATTGACTACAACCCTCTGTTTTCTGTCACTCAGCCACTCCTTAATCCATTCAACAACATTGGGATCTAAACCCAGAGATTGCAGTTTATTTATAAGTCTTCTATGTGGGACAGTGTCAAAGGCCTTACTGAAATCCAGATACGCAATGTCTACTGCACCACCTTGATCAATGACTTTAGTCACCCAATCAAAAAAATCAATGAGATTTGTTTGGCAAGATCTTCCTGAGGAAAACCCATGTTGTTTTTGATCTTGAAAGCCATGTGACTTCAGATGTTCAACAATCCTTTCCTTTAACATTGTTTCCATTACTTTTCCCACTACAGATGTAAGACTAACTGGCCTGTAGTTGCCCGACTCCTCCCTACTGCCTTTTTGTGTATAGGCACAACATTCGCTACTTTCCAATCCCCAGGGACAACTCCCGTTACCAATGATTCGTTAAATATATCAGTTAACGGTTTTGCTAGTACACCCCCAAGCTCTTTTAATAACTTGGGGTGTATCCCATCAGGCCCCATCGACTTATTTGTTTTTACCTTAGACAACTGAAGTAAAACCTCCGCCTCGATAAACTCACATATTTCAAATGATTCAGTCTTTTTTCCCAACTGAGGTCCCATTCCATCATTCTCATCTGTAAAAACTGAACAGAAATATTCATTGAGGCAGTCAGCTAAACCTTTATCCTCTTCTACATATATGCCTTTTGTTTTTAGTCTAACTAATCCTTGTTTAACTTTCCTTTTCTCATTTATATATCTAAAACATGTTTTATCTCCATTTTTACTGATAGGGCAATTCGCTCTTCTGCCTGTGATTTGGCAGTTTTTATAACTTTCTTTGCCTCTTTCTGCCTAATTTTATAGATCTGTCTATCTTCCTCACTTTGGGTATTTTTGTATCTACTAAAGGCTAACTTCTTGTCTTTCACGATTTTGGCCACTTCTGCAGAGTACCACAGCGGTTTCCTTAATTTTTTACTCTTACTGACCAACCTAATACAATTTTCTGTTATCTTCGATAAAACAGCTTTTACAAAATCCCATTTCTCCTGAACACCATCTAAATTGCCCCAGTCTGATAATGACTCCTCTATACATTTTCTCATTTTAGAAAAGTCAGCTTTTCTAAAATCTAAAACTTTTGTTTTTGTGTGGTGTGACTCAGTCACTGTTCGTATATTAAACCACACAGACTGATGATCACTAGATCCCAAACTTTCACCTACAGAAATATCTGTTAACAAATCTCCATTTGTGAACACTAAATCCAATATGGCCTCCTTACGAGTTGGTTCCTCAACCACCTGTTTTAAAGATAATCCCAATAAGGAGTTTAGAATATCCGCACTCCTCGTACAACCAGCTACTTTCGTTTTCCAGTTCACATCAGGGAGATTAAAGTCACCCATGATTATAACATCCCCCTTCACTGTCATTTTAGCCATTTCCTCCACTAGTAGATTATCGAGTTCTTCTACTTGTCCTGGTGGTCTATAAATCACACCTATGCGAGTTACTTTACTTTTGCCAAATTGTACTGTAACCCAAACCGACTCTAAGTTCTCTTCACCAACTTGTATTAAGTTAGATTTTATGTTATTTTTCACATATAGGGCCACCCCTCCCCCTTTCCTGCCCTTTCTATCTTTCCTATATAAAGAGTACCCCGGTATTGATATGTCCCAGTCATTTTTCTCATTATACCATGTCTCAGTAACAGCCACTATATCAACATTCTCAGTTGCCACAACTGTTACAAGTTCATGGATCTTATTCCCTAAACTGCGAGCATTTGTAGACATGACCTTTAGCTTGTCATTTAACACCGATGCTGCAATCACTTTCTGTCCTTGCTTTGGGGGGCAAAATATATGCTTCTCCCTATTATCTTTATAGACCAAGCCCCCAGATCCACCCACCTGGTTACTAAGTAAATCGCCTTCCCTTTCTATACTGTCTAACCCGGTATTTATTCCCTCCCCCCCCATTCCTAGTTTAAAATCTCCTCCAACCGTCTAACCATTCTCTCCCCAAGCACATTGGACCCTCTTGCATTTAGGTGCAATCCATCACGACTATAGAGATTGTACCCCAAAGCAAAATCAGCCCAGTGCTCTAAGAACCCAAAGCCCTCCTTCTTACACCAAGACTTCAGCCATGCATTTAGCTGCCTAATCTCCCGCTGCCTTTCTGGTGTAGCGCATGGCACAGGTAGTATCTCTGAGAATACTACCTTGGAGGTCTTTTTCTTAATCTTACTACCCAAGTCCCTAAAATTACCTTTTAGGACACTCCATCTTCCTCTTACTATGTCATTGGTGCCAATGTGCACCAAGACAGCTGGATCCTCACCAGCCCCTCCCAATAATCTATCCACTCTGTCCGCAACATGCCGAACCCGGGCACCCGGGAGACAGCAAACCATTCGGTTGCTGCGATCAGAGCTACAGATTACCCTGTCTGTTTTCCTGATTATTGAATCCCCTACCACCACAACCTGCCTGGGCTTCCTTTCTTCCTTCCTTTCGGATCCCCTGCACATTGGATGAGCTGCTCTCCCGGCTGTCAGAGAGAACAGCCTCTTCCGCAAAGCCTACCTCTGAGTCTGCCTCCCCAACATGCTCACTTAAAAGGGCAAATTTGTTGGGAGGGAGAGACTCTGGGCTGGCTTGCCTCTTCCTCTTCCCTTCCCCACTGCAACCACGTCTTACTGTCACCCAGCTATGTGCCTGACTCCCTTCTGACTGATCTCCTCCCTCATTGCTAGGGGCCCCATCTAGACTTAGCTCAGTGAGCAACAGACTCCTCTCAAGGTTGTCAATCTCTCTCAGTGTTTCAATGTGCCTCTTCAGAGCACAAACCTCAGCTTCCAGAGAGACCAATTGATCACACTTACCACAGCGATATGGACCCAGGAACTGCTGTTCCAAGCATGCATACATATGGCATGATGTGCACTGAGTGAAATCTCCAAGCTTGCTCATACTTTACAAAGGGACGCGAGTATTGAATTTAAACAATTGCTTTATGTCACTTACCCTCCTTGCACTCTTGTGTTGCACTAACTGCTGTGGTGCACAAACTGGTCACTTACAGAAAGCAAGTCACTTACAGTTTCACAGAGTAAAATGCAAATCAATTTATAACTTATCTGAAATGCGTTATTCTGGATTTTCAAATAAACCTACCATTACAATTATAGACTGATCATGTCTTTGTCAGTGAGCAAACGTATAAAATCAGCAGGGGATCAAATTTTTTCCTTCGCTGTAAGGCAACGGACAGAAATGAACATCAACATGTAAATAGCTCTTTTTTTTCATAAGCCCGTATGCGTATGGTTCACTGAATCATTTTCTTACAGGTTAAAAAAAAAAAGGTTTAGTAGCGCTTTAAAGAAACAGTCCATTATACACACTATAACGCGTATTATAGCTGAGTGTACATTTTGCAAGTCCCTCTAAATGCATTTGCCCCTTTCACCAACGCCCTGCCCCGCTAAATGGCTGGTCAGCTGAACACATCTTCCTGAACATGATGTCCAGAGCCATGAGTGCATGCGCAGGTAAAGTGCTCCAAGAATGCGCTCCTGCCACTGATTGGCTGCGTCAAGTTCCAGAAAGCAAAATGTATTTTTCTCTTCATTTTGGAAGAATTCATGTTAAAGCTCTCACAGAGTGAGTGTATCTTGTTATTGGGGGTGTCAGGGGCATTAGGCTGTCCCTTTAAGGTATTTTGGCTTGTGCTGCTGGCTTGGTTTGGCTTTACCGACTGCGAGCCGCTCCGCTGTCTATACGCCTTTCTTTTATAATGATTTAATATCGGAATAAAATATAGGGAATCCGAGAGACAGCGCAGAATCCCGGTCTCCTGCCTCATAAACCGGCGCTTGCAGGGACCGACTATTTATAACCAATAACACTGAAGGTCGGATAGACTCCCTGCACTACGCGCGCTCCGTCTGCCTGACTAAACTAGTGAGGAGGTCTTTTTCCGGCGGCACCCGGCGCAGGTGTGCGGCTCTCCCCAGCTACTCAAAACTGCTGCAGCCGCCGGAAGTACTCCGCTGCATGCCGGAAGAAGTAACGGAGTGCTGGAAAAACTGTCCGGGTGGCCGATAAACGACCTCAAGACATGAAGGGCGCTGGATCAATGGTAGGCAGCCGCGTTAAACACCGAACGGGTGGCCCCACAGCTCGGATGGCCCGCGACACGTGCCTAGTGGATAATAACACTGCTATTACTATTACATTCACACTTCGCTATACTTAGCCTGTATACTGACATTCACAGTTAAATCATCGGGCGTACCTGCATTAGACGCGTGTGTTCTGTGTATACCTCTGT
>VKOC01000005.1:37967803-37998913 GCA_009364415.1 Spea multiplicata
GTGGCGCCCTGTGCGGTCGCACAGGTCGCACACCCCAAAGGCCGGCCCTGAATAAAACTACATGTTTATCTATATCTAATACATCTATTAACCTCTACTACGTCTGCTGGGAGGCTGTTCCACTTTTCTACCACCCTCTCAAATTAGATTAAGGCCTTTCAGGAGTTATTGAGGGGCATAATGTAACCTAAATAAATATAATTGTAGTGAAGGCCAGCGTGAAACATTGGTGCGTCACTGGTTGACAGCAACCTGGATCGCAAACAGTTTAATAAATGAAGGAAGATAAAGAAATGATCTGTGTCAGGACCAGGCCACTAACCAGCTAGGAAAAATTGCCCGGGGTGACTGTATTTACCCCTGCCAAGTAGAGGGCTGGAAGCTTTCAGCTTGGGGTACAAATCCAGAGAGATCGCTCAGTAATACAGTAGTACACAAACAATGCAGAATACCAAGCCCTGTCCAACACACATTCATAAACAGAACTGCACCGATTGCCCATGAAATGAGCACATAAAGGATCCAGTATGGCTTTGCTGCCTTTGCACCTCTCTTCCCTTTGCATATCTCTTTCCCTGCTCTAAGTTTTCTTTCTCCCAGTTTCCCCATTTCTTTAAATCCCTGTCTTCCCCAAATGGTTAGCACTTTCGCTTCCCAGCTATCCCACGTTCTCTATACCTTAACCCTTTTCCTCTTCCTCTCTTTCTTGACTTCTTGCCTCTATGCCCTCTATCATCATGAGAAACAAACATCAGACTAATCATTAATAATCACACATTCATATTGATGCTGTAAAAAAAGCACAGCATTTCAGTCAAGCAAAAATCCCATGATTATCTAATTTGGAAATATTATATTAATAATAATGGTCACACTCGAGGCTGTCATTTATCCTTATTGAATTCTTCATGATTTTTTAGAAGTAGTTGAAGGGTTACTTTTCACTTCTTGATACAAATATTTCTGGTAAGATCTTTCTTTCAACATCGGAACAGTAGCATCCAGATATTGGAAACATGCTTGAAATTGTTGCAGAAATAAAAGTGGTCATGGAAAACGCAAAGTGAATTTCACAATTATCCAATGATTCGACTTTTTGTCATGTTTTAAGTAACCTTCATATCCATGTACTTTGTTTTTGAATTTTTTCTAATACTTTTTACCTAAATGCTAAAATGCTCATTAAAATGATAACTAATTAAGCTATTTTGAATAATAATTCATTTTCTAGCAAATATAATTGCGTCCAAAATAAATATTTAAGTCAAAGATGCCAAACTGGTAGGTCCTTGATAAATAAAACATAAATTCATATGATTTTGTTCAGCAGCTTCAAAATAGCCCCGGAAATAGTAAGAATATTTCAGACTTGTCCGTTTGCACAATGAAAATACTCTTTTAACCCACGGAAATATACAATGTTAAAGAAACATTAAACAGTTTCATGCAATTTACGGAATCCGTAAGAGAACGTTCTGAAATTGAGGTCATCAGGCATCTGCGATGAAGTAGGAGGAAAGATGAAGATCAGCCCTGTTAAGAGTTTGATGAACATTGAAAGGCAGGAGAGGAGAGATGAAATTATGAACAGGGATAATCTTCATCCATGATAATAGGCACGTAGAATGGTCTGGCATTATATTTGTACTAGATATATGTGTCTATAGTAAAGACTCGCAGAAGAGAAGTGCAGTGAGTGCACATCAGGCCCAGATTGGTCATCTGGCACACCGGGTAAATATTCACCCAATCTGCCTCCCCGTGCAGTGAGGATACCTGGGAAATCTCCAGGTTCGGCTCGGAGAACTCCAGGAGAAGCGTCACTCCCCTGGTTCTCCGGGCCAACACTCAAATCCTCTGGGTAGTGGGAAGGGGGTCCTGACCCACCCCATTCCCCACCCATTTCCACTTTAAATGGGGGTGTTCCCCACAAGAATGTCCACTATTGTCAGCAGGAACACCCACTGATGTCAGTGGGCAGTTCTGGCCGCAAGGGTAGGCTCCAGGTAGCCGAAGCCCACAAGTTCCCAGGTATGGCAATGAGTGGCCAGCGACTGGATATGCCCAGCCACACATTAGATTAGCAAGAAAATGTAAAAGTACCAGAGCCACCTTGTCACCGCCAGTCTGGCCCTGGTGCACACAGGCATTTCTGGGCATGTACCTGTCATATACGTCATACGGTATATCTGCCACTCCCGAATGTGAATGGATTCTATCACTGCCTGTAGACACCCAGGAAATAAAAGGATTCTTACAATTCTTACAATTCTTTTTTTCATCATTGAAATGAAAAGGGGGAGACTGAAGAAGACCCTCATAAATGAATATCTAGTGAAGGGAGACATGATGGAGTAGAGCTTGAGAGGTGTAGCATTGGTGGACTTTGTAATATTTCCATGCTTTCTATGAAAAGTGAAAGCCAGCCTGTGAGAGCGTGCTAGCAGCACCCAAACTTATACCTTTGATATGTGATAATGAGAATCAGACATATGACAACAAGTTGTAACAAACCCTTTAATTTCTCAAACACTGCATGTTTAGAACTGAAGCTCAATAACAGGAAATATCTGAACACATCTTAAAAAAATATATGGAAAATAACGGGAAGAAAGCGGCATTTTTTCTTCTCTAGCCAGTGTATGCATAAAGCAGATTAATACAAAACCACAAATCTATATTAAATCTTCACAAATATAATGCAATACAGCTACCGTGCTGACTTTAGATTTATAACATACATTCATTCTTTATCACACAATGTGCTGCATTAGGTAAGTTCTCAACGTGCTCTAAACTCAGTTTATTTTAGATTGTAAGCTTTTTGGTTAGTTTTTATTTAAGTTCAACATGTTATATGATGTTTTGTTGGCTCATTGTACGGATTATGGAGGGTTCCATATAAATCAATAAAATAATAATCATTTTCAAAATCTATTTGATGTATCAATCTGTTTACCTTTAATTACACTTTACGCTCAATGTATGTGCTATGCTGGGAATCATAATCAATAAGCTATTGTTCCTGGCTTGCCTTGTCACACATACTCAGTTTTACTCTTAAATGCCTCATTGTAATTCTTGTTGAATAAAATTAGTTTTGAAATTTACAAAGACTTTCATTTTACACAATATGCAATCACTAAACATTAGACATGGGAGAAAAGGGGAAAATGAGAAATGGTTTAACAAAAGCATGACCCCTCCCAGATTCGCTTGGGCTACGTCTCTTGGATTTATTGAGTAAAGAGAGATTGCATGTGAGATGGCAGTTCTTGTCAGCCTCTCCCGAAGGTAATAATACAGTGCCGCAGGGCGGCAGAAGAAATAGGGCGCTCATAGACCCCCTTGGCTCTCTTTTTAAATGTAATTATTGTATTATTAAATACATGACCTTAGTCATTCAAATCTGGTTAGTCTTAGCTCAACTTTAATTGTTAATTGAACCCAAAGACCTACAGTCAAAAACCTTGGATGAGCTGTCATCAAAGTGTCATCAAAATGAAATGCTACAGCATTACAAGTTGCTTTATATTTCTTTGTATTTTGAACACTAGACATCCCATTTTTACTCTTGATAAATGAGTTGGTTTACAGTGGACTCTGATCAACTGTGTCCGGGGTACTATAGGAAGAGAACAAAAAAGAATCTGCCCAAGGAGAACAATCACACCAGTCGGACAATGTCTCTAATTCTAAATCCATAGAACGACAAGTAAACAACCAAACAATCAATTAAAAAGAAAAGCAAAAAAAATTGTTGTGGCTGGACCAATCTCTTCTAAAGATTAGTTCAACCAAGATAGAAACGGAGCTCTACATTTTATTCATGGCTCACAGGGACAGGATAACAATTTTCAGCCTAGGGAGAAAGCTTAGATTTGCAGCTCTTATCCATGAATAAATCTGGTGCCCTAGGACTTCAGCAACATGACCTATTGGCAGGTGTTGTGTAAAATCATTATTATTTTTAAAGAGAAGATATTAAAGAAACTCCACAGAGGAACAAATCAAGTGTGATGTATCTACTAACTAATAAAAAAAAATACACATTAACAAAAATACTAAGAAGAACAAAATCTTCGTATCTGAGCATCCAAACCCAGTAGACTTTGCCCATGTACAGCAAAAAGTGGAGTAGTTTATTGTTGTGGGAGTTATTGATTTCTAGCGCCGCTTTCACGATTTTGGGTTTCATTCCATCTGGCATACTAGAAAGGTTCATAAGCATTGGCTAAATTGTCTCTGGGTTACCCTTAGACCTCTTATAGTAGTATATTAGTGCTGTATAGAATGGAAGTATATTCAGAATGTTGCCAAATTATATGCTTAGACGTTCCATCAGTAGAGGAGACATCTAAAGTCCTTAAAACATATGTAGCTTTACATCCTTTTTCTTGGATGGTTCAACAAATGGTATCAGCTTTGACTATAAAGTCCAGCACATGGAGCACTAGGTTTCAACAATATCCAGTCCTAAGTAGTACCTCGATCAGTTAATTTTACCTCTCTGCACATTTTACATTGGCAACGGTGAGAAAACAATCATATAATTTGGAATGCAAAAAAATAAATACATAAATAAATAAACCATCTAAAAAGGGATACCATATTCTATGTAGGCTGTGCCAACTAGGCTTCCTAAACTGGCCCTTTAAGTAAGCAGTGCACTGAGGAGCCTGATTGTCCTATATAAAGCGTATATATTGTATATCATATTTATCAACACATTAAAAATGTAGAACTCAACAAAAGGCAATGGACAGTAGTCTCCATCAGGCTGAAGGCAAAGTTGAACATTTGTCCATAAAAAGTTCTCAGATGCCAGACTGATAGATCTTCGAGTCATCTACAACACATTTTAGATCACGGCGTCGGTGGCTAACTTCTTAATGTCCTATGGTGTTAAACTATGGTGATGCAATAGAAAGGCATGTTTTTACCACTTCATGAGACTATACTTTATACGGTCACTTTATACGTTGACTTTATACGTTGACTTTATCTGCTTTGAAATTGTGTGTTTGTTAAAGCATGATCTTACAGGCATTTCAAGTGGACCAAGGAACTCAAAGAATAAAATCATCCTCTTGTTTTAATACTGTACTGGAAATAATGCAGATCCAGTAAAATGAATCCATAGAAATAATGTAGCTGGAAAGGACTTTTGCTTTCATTTGAAATTAATTAGTTCACGGTAAATGGCCGGATTCACCACGCAAAATATAACATAACTCATAAAAATCAACTGCATTGCATAAAAGGTTTCAAATTAAACTGTATCCACTGAAGTCTCCTGCCAAACAATTATTTACTGGGATTTCTATTCATTAAGAGTTATTGTTGCTATTATAAACCACAATTATTTTAAATATTATGGTAGCACTGGCACTTTTCTTCCAAATGCAGTGTTTGTTTCCTATAAAATGTGTTCTTTTTTCCTGCTTTCAATTCTTTCTGCTAAACGTAAACAAAATAGACCTTTATCTTTTTGACTCATCCACTAAATAATCAGGGGAAAATGTGATCCATCAGTATCGTTCTCTTTATCCCTTGGGAATGTATACTACATGACATCACACATAAAGGACATAATATGTACAAAGAGCAAAATGCAATGTGATCAAAGCAGAGCAGTAACCAAGAACTTTACTATGGTTTCTATGGTGATTGCACCAGTTTTACCATTTTGCACCAGAACTACTCTTTGTGCAAATGATCCAGTCTGTCTCTAAATACATGCCTTAAACTACATAAATATTTAGTTCACTGTGTTCCTATGCTTTAAGTTATTATATTTACGTTTTATCCATTCTAATCTCTTCTGCATCATTCATACTGAGACAAATTCATTTTATTATTTTACTAGCGGTATAATGCTTGTCATTTTATCTAATTAGATTGACAGTGGATGTATCAAAATACTCAATTATATATATATATATATATATATATATATATATATATATATATATAGTATATACAGACTGGGGCGTTCTAGTCCACTATGAATAAACAAGAGACTTTGTTGACCTCACACTAGGTTATAGAATGTGGAACGATAGTGTTTAACGTTTGTTAACATTCCATATACATATGTTTCTTTCAGTACAATCATTTAAAGGGACATTGAAGGATGGGAAAAGCAATCCCAAAAAAAGACAATTAAAATGGTGAATGGGTTGCAGGCTATCGGGATACTAATGGATTTCAAAATGTATAGCTTGGAGGAGAGAAAAGAAAGGATGTGATAGAAACATTTAACTACATAAAGGTACGGAAAAGGAGAAATGTTAGGACAATAGTTAATAACCAAAAACTATCAGAGTGAGAGGCTTAGGTAAAATGTAAAGAAGTTTATGTTTGTATAACTTGTTTTGTGTAATCTTTTTTTGTTTCTTCATTTTTTGTTGTTTATTAAAATTTAAAAAAAATAAAATAAAAAAAAAAACAAACATTTTCCTACCCTGAGTGAGTGGATGATGATAAGTAAAATAACCTCCCTGCAGAAGTGGTTGAGGGTAAAACAGCGAGGGCTCTTAAACACGCATGGGATAGGCTTTTGGTGGAAAAAAAGACCAAAGAAAGATTAAGGCTTGAGAGTTGATGGTTATTGCTGATATGTTAAAACGATGATGTTCAGCATAAAACCATAAAACCTGTACAGCTACAAACAAGAGAGAAAAAAATCAGGACCCTCCTATCCTTGTCTACCGGTATGTCTTATGTATTTTATTGTTAAATTTTACATTGTCAATTATAATACTGCTACTTCCCACTGCCCCCCTATTGTAATAGGACCATGGAATCTGTATACGCAGTGTGTCGATGGTACCATTCGAGGTTTGTGACCTGCAGAAAGTCACTGAAGGTCCTGTTGTCCTGCTGCAGGGGTACATGGGCTAAATGGGGTGCTGCATAAAGAGCAATTCTCAATTGACAAGTAGTAAAGTGCTTTAATAAAACTAATCATACACGGGTTTACTACTACTATTTATACACAATAACCAGAGCTACTTGAAACAATTAATGTTGCACTTGGGAAATGCTGTGTAGTCATTAAGAACCATAACTACATACTACTTCATGATACTGCTATACATACATCCTGAATAAAAGCAAGAAGATTTATGGTGCCCTGTATGCACAAATTAGCTTAAAACACCCACTGAACACCTCCACACTCTATCATGGGAAATATATTTACCAGATTAACTAGGACTTGAGCCTGATGTTCTGCTTTGAAACTCTTTAATGCCTCGTGGCTTCATAAAATAATTACAAAGTATAGGTGATTAGCTAGCCGGTGATACCACATGAGCTGAGGCAGAGATAAGCCAGACCTGGGCTCAGCTCATGGAGTTCGAGCCAAGCTCATCTGCAACATAAAGAAGATCAATGTTAACATCCATATGGACTCTCTTGTCAATAATTAGCAGAACAGAAGTCAGTTCAACCTTGGCTTGCATCCCCCCACTCTAGATGAGCTGGGCCATCCCATATATCGGCCCAACTATAACCATAAACTGAGAACTTTCAAGGGTGGGTTACCAAGAGCTCTTCTTCTTCTTGGGGGTGGCTTTAAACAGATGTTTAAACAGCAACTGGATGGATACCTGGAAAAACATAATATTCTGGGATATAATCTTTAATTATGGGGAAACAGCTTATTGATCCAAGGAGAAATCTGCCATTTTGGGGTCAAGAAGGATTTTTTCCCCCTGGTTCTTGGGGGTGGCTTTGCATTGCAGAAGCCCAAACACTGGTCCACTGCCCAAAGAAATAGGACACTGATCCGGAAATCAAATCAGAGACTTCAGGTCAAAACAAAAGTGTTTACAGATATGGCTATAAAAACAATTAGGATATTTTTTAATTTGTATCCCAGCGCCCAAATTCTTATTGAAATTAGTAGTACCACTAGACAGCCTGGAGAATTCCATGCAACGTATCCAATTTTGTATATCAAAATGTACACTTGCTATATTCCCATTAAGGGAACTAATTTAAAAGAAAAGAGAACATTAGTAAATAACCTGTTTTCTAACAAGTTCTCAAATGCTGCATGTGTCTGTCTATGGCTCTCATGACCGGATTAAAGAATAATTTCTGCCATATACCCCTGCTCTCACTGCAGGGTGGAAAGATAAGGAATACTCACTATTCTGGTTTTAAAGAAAATGGTGGTGTTTAAACCCAATTTTCTAACACGAGTCCAAATTGCAGTAAATAACCCCAATTTTGCCATTTTAAGCATTCTCACAGGTTGCTGGGAATATGAAATGTGTTTATGATACTCATGAAGTAAAAGGAATGGAGCACTATAGTTATGAAGAAAGGTTAACAGATTTAAATCTGTTTGGTTTAGAAAAACGTCGCCTCAGAGGGGATATGATAACGTTCTATAAATATATTTGGGGCCAATACAAACCATCGTGTGGAAATCTGTTCATAAACAGGACTATGCATAGGACTCGTGGTCATGCGTTCAGACTGGAAGAAACAAGATTTAGTCTAAGGCAGAGGAAAGGGTTTTTTACAGTGAGGACAATAAGGATGTGGAATTCTCTGCCTGCAGAGGTAGTTTTATCAGAGTCTGTACAGACGTTTAAACTGCAACGGGTTAATAGATGGAATAACATAATATTCGGGGATATAATCTTTAATTATGGGGAAACAGCTTATTGATCCAAGGAGAAATCTGACTGCCATTTTGGGATCAAGAAGGAATTTTTTCCCTGGTTTGTGCAAAATTGGAAAGAGCGAAGCCGGGGTTTTTTGCCTTCTTTTGGATCAACAGCAACAAATTAACTGATATAGGAAAGGCTGAACTTTTTCAGCCTATATAACTATGTAACTATGAAAAAGACCCATTCATTTTAAACTGATCAGGAAAAAGCATTTAACTTTGTTGCATATTTTTTTCAGTTTTTTTTTTAAAAAAACAGTATAATGTATACAGTGTCTTTTATACAGTTTCTAAACTACATAATTTGCAGCTATTCTAAACGCAGAATTCACCAGCCATTATAACGGAGCCTTCTCCCATTAACTATTTATTATATATATATCTTGTAGTGATCCCTCCAAAGACTCTTGAGCACTCTATCCACAGTATAGGCCAACAGTGCTATTTTATTATTAAAAATCTTCTTTCTTTTGATAGTTAATGTGCCTTTTGATTCTTTTGAGTTAGAATTGAGACACACATTGACATAAGTCACATTATGATGTCACAGGATTCTGTCCTCACAGTTGTGGGTATAGCATTCCTTCCCTACTTGTGGATTCACAGTGATGAACAGTTATTACAGACAAAGTTGTACATTATAATTATGTTTCAGGGCCAGCTCTTGACCAAATAGCTCCCTAGGAAAGAAGGCCTCTACATGCACACTCCACGTGTTTTCATTTGTTTAAAATGCCAGTGTTGGTATAGATCTCTTGTGAACGTCCCCATACATCGTGGTGGCTTCTGTTACACCCCTGACAGGTACCAGATTGACTTCTACACTTTCTAGGGTGACTGTTGGCACCCCTTAATGTTTACTCACGCTCCACTGTAATGACGATGACTCAAGTCAGATAAAGTTATATATGGACACACAATTAGGGCCTGCTCATCCATGTTAGTATGGGGGGGGGTAAACTATGTTGTCTTGCAAACTCTCTATGTGTGTCTGGGATATTACAGCTGGTTACTTGGTCTTCAGGGAAGTTTCTCATCTCCTTGTGAAGGGATGATTTCCCCCGTACTACCCATTTACTTTCCATCTCCACTTTGGCAATATCCTATGTATGGCTAACAAACCCTTGTTTAGGCCAATCCTCCCCCTTCAGATACCATATGGAGACAGAGTTGGAGATGTTCCCATCCAGCATACCTAAGAAGTCCCTAGACATACCTGGGAACTTTCTAGGGTAAGTCATCCAGAGCTCTCTGGGGCTAGACAACCTTTAATGGAAGGAAAAGGGGCATGGACCAGGTGGATATGGGTGGAGAGTGGGCATGGGCACTCACCGCTCCCCAGCCCAGAGAAAGAAGCTGACCTGGATAGCGAGGGAAGCAGTGCTTCCCCCCGAGACTGGTTCAGTGTGTCCAACCCAGATAGGTCCCAGCTATGTCCCAGGTCAGGTGTTGGGTACGTTCATGCATAGCCCAAATTAGTTGGTGGTGCCCACTGTCTACTTGTTTCTAGGGGCCCTTTGCATAACTCTCGTTGCCCAATAGTTAAATCATGAGTATGTCTGTCATTCGGTTTTATTAAACAAAATATTGATAAGTAATAATAATACATCTTATAAAATATACATGTCCATTTAAAAAGTATATAAAATACATGTTATTATTCGAATACGCCCTCGAGTGCATATTATTTTGTGTAATGTTTCAACATTACCTCTTTAATTGCCCAATCCTGCATTAGAGATTAAATATTAAATTCGTTTCTATATTTCAATCACTTAAGCACTGAATTGTAGAGTAGCAGATGCTTTATGTTGGAAACGGTACAGAGAAATATTTGCTAAGTGATACCAAGTTAGTGGGAGCAAAGCAAAATGAGAAAAAAACCCCATCTCCTTCGATGTGAAATCATATTAAAATAAATAGAGGTTTTTTGGTTAGATCCATTTTATGCTCTGATAAGATTGGATTTGGACTGTGTTACCAATCTTTCAGCATGAGAGAGAATAATTGTATAGATGTAAACGCTAGTTACTTGCTAGAAATTCTATTTACAGTAATAAATGTGCGCTTACAGACTGAAGGACATCTGAGCGTGTGTCAAAGAGTTTGAAAGGAAAGCAAAAGCCAGGTCTAAAGCATAATTCTTTTGTTAGATCCCTGTCTTTCCGTATCAGGCTATACGGTCCTTTTTGGGAAATTCAAACCTCATTGTACAGCCCCACAGAATATGATGCCGCTAGATAAGTCAACAAAGGAATCTTTTAGGTTGGTGTTGGGATAAAGTCTGTGTTGGAGCAAAGGAGCATCACCCAAAGTTTCCCCAGAGGTTTAAGGTTGCTGGTTAATAAAGGATATTTAAAACAAGGATATCATGGGCAAAATAAGACTTTGATAGAAGGTTGAAGATCATGAGTTCATTATAAAACAAATGTAGCATGTATGTTGCTTAACTGCTAAATAGTTGACAGAAGGGATTGTTAAATTTCTCTCTCCCTATCCCCCTCCTCTCTCCATATGCCCAGCTCCACTCTCCCTATTCTCTCTCTCTCTCTCTCTCTCTCTCTCTCTCTCTCTCTCTCATTTAAGTTCATTTTGTAGAAGTATAAATGTTTGTAGGAATAGCAGGCATCATAGTTACATCACTTTCCAGGATCCACGAGTATCTAGTACCCTTGGAACAGATTAGTAGGTGACACCTGATTTGTAGAAATGGATGCCAGCTATCATAAGGGTAAAGCTTTGTGCTCAACATTACCTTAAATACCGATGCATGATTTTCAAGGATAGAAACTTAAACACAGGGTCAGTTGGGGGCTGGACTTATTAAATATTGGAGCACCAAGAAGGAGAAGGCTTTTTTTCAACATAGTAGGGCTCTTTGGGGGATTAACATGGGGGCCATGACCTAAATTGATACTTGGACTGAAATTTGTGATGTGGCCCTGTTGATACACCTTTCATACTAGAAAGGTGTGTTAAGAGAAGAATAAATGCACGCTAGACCTTGATGTGCTGATGTATTCATTTTTCATAAAAAAATATTAGAAGTACAATTCACCATAAAGGAAAGTCACCTTCAATATGTACCACAAAACCAGAAAATGCATTAGCAGTTTGGTTTAACACTTGTGTGCGACCTTCCCGGCTGACACATTCCACGAGAAATCTTAACGCAAACTTCTGTGTTCACTGAAGCTCTTTGTGACTGAAGGACTGAAAAGCCAGTTTTCCTGCCCAAATAAGCAAAATATACCACAAAAATTAACTTTCATTTCTACTACTTGTTGCAAATCTCTGCACCTTTCAAATGTACCGTAAGCATCACTTTGCAACATATATGATTAGGATTACAAATGACATATTACAGCATTCGCCTAGAATACTCTTTCCCAATGGTGCATTATCCTTCAGTTTCCTTCCTACTAAATATTGAGCTGCTTCATGTCCATGGACTTGACCACTATGCCCCGCTGAACTCTCTTCCTAGCAGCTATAAATGTGAAAACGCTCCTGAAAAATCTCTCTTCAATGAATTACGTTTACATAGCCCATGTCTTAACTGAGATCAAACTTGCCGGAGCACAAAATACACATACACCCTTCTTAAACAGCCAAATACACAGGGAGAACTCGGAGACTGCCCTAGCCATCCCGTCTCTCCTTTTCCAAATATTTAACAGGCTTTGCGCTTGGATAAATCTTATTAATCTCAACATCTGGCCCTGTAATAGCTAGTATCTGGATTCTTACACGGCCCATGTGATTTGAGTTTGTATGGTCTTGTGATAGACCTCTATCTTCATGGCTGTGACATGCAACTTGTTATTCCTGGAAACATAACACCGCAGTGTGGAATTTGTCAGTATTTTATAAATACACATGAATATTGGAAATGTGTGGTTAGGTTGGTTGGCTTTGGTGGTTTGTATGTATAGGAAGGAAAGTTACAAGAAGACCCGATATGTGCAGTTTCTGGACCAGTAAGAACAGCAATGTGCCATGTCTATTGGTGGATATTGTGCATTGCTTAGAGTACCTCAGGACACATTAATTTTTTTATTAGATTAAATTATGATATTGAGGATTTCACAGGTCTTTTACTAGTGATTCTTGCATGGTAACAATGCTTTAAAGGAACAATTACTTTAGTTTTTTGAATTCTTTGAATCTGGCGGCCCTATGGACTCCTCTTCTAGAATCCTTGCTGCTAAAGGAGAAAGCATCAGGATCACACAACAGTATACCCAGTGGGGCAACTGGTAAAATAAAAGCATTCTGTTTCTAACACTGCCTCCCTGGTGCCAAGAAAAATATATGGCCACATCACCTCATTAAAACACCTCTAAAAGGAGAGGTATCAAGAGAGTTTGCATGAGAGCTGTGGTTTCAGCTCTCTTGCTTCACTATTCATTATGGAGGTCCAACAGTGGCACATTTCTCCAGCAAGATGGGTCGAGTTGGTCCTCTATAATGGGTGAGGAGACTCTGAACAAATCTTGCAGACATTACACAGAGCCGCAAAAGGGTTCATGCAGCAAAAGGGTTGACCCTGTATAATGAATAGAGAAGTCAAGGACATGCCACCACAACTCTCTTTCAATCTCTCCCTTAAGTGAATGAACCCTCTTAACTACAACATGCCACAGAAACATTTAGATCCAGTTAACCTCTTCAACTGATCGCTGAAATAAAAATCAGGTATACCAACCATTTTAGTACATAACATAAACCACTAGATTTCACAGAGGTCGATACAAATGCACACATCAGTAAAGAGAAAAAAACTAACCAAAGCAAAGACAAACGGTCGGTTGAGCATAATCACAACATATTCTCAAATATTTTAAGAAAACCGCACTTTATCTTGACAGGAGGGGACAGATGTTTTTTGTTGTTGTTGCCATAGGAGAAACTATAAAATACTGGGGTCTTAACTCCCTCACTGCACTATATATTGTCCTCTGCAATCTGATTCCTGACATGCTGCAGTTTCTGTAATATGTATCTCTACCACTAGTGGTCGCTGTTTCATAGACTTTAATTTATTATCTACCCTATCCAAATAAGACACAGCATACATAAACATTGAGCTTTATTCACTAAAGAGAAAGTGGGTAGAATAGTTGTGGCTTTAACTCTCTCTCACTGTTTCATTATGAAAGAGCAACATTAGCATGTTTCTCCAGAGGAAAGGGCTGAGTTGGCCCTGTATAATGCATATTTAAAAGTGTAAGGATAAATTGAAGGAATCTCACCGATGTAACTGTACATTACACAGGGCCAGCCAAGCTCTTCCTGCAGCAGAAGCTCACTAGGGCTGGCTCGTCATAACGTATAGTGAATGAGCTGAAACACAACTCTTGTGCAGCTATCTCTCTTGTCAACTATCTCTTTAGTTAATAAACTCCACTGAGATGTGATGTATCATGGATAATTCCACTTGTGACGTCAGGGCTATTGGGGAACTGGGAACTCTCCGGGTAAACACCGAATCCTCCGGGTCCCAGGAGCGGGGTCTTGACAGGCCCCACGTCCCGCCCAGTTCCCCTCCAAATGGTGGTGTTTCCCACTGATGTCAGCGAGAACGCCTCTTGACATCAGTGAGAACTCCTCAACGTCAGTGGGCAGTCCTGGCTGCGTCCCGCAAGGGCAGAAGGAGCCAAGAAGTTCCCAGGTATGGTTACTGGGCATCTAACATATTTGTTTCAGAGAAGAGGCTAGCACAATATATAGGTGAAATGCTAAGCAGGTCCAGGGGACTGCAGCCCTTCTTGTGCATAACAGGGAGCCTCAGTGCAATGCCACCACTCAATGGGCCAGTTAAAAGAGAGATCCCTGGCCACCCTAACCAGCCCATTAACACTATGGAGGACTGAGCCAAGTATCCTTCCGTGCTGCACTTCCTTATGGCGTCACACAAATGCCACAAGTATGGACAGTGGCGTGGAGGGGGGGGCTGCTATACAGTGACCCTTTTTCATTCTTGTCAATTAGGAAAACTTTCCTCTAACCCTTAAAGCAAACCTCATTCATGTCAATTTCTTTAACAGTTTTAAACATCAGAACGGTTTAGTGCCCCACAGAAATATAATGGCACTTTATAGATCACTAAATGATAATAAGAACCACTGTCACGCTCAGGAAAATGGTTTATGCACATTAGGCAGGTAAAGCTAGAGTAAACTCGTAATCTTGAAATCGTGAGCCAATTTAGCAGATAATATAGATGGTTTTTTATTCTGGATGCTTTTTTTTTGCAGGATATTCCATGTTTTCAGATTCAATTTACAGAGTCCAGCTAAACCTCCAATCCCTTAAACAAGTCACTGGAGATTTCAGTCATTAGAACTTGGCAGAATCATCATGAAACACAATAAACATTCTGTTTACTGGCTGCCGCTCGCTGGTCCGGCTTGAGTTTGGCCGAGCTTTAGACCCAAGATTGTGTTAACATTTGAGGTTTGAAGAATACACCCAGAAGTCACGCAGACTCTGAGATGGGATGTTCTCTAATTCCTACGGATACCAGTGGGAAAAGAAACTCTAGCGAAATTATCGGACCCACACCCCCTGTTTGGGAGGACAGCGAGGAATTGCTTTGCAGCGCGATACAATTTACGGCTGGCAGCCAATGGATCTCACTTAGGTCATGGCTAAAATGCTGTTTGGTTGCTAACAAATTGGAGCAAGTCGCAGTTTGCCTTCGTTTCTTTCAATTATTCGGAGCCGATCTTCCAAAGATGTCTGCAACCCAAAGCCCAATAAGGCAACCGTGTCTACCGTAAACAAAATGATCAGGCTTCTGGACGGGGCAGACACATCTCTAAGCAACCTTACTGCTATGATGACAAATGGTAAGAAAAATGGGGAGCTAACGCAAAAAGGAATAAAAACAGTGGTGTAGAATGTCAAACAATATGGCAATAGTGTGATGTGTGTAGAATGTTCCGCTCACAAACAGACTTGTGTAAACAAGCTCATCGTAAAAAGCAATTGCTTCCGCGGTGTCTAAAAAGAAAAAAAAGAAACATCAATGGCACAGAGCTCCTCACAACAAAAAAAAAAGTCCAGAGCTCTTCCAGGAGTGACGGCACGTAAGGTGGGATGGTGCGTGCAAAAAACGGCTTCCATAAAGTGCAGGAGCCGATAAAGGAACGATTGTAAGCTTGCGAGCCGGGCTCTCTCCACCTGATGTATCGCTTTGTCTTAGTCTGTCAGTTCTCGTCTCGTCAGACCCCTTGAATATTTGTATTGTATTAAGCGCTGCGTAAACTGTTGGCGCTATATAAATAAAAGATAATATAATAATAAATAATGTGTTAACGTAAGGCAGTAATAATCAGATCCTATATCCTCTCTGTTTAAGGACTGCCTGCTTGATAACAGTTGCTTACATGTCAGGAAGCAGGCGGGAGGTTTAGATAAATACTCCGATGCCCACGAGAGGTAGGCATCTGTAGGGTCCTAGCGGATTTTGCGCAGACTATTTAACCATTTAAAAGCAAGAAGCTCTACAAACCATGGATCTAAGGCCAGGCCAGGATTGCTTGCTGGGAATCTATTAACCAATAAAAGACACGGCACTTTGCACTGAATGCGATTAGCGCGTCCGCGTCATACGCTCTGTATAATCATCTCCTGCGTAGAAAGCAGGGTTAGAATAATGCCTGCAAATAGAAACATTTGAATTCGGCGGCGGATAAGAGCCATTGGGCTTTTTTTCCTGCTATAAAGACTCAATTTCTTCATCAGTCCTTGGACTCATCTTGCATGTAAGAATTCCTTTGCTGCAACTGCCTCTACCACCTCTGATGGGCGGCTGTTCCACTTTTTGATGAGCGGCTGCCTGTGCGATGTGCACTGTAAGGAAGGCCACGCACTCGCTGTGCCCCTGTATTTCTGTCTGTACAGAAGGTTCGCCTCAGCCGAGCTCCCACCACAGCGAGAAACTCACACACAGCCAGCAGAGCGAGCTGCATTGGGGGTGGGCGGGGCTCCGTGAATGACAGGCCTTTCTTCCAATGAAACTCCCCCAAATTCCAGTTCCAATATAAACATCCAGCTCTGCCCGCTATATCGATGTGGGAAGCAGGAGAGGGGGATCGTTGTTCGCGCGTCTGCCTATCGCAAGCCGTCCGAGCTCTGCGGAGTAGCTCGGCTATTACGGCTGGGACACTGTGTGGCTACACGGAGCGAGAGCCCGGACTTCTCCTCTGGGGCAAAAGTGGATGTTTTCTGGGCGTGAGGTGGCAGCAAGTCCCGGGGGCGTCGGGTTGATCCGCACGGAGGGGGCGCTCGCAGCCCGGCCGGATTGTGCGTTCCATTGTTAGGATCCGGAGCGAAGTTTAAGCGTTCCGTGCCCCGGGAATTCGGAGACTGTTGATTTCCTTTGGCCGGGAGGTGGGATCGCGCGTCACGACCCCCGCATCATGGCATGCAGTCAGTAGAAGTCGGAGAGGAAGCCGCCGGGTTGCTGGGAGATGCACGGCTGGAGCCGCTTTCGGTGCCCCGGGAGTGACCCGCGACGGGTTAAATGGAGTCTGCCCTCAGTATGATCCTCAACTCCCCAAACTTTGCTCATCGCCTCCTATGCTGCAGCCGGAGGGGGGCTGCGAGCAACAGCGTCTCCGGATAATCGCCTCTCCCGTCCCCGCTCTAGCCGCTGGCTCGTTCTCCGTAGCCCAGGATGAAGGTGTTCCGCAGGAAGGCGATCATCCTCTGCCTGGGCTACATCCTGCTGCTGGTGCTCACCATGCTGAACCTGATGGACAAATGGCACAAGGAACCCCAGCAGTGCAACGACCAAGTGCGGTACACGCCGTACCAGACCCGCTCCGACATCCGCTACCTCTACCGACCCTCCCCGCCTAGGAAGCGGCAGCTGGTCTACGTGTTCACCACCTGGCGGTCCGGCTCGTCCTTCTTCGGGGAACTCTTCAACCAGAACCCCGACGTGTTTTTCCTGTACGAGCCGGTGTGGCATGTGTGGCAGAAACTGTACCCGGGGGATGCCATGTCTCTTCAGGGGGCTGCCCGCGATCTCCTGAGTGCCCTCTACCGGTGTGACCTGTCCGCCCTGCAGCTCTACAACACGGCGGGCGCTAAAAACATCAGCACCCTGGGCATCTTCGGCGCAGCCACCAATAAAGTCATCTGCTCTTCCCCCATCTGCTCGGCCTACAAGAAGGACGTAGTGGGGCTGGTGGACGACAAGGTGTGCAAGAAATGCCCCCCGCAGAGCCTGAGCATGCTGGAGGAAGAGTGCCACAAGTACAACACCATAGTCATCAAGGGGGTGAGGATCTTTGACATCAACGTGCTGGCCCCATTGATGGTAGATCCTTCCTTGGACCTGAAGGTCATACATTTAGTCCGGGATCCCCGGGCCGTGGCCAGTTCCCGTATAAAGTCCAGGCATGGCTTGATCAGAGAGAGCCTGCAGGTGGTCCGTAGCAGAGATCCGCGGATCCGCAGGGTTCCCTTTATAGATCCCGGGCACAAGCTGAACAAGAAGGACGGCTCTGACTATCATGCTATAGGTGCCATGGAGGTTATCTGCAGCAGTATGGGGAAGACCCTGAGGACTGCCCTCAACCCACCGAGCTGGCTCAAGGGTAACTACATGGTGGTGAGGTACGAGGATCTGGTGGTGGATCCCATTAAGACTTTGAGACAGGTTTATGGCTTTGTAAATCTCTCGGTGAGTCCAGACATCGAGAAATTCTCTCTGAACATGACCAGTGGCTCGGGCTACTCCTCCAAGCCTTTCGTGGTGTCCGCTCGCAATGCCACCCAGGCTGTGAGCGCCTGGAGGACACTACTTACCTTCCTGCAGATCAGGCAGGTGGAAGAGTACTGCCAGGTGCCCATGAACATCTTGGGCTATGAAACTGTCAGAAGTCAAGAAGAAGTCAAGGATCTTGGCAAATCCTTACTTAGCAAACCCATGTTGTGACAACTTTGAGTCAAAAGATGCATTGCCTGCAAAAAACAAAAAACAACCCCACCAACTTCATTGCTTCCTTACTGGTAACTCACCTGTCTATCACTGCAATTTAGCTCTTCTAGTCTTCTGATCCACCAAGACAGTTTGAAGGGAATCTGGAAGCTTTCCATGTGTCTTATGATAGTCTACTCTAGTGCATATGGTGCCCATAGAAAAAAATATGTTCCAAGTGCAACTGTGTTTACTGGTTGAAGACCATTGTGGAAGGAAAAGGGCATTAAGATGCACTGTTCTCCAGGTCAATACTGGGGATGGAAAGCACCAACATTCTGGTTTGTAAGAAATGTGACCCCTTGTTGAGTTTACAATGTTGGTTAGCAAGCACTCTATAAACATACTCATTGCATATGGCATGAGCACCCCAAAGGGCAATGCCATATGGAGCAAAAAGCCCAATGGGAGGATATGCCTAAATGTTTAAAGTGCTTAATAAAATGAATAATTTATGTTCATTTCTAATGTGTTGGCTAATGATTATTTTTGTACTTTTTTGGATTTACTAATGTTTTCATGTTAAAGAGTTGGTTTCCTTGTGCGCTGTTAACATCCTAAATTCGTTTCTTAATCTGGAGCTGCAGCTGCTTCTTTTCCTATTAAATGTAAGTGACAGCTATAAGTAGTAAAGGAACTGCTTGCGGCAGATTGGTTGATTAATAAAATCCCTGACTTTAACTCTTAAAATGCCTGCCAATTTCCGGCATAAACAAGAGGATACATGCTAAGCCATAGATTCACCCAGATAGTTCTAATATTTGAATGAAATGTACATTTTTGGCATATCCCCTGGCATTTAACTTTGTGTTCTAGTTGCCTATTTGGTGTTGGAAGGTGGCAGATTGATTATAATTGTGACTGTACACATACACTGTTCTTGGCTCCTTGAAGAAACCTCTATGCATCCTTACATTTGTACATATAGGCGTATGTGCACAAGAATCCATTTACTTTCATTTTTTTTTCCACCCAGTTTTTAAAACAAGTTGCTTTAATGCAATTTCAGTGCCCCTCCTTCTTCGTGCCTTCAGCTAAATTCCTCCATAGAGCCAAATGTCTTGGCTCCCAAAACTGTCTGTCGTCTCCTAATAATCAAGATTATAGCTGGAAAATGTTCGCCAACCACAATATGTCCCTAGTTTTCATGTTTGTCTAGAGGCTGATTGGTACCCTCTTTATGGTGTTCCTAGTGGTAGGTTACAGTTCAGAACAGTTTCAGTGATATACTGTAGACGTTTTGGTGCAGAATAATGCTTTTTGTTTTGTTTGGACATATGCTAATATGCATATTTTTCTTATTTTTTATATATTTTTTTTCTTCTGTCTCAAACCTGTTGTAGGGCCACATAACTTCTCTTAAGTTGTTTAGGAAAGCTTTAGTACAGAACTGTTGTATTACTGTAGGGCAGACTCCTGTTAGGTTGTGCGATATCAGGATTTCAATGAACTGCCATTTAATAATTTCAGAAAATATATATTTTTTTTAATAAGTTGTGGCATCACATTACAAAAATAAAAACTTTAATATATATATTCTAATACAATCACTAAGATTTTCTTATATTTGACATTTATTGGTATTTAAAAAAAAAAAAAAATACCCCAAAAGGAAATGTTAGGGTTTTTTTTTTTAATGTTTTGTGCCAGTTTCATCTTGTCTTCCTGACACAGGCCGGAATGCAGTGGTTTACAATTATTCCATTTGTGGTAACGTGTAACACACCCACACACGCTTTCTCATACAATCTGGTATGGAGACTTCTGTATTGGAGGCGAGTGCGGTGTTGTAAGTACCGTATATCTGCACTCACAGCATACAGAATGTGAGCTGTATGTCCGGGTGTATGTTTCTGCACTACACAGCATGCAGTCCATTAAAAGGTGTTTGTATGTTCAAATCTGCTTGAATTAGTGGTGTGGGAAGATAACTAGCATTTAGGCCATGGTTAAATCAGGAATATCCCCACCAAAAAAAAAAGTTGAGTAAAATAACAGGATTTTTGTAAAGTTAACTCTGCGGTTTGTGGTCTAAAGCCTGAATGCCGAAGGAACCTTCCATCCGTACGACATTACATCTTATTGCCCAAAGCCACAGTCAATTTGTGTTAAGAATGGGCTGCAAATATTTTCATTTTACTGATGCCATCATTACAACTGATTGCTGACATCACACGCTGAGCCGTATCCTTTTATTAATATAATGTAGGTGGACGCGTTGCAACGCTATATAGAATGGTGTTAATCCAGTGATCAGGAAAACAGTTCAGGGTAATATGAAATCCTTTTCTCAGTATTCCATGTTAATTTAATAGATCTTACAATAGTGGAAGTTTCCTTCATATGTGTGTATATGTAGCTCTGTATTTATTTTATTATTCCACTGGTTTCTTTTCATCAGTAAATTCTTGTACATGCTCAGTGAAACTCCTGCTCTGGTCAATGGCCTCTAAGCTTACATTAAAATCAGGTGTTTTTTTATTTTTTATGCAGGCCTGTGTATGGCCGCTGCTGCTGCCGCCATATGTAATATTTAATAATATAGGGGTGCAATGTTGTAGCAAAGCGTGTGACATTGTTTGTGTTTGACAATAGCAGGAAATGTAGTAATGATTACAGATTCTTTTCAAGGGTTCAACTTTCCATTGTTTTGTAATAAGTAATATTTGGGGCCCCATCAGTCTCACTCTCACGGGGCTGACTGCAGCTTATACTGAGCGCCTTGAGAAGGAGTGACTCGGCCAATCAGGTGCATTGAGAAGTCTATACTGATTGGTTGGGAGTATGACTGTAAAGGGTTCTTTTGTGTATTTTTTTTTTAATTATATATAAAAAATGACACAACACAAAATGGAAGGAGACTGTCTCCTTGAGCGGACCCCCAGGACCACCGTGCCCCTTCCAACTGTATTGAATGGTTGTACCTCCCCGATGGCGGCCCTGCGGAGCATGTGCGGATTACACTCGTGCCTGCTGGTTTTGTTGGGAAGTCAGCCAGGCTTACACGAGACAGAATCCCTAGTTTCTAACACCGGTAACTAAACAACGGATGCCCTGATTTGCTTGCAGTCAAACGCTGTCAAAATAGACTTCAACATACATAAAACAGACCATTTTTATTGAAAATGAGCGATTACGAGACTGCTTCCTAAACCACCACTCTGTGACTTTGTTGTTTGGGGAAACTTACAGCATTCCTTATTTAACATTATAATGTTATAGGTGGGACTAACCCAAAGCGTCCAGCAACGTGGATGATATTCCCATAAAACAGAAGTTTTTGGGGGTTTTTCTATTTTTATTTAATTTATATGAAGCCTAGGGCTCATGTGCTGTAAATAGAGTCTAGGAAATGTAAATAGTTAATCTTCACTAATTTACCAGCAAACAAAACTGTTGAAATCTGAAGTTAGTCATTCCTTTCAGCCCCCGGAGTTTAACCCCTCTTTTTGGGGGGCCCTGCTTAATTTGCTTGGATTGTGGTACGATTGCCTCAGATTCTTACACTTCTTGTTTTTGTTTTTTTACATCTTTCCTTTTTGCATTTGCATGAGATAATTAATGCACAGTTTCACTGTTCTGCTTAAATTCTCTAATGATGTAATTCAAGGCTAATTTAATGCATTTCCACTAGGAGATGTTTGTGTTTGAATTGGCACAAAACGGTTGAACAAATGTTTTCTTTTTTCGCTAAACATATTCAAAAGACTAAAATAAGCAGAAAAAAAGATTGCTTTGCTAGAAGCGATGCCATAGAATTACAGGCGCTCTTCCACCAACGCAAGACGGGGCGGCAGCAAAAAAAAAAATAAGCTGTATTAAATATTGTATCCGTATAAAATGACAGATTCTAGCGTTTCCAGCAAACACACAGTATGAACTAAGATGGATAAAAGAGGTGGACTGATTATTCTGCATTAAAATTCCACTTTTTTACAATTAGTAAATAAAAGCAAAACGCGCTGCTGCATGGCAGGGTCAGCTTTTCCATACGACAGCAAGCGCTGAATGCCATAGGTGACAATTAGCAGGAGTGTTTTTTGAGTCATGATATACCAAATCGCAATGGATTTCGTAAACTGAGTGAAAGGAATAAAAAATTAAAGCTACATTCATGGGTGACTGGGCTATAAGCCCTGAGGGTAATGTTATATACATAAATATATATAAATATATGGGAATAGACCACACAATAAAAGCACACAATTGAGTTTTTGTATAATGTTTGGAGGTAGCCGCATGTTAGCAATTTGTATGTGTTATCTTAGCCCAGTATACTAGACGTACATCCTGACTTCTTATTAAAGTGCTTATGTAAAGAATAGAATGACTTAGTCTTAATCCCGCAGCAGGATAGACTGACTAAAGAAAGTCTATGTATGAAGGAACTTCACGGCGCTGCCATAAAGCATCAGCTCAGTGTGGTGGTTGGGCAGGGAAAGTCCCCACACATTTCACGACAGAAGACAATGGCAGCTTCCAGGTCTAAAGGAAGTTTAGTGGAACATTGTGAGAGAAAATCAAGTTTTTGGCAATTCTACCTGACATTACTATACACATCAGTGGATTTTATGCTGAAGGAGAACACATCATAAAATATTTAGTGTGTTGTCACTCTCATTTTGTGTGTACAACTACTCTCATATGTTATGCACCAACCACATGCTGTTGAGAGCAGCAAATCTTACTTTCAGACTCAATCTGACATGGAACACGTTAACCCTGCTGCTTATCTGGCTTACATGGGGTTGTCATAATACAAAAAGAATAAAATATGTGTGAAGCTAGATTGTCTCTTTTAAAGTGTGAGATGAACTACATCCCTTCTCTCCACTTTCAGTCTGCATTATGAGGTTGTCACCTTTTTTATTAAGTCTATAATGTAATATAATGAAATACCAGGTCCCCAATCATTTTCTGAGCTGCACTCCCCCATAAGAGGATACACAGCCCCTTTTATTCCTACTCTGGTCAAGACTACTGGGGAGCAATTGAATTCTCCAAGGGAGAGAAGGTGGCCAAAAAACACATCCTACCCCCCCCCCACACACACCAAAACCCATATCTTCAGGGACCAAATTCGCCTGTGACATCATTGTCACACAGGCACAAAAATAAACTAAATCCATGTGCTAGTGAAACCTGGGAAGAGAATCACAGAATTCATTAGTTGTGACTATGCTGTACTAGTTCTGACACTTTTTTCATTTCTACCAACCGTAACATCAAAATAAGTTTACTAAATACTGCTGTGTTTCCCTTAATCAAGACAGGGATGACACACTATACAGTATCCATCTATACAATTACTGAATATATCAGCAACGTTTGCATTCAATCCTCGTAGCCGTAAGGCTTATTCTAAATTTTAAGTATTCAAAATGTACTTTAAAAACTCAACAGGTGTACTTTATATTACAGGTGTACTTTATATTGTCTCAATTATTACTTTTAGTTTATCTGTCATTAAAATTCCTTTCACCTGCCTGAGAGATTGAAATAATAACTCACAATATGGTAATTTGATTTAAAATATACTATAATCACTCTCTCAATTCCATGGTGGATACAATACTGCCATGTTTTTTCCAATATACATCTCACTCTTAAAATCATTTATAGCAGTCATATCATTAAATCGGATCACTTTTTCAAACCCCATCCTCCTATTGTTAAGTCAACCTTTGTAAAGGTCAGTAAAAAGATATTTGAATAGATGTACTAGATATCAGATTCTGCCAAACGTTTTAGCTTCCGTAAGGTCCGTTACTTTAACACCTTGGGGGCCAGCTGTGGAGAAGATACACAGCAGCCGATGTTGACTCGGACGGCCTTCTATGTTTCTCCTACATGGTAGGTGGTACTTCGCTCCATCCAGTATGTGGTGGTTAAAAACAATGCATTTCATAGGATTTGATATCTGGAGTATCTCTTTAAGAAAGGGGGTACCATTACATAAGTTATGGTGGGTAAAGGTGATGGAAAGCCCTTCCACTAAAATTTAGGGGTATGTAGATGCATTATTAAACACTCATCTACAGACACCAGACATGCCAGAACGCTTGTTGTTCCCTCAGAAATCTCATGGTGGTGCCACAACCACAAAGGATTCTGGGTAGGCACATGCAAATAAGATCAATAATTATCACCTTTTGCCACTTTATACATGGATCCCTTGAAAGAAAAGGTGAGTGACGGGGAAGAGCACCATGGCGTCACTAGAAAGTTAAAAGACTGACTTAAATGAAAAAAGAGCTATTTGTGGAAGATGATAAAGGTAATAAGTACTCTGGAATCAACTGGGTCCAGTAGGCAATGGTAAATTTTTACTTGTTTGTGTCTGTATGTTAAGCTTCCCCAATCTTTCGATGTTATTATTCCACAATGCGGTGATATATTTCTCAACGGTATTGATTCATGACATAACAGTAGTCCTGGTGCAGCTCTCTGGACTGTAATTATTCAATGTTCATCCTCACCTTGATGGGTAAGCATAGAATCAGTGGAGACAGAAAGACTCATTGCCAAAGAGAGTAAAACAAACCCCAAAATGTTCTTTACCTATATAAATAGTAAAAATGAAAGCGTTGGCCCCTTAAAAAGTAATGAGGGAGAAGTTATAGACGGGGATCAGGAAAAAGCGAATCTATTAAATATATTCTTCTCTGCTGTATTCACAGAGGAAAATGAAATGCCAGGTAATATACAGCAGGATGAGATAAATGCCCCAGTACATGTCGCCTGTCTAACCCAGGAAGAAGTGCAGTGCCGCCTAAAAAAAATCAAAATAGACAAATCACCAGGTCCAGATGGCATTCACCCCCGCGTTCTAAGGGAGTTAAGTAATGTAATAGACAGACCCCTATTTCTAATATTCAAGGACTCTATAGTGACCGGGTCTGTTCCCCAGGACTGGCGCATAGCAAATGTTGTGCCAATATTCAAAAAGGGGACAAAAAGTGACCCGGGGAATTATAGGCCTGTTAGTTTAACTTCTGTTGTATGTAAACTGTTTGAGGGTTTCCTAAGAGATGCTATTTTGGAGAATCTCAATGAAAATAAATGTATGACTCCATATCAGCATGGGTTTACAAGGGATCGGTCCTGTCAAACTAACCTGATCAGCTTTTATGAGGAGGTGAGCTCAAGACTGGATCGGGGTGAATCGCTGGATGTCGTATATCTTGATTTTTCCAAAGCATTTGATACGGTGCCACATAAAAGGCTGGTACATAAAATGAGAATGCTTGGGCTGGGGCAGAATGTGTGTATGTGGGTAAGTAACTGGCTCAGTGATAGGAAACAGAGGGTGGTTATTAATGGTACATACTCTGAGTGGGTGACTGTTACTAGTGGGGTACCACAGGGGTCAGTTTTGGGTCCTATTCTTTTTAATATATTTATTAATGACCTTGTAGAGGGATTGTATAGTAAAGTATCAATCTTTGCAGACGATACTAAGCTCTGTAACGTGGTTAACACAATAGAGGACAGTGCACGATTACAAATGGATCTGCATAGGTTGGAGGCTTGGGCTGGGATGTGGCAGATGAGGTTCAACACAGATAAATGTAAGGTTATGCACATGGGGAAGAAAAATCCAGGCTGGGAATATGTATTAAATGGGAAAACACTGGGGACGACTGACATGGAAAAGGACTTAGGAGTCTTGGTTAACAGTAAATTTACCTGTAGCGACCAGTGTCGGGCAGCTGCTGCTAAGGCAAATAAAATCATGGGGTGCATCAAAAGAGGCATAGATGCCCAAGACAAGGAAATAATTCTACCGCTGTACAAGTCACTAGTCAGACCACACATGGAATACTGTGTACAGTACTGGGCACCAGTGTACAAGAAAGATATAGTGGAGCTGGAGAGGGTTCAAAGACGGGCAACCAGAGTAATAAGGGGAATGGGAGGACTACAGTACCCAGAAAGATTATCAGGTTTAGGGTTATTTAGTTTGGAAAAAAGATGGCTTAGGGGGGACTTAATAACTATGTATAAATATATAAGGGGGCAGTACAGAGATCACTCCCAGGACCTATTTCTTCCCAGGACTGTATCTATAACAAGGGGACATCCTCTACGGCTGGAGGAAAGAAGGTTTCTACACCAGCACAGACGGTAAGAGCGGTGAGACTATGGAAGTGGTAATGGTAAACTCAATAAAAGAGTTCAAAAGGAGCCTGGACGTGTTTCTTGAAAGCAATAATATTACAAGTTATGGATATTAGATTAATAGGGACAGAACGTTGATCCAGGGATTTATTCTGATTGCCATATTTGGAGTCGGGAAGGAATTTTCCCCCTGGTATGGGGCAATTGGCATCTGCTTCATAAGGGTTTTTTGCCTTCCTCTGGATCAACACAGTAGGGACTCAATAGGTATATAGGTTGAACTTGATGGACTTTGGTCTGTTTTCAACCTTATGAACTATGTTACTCTGTTACTATGTTAGAAACATATAATTTGCCAGCAGATGAGAACCATGCTGTCCATCTAGACTGTCTATTAGTCCTGCTGTAAAGACTTAAACCTGAAGGAGTCCTTGGTCCTGTGTGATTAAGGATGTTATTATCTTACTATATTAACCACTTCTTACCTCTCTTAATGATATAAAATTATTTAAAATAATCAGCATAACTGTTTTGGAATTGTTTCTTTATGCTAACCTCATACAACCTGTGGTCGAAGGTGGCATAGTAAGCATATCTACGGTAAGTGATTTTGTGTCCTAATGTTCCTTTTCTTGACACACAAGCTGCCTGGACCAATGAAACACAATCGGCAACAATAATAAGGGAGAGATAACTTAATTGAGTGGAATATCATTCAGATCCTGAATACATAAATAATGCCATGTTCATTTGTCAATGTACTTAAATGGGTTAATTTTGCGTATCACATTGAATTTTTGAGACACATTCCCTATAAAGGGAAACGTGTGTTTGCGTTCCTTGTGTACAGTGTCACACCCCCGCCAGAATAATTTCAGAGAAATAAAAACAGGTCCCTTACCGCCTTGCTTTAAGCCATTGTGTCTACAAAGAATATAAGGTAGAGACCTGTGGCTAAGTTAGAGTTAATAAACGATAACACTGGGTTAACAACGTGATCATCCAATACATCTAAAATTTTGTTATCCTTATGCCAAATGCTATAGATTTCAGCTTTAATTTGGTGATATACGATCCAACAATATTCTTCCCGCAAACTCTCTAACACCTGCGGGTGAGTCGGAAAAAATATGGTGCAACCGGCCCAGAGAATGCAATGGTTTAGAACATCTAAATTCAGTTAACCCTTAAGGTGAATGGAACTCTAGAGAGTTTCTTTTGCAAAAAAAGGACTCAGGTGACCCTTTGTAACTAATTGGTAAGACAAGCTCACCAATTTAATTATGCATCTTGCAGGAAAAACTGCAGGGTTTACAAGGTCGGTGCTTCATGATGCATAGCTAGGTTGCTGCGATAAAATGTTATTTTTAAAATAATATGCAAATTTGAGACTTCACAAAAGAGAAAGAAACTCTTAGACCGTGCAAATATTTTATACAAATTGTTGATAAATAGATTTGTTATTTGTAGTATTTTTTTGCTTTAGAACTTAATAGATAAAAACCACATAATAGGAAGATGAAACCCTGTAAGACAATGTATCTACTAATATATTCAGTTACTCTGTAAACTAATGTATTAATTGGCTGATGGAATTTCCATGTAATGTGCTGCATATGGTGGCTCGGTATAAAAGCACCATTTGTAAAAGAATCAGCTTTTAAGAAATAAATCTCTCTTGTATGCATGATTAATGTCAACTGAATGTTTTATGAAGTTGCCTGTATGTACAGCCAAAATAACATTTAGATCAAGCACATAAAACAAAAATATTGAACACGATGCTCTCAGAATAAATATTTTTATAGGTTTCCTTTTTATGTAAAGTGGAAGTTAAGCCAAACTTTGAAAGTTTTAGCTCTGTGCAGAAGAACTTGGCAACTTTAATTCATTCAGGGCCAGCCTAAGACATTGTGCTGCCTGGCTCCAAGGATGAAATGCTGCCCTCGCCACCACAACCACCAAAACTGTGCTCACATTCATTATGTTATATCATGGTTAATAATTTCACTCTCTCATGTCTTCCTAACGTCTCCACCAACTGCTTCTGGGCCCCTGTCTGTGTTCCAGCAGATCCGCTTCTTCTTTTGTCTCTTCTTGTTCTTTTGTCTTCTTTCTTTGTCCTTTTCTCCAAGTGTCTTTTTTTCTTTGTCCGCATCACTGTGAATCTGGCCTCCTGAATCCTCTATTTGGCACCTGCATTGGCCCTTTGCCCCCCAATAACTCACATACACACTGGCACACATTTTTACACACACACACATACACACTCAGGCCAGCACACATACTCCCTCTCACACATACCTACACCTACACATCAATGCGCACACATACATATTCATGCTCACATACAAGCATTCACAAATTAATGCTCAAATCTACACAGATACACACCCATGCTCACACACACATACACATCAATGCTCACATATACACACCAAAGCTCACCCAGAAACACATACTTACACCTTGGCTCACAATCACGCATACACATCTATGCTTACACGTACACGTTCATGCTTATACACACACAACTACACACATCCATGCTCTCACACAAGACCTGGTAACTCACATACACACTGGCCCACATTTTTACATACACTCTCACATTTGCACAGACATACACACTCACACATACTGACAAATTTACCTATACACATTCATCCATGCACATACTTATACATCCATGCTCACACACACATCCATACCCGACACATATCCACATCCATGCATGCATGCATACTTTTTTATATGAGGTCTAGCTGTTACCTTATCCCAATCTGCTAGACAAACACACTGATGTCTTATCTTACTGCCTGTGATGAACAATATAATGGCTCACTGTTAACCACCCGGCCAGACTAATGAAAATCTATGGAGGAACAGACTTCATTGGCATTGCCGTAAAGAATTGGCTCAGTGTGGTATTTAAGCAGAGAGAGCCACCCTTGAGTAGACAAAGTCACCCACATGAGTGACAAAAATGGCAGCCCCCAAATCCACATATAAAGAGTAAAGTAGCAAAAAAGGAGTGAATCAAGCAATAAAATAGCCAATAAGGAGTGGGTTTACAGTGCTAGCTGATCTTTGTCAGTGGTAATGACACACTTTCACACAGCTGACAACTTTCTTTCTTCAGAAAATTAGAATTATCTTCATAAATTAGAAATATCTAAATTATTTGGAGATCTTTCCAATTTTAGCGACACCCGCTACCTAATTTTCTACAGCAGACACATTAGCAAAACCTTTGAGAACATTTTGCTGGTATTAAATAATTGGTTTCCAATCCTAATTGAAACATATCTCGAATGAGCTGCAATTCCAATTAGACTGCAGTTTATATCTATATCAGATAACACCATATTCTTAGTGGAGTTCTAGAGCTCTAGCACATAAAACAATAAGACAATGATGTGCAAAAAAAGTTGTTGAGATAAGAGGTTGTCTGCAAGTAGTCCAGACCTGAACGTCGAGCTAATGTTTCTTGTCTGATGAAATAAGAGAATTATATGTCAACCTGCCACAGTTTGAGCAATAAGGGGAGGAAAATCAATGAATAAGAAGTCTGCCAACGTCAAGACAGTATAAAAACAGTCTACACATCGGGTGTAAACTTCTATGTTTCTTAGCTTACTGCAAAGTGATGGCTGAACCATTTACTGCAGCCATCATCTCTTTGTAATACGGACTAAGTCTCCTGAATATACAGTTGGGGTTACATAGAATTTTATGGCAGATAACCATCTAGTCTGCCCATTTTCCTGCTCAAACCTTCATCCAGGGGCGGGCTGGGCCGGGGGGGCAATTGCCCCCTAGGCCGCCCTAAATCCGGGCCGGTGGGCCGGACGGACGACCGGCAGACGAGCATTCAATGCTGCTGCGGCCGCAAAGTTAAAAACTAAGCGGCCGCGAGCAGGATTGAATGCGGCCGTCATGCGTACCTGGCGGGGGGGGGTGGTCCACCCCGGCTGCCGCTCATCTGAGGGGTGCCACCATGCCGGCACGCCTTCAGAAACGATGTGCGCGGTAACTGTGGCTGTGCGCCGGGACTTGATGTCAAATCCCGGCGCACAACACTGAAGCCACGCCCACCGTCTTCCGCGCTCAGTACAGTACACCGGAAGGACAGGAAAAGAAGAAGTAGAAGAAGAAGAAGAAGAGGAGGAAGAGGAAAAGTGAGAGTGAAAGAAGAAAAGGTAGGAGAGAGTGGATTAGTAAGTGTGAGAGTGATGGGTGTAATGCTGAATGTTAGTGTGTGAGAGCGATGGGTGTTATGCTAAATGTAAGTGTGTGAGAG
>VKOC01000005.1:38010051-38047969 GCA_009364415.1 Spea multiplicata
GTCCTGCTGCTGCGCATGCGCAACCTCTAGTGGCGAACTCGCATACTGCAGGAATTTATGAAGGGAGATTACACCACCCTCAAGATGGCCGCGATTCCCAGACACCGGAAGTGATGTCATGAGGGGCTGATGGGAGATTCAGACTTCCTCCGCGGTTCTCCATTTAAACCCCTCAGACCAGTTTCACCTTGCCTTCTGATGGTTGTCTATGCCCTGTGCTAGTACCCAGATAGCGTTTTGTTCCTGTATTCTCGTGTATGACCCCGGCTCGTCTGACTTTGTTGTTTTCCTGATACCTGACCTCGGCTACGTTTACGTTTATCCTGTTTTCCTGAATCCTGACCTCGGCTACGTTATATGACTGTCCTGCTCTCCGGAAACCTGACCTCGGCTTGTTTGACCTGTTCTGTCCTGGAGTCCTACCTGACCACGGTTTCTCCTAACTACTTGTACGTGACAGAATCAGAAGGCCATTATGAGACCCACTTCGGTGGGACTTCAAGGTTCCTGTGAGGATCGTCTAGACAAGATGGATCATCGTCTGGATCAGTTTGCCCAGGCGCTTCAGACGCTTCTTCAGCGCACTGATCCCGGACTACAGATGCATGCTTCAGCAGTAGCGCCCCCACCAGTTCCTTCTCCGACTCCAGTTCCTGTGGTTCATGTTCCTATGAATCTTCCACCGCCACAATGTTACGGAGGAGATCCTGCTGCTTGTCGGGGGTTCCTGAATCAGTGCGAAATACATTTTGAACTTTCCCCTTACGCCTTTGCTTCTGACCGGGCCAAGGTTGGGTACATTATTTCGCTCCTCACCGACAAGGCTCTGGCATGGGCATCTCCTTTATGGGAGAGGAGTACTCCAGTAGTTTGCTCCTACTCGGAATTTGTCTCTGCACTACGCTCCGTATTCGACGTGCCAGGCAGGAGGTCTATTGCTTCTTCCTCTCTGTTTAACATTCGTCATGGGGAGCGTCCTCTGATGGACTATGCTATTGAATGTCGCACCCTTATGGCGGAGGTGAACTGGACTGGTGAGGCACTTATTGCAGGTTTTCTGAATGGATTAAAGTACTGCTCATTGAGGAACAACATCATTGAGTGGAACACCACAAGCTGCTGTTTTGCAGAAACCATTGGATCCTATGATATTCCTACACAGACGCCCTATAGTTTGAGCAAACTTGGTTGCTCAAAAGATTGTGAGTACCAATCTTATAGGAGGGTTAATATCTTTTGTATAAACAATATTATACTATCTATATGTTTCTTTTATTTTTTTCATGCAAACCTGCTGAGAGTCTCATAGAAGACATCACTTGTGATCTGAATCTAAGTATACCTGTTAATTTTTTATTTCATTTATTTTTTTTATTTTTTATTTATTATGCACGATGGGTGTTATTTTGTAAGGACGGACATGTTCAAGTGTTTATAATGCAAAACTGCATAACACTATTAATATAGTTATTACAAACAGAGCGCTGCACTTTATTTATCTTTAATTTCATACGTAACTCAGATCGACCTTCGTGTGAGAGCACGTGAGAGAAGACCTGCTTTGGCTGTGCTGGGCCTGTCCTCTGTTTCTAGCGGCACTCGGATGACGGTGCCAATTCAAGTATCCTGGCCTGAGGGATCCGTTTGTACAGAGGCTTTTTTGGACTCGGGAGCTGCAGAGAACTTTATCGATGCCCGTTTTTGTGTACAGCAGCTCATTCCCACCATGCCTAAAGACACGCCTGTCAGACTTGAGGCCATTGACGGCAGACCGCTTCACCCGGCTCAGGTTACTCTGGGTTTTTTTTGTCAAGAAGAAGAACGGGGAGCTGAGGCCATGTATCGACTATAGGGGCCTGAATAGGATTACGAGACGCAATTCATATCCTATTCCCTTCATCTCCGAACTCTTTGATAGGTTACGTGGGGCCCAGATCTTTACCAAGTTGGATCTTCGTGGGGCCTATAACTTGGTCCATATCCGTGCCGGCCATGAATGGAGGAGAGCATTCAACACACGGTCCGGACACTATGAGTACCTGGTTATGCCGTTCGGCCTGTGCAATGCCCCGGCGGTGTTTCAGGAGTTTATTAACGACTGTTTCCGGGACTTTCTCCAGCAGTTTGTTGTTGTCTATCTGGACGACATCCTGATCTACTCTGCAGACTTGTCCACCCATCGCGAACAGGTTAGTCTAGTACTGAGTCGTCTTCGACGACATGGACTGTTTGCTAAATTAGACAAGTGCGTCTTTGAGACCCGTAATCACTCCTGAGGGGTTCGACATGGATCTATCTAAAGTACTGGCGATCAAGGACTGGCCACGCCCAATGGGTCTCAAGGCTCTTCAACGTTTCCTGGGGTTTGCCAATTACTACAGGTGCTTCATCCGTAACTACTCAAGGATTGTTGCACCGCTTACGGACTTGACCAAGAAAGGGGCCAATGTCTCCGAGTGGTCTTCCGAGACCGTTTCTGCGTTCACCCTTCTCAAAGAGAAATTCACAACGGCTCCGGTGTTACGGCATCCCAATCCTCTTCTGCCGTTTGTCCTCGAGGTGGATGCTTCCGAATCGGGGGTTGGCGCGGTGCTCTCGCAACGTGCTTCATACAGTGGCCCACTACATCCTTGCGGCTTCTTCTCCAGACACTTCTCCACAGCCGAAAGGAATTACGATATCGGGAATAAGGAGCTGTTGGCGGTTATTCTGGCCCTGGAGGAGTGGCGTCACCTATTGGAGGGGGCTTTGGTACCTACCTTGATCCTGACCGATCATAAGAACCTCCAATACATGGAATCTGCCAAGTGTCTCAATCCACGTCAAGCAAGGTGGGTGCTCTTCCTCTCCCGCTTTCCCTTTGTGCTGACGTACCGTCCCGGATCAAAGAGCACAAAGGCAGACGCTTTGTCCCGCATGCATGTACGACCGGAGGAGAAGAGTAGGGAGCCTGAACCGATTCTCCCTTCTACTAAGGTCGTGGCAGCCATTCAATTACGAGGTTACGCACCTCGTAATTGTATGTCCCTCCCAGTTTGCGGGTGCCAATCCTTCGCACACTCCATGGCGCCAGAACCTCGGGACATGCGGGAGTGGCGCGCACCAAGGACTTACTTTCTCGGACTTTTTGGTGGCCTCACTGGGACAGGGATGTTACAGCTTTCATCCAATCGTGTACCAGGTACGCAGCTAACAAGTCCTCTCGCACTCGGCCTGCTGGACTCCTTCTGCCTCTGCCTTGTCCCTCGGGCCCCTGGGCCCCTGGACTCATGTGGCCATGGATTTTTTTGTCGAGTTGCCTTCGTCCAGGTGACATACCGTAGTGGTCGACCGGTTCTCAAAGATGGCTCACTTTGTTCCGCTATGGAAATTGCCCAGCGCCTCCACCTTGGCAGACATTTTTATCCGGGAGATTGTGCGGCTCCACGGAGTGCCTTCGGAGATTGTGTCGGACAGGGGGACGCAATTCATAGCAAGATTCTGGCGTGAATTCACGAGATCCTTGGGCATCACCTTAGCCTTCTCCTCGGCTTATCACCCTCAAACGAATGGTCTGGTTGAGAGGGCCAATCAACATCTAGAGCAATACCTGCGTCTCTTCATTAATGACCACCAGGATGACTGGGTCGATCTACTGCCGTTCGCGGAGTTTGCCAGGAACAACACGCTCCAGGAGTCCACCAGAATCTCTCCGTTTTTCTGTCTGTATGGTCTTCACCCACAGTCTCTTCCGGAGACAGTACCAGTATCACCTGTTCCGTACCTGGAGGAGAGACTTGCTTCTATCCGTGCCACCTGGGCTTCTGTCCATTCTGCACTGGAATGCGCTGCCCAGCTCCAACAAGAGGCGTTCACCCAACCCATCGTATCGGCCTGGCGATAGGGTGTGGCTATCTACGCGGTTCCTGAGACTCCAGGTTCCTTCCATGAAATTTGCTCCGAGGTTTATTGGACCCTTTCCGGTTCTGCATCGGATCAACCCAGTGGCCTATGAACTCTCGCTGCCCAGGACTCTTCGCATTCAAAGAGTATTTCACACCTCCTTGCTGAAACCTTTGGTCTGTAACCAGTTTACCCGAGGCGAACGTTCTGTGACTGAGACTGCCCGGAGGGCTTCCGAGAGACACACTCCGCGGGTCATTCTCGATTCCCGGCGGCAGCAAGGCAGCCTACAATATCTGGTGCAGTGGAGAGGTCTCGGTCCCGAGGAGCGTTCCTGGATACCAACGACCTCGCTGTGCCAAGATTGATACGTGCATTCCACGCTAGACACCCGTCTCGTCCTGGTGGTTGCCCTAAGGGCGCCCTTTTGAGGGGGGATACTGTTACTTACCCGTCCTCGGTTCCCACGTCGCCGCAGCAGCCGCCACACAGGAGAGGGAGAACTCCCTCCCACGCAGGGCCACCTCCGCAGCAGCCGCCACGAAGGAGAGGGAGACCCCCCTCCATCGCACGGCCACCTCCGCAGCAGCCAACACGAGGGAGACCCCCCTCCACCGCACGGCCACCTCCGCAGCAGCCAACACGAGGGAGAGGGAGACCCCCCTCCACCGCACGGCCACCTCCGCAGCAGCCGCCACGAGGGAGCAGGAGACCCCCCTCCACCGCAAGGCCGCTTCCGCTGCCTTCCTCTGAAGTGCCGCACAGGAGAGGCAGACCTCCTGGCACACGGCGTCCTGCTGCTGCGCATGCGTGACCTCTAGTGGCGAACTTGCATACTGCAGGAATTTATGAAGGGAGATTACGCCACCCTCAAGATGGCCACGATTCCCAGACACCGGAAGTGATGTCATAAGGGGCTGATGGGAGATTCAGACTTCCTCCGCGGTTCTCCATTTAAACCCCCTCAGACCAGTTTCACCTTGCCTTCTGATGGTTGTCTATGCCCTGTGCTAGTACCCAGATAGCGTTTTGTTCCTGTATTCTCGTGTATGACCCTGACTCGCCTGACTTCGTTGTTTTCCTGATACCTGACCTCGGCTATCCTGCTCTCCGGAAACCTGACCTCGGCTTGTTTGACCTGTTCTGTCCTGGAGTCCTACCTGACCACGGTGTCTCCTAATTACTTGTACGTGACACCCAGTAGTTAGAAACTGGTATTTTTCAACATGCTACATAGGGTAAAAAAAAAACATTGTACCTATATTTTATATCTTACAATATCAGTCCAATAGTTAGAAACTGGCATTTTTCAACATTCTACACAGGGTAAAAAAAATCCCACATTGTGCCAATATAATTAGACTTCATATACAATACACTCACCCCATTTTATAATATTTTAGAATATGGAAACATTTTACTGTGGAAATTTTAAGATATAGCGCCCAAAATATCAGCCCAGTAGTTAGAAACTGTCCACAGTAAAATCTTTCCATATTGAAATATATTATGGAATTGGATGTGTGTGTGAGGTATATGTAGTGTAAAAACATTGGTCCAATGGGGATTTTTTTATCCCATGTAGAATGCTGAAAAATTCCAGTTTCTAACTACTGGGATAATATTTGGGGAGCTGTGTCCTTAAATTTGCACAGTAAAATCTTTCTATATTGAAATACATCATAAAGGGGTGTTTGTATGTGGTACATACAGTGTAAATATATTGGTCCGATGGAGGGATTTTTTTATAACTCCATATAGGATATAAAAAAATTCAATTTCTAACCAATGGGCTAATATTTGGAGTGCTATATATTTAAATTTCCTCTGTAAGATCTTTCCATATTATAGACATTAAAGGGAGGGCATATGTGACACTACTGCACTGTTAATATTATGGTCCAATGGGGATTTTTGGTTTTACTCCATATAGAATATTGAAAATGTCAGTTCTTAACCAATAGACTGATACGGGTATGACACAGATGAGGACAAGGACTTAGTTCTTGGAGAAAAGGAAATAGTGTTGGCGTCGAACGCCATAACATCAGACACTCTGCGAAAAGACAGAAGACACAGAAGAACAGTACGTTCAGGCGACAACTGTCAGAGGGAAAGAGACTCGTTATCCATCCAAGCCCAAAGAAAATCCCACAGAAAACACGTGCCGAAGCAATAATTCCATTAGGGCTAGAAACCACAGTCCGGCAGGAGGTTTTCCACCCCCAGGAGATACTCTGCATGCAAAGTGATGTTGCGTGCCAGGCAGAATTCCAAGATATCCTTCCATACCTCCCTGAGGCGTTTGGATCGCGATCGGTTGATATACCGTACCACCGAAATATTCTTCGGGCACCAGCTTAGTCCCCATAGCAGTTCCGGTTTTTGCCTTTTTCCAAAATGGCTACCGGATTCTGCCTTCTATAAGAGCCTTTATAATAAGTGATGCCCATATTGGACTAAGTTCAAAATACAGCCCATCGGAAGGGACACTTTGAAGGTTGCACCAGGACCAAGGACCTAGCAGAAACGGGCGGATGCCCCAGAAATGATGCGTGTAACAAGCGAAGACACGCATCGGAAGTGATGCGGATGCGCACGGGAAGTGACACACCGGAAGTCTGTGGAATTGGCACCAAAACCAGCGTCAGGCACATTATAAATATGGAACCTAGGGATAAGGATAATACACATGAAAAAGACAGTCGAAACACGTGTTTTTTAATATTTGGGGAAATATAGGTTTTTATACCTAGTTCTCCTTATTTAAAAAAACAAAATTGTATGAATAAAAGAATCCTGAAGGAAAAGAGTTGTGTGGATCCTTTACTGCCTGGAGTGGGTTCAGAAGGAAGGAATCCTTTTGTGTACACCCCACGTGGGCACCCTGATTTGTTTATATAGAGCCTGTTCACCGCTCTATTTCATGGGAGTTTATTCTATACCCCATTAATATCTAAACTGCATTTATGGGTTACACTATGATCTCTCTGTGTCTCAATTAATAGGGCTAAAAGAGAGCTCTATATGCAAGTATATATAGATATACATTAAGGTTGTGTATCGGGGCATGTGCGCTTACACCTTTATGTTTATTGTTATTGGTGCTGGTCGGACATTTTCTTGGCACACTTTTGGGCCCCTTAGTACTAGTTGAGCATTGTTAAAACACAACAGCCTACCTGAGTATTGTTGCTGACCATGTCCATCCCTGTATGACCACAGTGTACCCATCTTCTAATGGCTGTTTGCAGCTGGATAATGCACCCTGTGACAAAGCTCATATCATCTCAAACTGGTTTCTTGAACATGACAATGAGTTCACTGTACTCCAATGACTTCCAGAGTCACCAAATCTCAATCTAATATAGCCCCTTTGGGATGTGGTGGAACAGGAGATTTGCATCATGGATGTGCAGCTGACAAATCTGCAGCAACTTCCTGGTGCCATCATGTTCATATGGACCAAAATCTCTGAGGAATGTTTCCAGCACCATGTAGAAAGTATGTCACGAAGAATGAAGGCAGTTTTCAAGGCAAAGGGGGGTCCAACCTGGTACTAGCAAGGTGTACCTAATTAAGTGGCCTGTGAGTGTATGTATGTGTCTAATCACAATATGCTTCAAGCCAAATTAATTATATTAGAAATTGAACAGATTCCTTCATGATTAATCAAACAGCCAATTGTGTTATGTTTGTAGTTCATTAGAATTCACTTTTAATAAATAAAAATAAAATAGGTCTCTGCCTATATTTCCAAAAAATAATTATACATATAACAGCAATCATCAGCTAAAAAGCGAGCAAATCGAGGAGTGTTTCAGAACACCAAGGAGCTGTCCCAAAAATAAAAAAAGACACAGGACATCAGCAGATCCTTAGAAATAGATGAACTACTACTAACTAATGCCAGTGGCAGACTTTTTTCTTTAGAAGACTTGAAAAAAACAATGGTGAGGTAAAAGTATGAACTACTAATACTATTCAGAAGGTTTAGGGTATATTAGGTACTATTCTGAATAAGCACACCTGCTAAACCTCTAAATTTAGCTGTTTTAAAATGCAGTTCAAAGTTGGAGACACTTGCAGCCATAAAACATTTGTCTACTGCAATACCTTGTGTTCTGCTTAGGAATTTTAGCAGATATAAATGCTTTACAATACCTTTGTTTCTAAAGATGCCAGTTTCCCAACCCGATAAAAGCAACATGTAAGTTAATAGTATTTTGTTTGAGAATGGCAATGATATATAATGTAAAAAAAAGAAGTATTGCGGTATGTAATGATACCTTTTTCTTGGACTAACATGATATTTAAAAGACAATCTTCTGAGAATTTTACTCTCTTCTTCAAGTCTGAAGCAATACTAATCAATATGGCAGAGGTTACCACTTAAAACAAGTGGTGTTAGAGAAGGGAAGAGGGGGGGATGAGTGTTGTGTCCTAAATGATGGGCCTGGGAGTGAAAACTGTAGACTGTTTGAGAGATATCATGTTGCTCCAACAATAAAGGTATCATTGCATACTGGGGCAGTCCTCCACCACAGCCCACATCCCAAGAAACATATTAAAGGGCATATTTGCCCTTAAGTAGACATCTCCAGAGTTTTTAATAGGTATAAGTGAAATCAAACTACAAATATCTGATATTTATCATAAAAAGAGCACAGGATACTTCCCTGATTTGCCATATGATTATTATATCTAATAGCATTTTAGATTTAAAGTTTGTTAAAAATATATTAGTATTAGATACATTTTTAAACACATCCTAATATAAGTCTTCATTCATGAGAACATTGCCATACTTCATTCTACAAGGTATCGAAGTTTACAAATGTATTATGGCTACAGTGTCTCTACCACCAAATTTTAAACCGGGTCCCATGTTGTTTTTCTCGCCTTAGGTTATTCAGGGTATGCCCAGACGTGGCTCCCTGGCTCACTGCACCTGGAGGGATATCAGCAGTGCCACGTTGACGAGGCCTATGTGAGGTTGAAATGTACGTATGGACTGCCCTGCTGGGTGGGACCAGTCTGATATGCTAATGTAGATGTCTCCTCTGTAATGGTGCAAGTGAGCAAAAAAAATGGTGATGCCCCACCCAAGTAGGTACTTTCCTATAAGGCAAGCACTGTCCCTTCTTGGTCTGAGATGTTGTTTTTCTCTCATTGACTTTTAATTGACGGGTTTAGCAGGTGTGGTTATTCAGAATGGTGTGTACAGACTTTCTCCGTCATACGCAACTTTTAAAAGCTCTCTAAAAACCCAGTACAACCTTTCCTCCTAAAACTCTCAACCATAATCCTAATCAAACCATCTGAACGACCAACAATCTCTACAAATCCGGACCCTATTGACTCATCCACATCCAAGCAGTTCTCTCCTAGTGTTCACCCCCTCAACCCCTGACTAGTCTGTAAGCTCACAAGAGCAGGGCCCTTTTCTCATTTTGTACCTGTTTCGCCACGATCGGCGGCTTTGCAGCATCCACGAAGCCTCATAAGTGACGCTGAACGTGGGTCTGGGGAGGAAAGCCCTCCCCACAAGAAAAATGGCCGCCCAGCTAAAACAGCTTAGGAAGGGATCGGAATCGCTTCCTAAGCATAAACGGTGTTGCTGACATGCCTCGATATCGAGGCATGTAGCAACACAACCCCCCTACCACTATAGCCTTGTGACCACCAGTGCCATCATGCAAATGACGTTGCGCCATTCACAAGATGGCGTCTACAGTAGACAAATTAATGAGTTTGCAGAGGGTCTATCCAGACCCTCTTGAGACTCGAGCTCCTCCTGCAGGTTGAACTGCATTCAACCATGCAAGGTCAATGGAGCCTAGTTCACTAATCAGTGAGATAAGTAAAAAAATGAAAATGTAAAAATTCCTCACTGTCATCAAAAAAATAAACAAAAATTAGTTTTTTATGAACAAGTCCTACAATTCGTGCTATAGCCTCACAAAAATTCCCACATGGAAAGAGTTAAAATATTGGCATTATAAATACCCATAGGGTGCCTATGAAAAATGTATGATTTGATGGGGTCAATTGAATTGGCCGGCTTCAAAGATGTCCCAAATATGGGACGTGGGCACAGACTGACCAGATGTCTAAATGGCAAAAAATATACACCTCACAATTTGGCCTCCCAAATAACCCAACAAACCCATGTGGGGTACCTCTGCGCTCGGGAGATGTTGCTGAACACATATTGGGGTGTTGTTTGACACGGACATATACCATGAGCGGTAAATGTATACCTGGAGTAAAAACTTTTTTACTACCACAAAGTTTGACAAAGGCTGGTGGTAAAATTAGTGCATGAAATGGTTAAAATATCAACATTGGAAATACCTTGGGGTGTCTAGTTTTTAAAAATATATGGTTTGATGGGGTATATTTCATTGGCCGGCTTCAAAGGTACCCGAAATTGCACATAGGGCAGAATGACCTGCTTTGGGGGAAAATGGTTTTGAAATAGCAAAACGCTACTTGTACTTATTGCCCCATAACGTGCAGAAAAAAGCAAAAAAAAACCATAAAAACATTGGGTATTTCTAAACTCAGGACAAGTAGAATCAATTTAGCAGTTTTTTTCATTAGTTTTTGCAGATGAGTAAAAGTTTTTTTTATTAAAGTGAGAAAAAGTAATTTTTTAACAAAAAATCACCATATTTTATCTTTTTTTTATAGTAAATTAGATGATATAATAAAAATAATGGTATCGAAAGAAAGCCCTGTTTGTCCTGAAAAAAACAATATATAATATGTGTGGGAGCACAAAATGATAAAGAAGAAAATCACAGCTAAACAACAACACAGAAAAATGTTAAGAGCCATTGTCCCACAATGTAAGAAACAGTCTTGTCATTAAACTAGGGTGTTGTACTTATGCTTTGTAGTTTAGATTATGTCTACAGTATGGACTGCCCTGCTGGGTGGGACCAGTCTGATATGCTAATGGAGATGTCTCCTCTGTAATGGTGCAAGTGAGCAAAAAAAAACGGTGATGCCCCACCCAAGTAGGTACTTTCCTAAGGCAAGCACTGTCCCTTCTTGGTCTGAGATGTTGTTTTTCTCTCATTGACTTTTAATTGACGGGTTTAGCAGGTGTGGTTATTCACAAATGTATACCCGATCTTGTTTATTACAATGATTTTGTTTTTTTCAGTACTGTCTGGCATTGCATACCAAGTTACTCCTTCAAGTAATTACCCACAACTGATATTATAATTTTCAGAATGTGTTTGCAGTCCAATAATAAATGTTCATGAGCTATAGCATCCCTAAATATTAAAAGGGGATTTCAATTAACCTTATTGAGTGTCAAATTTATCTCTTAATCTTGCATTTGTATAGTCTCCCCAAAACAGGTTTACTTTAGGATAATATATACACATAGTTGCATTCCTGTAAACGTTATAAATGAGCTATGCAGACCTTGTGTTTGTTCAAATATTAACCCATTTAATAAAACTAAAATGAGAAAGGATTCAATGAAATGACAGCCAAATTTTTGCTAAACGTAATAACTTGTCATGAGATAGAGCTATTTTATTCTTCATATATTGGTTAGACACACACCAGTTGTATGCCATTAAATGACGGAAGACTATGAAGCTCCAGTCTGTATGAAATTCTGTTCATTCATTGTAGTACATACACATTGGTACCCTGGTACACTAAGTTTGATGAGAAAACCATGAGACTCTTGGTCAGACCCTCAAATTGGCAAAAATACATATCTGGGATCCAAATATTTTAAATAAAAATAGTAATAATGTATTTTATTTTGTTTAATCCAGGAGAAGCTGGTCAAATTGCATACCGGCATTTAGAAGAGAACATGGAAAGCCTGCCTCGAATGTTTGCACCTGGGGCCATGGCACGCACAGCCTTTTGAAAAACCCAAATACTACATTTGTTTAATGCCACTGATATTACCAAAACTTTTTTTTTTAATATTTGTGATAAAGAATGCATTTGACATCTATAGGAACGTGTATGCATCAGTATTAACATATTCCCTCACTACATAGAGCTCTGATGGCAGATACTGCCTGACCCGAGGAGATCTTGTCAGTTTGGATGACCTGTCTCTAAGAGAAAATGTAACATAGCTAAAGAGTACTTTGGCAACAGAAAGTGGATAAATCGATAAGCAAAACAAATGAAACCATTATTTGCACCAAGCTTTAGACAAGTGCAATATGCAAAAACCCTTCATGCACCAATAACCATCTATTGCAAGACCTTTAACAATATGCAGGACACTGAAAGTATCTGCCTCAATTGTATTTTGTTAAAACTGTTACTTCATTTAACACAACCCAGTACACTTTTATAAGACATCCTACCGGGTACACATGTTATTGCAATATGTATTTTGTCATTTTAATAAATTACTTTTTAAATGTCACGTGTGATTTATTGTAGCTATTTAAATATTAAGCAAAAACATTAAGCAAAAACTCCTTGGCCGTGCCGTGTTTTTTTTAGCAACAACTTTTGTTTCTTGAATTTTTTATTTAGAATGAAATACAAGGGGAGTCCCAAATGGGGGGGGCCTGAAACCTTCTAAACTCACCTTTCAATTGTCATTAAGGGGTTAATAAAATTGCTGTAGTGCCTCGACCTTGAGGCAATCAGCAACAACACAATCGGCACTAAGGGCCATGTCTGGCCCCTCCCCGGGGCTTCAACGTCCACCATACATTCTATGGCGGTGGACGCCCGTTTTAAAAGTGTTTAGGCGGCGGTCAACGATCACCTCCTGAACTTCAATGGTGTTGCTGAAATGCCAAACACTTACCCCTGGACGGGCTGTGACCGCTCCGGAGAGCGGTCACAACCGCCACTACAAGTGGATTTTCGCCAACCGCAAGATGGCGACCATCCTGGAAAAAAACAATGAAGTTTAAAAAGTTCGCTCCCTCTAGACCCTCTAGAGAACTCTGGCTCCACTTGCAGGTTGAATACAGGTACTGCATTCAACCATGCAAGTCAATGGAGCCCAGCTTTCTAATCACAGTGTGATTAGTAAAAATTAGTTTAAAAAAACAGTAACATGTAAAAATAATATCAATAGAAAAAAAATGGTTAAAAAAAACAGTAAAATGTTATAAAATAATTTCCCACTGAATGTCACTATCAGGGGAACCTTCAAGTTCAAAAAAGGACAAGAAAAGATATTTTTTTGTTATAGTATTAATATTAGCTTAAACAAATCTTCGGCATGGAAAGAGTAAAAATATGGCATTTAAATGCCCATTGGTGTCTAACTTTTAAAAAATGTATGATTTGATGGGTAAATTAAATTGGCCGGGTTCACATGTCCCATTAAAACACGAGGGAAGGATGGCCAAACATCTAATTTCCCGAAAAAAATAGAAACCCATGCATGTGGGTATCACTGTCTCAGGAGATGATTGGCTGAACACATATTGGGTGTCGTGTGACAGCGGCATATACAGGAGCTGTTAAGTTCCTGTACATAAAGAGGTAGGTGTGTTGGGGAAAAATACACACAAAAATACTTACTGCAAACTATCTGAAAAAATGCTGGTGGTAAAAATGTGTGCATGCAAAGAGTTAAAATACCAGCATTTAAAATACCCTGGGGTGTGTAGTTTTCAAAAGTATATGGTTTTATTGGGCACACTGAAATGGCCCAGCTCAAAGATGTACCAAATAGGGCATGAGCAGTGAATCACCAAATGCCAAAGTTCAACATTGAAAAATTTGCATGCCCCAAATGTGGCCCTTTTTCCCCCCAAACAGCCAGGCAAAACCATTCATGTGAGGTATCGCTGTACTCAGAAGATGTTGCTGAACACATATTGGGGTGTTTTATGATAGTGACATATACCAGAACCTGTTTATTCATAACTGAAATAAAATGTGTGTGGAAAAAAAAATACAAAAAAATGACTACCACAATGTTTGACAAAGACTGGTGGTAGAACTAGTCCATGGAAAAAGTTAAAATACCAGCATTTAAAATACCCTGGGGTGTGTAGTTTTCAAAAATATATGGTTTTATAGGGCACACTGAAATGGCCGGGCTCAAAGATGTACCAAATAGGTCATGGGCAGTTGATCACCAAATGCCAAAGTTCAACATTGAAAAATGCGCTTGTCCCAAATGTGGCCCTTTTGCCCCCAAACAGCCTGGCAAAATCATTCATGTGAGGTATCTCTGTACTCAGGAGATGTTGCTTAACATATATTGGGGAGTTTTATGATAGTGACATATACCAGAACCTGTTAATTCATACCTGAAGTAAAATGTGTGTGGAACAAAATGACTACCACAAAGTTTGACAAAGACTGGTGGTAGATATGGTGCATGGAAATAGATAAAATACTAGCATTTGAAATACCCTGGGGTGTCTAGTTTTCAAAAATATATGATTTGATGGGGTAAACTTCAAAGCTTCAAAGATACCCAAAATGGGCACAAGGGGGAAGAATTACCAGATTAGGAATCTATTTAGCAGGTTTTTTCATTACCTTTTATAGATAAGTAAAAAAAAATTTCAACTAAAAGTTTTTTCTAAATGTTTCACCATATTTTATACTTTTTTTTAATAGTAAATAATAATGATACAATCAAAACAATGTCATCTAAAGAAAGCCCTTCTTGTCCTGAAAAAAAACAATATATAACTTGTGTGGGTTCAGTAAACGGGAAAGAAGAAAATTACAGCTAAACACGAGCAGCGCAGAAATGTTAAAATGGCCATTGTCACGAAGGGTACAAAAAAATAAAATCAGCCTTTGTCACAAAGGGGTTAAAACAGGGTCCACAAGAGTATAGATGGTCAAAGAGGTGCAGCAGTAGTAGAGCAGAAGTCCTGGGCAGGTTGGCAGACACTGGCAGATGATAGACACAAGAAACCCTGTGGAGTAGGACTGAATTTCCCCAGTGTTATAGAAATTAAAAAAAAAAGGGCCCCCCAAAGTAGGGACGGTCAAAGAGGCGCATCAGTAGTAGTAGTAGTAGGACACTGGGCCTATATAAAAATATAGGTTCCCCCAGAGTAAGGATGGTCACAGAGATGCAGTAGTAGTAGGGCACTAGGCCTGGGCAAGCAAACTGTTACGTTTGCACAGGTGTGGAAACCAGGATGCAGGATACAATGGATCAGTCTCTTATCGCACCTAATCTGGTATGAATGCCTCCTAGGCAGGAGCAGTGTTGCTAGCACAGGGCAACACTAGGGATAGTCCAGGACTCAGGCAGAGAATAAACAGGCAATCCGGGTCAGAAACAGGGAGGTCAACGTGGTCAGTAAGCAAGCCAAGGTCGGTACCGGATATCAGGCAGAGTGTGGTCAGGCAATCCGGGTCAGGAGCAGAGAGGTCAACGTGGTCAGTAAGCAAGCCAAGGTCGGTAACAGGAATCAACATGAATCATAAGATATCAGCACCAGGTAAGCATACAGCTTAGTTGTAAGAGCAACTGAGCACTGAACAGGCATCAGTGCTCAGTTTTTAAACTAGCTGCCCTTCTAGATCCCGCCCCCAACCGTGACGACGTCCAATGGACGTTGCTTCTCCTCCACAGGGGTATGGGATCGGAAGGGGGGCGTGTTCGGTAATGCCGTGGGTGTCCATCACTGTGCGGCGGTTCATTCTTGTGAACCGCCGCATATAAGGACACAGTGTTGCCGGATCGTCTCGGGAGGGGTAAGTATCGAGTAGCCGCCACTCGAGAGTACTCGGGAGATGCACTCCGCACCGGAGCGCGACGCCACGAGCACCCGGGCGACGCGTCACGGACAGGACCGTGACGCAACGGGTACTCGGGCAACGCGCTCCGTACGGGAGCGTGACGCTGTGAGTCCCCCCGCAATGTACTCCGGCCGGGATCGTGACACAAACACTGGTAGCTGATAAGAACATGAAGCCCCGTGCAGCAGGACAACATTTCTCCAATATATATTATACATGTTATAGTGCCATGTTTTGTCGCCAATATTTATCAATGAAGAATCATAGATGATTTGATAAAACTGTTAAAACAGTCAGCACACTTATATATCTAATGCTTGTCCCTTCCCCTTTTAAATGCTGATTGGCCAGAGTGAAAAAAATAAGGGCCACAGGTTGATGTACCCATTAATCAGCCCTAACCATCAATTACACCTCCCTCTATGTTTTTTTTTGGCCACTTTGATATGTACCCTTATACACACAGCCCCTCGCAATTTACCTCATCAGCAAGTGTCAAACCAGCTTGTTATCTTTATCGTTGATTCATATGAACGCACAAAACTGTCACATACTAGGTCCATACAGACGATTGTAACGACCCAGAGCGCCCAAAGATGGAATCGCAGGAGTCAACGTGCAAGAGCGGAGACACAGAAACAGATGCAGAGTAACCACACTTCCCTGTGTGTTGGGCCATCAGGATTATGTGGCCACATACCAAGACCGTGAAATAGCAGCGGGAGGTATGCAGCACAGATAATAGGATATAGAGATATCTGGAGCTAAGAACCGAAAAGGCAGGACAGAGCTAGAGGAGTAGAAACAGGTTGCAGAATGAGCAATACAGGTTACAGGGACAGGCTACACACAATAAATACAGGACTAGCCTAGGACTATATGATAACAATTGGAGATTTAGTCACATCTTATGGCCATAGTATGCTTAGCCCACCACGACGCCAAAGTACTCCAATTTTCAGTGGGTCCTAGCACTAAACCCTGCCTACTGAAGTACTAAACAAACTAAACATTGAAACTAAACACATATCAGAGAAACATACCTGCAGACTGAGACAAATATAACGAGTGGGCCACACCTTGTAAAGGAAACAGCTGAAGCAAAGAGCAGAACTGGAATCAAGGAATCAGACGTACAGGACAGAGCATATGGAAATCCAGGAATGGATTACATCAAAGTGGAACTCTGGCGAGACTGGGAAATTCAGAGATATGCAGCTCCAAAGCCTGGATGGGGCGTGACAGAAACAGGCAATTGTGCTGCCTTGTTTACAATGGTACTTTTATCCTTAGAAAACAAAACAATAATATATAGTACACTATATACAAAGGGCACTATTTACTTAAAAAAACAAAAAAAGGGAAGAAGATAAAAATTATATTTAGCAAGTATGTAATTTTATTATTTTTTATTAAATAGATCTAAATAAATAGATGTGTAAGTCATATGACCATTTTATTTCAATTTGACCAATTCTTTGGATATGATTTCCTCCTCTCCAGTATTTTGACATTACCTGTATATACCCACAAAATTGGAGACCACTAGAGTCACCATTGTGGGATTCTGAGAAATGGGCTAAGGCACTATGGAGCAAAAATGTTTTTTGATGTTATTGATGTGTTCACTTACTGTATTCTTACTGAGAATTTTCTTGTCCAACGTACTGCAGTCCACATGGACATGCGAGTGGATAAATCTTGACTTCACCTATGCCTCATCCCTACTGGTACCTCGCATCTGACTCTCCCACGTCTCCAGCCTTGCATACTGGGGTCTGTCTACTAAACCCTGACAGTTCCATAGACATATTGCATTATCGTCCCGCATTCATATGATTTGTTTTCTATAGTCAGATATAGATATAGTTATATACTGTATGTTGCTATAACTTCCAGAGGGAAATTAGATATAAATAAAAAACTGGCTAAGAAAAGCGCTGTATAGACAAAAGTGTCTAAAAACCTCTTTTCTCCGTCAAACACAAATAATAAACAGAATAATAAAAGTGGGGAGGTGCATTATAACCACACAAAATAAATAACATTAACTTAAATCATAATTCCAAGATGATACAGATGAGTAGATGATAAAGATGAGTAATTTAGCATATGTAAAAGAATAGAGCCAATAACATAATATAGTGTAATATGTATACATATATACATATATATTGTGACAGAAAGCATGGGTTGATAATGGAGGGAGTGTATATATCCCCTTATATTTTGCAGAAGGCCTACCCTCAGTAGTTTTTTTTTTTTACCAGCTCCAGGGAGGTGTTTGGAATTTTGCTTCAATGATAAATGGTGTATTTTGGGGTCCCTGGGGTGGAACAGTTGGATAGCAGGGCAAGCCAGCGCTCCACTCCACAGTTTAAGAGCAGCATGTGGGAATCCAGTCCGAGGATTCCAGCATACTATCATTAGTACTCACCTGCATTCACTGATTAATGGGAGAGGTGGTTAAAATAGCCTCCTGTTAATTTTATTTTTTTGTACTGAATGCACTGTATAACGGATTTCTAACACATGGGAATTACTGATTAATTTGAGTAAACTATTTAGTATTTTAAATGAAGAGGAAGATAGTTTGGGAAGTATGAGATAATTAGTAGGTCGATAATGTAGCTGCCATTAGAAAGATAATTCACTTACTATGAGATGTTTACACATTATAATTCACTAAGGTCTACCTGAATTATTAATAGCTAATTTAGTTTATTGGCACTGATGCACTATAGAGATGGAGGGTATAAAATATTGTAAGATCTAATAGAATTTTATACCAGAAGGTGAAACTTATACTTAAAAAATGATATTTTTTTTTCTTTTTTTGTTTTAAAGTTAATTATGGTACCTAAGGTTTTTGTTTTCTTCATGGGGATTCTGAACGGATGGACACTAACGATTAATTAAAGTAAATTATATAGCACTTTAGACGATATAAATAGAGAGATAGTTTGAGGTGTATGAGATAATTAGCATGTTGAAAATATAGTCACTATTAGAAAGATAGTTGGTGTATTATGGTGTGTCTTTGGGTACCGTAGATTTAACAGGCTATATATTGAATCAATGAGTAGAATAGATTTCTAATTTTAAGAGGATGCTGGCCCAATAAGAACTTGTAAAAATTGAAATAGCTTATTAGTATTGACATGGTTTGATAATGAAAAGAATAGCTACTTATTAAAGATAACTATTGTTCTTAAGGTGGTTTTTTTGGTTTTTTTTTTTTGTGTGTGTCTAAAAGATTCTGTGATAATTTTATTCATAATAATATATAATATGGGAAAAATGCTACTTGAAATAACTCACCATTTAGGAAGAAGCCCTTTGCTATCGGTTAACAACTTAAGTAGTCTGCGAGTACTGCTTTCTCTACCGTATGTCTTATATTAGACATAGGTGGTATGTCCATTAGGAGATTCCTATCCCGAGGGGACTTAGGACGGGTGCCTATAGTCTCCGGAGATATGTTTATTGTTTTATGTCTTTCTCTGGCCTTATTCTTTAGAAGGCTAAAGGAATATATGTATATTTATTCATCCCAGCCTTTAGACCTTTGGATAAAATTAAGAAAGAAAGGGATGATAGTGTTTTTTTCCTTTTTTTTCTTGTTTCTATATAATTGTAATAATCTTTTTTTTTTTCTTTTCCTTCTTTTTTTTGTTTGCTGTGCTTGGGGTTGGGACATGTGTTCTCCAGCTATTTAGATGATTAAGATGTGTTCGGTCAACACGCAGTTATCATTTAAGCGCTCCATAGTATTTGGAGACGCATTGGAGGAGGTCAGATAGAATAAAATGGGGGGGGGGAGTGAAATATCCAGGATTGATTCATGCCTCTAATGAACTAAAGAAAAAGAGAGGGGTGGCAATAGTTTTCTCCTCCTCTCTTCATGTTGAAATTGAATATGAATTTCATGATCCCGAGGGAAGATATATTGTTATTATTTGCAAGTTAGACGAAGAATGGTACACTCTAGTAAATGTATACTTACCAAATATTTCTCCAATACAATTATTGAATAAAATTCTAGATCGAGTTGAAACAATTAAGAAGGGCAGTTGTATTATAGCAGGAGACTTTAACTGCGTTCTAGACATTGAATTAGATACTAAAACTAATAAGAAAAGGATCAGTGAAAAAAAGATAAAGTCTCTTGCTAGGGTGTTTCAGCACACAGTAACTAATTTTAACCTTATGGATACCTGGCGAGTCTATCACCCACTAGAGGGACTGCACACATTTTTCTAATGTACATTTATTGTACTCACGTATTGACTATATTTTGTGTTCCTCCTCTTTGATAGGACGAGTACAAAAGATAGAAATAAAAAATAATACCTGGTCAGATCATAACATTATAGTAGTGGAGTTTAAAAATAACTTAAATAAGAATTCCAGAACGACGTGGAAACTAGATGATTCCATAGTCTATAATAAAGAAAATGTGAAGTATCTAGATGAATCAATAAATCTATTTTTAAGGAAAATAACCCCAAGGATACTTCTCCAGAAAAAAATTGGTGTACATTTAAAGTGTTTTTAAGAGGAGCCAAGGGAGGAACCTTAGGGAACGATATATTTTATTTAATCAGCAGGTTTTAGAAAACAAAAAACACCCCTCTAAGGATAAATTAGAAAAAATCAAAGAGATTCAGAGCCAAATTAATGACAAACCGATGGAGAATACAGTACATACAATGGAAAAATGAAGAACAAAATGTTATTGTTGCAGCAATAGAGTAGATAAAATGATGTCAAATAGACTAAGAAAAATAAAAGCTAAAAATCGAATTAATAAACTTGTAATAGATAATGAGACTTATTTTACACCTGAAGCAATCTGCAACCAATTTAACCATTATTATGAGAAATTATACAATCTAGGGAACACTGTATTACAAAAAGATATTGAACAGTATTTCTCTAAGATAAATCTTCCTCAGATTTCTGCAGACCAGAGAGCCTTATTAAATGGAGAAATAACAAAATCTGAGATTAGATTAGTAATATCTAGGTTAAATAAATACAAAACTCCCGGTCCAGATGGCTTCACAAATCTATTTTTTAAAAGTTTCAATATTCATTTACTTGATCCTTTGATGCTGGCTTTTAAATCTATTGCTGATAAAGGTATATTTCCTGATGAAATGATCAGAGCAAATATTCTCCCTATCCTTAAAGAAGGTAAAAATCCCTCAGACCCTGCTAACTATAGGCCTGTTTCACTCATTAATGTTGATGTGAAATTATACTCTTCTATACTTGCTAATGGACTAAAATTAGTTTTGAACACGATTATTAACCGGTCAGGTTGACTTCATCCCTGGCAGATCTTCTTGCAATAATATTAGAAGAATAATCAACATTATAGATCAAGCAGAAAAGAAGTCTATTCCAGCTATTAGCATATCTGTCGGTGCAGAGAAAGCTTTCGACCGGGTTAGCTGGGATTTTATGAGAGATACTTTAATAAGATTTGGAATTATGGCTCTTTACACAAACCCATCAGCTAGAACAGTTGGACCTAATATATGTGCCGAATGTTTTTTTTTTAAAAAATGGAACAAGACAGGGGTGTCCTTTATCTCCCCTACTTTATATTATATCAGTAGAACCATTAGCTATAGCTATTAGAAGTAACAAGAATATATATGGCTTCCCTACAAGATCTCAAGATCTGAAGATTAATCTTTATGCAGACGATATACTAATCTCTATTACTAATCCACAGTCTTCTTTAACCTACTTATTAGAGGAATTTGAAATATATAGTTTGGCTTCAAATTATAAGATGAATATAGATAAAACTTAAATATTAGAAGTCAAGATGGATAATAGAGAAAAAGAACAAATACAAAGCAAATTTGATTTTGTTTATTTAGGCATTTACATAACAAAAACAATGCCAACAATTCTAGAAACTAATTTCATCCGTCTTTTGAAGCAAACTAATTCTTGGTTAAAAGAATGGAGGAATAAGGAATTCTCTTGGTGGGGTAGAATTAATATCTTAAATTCGTATATAGTTCCAAAATGGTCTTATCTGTTTTCAATGCTACCGCTAAATGTGTTTGAATCATGGTTAAGTTTAGTTCAGAGGAGTCTTGAGTGTTTTGTTTGGAAGGCAAAGAAACCAAGATTGAAGCCTATTATAATGGCCCGAAAACCTAAACATGGTGGTCTGGGCCTTCCTATAATCAAAAATATATTTTTGGCAAATATGAATATACATATTTACAGATTACAACTAGAAGATTCTAGTAATGAAGGATGGTATGGTATAGAATCAGAAGTTAGTGGTGGCTATTATTTGGTACTCCTTAACTACAGAAAATATTGGAAACATAAGAAAACAAAATATGATACTGGGTCAATTACTTCCGATTTGGGAAACCATTAAGAAATCATTAAATTTATATAAAGGAGTTCCGATTTTCTCCAAACTTAAATCAGCAGAATATTATATTCCAAATATAAATTTGGATGACTGGAGAGATAAAGGTATAGAGTCTCTAGATCAAATTATAACTATAGCAGGCCCTAAAACGTTTCCACAACTAGTACAAGAATTTAACCTGAATAGTTCCAATATTTTTAAATATTTGAGAATTAAAAATGTCTTATTGAAAGAGACAATAAAAGAAAATCAGGACAAAATCCTACAAACTCAAAAAAAAAATTCAGGAAAAACTATAGACAGAGTGCTATCTAAAAGCCGAGATTTAATTAATTCTGTTTCTACTCTTGTAGCAAGAAATATACCGACAATAGCTATCTGGGAAAGAGAACTTAATATAGAGATTGACTTGGTTAATTGGCAAAAATCTTTATTTGATGTTACTCTGGCTATTCATTCTTTATCTTTGGCAGAAACTCAATTTAAAAACAGGTGGTATTTGGTCCTCTCGAGGTTACATAAGATGTACCCCAATTGTTCTGACTTGTGTTGGCGATGTAGATTGGAAAAGGGGAGTTTTCTCCATATATGGTGGAACTGCCAGGGAGTGAAAGAAATTTGGTCTAGAATATTTGATCTTGTTAATATCTTAACACAAAAGACCATAAATAGATCTCCTGTATCTGCGTTACTACATCTAGGATGGCCGATCTGTAGTGTGAAAGAAAATCATTCATTGCTTTATTGCCGTAAAAATAACGATAGCTAGATTATGGAAACAAGAAACTGCCATTTGCTGGAATCTGGTTATCACACAATTGAAATTCCAAATAAAAATGGAAAAACAACTATATAAATCTTATTTCTATTCTATAAAGAAATCTAGTATATGGGGTTCTTGGTTAGAAAAACTGGAAAAAGCCTCTGAGTAATCAATCTAATGAGTTCTTTAGATAAGGTGGTTTCTCTTCCTATTTTCTTTTTATGAGTAAAATTTGAGCCCTGATAGTGTTGGCCGTATCACACTCTTGATAGATAACATAGAAATTTATATATCTAAAGAGGTGAACACCTGTCCATATAGCCCAAGTTTGCAGCTTAAATAGTGTATGTCTATTTTGTTTGTATTACTCAGATATGGACGAGTACATTTTGCATCTGCTTTCTATAATAATAGAGAGAGATTATTACAGATATACTCACCATAAGATGCATTTGAATAATAATATGGGAGGATACTGATGTAATACCATGTGTTTGTCTTTGGTATGTTTATGATATGTTTTTTCTTTGTTTTATTTATTTTTGCTTATCATAAATAAAGAAAAAAGATTATTAAAAACAAAAATAGCCTCCTGAACTGAGCAGAGGGAAGTCTCCCTGAGAGCAGGGAGAGAGAACTGATAAATTATTGATTGTTGCTACTACATGTATCCTGTTTTGTTGGTAACAGATAAGCTATCCACCTGCAGGTTGGACAAAATTGTTTAGATAGCGCTCATAATAGCAAGGTTTTTTGTTTTTTTACTTGTTTTGCTCTGTTGTGCCTGTCTTAAAATTTAAAAACTGTCCCAGCCTTTTATTTCACCCTCCTTGTGTCTGAGTTGTCTCTGCAACCTGGAAGACTGTGTGTGTGAGCAAAGATTCCTGGATAAAATACCAAGTTAAGGGGTATTGTGTCACATATGGTGGAGATTGCGAGAAACACATGGACAGGTCGGTAAGGTGCAAAAAGAGACTCTCAAGAAAATGGAGGAAGTCATTAAAGCAATTATCCAGTGTACGTCCGTGCTACAGCAATTGGTGCTACAGCAATTGGTACTTGCCCAAAACAAATACACAGAGGCTTTGATCAGGCAAGCAGAACTAGGCCAGGCTGGAGCTCATCAATTGCTCAGAGAAAAGCAGAAAAATGCCACTCATGCCATGCAGCAAGATATGTGGGTGACCACATGTCCCAGATTGCCCGGGACAGTCTTGTAACGGGGCTTTAAGTTCCGGGTCCCGGGCAGCTTCAATCCAGGAGAATGCATTGTCCGGAATCAGTGGTGCCACCAGGGGGAGCCGAGGGAGCGCTGATTGGCGTGGAGGAGAGAAAGGGGCACTAAGCGCTTGCTCGGCGTCCCTCACTCTCCTCTGCGAGTCATCTAGCTTGGTCGCTGTGTCAGCATTTCATGCTGAGCGCCGGAAATTACGTCCTATGCCTGGGCTCAGCAGTTAAGCAGCGTGCACTGTGGCAGAGCAGCGAGACAGAGGCCTTGCGCTTCCACCGCAGGACTTCTGCAAGGTAAGTGAACTACAAATGGGGAGAGGGTAGATAGTGAGAAGGGGAGGAGAGGGAGTAGATTATTCAAATAAATAAAGAGTGAGAATGAGTGAGAGAATGAAAGAATTAATCTGTGTATGAATTGTGTGAATGAGTAAGAGAATGAATGAATTTGTGAGAATGCATTAATGAACATGTGTAAATGATTTGTGTGAAATATACCCTTTATACCCTCAGTGCTGAGTTTGCATGTGATTTCCAGTTGATCTATACCTGCAATGCTATGTTTCAATACATTATTATCGTATACCTGCAAATACAGGATTTGTATTTCTGATACTGTTTATTTGATCTATACCTTCAGTGCTGAGTTCACATGTGAATTTCAATTGATCTATACTTGCAAGGATGGGTTTCTGTGTTAATGTGTTGATCTATACCTGCTATGCTATGTTTCCATACATTATTTATGTATGTCAGCAAATACAGTGGGGCAAAAAAAGTATTTAGTCAGCCAACAATTGTGCAAGTTCTCCTACTTAAAAAGATGAGAGAGGTCTGTAATTTTCACCATAGGTACACTTCAACTATGAGAGACAGAATTGCGGGGAAAGAATACAGGAAATCACATTGTAGGATTGCTAATAAATTCATTGATAAATTCCTCGGTAAAATAAGCAAGATATCTGGCTCTCACAGACCTGTAACATCTTCTTTAAGAGTCTCCTCTGTCCTCCACTCGTTACCTGTATTAATGGCACCTGTTTGAACTTGTTATCAGTATAAAAGACACCTGTCCACAACCTCAAACAGTCACACTCCAAACCCCACTAAGACCAAAGAGCTGTCGAAGGACACCAGAAACAAAATTGTAGACCTGCACCAGGCTGGGAAGACTGAATCTGCAATAGGCAAGCAGGTTGGTGTGAAGAAATCAACTGTGGGAGCAATTATTCGAAAATGGAAGACATAAATGACCACTGATAATCTCCCTCGATCTGGGGCTCCACGCAAGATCTCACCCTGTGGTGTCAAAATGATCACAAGAATGATGAGCTAAAATCCCAGAACCACACGGGGGGACCTAGTGAATGACCTGCAGAGAGCTGGGACCAAAGTAACAAAGGCTACCATAAGTAACATATTACGCCGCCAGGGACTCAAATCATGCAGTGCCAGACGTGTCCCCCTGCTTAAACCAGTATATGTCCGGGCCCGTCTGAAGTTTGCTAGAGAGCATTTGGATGAATCAGAAGATGACTGGGTGAATGCCATATGGTCAGATGACCATCCAAAGAACACCATACCTACGGTGAAGCATGGGGGTGGAAACATCATGCTTTGGGGCTGTTTTTCTGCAAAGGGACCAGGACGACTGATCAGTGTAAAGGAAAGAATGAATGGGGCCATGTATCGTGAGATTTTGAGTGAAAACCTCCTTCCATCAGCAAGGGCATTGCAGATGAAACGTGGCTGGGTCTTTCAGCATGACAATGATCCCAAACACACCACCCGGGCAACGAAGGAGTGGCTTCGTAAGAAGCATTTCAAGGTCCTGGAGTGGCCTAGCCAGTCTCCAGATCTCAACCCCATAGAAAACCTTTGGAGGGAGTTGAAAGTCCGTGTTGCCCAGCGACAGCCCCAAAACATCACTGCTCTAGAGGAGATCTGCATGGAGGAATGGTCCAAAATACCAGCAACAGTGTGTGAAAACCTTGTGAAGACTTACAGAAAACGTTTGACCTCTGTCATTGCCAACAAAGGGTATATAACAAAGTATTGATATGAACTTTTGTTATTGACCAAATACTTATTTTCCACCATAATTTGCAAATAAATTCTTTAAAAATCAGACAATGTGATTTATGGACTTTGTTGTCTCATTCTGTCTCTCATAGTTGAAGTGTACCTATGATAAAAATTACAGGCCTCTCTCATCTCTTAAGTGGGAGAACTTGCATAATTGGTGGCTGACTAAATACTTTTTTGCCCCACTGTATTTGTATGTCTTATTCAGTTGATCTATAAATGCAAGTGCTGTGTTATGTGTTGTTTATTTGATCTATACCTGAATTACAGGGAGTAATTAAAAGAGAGGTGTGGATTAGTAAATGAGGGGACAAAGGCACTCTGGGGATGATTACGGGGGAGAGGACGTCACAAAGTCACGGTAGGGTCAGAAGGAAGGCACTCATCCCCTAATCTACAGTCAGTGTGGGAGCAGAGAGATTGCATGCTAGGGAGTGTGGAGCGGGACCCAAGGAAGTTTCTGTAACTGTGTTTGTCTGTTTGCATGACTGTGTGTGTAATGTCTGGTAATAGAGGAGTTAATTCTCTGAATCTGCTCATGTCTGGTAATAGAGGGGTTAATACTCTGAATCTGCTCAAGTCTGTAATGATTGTAAATTATGAAATTTAAAATCAAGGCTTCCTCATAATTTAATATATAATAGTTTATGTGAATCAGTGAGTATGTGATATATATATATATATATATATATATATATACATACCTGTGTGTGTAATCTCATGTGCTTCATAGTGTGTCCCTGAATACTAGAAATTAGAAAAATCTGAGAGGCTTACCAGGAACGCCGAAGAAGTACTGCACACAGATACATCTTGATACATCTCACCAGGAAGTGGTTGCAGCCGGAGATTAACTCATCAAGCTACATAGTGGAACAACTAGTGATGGACCGATTTCTGAGAGGTTTACCTGTTACTGGGTCAGTAAGAGAGACCCCCAGACAGCTGACCAATTGGTTGCATTAGTAGAGTGGTACATTGCAGCCAGGGGCGTAACTAGAAACTTCAGGGCCCCAGTGCGAGAATCTGTTAAGGGCCCCCCCACCCCCAACCCATCTATCACTTTCTCATGATCTCCCCTCTCCCTCCCTAACCCCCTTCTCACAATCTCCCCATCTCCTCCCTAACCCCCCTTCTCAGGATCTCCTCTCTCATTCCCTAACCCCCCTTCTCAGGATCTCCCCTCTCCCTCCCTAACCCCTTTTCTCAGGATCTCCCCTCTCCCTCCCTAACCCCCCTTCTCAGGATCTCCCCTCTCTCCTTCAACTCCTGTGTTGGAAGCGTGAGGCGTTTGTCTCGGGTGCCGGCGCTTCACTGCTGAGCGCCGGCGTATGACGTCATATGCCGGCGCCCAGCGTAAAGTGCCGGCACCCGAGACAAACGCCTCACGCTTCCAACACAGGAGTTGAAGCGAGTTGAAGCAGTTGCGACCCCTGCGACCCCGGTAGCACCGCCACTGATTGCAGCAGAAGAAGTAATTCAATATCCTGGAAAGGAGCGACTTTGAAACCTAAAAAGCCCCAGCAAAAACTGTATGGTAAGACTGTTCCTGGCAAAAGATAGACTTCTGAAGAGCAGGTAGGCTTTTATAATTCCAGGGACATAATTTTTTTCATGCAGGAAGAATCTACAAGGTACACTAGAATGGGGATAAACTACTTTGTTTAAATGTTTTAAATGTCGGGCAAGACTGCCCTTATAATTTTGAACCAATGGAATGGAACTTGGGTAATAAGAGGTATGTTTATTCATTATATTTCCAATCTGTGTGTTCTGCAAACAAGAGTGGCTGTGTCAAAAATCACCCGTAATGTTCTGTGAATGTGGAAGGGAAAGCAGTAAAGGCCTTCCTAGACTCTGGTATTGTGACCCTGCTTGACAAGTCGTTGGCACCTAACATTTGTAATGATAACTGTTATAAGGTGGATATCGCATGTATACATGGGGACATACACAATTATCCTTCTGCTATGGTACGGGTTGAGACGCATTGTGGCACAGTAAACTGTCAAGTAGGCCTGGTACCAAAATTGGCACACAATATGATAATCGGTACAGATTTCCCACATTTTTAGGGTTGTGGAATTCTTCTAAAAATACTGCAGCTAATTTGTCAGATGTTTATCCTTTTGCAGATATATTGGTTGATGAACTGAATATCAATGAGAAGCCTGAAAATAAGTTTTCATGCCCCATTAAAATGCTAGTTGGCGACAATACAGAACAGAATGATGCCTTGAAAAGTAAGGAACAAGACATGGGGTTAATCGATTTAGAGGTTAGCTCTGATAACTTTCATAGTGCACAATGGTCAGATCTTACTTTATCAGTTGCCAGAAGCACCATTTCAGTAAGAAATGGATCCCCCATTGACCCAGAAAAAACACTTACCTATCCGTATTTTGAAGTTGATAATGACTTATTATATTGAATTGATAAAAAAGATGCAAGCAGTTGTTGGTGCCACAGTGTTAAATCTTGCACATAGCCATGTCTTAGCATGTCATCTAGGAATGGAAAAAAAACAAGAGAACGGATTTTATTGGCCAGAGTTAATTGCAGAAATAACAAATTGCTATGTGTCGTGTCCTGACTTTGAAATGCTGATGATGTTTTGGGATCCCAAAAGAAATTTTGATAGACCAAGGAACACAATTTATGTCTCATGTTAATAAAGAGCCTCAAGATAAGGCACCTAAAAACATCACCCTCAAACAGATGGTCCTGTAGAGCAGTTTAACAAAACCTTAAAGACAATGCTAAATAAGGTAACCTTATTTCATGTTTGCCAATAGGGAAGTGCCTCAAGCCTCTACAGGTCAAATTATTGTATGGTAGGCATCCACGGGGGCTACTTGACATAGCCAAGGAAACTTGGGAACAAGAAGGTAGTTCATATTGTAGCATCATTTATCACATACACCAGATGCATGACCGTATGGCAGCCATTATGCCCATAGTACGAGAACATATGGAAAAGGCCCAACAGGATCAGGAGAATAGTTAAAACATCAGTGCCAGGCGTGACGGTTCCTAGAGTCACCCTACCCCTCCGCTATTGTTGCCCAGACTCCCAAAGTCCTCTCAGTTAATGTTATCTTGTGACATGAAACTTTTTAATGTGTTATTTATAAAAATTTATATTATTGCCTTATTTTGTAAAAGTTTGCACACTAAGGTCTGAGAGATAATCTAATAAAGATAATGTGTGCTCCTTATCTCCCAGACTTAGTGGTGCCGGTGTCCTGTTGTATTGTTCCTTCCCCCCTTGTGGTGTCCCTTCCTATAAAAGGCGACACCTGTCCCATAATAAACAGTTATTCCTTTTGTTGTACCTAGTCTTGCCTGGTTATTTGGGTACTGGATAGCGATATCCCTTTACTTTGCTTGGGTATATTGCCTACGAATTGCGGGAAATTATTGTCCCGAACGGAGAAGTCACTCTTGGCGGAGAGGGATAACCTGAGGTTCCCTGGTTGGTCCATCACATAAGGGTTCAGCCTGGTGATAGAAAATGAAAATTCCTAGGAACCTGGCATGGACCATATAAAATTATTGAAAGGTTGGGAGACGTAAGTTACAGGGTAAGACAGCCAGGCACTGGTTATATATATAGTTTTTATAGGTGAAACTGTGAAAATAGTTCCTTTTTTCCTAACGTTCTCCTGATTTTTACATATTTTTCATACTAAATGATGCTTTATATATATAATCATTAAAAAACGAAGCCCTACTTGTGGTGAAAAAAAACAATATATAATTTGTAATAAATGAGTTAGTGGGCAATCAAAATTGAATGAAGCCATAGCAAAAGCACAAAAACTGCTCTGATCATTTAGTGCAAACATGGTAAAAAAAAAACCTTGATCCTCATGGGGTTAATATATCCTTGGGTAAATCTGTTCTAGAAACTTACAGGCAAATGTTAGAAGATGTGCATCGCTTTTTGCAAGCTATATTTTTGCAAATTAGTAATGCTCAGACTTAGTGCTCACAGATTCCAGAACCACCCCACAAAAGTATATTCTTTTGAAAAGCAGACAACCTAGGCTGTTTCACAATGGTCCTCAAGACAGACAGGATCAAGTCCTGGCCACGCATCACAGAAAATAGATGATGTTGCTGACCTTCTAAGAACTATGGCCACGAATCTGTCACCAGCTGTCTCACAAGGAGCTTCATCTGACTAATCCTGACTTCCAGTACCGGACCAAGGACACCCAAAATGCCACTGCAAGAAAAATATTCTGGTGATTCACAAGAGTATAGAGGCTTCTTGAATCAATGTTCCTTACACTTCGGTACCCATCCTCACACTTTCTCCTCTCATTCCAACAGAGTGACATTTATTATTAATTTTTATCATTAATTTTTTTTGTAACAAAATTCCTCCATTCTAGAAGACACTGACGCATTCATTCAAGGCAGTGTTTGATGCTTGAGGGAGACATGAGACTGCTGAATGTAATTTAATGGAAATTCAACAAGGAAGGAAAAATGTAGCCCAGTATGATGTTGAATTCCGCACATTAGCCTATGAAACTGATTGGAATGATAGTGCCTTGAGATCTCCCTTTTGCAGCGGTCTAAGTGAGTCATTGAAAGATGCTCTTACCTATTCTGACCTACCTCATGATCTGGAAAATGTGATTGCTCTGTGTCTGTGTTTAAAAGCCGCAAAAAGTAAAGAAGGTTTGAAAGAGACAAAGAACGCGACAGAAGACCACGTCTGTTTTGGCCTCCTATGTGTCCTTCTATTGTTACACCTACATCTGCTGCTAGGTATACATAAATAATGTATGGAAACATAGCATAGCAGATATAGATCAACAGAATAACATACAAACCTAGTTTTGCAGGTATAGATCAATTGGAATTCACATAAAAACTCAGCATTAAAGGTATAGATAACCTGACCAGCACCCAGGTAACACACATAGGACTTGCCATCTTTGTCCCCAGACAGCCCGTCCTATGCCATCTTTGTCCCACAAACACCCTGCCTGTGTCAAACACCGAAAAATAGTTACCTGCGCACTATTCCAAACACCTGTGCTTATATAGACAAATGGAGGTTTTTAGTTTCACTCCAATGGCCATTAAAATGGAAGCTCGTCTGCCACATCACGGCAAACTTCTTAGGCGAGTCCTACACTATACAATTCACCTCGCTGCTGTGAGCTAAAGGTAAAAATCTCTAATGAGACAAAGAGGGATATTCTCTAAACCCCTACACATTTATTAGCCCTTAATAGGGACCACATGGGGTGGGCTGCCGCCCAAGAATGATGGGAGTTTGAGCGCAGGGCTTTCTTTTGTGTGTTTATGTCTCAATTTTGTATCTCATAGCCAGGTTGCTATTGCTGCCGCCCGCCCCATGTGGTCCCTATTATGGGCTAATAAATGTGTAAGGGTTTGGAGAATACCCCTCTTTGTCTCATTAGAGATTTTTACCTTTAGCTCACAGCAGCGAGGTGAATTGTATAGTGTAAGACTCGCCTAAGAGGTTTGCCGTGACGTGGCAGACGAGCTTCTATTTTAATGGCCATTGGAGTGAAACTAAAAGCCTCCATTTGTCTATATAAGCACAGGTGTTTGGGATAGTGCGCAGATAACGGTGTTTGTTCTATGTATTTTGGACTGATGAATACTATAGCCGTTGCTGCCGCCCAAGAATGATGGGAGTTTGAGTGCAGGGCTTTCTTTTGTGTGTTTAACCCTGCCTGTGTCATCTTGGTCCCCAAGGCTCAAACACCCTGCTTGTGCCAACTTTGCCTTTCAACAAATCAATTATACATTTGTGATATACACAAACACTTTTACAGCTGCTCACTGATTCACACTTTCATTTACATAATTCATTCACACAATCATTTATTCTCTCACTGATTTACACAAATCATTTACACACATTCATTCGTTTGCAATTAATTCTCTCCCTCATTCAGACAATTCATCCACACATTAATTCATACTCTCACTCATTCAGACAATTCATCCACACATGAATTCATACTCACTCATTCAATTATCCACACATTAATTCATACTCTCACTAATTCAGACAATTAATTCACACATTAATTATTCATTATCTCACTCATTCACACAATTCATCCACACATTAATTATTTCATTCTCTCACTCATTCACGCAATCTATCCACACATTATTTATTTCATTCCCTCACTCATTCACACAGTTCATCCACACACGAATTCAATCATTCTCTCACTCATTCACACAATGCATCCACACATTAATTCATACTCTCACTCATTCACATACTCTCACTCATTTCAATATTCTTACTACCCTCTTTCTCACTACCTCCCCCTATTTCTCACTATCTACCCTTCTCCCTTCCTTCTCACTTTGTACTCCCTCCCTTCTCACTATCTACCCCCTCTCACTTCCTTCTCACTATCTACCCCATCTCCCTCCCTTCTCTCCGCTCCCGGCAGCCCGCAGAGTGGCCTATCCGAGGACATTGGTCCTGTTCTTCCACCCCGGGACCGATCTACCCCTCCTCCCGATTCACCTTGGCATCCACGATGTGCTCACTGAGATCAAGTCGGATGTGAAACACATTGGCAACCGCGTGGCTACACTTGAAACTGACACTACCAAAATCTCCTCAACAGTCGATCTTCTGTCTGCCCAGCTTCAGGATCAGGCGAGTACTATTGTTAGTCTTACTCGACACCTCGATGACATAGATAATAGAGGCCGCAGGAATAATTTACGAGTTCGGGGTGTCCCTGAGACTGTGGAGCTGCCTGACATTATTCCCACCCTGCGCAAGATTTTCAATACCCTACTGCAACGTCCGTTGGACACTGACATCAAATTTAATGACACACAATCGGATGACACACAACCGCCTCACGACATCATTTGCTGACTGCATGCCTTCCCTGTCAAGGAATCCATCTTGGCACGCTATTGGCCAACGAATTCAGTCTCCTGGGAAGGCCATAACATTTTGCTCTTTCCTGACCTATCGCCGCAAACGCTGCAGTTTAGGCGTCATTTACGTCCCATTACTGACCTGCTCTGACGCTCGGCGACTCCGTATCAGTGGGGATTTCCTGCGGCTCTGCTGGTTCGGAGGGATGGCCGCACTTTCTCCATTCGGCAGGCGTCCGATGTGCCGGACTTTTTTGATCGCCTGGACCTCCCTCAGGTACAGGTGGAGGATTGGGAGTACATCTTTGCAGCACCACCGCGCTTGTCTGATCCTGCCCGGGCCTGGACTCCGGGCCCCCAGCGACTTAAGCGTCAGCGCCATTCGAAGGCTCCGTCACCTGCTTGAAGGTCCTCACTTTCATCATACCATCGGTGGAGCTTCAAGTTCTCTCTGCGGGCTCCTGCCTCGTTGACACCGGCGTTGCTCGTCACCTCCTCCTTCTTGGCTCTTTGTATCAAGTGCCTGGACTTGGATTGTTTCCGCGTCGCTTCGGGGTTTTTTTATTATTTCTACGGACTTACCTTACTTCGACGTTTTGCTTTTCCGTTTCGTCCTTTATCCGTTTCGTCCGAGTGCATCGTCTGGATCCTGATTCTCCACCCCTGACAGGGCAAGTTACGGATTTTGTTGCTGTGCTTTTTGTCCTCCCTCTATCGATGCTCTCTTACTTTTATTTGATTTCTATTTATGTTATTTATATTTTTATTTTTTATTTTTTCTTCTTTCTTTTGATTTGTTTACGTGATTGCGTCCTGTCGTACACATGTGTCACTATACACTATTGTGCCCCTGGGCCCTATTTATGGCCCTTCACGCTTACACCACATATGTCAGGTCCGCTGCTACCCCCTGCTGGTGGTTGCAGTATTCTACACGCGCTACACTACCTTGACATTTTTATTTTATTCTTTGTTTTTATTTCTTTTTTCTCCTTGGTTCTCCTGTTCGGTGGTTTTCATTACCTCCTATTATATATTCATGAGGGTATCTGCTCTGAATGTGTTTTTTTTTGTGTGTGTTTTCTCTTGGTGAACTAGCGCCCAAGATGGCTGCCTCACCTGTCACTGCTCCTAATCTTCCCCAAAACATTCTAACTTTTCTTCCACCCTGGCTTCAAAATCTCTGCACTATCCATGGACTCTCCATCTTCTGGACTGGCTGCACTTATGGACACCCTCACTTTTAACGGATTGCAATGTAACTCAGAGATACAAAGTGGATTGAATTTGCAGCCCTGAGTCCCAAAAGCCCCTCACAGAAGCTGAACTGACAAGCTACAAGCTACAAGCTACAAGCAAGGTACTGTGAAATCCTGCCAATCTTCATGAAACCCCACTTTTAATCGCCCAGAGATTCCATCCTGTTTGCCTATAAACAGAACCCGAGTATTACCTATTAATTTAATTCAAATATTCCACTATATACAGGGGATATACCTTGGAATTATACAAATTCCTCAGAGAATTACAAGGCCTTATATTGGTGAACTTTTAGTTTCAGTTCTACAGCCACCATTTGTCTATCTGTGCTATCTGCATTTGCATTCAAATCTTCAAAGACCTTTTACAACCCCTGCTGCTTTGATTTAACACCTATCCTGGATTCCAATGTATGCAACTAACAACCCCCCAGAGACTGATCTCTAGAACATTATCTCTACTAATGATCTCTAGAACATTAACCCCCTCATTGCCATGATATCCTACTCACCAAACTTTCTCCATTCACTCTGCCCTCCACAACCTGCAAAGATCCACTGTAACCTATATACCTGGCTTAAATCACTTGGCATCCTTCGGAAAACTATCAGGGGCTGTCGGGGAGGTGCTAAATTTCGGAGACTTAAATATTCCTCTACAAATGACCCATCACCCAACGAACCTGCCTTCACAGAGAGATACCTACCCAATTGCAGTGGTCCAGAGTAGGAAACAGCAGGTGCAAAAAGATAGACCAATAAATAGCCGCTGCCTAATTCCCATCTCAAAGCAGGTTGCTATAAATCTGCAAGAAAATCTGAACTCTGCAGCCAGCCCCATCAGAGTCGTCCTATGCAATGCCAGATCAATAAAAAACAAGTCTGCTACCATTGCCAATCTTATTGAATCAGTAGAGCTTGCTTGCATTACTGAAACTTGGCTGGATGAAAACGCAGGGCCAATCTTGGAAGCAGCAGTCCCAAGCAATTATTCAGTGCACCACTGCCCTAGATTAGACCGCAAGGGTGGAGGAGTGGCAATCTGCATCAAATCCTCTTTAAATCTTAGGCCGCTCTCAGTTAATACAACAAAGCATTTTGAATGCATAGCTGCCAGCATCTCCACTGTGAAAGGGTTCAGGATTCTACTGATATACAGGCCACCTGGCGATGGGAAGGGATTGATAGAGGAACTTGCAGATCTTGTGACAGGGCTAATCCTGGAACACCCAAGATCCTGGGGGACTTCAATGCCTGGATTGATGACACAGCTTCCCAACTTGACCAGGACCTCCTAAACATGATGAGTAGTTTTGGCTTCACACAAACTGTCACATCTGCCACTCATGAAAGAGGCCACATACTCGACCTAGTGTTCCAACTTGAACTTGATATCCCTGCTGTAAAAATAAACCCAGTAGTATGGTCAGATCATCACTGCCTAAACTTCTCCATCTCCTCAGAGCGAACCAAACTTCCCCCTCCAAGGCTAGCCAAACGTCGCTCATTAAAGGGTTTGACTTCACCAATCTTTTTATCAAACCTTGACCTAACAGAATTACTGGGCACCTGCAAAGACCCCAACCTATTAGTCCAACAGTATAATAAGAGGGTGAGTGATACCTTAAACAGCCTTGCTCCGCTTCGCATTGAACCTATAAAAACAATCCGCCATGCTCCATGGTTTGACGACACCCTCAGAATGCTGAAGAAAAAAGGCCGTAAGCTTGAAAGAAGGTGGCGTAAAACAAAGAACCAGGATGATAAGCGCTCCTTAACCGAGCACATTACCGACTACCAACTCACAATTTCTAAGAAAAAATCTACATTCCTGTCTCGTGAAATCAGCCTTGCACACAACAGACCAGCTCTTTCACACCGTAGAAAGACTCTGCAACCCATCTTGCCTGCATACCCCCACAAATCTTACACAGTCCAAATGTGAAGATTTTGCAGCCTACTTTTCAGATAAGATAGCTTCCATCCGGACCTCTATTTCAAAAGGACAGCCAAAGGCATTACAGGGGTACAAAAACAAGGGTTCAAATTCCCCCACCCTGTGGACAAGTTTTAACATTCTAGGCAAGGAAGAAATCATCTCAATCTCAGAAAACCTGCGGGCAACCACCTGTGACTTAGATTCTGCACCTACATATCTCCTCCCTGCATGCTCAGAAACAGTAGGCCCAGTTTTTACAAAAATAGTCCAATGTTCTCTGGACTTTTCCAGACCTACTGAAAGAAGCAATCGTTAAACCTCGGCTAAAAAAGCCTTCCTTAGACCCAGAATGCTTAAAGAACTATAGGCCCGTCTCCAACCTCCCGTTTCTGGGAAAAATCATCGAAAAATGTGTGTTATTGCAACTAGAGGCCCATCTGTCAAGTAATAATATCTTTGATTCTTTCCAATCAGGCTTCAGAAAACATCATAGCACTGAAACTGCCCTGGTTCGCGTTCTGAATGATCTCTTGATGGCAAGAGACCAGGGTGATCATTCAATCCTAATTCTTCTAGACCTGTCAGCAGCATTTGACACCATTGATCATAAGATTCTTATTGAGCGGCTGCAAGACCTATGCGGGCTGGGAGGCACAGTTCTAACATGATTTAAATCATTCCTCACAAACAGGTCACTGAGGGTTTCATCAGGAACGTGTTCCTCAGCTCCCACACCACTAATGTGTGGAGTACCACAAGGATCCATTCTATCTCCCACTCTATTTGCCATATACATGCTCCCACTGGGGGACATCATCAGGCAACATGGATTAAGATACCACTGCTATGCAGATGACACGCAGCTCTACCTTTCCTTTGCACCAGGAACTAAGGATCCAACATCTCTTTTCAAAAGATAACTCGGCCGATCCTAGGAAATACTAACACAACTGGCATAGAATTCGGGGGTTCAGAGCTACTCAGGTCAAGTGAAGTGCGAAATCTCGGAGTACTCCTTGACAATGGTTTGTCGCTTAAACGTCAAATCTCTGCTGCAACAAAATCTGCCTTCTTCCATTTGAGGAATATAGCCAGGATAAAGCACCTTATCCCACCAGAGGATACTGCCACCCTAATCCATGCATTTGTGACATCTCGCCTGGATTTTTGCAATGCACTGTATGTAGGCCTCCCAGAAAAAGAACTTCACAAACTGCAGTTGGCGCAGAACGCAGCAGCCAGACTATTAACAAATCAACCCCGCTCTTGCCATATTACACCTGTTTTACGGTCTCTCCATTGGCTTCCTATCAAATGGAGAATTCACTTTAAGATAGGCGTGTTGTCATTTAAAGCCTTAAAGGACCAGGGACCCTGTTACCTGAAAGAGCTATTAACACCCTACATCCCTGCTCACCCCCTCCGATCCACACATATGTCTCTTCACTCATTACCCAAAGTGCGCACAAAATCCGGCTCCAACGCATTCTGCCATGCTGCTCCCACATTATGGAACTCTCTACCACTTTCAATCAGAGAGGCTCCATCTTTAGAGACTTTAAAAAAAAGACTTAAAACCCATCTTTTCTCCCAATCATTCAGATAATTCACTCTCTCGTATGCATATACCTGTAAAGTGCTTTGAGTCCCACTGGGAGAAAAGCGCTATATAAATACTTGTTGTTGTTGTTGTTGGTGTCTTT
>VKOC01000005.1:38048069-38075993 GCA_009364415.1 Spea multiplicata
GTATGGGAGGGTGAAGAGCCAGCGTGGTGTATGGAAGGGGGAGGAGCCAGAGTGGTGTATGGGTGAGTTATAGTGGTGTATGGGGGGGGTATTATGAATTTCAGGGCGTATACAGGGGGTATAAGGCATATCGATATTAGGCATATCAGAGGTGCATAAAACATATCTGGCGGTAAAAGGTATATCAGGGTGCTCAGTTGCATATCACTGGCATATAAGGATATACTCCTTATATGCCAGTGATATGAGGCATATTGGTGGCACAGTGGCATATCAGGGGGCACAGTGGAATCTGGCATATAAGAGGTATAAGGCATATATGGGGGCAGAGTGGCAAGCTGGGGGTCTGATGTGCATAACCGGGGGCAGTTTGGTAAATAAAAAAAATTTAAACAAGGCTTTTTTCTCATAGTTTTTATTAAATATGAAAAATAGTTAACATATGAATTAATATTTACTAATAACTTTGTATTAAAACCTAGTTTGAGAAACACCGTGTTTGGGTTCTTGTAGCTTTTATTATGTCAGTAAAATAAGAAGGTGAATAGAGAGAGGCCATTGCAATAAAGAGATGAAAGTGTAAATTGTACGTTTTTTATTACATTATTTTAAATGTAAAAAAATTGCATTTTTTTATCCGATTAATCGAAAAAATAAATCGGCCAACTAATCGATTATTAAAATAATAGTTAGTTGCAGCCCTACTACACAATGATCATTTGGGTGCCGCTGAGCATTGGGATACGCGATTTACTACAATACACAATAAATTGATGCTGTTGGAAATGCTTGTGTTGCTTATGTCTGACACACATTGCAAAATGTTTTGACCCTTTTACAGGCTCAGTATACACAGGCTAAACGAATAGAATCATCAAGCCATCTAGCCAGAGTAGATTTGGACACCTCCTGGCCTGCAGATTTCCCATGAAACTGAAGAAACAGGTGGTCGCACGAACTGATGTAGTACGTTGTACGTTGGACATGAAGAGCTCTTTCAACACTAAAAGAATGCCACATGATCTCTTCTGGAGAAGAAGGATTAGGAAAAAAGGTGGGTAACACTAAACGCTGGTTAATGTTAGTCCGCAACAAGACTTTAGGGAGGAAAAACGGTCGGAGCTGCAGAACTACTTCATTCTGATGAAAGACAATGAACTCACTGGATGACGAGAGAGCCAGAATAATAGCCTTGCAAAAAACGCCTAATGAAAGGGATCCGAGGGCAAGACCAAAGCAAGAAGCGACCGAGGGCGGACACTTGTCCCTTCAAGGTAGCCACCTGTAGACCTGATTGAACCCCCTCTCAAGACACTGCAAGATGACTGAAATGGAGTGAGGATAGCTATGGAACTCTTGATCCTGGCACCATTCCAAAAGCTTGCTCCAAGTTCTGAGGTAATTTCTAATGTAGACCTTCTAACCGAATTTAACCACTGACAGGCCATAGCACCATGAATACCTTCTCCTATAGAATTAGCCTTGCAGCATTCATGCCGTTAAGCAAAACACCTGGATGGTGTGTGTATAAGGACATTGCGGTTTCCCAGTAGAACTGGAGATACTGGAAGTTCCCAAGAACAAATTGTCATCTAGAGCAGGTGCAAGAACCAGCCCCAGTTTGGCCAGAAGGGAAGGATTGTAAACACCCTGGCTTTGTCCTTCTTGATCTTCTGGATACACGGGATCAGAGCTACCGCAGAAACACATAGGCTAGTTGATTTGCCATATGGCTGTTAGTCCGTCTAGAAAATGAGAATAGGCTATTTTGTAGAGAAACGCAAAAAGAGGGGTTTTCTGTTTTGTCTTGTAGCCATGAGATCTACTTCTGTACGCCTAAACTTGACGACCAACCTATCAATAAATATGATACAATCAAAACAATGTCATCTAAAGAAAGTCCTTCTTGTCCTGAAAAAAAAAAAAACTATCTAACTTGTGTGGGTTCAGTAAACGGGTTACAGCTAACCACGAGCAGCGCAGAAATGTTAAAATGGCCATTGTAACGAAGGGCACAAAAAGTAAAAACAGCCTTTGTCACGAAGGGGTTAAACAAGCTTATTCCTTTTTTCGAAACATCCCATTATGCTGTATTTTCTGTTGAAAGCATTTCAGCAGTGGCTTTGAATCCTGTCTGTCTTCACTGTTAAGCCTGCCCATCTCTGACATCACAGATGTCAGTCTGCTCTTCTAATAACGCATCACGCATCTAGCTCAATCGCACTCACCGGCCATCGTTGTGTAAAAGTGGACCTGTAAAGCTTTGCCGTTTCACATGCATGAGTGTGAAATTGCAGGTGGTCAGATTGTGATTTAATACATAGGGAAGGGCTTTGAAAGAATGATAGGACTCCGTTGCTAGGCAACTGCAGTTTTTCATTAAACTTTTAAACCGTTTTTAAGAGACAGGAAGAATTAAAGAGAAAAACAATGAGTTTTTCTTTTTCTCTACATTATACAGATATTTTTAAGAGGCCCCTAGATAGAAATGCAGCTTTAACCCCTTAACGACCTTTGACAGTTCAGGGCTGTCACGCAAAAACGGTCACTTAACAACTTGACGGACCTGAACCGTCACTATGTAAAATAAGCTAAGAAAGTGATCAACGATCACTTTCCTCGATTAAACAGCGTTGTTGTAATGCCTCGATGTCGAGGCATTCAGTAACGCCGACATCAGCATCAGGGGCCATATCTGGACCCTACCCGGGGCGTCAACATCCGCCATACACTGTATGGCGACGGACGCCCGTTTTAAAAGCATTTAGGAGACTAGTTTTCAAAAATATATGGTTTGATGGGGTAAATTGAAGTAGCCAGCTTCAAAGATGTTCCAAAGAGGAGATAGAGGCAGAATGACCAAATGACCACCTGAATTACACATGTTCAAAAGTAGCCTTTTACCAGCCAAACAATCTGACATGCATGTGGGGTATCACCATACTCAAGAGATGTAGCTGAACACATATTGGGGTGTTTGACAGTAACATATACCAGGACCTTTATATTTATAACTAAATTACAATTTGTGAGAAAAAAATTACTATTACAAAGTTTGACAAACTGTGGTTGTATAATTAGTGCATGGAAAGGGTTAAAATACCAGCATTTGAAATACCCTGTCTAGTTTTCAAAAATATATGGGTTGATGGTGTAAATTGAAGCAGCCGTCTTTAAACATATTCCAAATAGGAGATAGAGGCAGAATGATCAGATTTGGAAAAAAGTTTACAAGTAGCGTTTTATGATTTACAGTTATTGCCCTATAACTTACAAAAACGTAAAAACATTGGGTATTTCTAAACACAGGACAAATAGAATCTATTTAGCTAGTTTTTTTTTTTTTTTACATCATTTTGTATGTGAGTAAAAGATTGTTCAAAGAAAAGTCATAAAATGTGTTTTTTGTAAAATTCTCACCATGTTTTATTATTTTTTTTTATAGTAAATAAGATATGATCAAAATAACGGTATCTGAAGAAAGCCCATCTTGTCCTGAAAAAAAACAATGTATAACGTGCATGGGTACACTAAATGGGTGAGGAGAAAATTGCAGCTGAACACAAGCACCACAAAAGTGTTAAAACAGCCTTAGTCCCAAAGGGTACAAAAAGAAAAAATAAGCCCGGTCCTTAAGGGGTTAAACACACTTATATGTTAAGCAGGAAAATTGCTACTTGCGTAGATCACGGACATTAATTAAATTGACTACTATGCTAAAGTGGGGGCCAATATAGTTACATTGCATAAAATGCTCTCGGTTCTAGTGACTGATGAGCCTGTGGAAGTATTTAAGGTCATAGACAATAAGCTTCATCTTACTAATCAATTGCAGGCAATGTGTTGATGCTTTCACATGAAGAGACCCAAATATAATTTCCCTGTCGATAGGTCAATGTCTGGAAAAAAATAGAAGCGTACAATAAACGGTGCTGGAAGAAGCTAAACGCAAACATGATTCATGTCTTCATTGTTCACACTATCCTTGTACCCGAGGCCCAGCAAAAGAACACTGGATACATTTGTAATGTCTAGGGAGACAACGTCGGTGAATAGGCCATATTCTGACACTGTATCTCCGTGTTACCAAAAATTGGTTTCGATTCATCGATTGTATTTCAATCACTTCAGGCATTACTGGGGCACACGTCCTAACATCAGACACAGTCGCATGAAAAGGAGAGCCAGCAAGGCGGCAGAGAAACATAAAATGAGGCAGCAGATAACCATTCGTCTCATCCGGTCTGACGCTTTACCTGATGTAGCGCCTTAGACTTTAATCGCTCCTCAGGATATTTATCCCATGCATGTTTAAACTCCCTCACTGTATTCACACCTAGCACTTCCCCTGGGAGGCTGTTCCATTTCTCTACCACTCTTTTAGTAAACTAGAACATCCTTACAGCAGAGCATCTGCAAGGACTTACCCATGTTTGCCGCTTTTCTTCTTTGGCCAGGCTCGGCCCCCTGGGGAGAAAGTTGACAGACCCCCCCCTCCCCGGTATATGTGTGGAACCTCCAATAGCTAAGGCAACGTGGAAAACACCCCATTTTACAGCATCAGCAGAATCACTAGTGATATTACAATACATAAGAATGCATAAAAATGCCAATAAACCATCACTCATCCTGTCCTTATAGCCAGTCATATACCTGTATAACAAATAACAACCCTATGTTTAAGAGCATCAATTGGATTTGACAGCACTGTCTGCAGATAGCGAATGCCCCATCTTTATTGTTCTGACTGTAAAGAGCCCTCCCAGCTGCTTTAACGGAAAACTACTTCCAAGCCTAAATGGGCGACCTCGTTATTCTGCACATCCCGTCACTACGTGTACTAACACAGTTTATTATCTTATTTACTCAAATACCAGTCCCGGTTAATGCGCCCTAGCAGCCTCCTGAAACGGTTACGCGAAGCAATAATTATAAATTCCCTGAACGCCAAACAAAGCCAACACCGTCGCGAATTCACGTGGAAGCCCAAGCGCGCAAAACTCGCGCCGCCAGCATCACCACCACATCCTTTAACACCATACCTCGCCTGTGCAAAGATGGCGACACGAAACCGCGCGTCATCTCGTCCCTGCCCCTTTTGTAGCGTCAGGTGACACAACAAGCCTGGGTAGGTGTAGCGCCCCCAGATTCTGGCCACGCCTCCCCCCCCCCTCTCGGCAGTTGGATCCGGAGCTCCTCAGCCGCCTCTCAGTAAGTTCATATCTGTCCGAGAGTGGGGTCTACGGAGAGTGCGACGGGGACAGAAGGAAACTCAACCTGAGCGCAACCCGCTATCGGACCGGGGGTACGCGCTGGCCCCGCCGACGATCCAGCAGCCGCCGTGGGGAGGCGAAGCCGCCGCTTCCCCTTCCCAGGGAGGGTGGCTGAGGTGAGAGCGGGACCATGTTGCGCCTCGTCTCGCTGAAGTTCGGCCGCTTATACCGCTACGTGAAGCTGTTGTTTGTGGCCAGCCTGCTGGTGGTGATGCTGCTCAACACGCACTCGTTGTTCGCCTCTTTCCAGCGGAACGAGCTCACCGACCGCCGCTTCCTCAGTTTCAATAAGTGCCCGGCGTGCTTCGGGACCAGCTGGTGCCGGAAGTTCATGAACGGGCAGCTGAGCTTCGAAGGCTGGGCCAGGCTCCGGCTCCTCGACTTCTTCAACGTCAAGAACGTGCACTTCGCCCAGTACGGGGAGCCCCGGGAGGGTAGCCGCCGGGTGGTGCTCAAGCGCCTGGGCTCCAACCAAGAGCTGGCCGAGCTGGACCAGCGGATCTGTAAGAGAGCCACCGGTCGGCCCCGCTGCGATCTCATCCAGGCCATGTACAAAACGAACTTCGCCCGCCTAAACGGGGATGTCAGGCTGCTGACCCCGGACGTGGTGGAGGGCTGGTCGGACCTGGTGCACTGCCCCTCGCAGCGGCTGCTGGACAGAGTGGTCCGGAGATACGCCGAGATCAAGGACTCCGGCAGCTTCTTACTCAAGAACCTCAAGGACACCGAGCGCATGCAGCTGCTGCTCACCCTGGCATTCAACCCCGAGCCGCTGGTGCTGCAGGTGAGTGACCCAATGGCCCTTCTGCCCCTGCCAACTCTCATCACTCTCAGCCATTACCAAGGCTGTTACCAACTCTAATTCAACTACCTGTCCACCTCTTGGCACCTGTAACGCCTGCTGTACCCGCACAGGGTATTTGGGGCTCCTGGTGAGCCAATCCCTGCTCTTCCCCGAATAACCTGCTGTGGACTTCAATCCCCTTAATGCTTTTGCGCATGCTGGGGATTGTAGTCGGCAGAAGTTCCGTGGCTCTGGGTTAGTATGGAAGCGATGCACTGGGGGTGGGGGGAATCCTCTCGGTGTGTTGGACGAGCCCAGCTGGTTGAGGTGGCAGCAGGTGGCTTCCGTGTGTTCTTCTGTCCTCCTGTTGCCATTTACTGTTCGCCCCTGGTCCGCTCTGTCCCTGGGCACATTCTTTGCTCTGTGGGCTAGGAGTTTATAGCATGTCTAGTGTTTGTGTCTGAGATCCAGAGAAGAAGACAGCCTGCTAACTGCATCTGTGTGTCCCATCTAATGATTCTGTATGGTTTTGTATGCTTCATAGTAGCATAGCTGGTAAATCCGAGTGTTAAATTCCCATGTAATGTTTTATTTTAGTGAGAGGGTGGTAAATAAATGGCACAGCCTCCCGTCAGAATTGGTAAGGGCTAATACAGTGAAGGAACTTAAACATGCATAGGGTTGACATAAAGCTGTCCTGAATCTAAGACCAGACCAACTACTGACTAAGGTTTCGGTCTTTATATCCGGAAAACCGGGCAGACCAGACGGGCGAATGATTTTTAACAACCATGCACCCTCTATAAGCGTGTATTCCATTCACAGCCTTCCTCATATAACTTCTGGATGGATCTCTACTGACTGAAGTTTCTGTTCCAGATTATCTTTAACCAGCTGCGTTTCGTGTTGTATTCTCCTTTTGGCGTTTGTAGCTGTTATTATTGGTGTATGAATGTAGATGTTCAGTTCATCCCTTGTGTAGTTGGCAGTGCTGGTTCGCGCATGTTGGTAACAGCTGCTTGGTGCTGCCAAGACTTGGTATTTCTTATAGGAGACTAGTTGGCCATCAATACTTATTCTACAGAAGCCTACGACTGGTTGGTTGACAGGTAGTCAAACTGTAAATGTTGGGGGCTTTAAGTCCCTGCGTAACGTGAGAGAATTACGCGTTCGATTCTAAAGGGGGATTCAATTTCTTTTCTGGTCGCTGGTGTTGAGTCATGTTTGTGAGTAACTGAGCTGGAGCCGGGCGCTCCGGCGCTTTTACATGTAAAGTACACGTTTAGTCGCACAATCAAGTAGTTGCTCATGTAGTTTGTGGATGAGCCGTCAGGCAAGCGAAACGTGGGGGCGACATAATAGAACGTTTGTCTGTTTCTGAAGAATAAGATCCATTGATGCTTTGGTGTTAATATTTGTCGGGTTGCGTAATTTTGTCGGCGGTTGCGTAATTTTAACATCACTCGGCGTACAGAAACTCTGAATTTCTTGTCTGTGAAAGAAATGTGTGGCGTGAGTGCTGTAGATGGCAGTGCCGGTAGTGCTGTTTTTTTTATTGTGCAATCCACTCCTTATGATAACCTGGTGGCATTCGATTTGCGGGGGCAGTCCTGGTCCTTTAGGTTATTAGGATGAAAGATTGTCTTTACCTCTGTCTGTAGAAATATTTCTCTGATCTAATACAGAGTCATCGAGCTAGAAGAATATGGAAGAAGAGCAAGAATGTGGCCACCAGATGCGCCATCTGCGGCCGTTCAGATAAGGGGACTCCTTGTGGTTTTCAGGTGCCCTGAGAAGTTGTAGCGCGCGATGTTTCCGCCCGCATCGCGTTGTGCGTCTTGTGTGTTTAGCTGCCCTTTACAATACTTTGATGTCGGACCTGACTGTCGAAATAAAACCAACGCGGTGATTTGTAGAAAGTCCCGTGTGTTCATACATCTCAACTCAAAATCCTAACGCCGGGACGTGTGTACATTTCTGGAGGTTCTGTGGCAGTGATGCCACTCAATGCCTTTTATAAAATATATACTGAAAGTAGCTGGAAGGTATGTTTGCTCCAAAAACATTGAATGTTAACGGCACGCACTTGTTTCATGCGTAAGCCTTGCGGTTACAAATGAGTCTACAGGGGTGTCTGTACAGTACGGTCACCTGCTTTTATACGGGAGACTTTTGGTAAATCCCATTGGCTTTCTGGTGTAAATCTGCACAATTTGTAAAGGCTGTTGGTAAACCGGACGCTTGATGCATTGTTTCCAGAAGCTACTCTTGTCTGTTGACTGTGACACATATGATACATACATACATATACGATACACACACACAGCAGTTGGTGCTTTGGTTTCCAGAAGAACATCTGTTGCATGATAAAGCACAGCCTGGTTCTTCTGCTTCCAGATCCCTTTCCAGCTGTTTACTACTCATCTAAACACTTTATGACTTCTTTATCCCCTGTGCTCGGTTAAGCTATGTGTTTTTATAGCGGAATACGTCTCCCCTTAAAACGCCTTAACCGAGCAGAAACAAAGTACCCGTTCAACACACCTTGTCATAGGTTGAGATTTTATCCGGAAAGGTATTGTGAGCCGCTTTGTAGCTCATGGGTTTTTAGAAGTATTTTTAGCTTTAGTTCTTATGAAGCCTTGTAAAGCACTCATCTGTTTTTTTTTTTGTACTGTAAATGTTTTCCAAAATTTTCTGGAGGAGAATGTGTAAAGGGACATTAAAGCCGATTACTTCGCTGTCCCAGCCTTGCACTGTTACTGCAAGCCAAGCTAAAAATAAGTAATAAGAAGTCAGGGATCCTATACCAATCATGCCAATATGTGGAAGGCTCCATTGAAAGACTATTTTTTTAAAATATATTTGTATATATAAAATGTATTTATCACAGTTTATTGATGATAAAAAAAAACAACAAACAAACAAACAAAATTGTGCCGGGCAGCAGTGACCACGGCATACATATTTCTTGTGCCTGCGTCTAAATGGTCAAACTCTATTATAGGCACCAGTTTCTCTCTGCAGCAGATTAATGCCACAACTCGCAAATCCTTACTACTTGTTATGTCAGGTTCCATCTTCCGCCTGCAGTTCAAATTGACAGCGAATGTTATTACTTAACGTAATAGTTGTTTCTGTGAACTGTGAATCATTTATGACACTTGGAAGCTTTTCCGTGCTGAATGATGTATGTAGTCTGCGCTCTTACATGCTGAATGCACACTTGTGCCACTTGATGGGTCATACTTTTCATGAAAGACCGTTGAGCATCCAGCATTGGGTGGTATAAAGCTTGCTACGTAATGATGATTTCATAGCATAATTGCTAATTTAATTCTTTGATTCCCCCCACCCTCTAAAGGTTCAAACAGACCTATAATTATAGGGTTAAAAGAAAATCATTCTATGACTCGTAGTAAGAGCAAAAAGTCCAGTAATGGCTATTTGTTTTTCTTTCACAAATAAACCATATTTTATGTGTACTTTTTACAATATTTTTTACATTTTATTTTGTTAATCTGTTCTTCATTTTAGAGAATATTTTCTGTGCCGCTCTTCTGAGAGCTTGGAGCTACTGCTTTGTCTACCTGAAAGAAGTAGACCTTACTATAGATTTTATTTCTTGTGTGTCTGATTTATCTTAAATGTCGCTGTCTTATTTTGTATCATACATATTGCAGGGTGCAAAATGTTTAGTTTCAATCTAATGCATTACTATTTATATCCACTAAATGTCCAGTGCTGCAGCAAATGATGCTTTCTAAGTTTAATTAACCAAAAAACTAGAGATTGCTTAGTTTGCCCCCCCCCCCTTATGAGAAGATTGTGTGCATCTGCATTGATAAAACCATAGTTCACAGCCGATGACAACCGATAAACCTTACTTAAACCTGACTTCTTACCCTCTAGTTTTCGATTATGACACATCGTTCTAACGTTTCACCTCCTTTCAAGTTAGCTTCCCTCCTGCACTTAGTTGGAAACATTTTATTTTAAGTGGTTTATCACCCCCCTCTCTCATCTCCTCCAAGCAATACATATTTAGATCCCCTGGTCTTTCCTGATGATTTTGTATTTAGCAGACCATTTACCATTTTGGCAGCCCCCCCCCCTCTGAACTCCTCAATGTGTCAATATCCTTCTCAATAGGAGGTCTCCAGAACTGTGCACAATAGTCTAGACGAGACGTCCCTCTTCCTGCTCCTAATGCCACCAGCTATACAACCCAACACACTGCTTGCTTTGGAACAATAGTAGCCAGTCCAGGCTCAGTAATATTTACTTTCGATTAATAGTAACATCGTTCTTATAGAGCACCAGCAGATTCTGTAGCGCTATTACAATAGGGATAATCAAGATAAGCAAGAACGCTAAAAGTCACGATAACCAAACTTGGCCATAGTTGCACAGTTCAGGTGTAGTAGTATAAACTACTTGCGAGTTTAGAGCCTATTAGTTTTTCTGACTGCATACAGTTATGAGAAATAAGTCACTTGACTTTTTTCCTTTTAATTTTATAAATTTGGCGGACGTATAGGCTCAGTACTGCTATTTTATGCGTGGTTTATCTGCTACGTTTAAACCCACGGCTGATATTTAAACGATTTGTGTTAGGTTCATCATAGGGGTCTATTCACTATGGGGGGTGTTTCAACTACACGGCTTTACTATTCATTTGGAAGGGCCTACCAAAGAAAGCTTCTGCTTCAGTGAGAGCTTGACTAGCCCTGTGACATTTCAGTCTCCTCACCCGTAGAATTACGCACCATACAAGGCCAGGTCAGCCCTTCACTATGTATTTTAAAGTGCTTATAGTGATAAGCACTTCCAATATGATGCAGTAAATCGGCTCTTCGGCGTCCATCTTAGCCCAGTTACTTAAACACTTCTTAGTAATCCATATCATATGGAAATGACGCCCCATGGTTGGAGCAAGGTGGCTCTTCCTCCTAGTAGCCTCCAGGCCAACAAGACACTGCTCTGGTACTGTGTGTTTTCCATGGCATTTCTGCTTGCTCTCATGTGGTTTTCCTTTCTCATGAATGCAATTGGTATATTACAGGAGGGGAAGGCAACATGCAGCTTTTTTTGTGACAAATGAATGAATAATTTAGGAGCCCAGGATGGATGCGTGCCCAGAGATCAGTGTAAAATGGAACAAAACTCTTCTCCAGTAGTAGCGTTTTAGGAGCCGACCTCCCGGGAGTTGTTCCTCTCTGCATTTATATGTTAATCCATATCCAGAATTACCCAGAAATTGGAGCGGTGCAGCAAGCTATGTGGCTGTGACTACTGACACTGAATGAAAATAAATCTTTCACTTGGGCAGCCTCATAACACAACTGAGTAGCTTTTACTTTCATACCTCATTGTTGATCTAATGAAAACGGCGCGTGGAAATAGCAGAATGCATTAGCGGTTACGTTTTTAGCCCCTTTTACAGGCTCGATCCTTGTTCCTGGGTTTTTTATTGGTGTCGGAACGCGGTGGTAACTAAATGCAGTGTTTGGATTATGATACTTTTACTTAGGGATTTGAATCTGATCTTGGAGGTTATTTGTTGTGAGGATTACTGTAAAGCAGCATTTCTAATAAAACTGTCCCAATCACTAATGATTGTCGGTTAATTTAATCCCTCTGGAGGGCGGTTGGCCCTGTTGGGATATCGAGCAGAGGTCACTGGATTAGTTCTGCAGTGTTGTAGCTGTAGGCGCTATAGGCTTGTTCCCGGTTGGGTATACGTTGCTTTAACCAGTGACTGCTATCTAATGCATTATGTTGTTGGTCATCAACTAATTGACCTCTGTGTGGAGGCTTTGCACATGCAAAACCATAAAATAAGGTCACGTGATGGACTCTAGAAGGGAAACGGTCACCTCTTTAGCAAGAAGGAGGGAATTAATGCCATAGCATGACGCATAATGGATTCCTACTTTTCCAGACCATCTAGGTCTCTTCTTCAGGTGTTTGAAACAGACATTGCTCATCCATTATACATGAGTTTGACAATAAATGTATCATCTTTACCAAATTTGCTTTATCTCTTTCTACGGCAAACACGGTATGACTCTATACCTGCATGGAAGTGTAAGCTTCTTGGGTCAGTGCTGAGGATAAATTGGAGATTGGATGAGTTTTCACATTCCGCTGTATTAACAAATAATCATCTCGGCCTTTTTTCTTCCCCTTTCAGTTCTAATCTGTTTGCAAAGCTGTTAAATCTCATTCTACAAAATCCATGCAGGGATAATTTGTTGAAAAACGTATCTGCCTTTTAAACCCTTTACCAAAGTGTGTTATTATGAACATTTTAAAAGGTGCTGTTTGATTTTTTTTCTTTCTTTAGAATAATTAGCATAGCTGAAGTTTAATTTAAGGTTACATAATATGATGCAATAAATTGCGGAGAGAGTGTTCTCCATGTTAATTAAAAATATATATAAAAAAAAAAAAATATATATATATATATTTTTTTTTTTTGCTTCTTTGTTTGAAAGCAAGAAAAAAAAAATAATCTGGTAAAATATTTTTTGATCTTTGTAACCCTGATATTTAAATATCTCCAATCTGCATAATTTCATGAAGTTTATTGCCTATAATTGTTAGCACTTGACAATTCTGCAGCATGAGGAAATGATTGATTCAGCTTTTATGGCTAATGTACAAATCTTTGACATCTGCTGTCTGAGTTCTCCCATCCTAAGAAGAGATTATCCTCCGTGTATTTGACAGACTGAAATAATTAAAGCATGGTGCCCTGCCTTTGGTTTACTTGCTAACCTCTGTACTCTACTGTACATCTGTCTGTGCTAATCTACAGGAGGCAATTCATTAACCTATTTCTCACGAGGACCCCGTCACTGAATATACATTTTTTTCAGCTTTAAAAGTTCTCCACGTTCTAAAAACGGATACTTATACATATATTTTATTCTTTGTCTTTTGAAAGCATGGCTTGATTCTGCGTAGCTGTTAATATCATCATGATGGACATATATCTGCTGTTTTAATTAAATCTTGAGACTGGACCACAATCTATTATGTCTTATAGGAACTTTTTTTTTCTTTCTCCATATTATTGTATGTGTTATGTATTTTTTATGTTCTGAATGCACAGTTTACAGTCTTAGTCATGCATTTGGTAGATATAGCTCTGTTCTTTTTATTATTTTTTTTTATGAGCTACACACAAGCTAGGTTTTCGGGAGCGTTCCAGTTGTATGGCTCTCCCCGTTTTGAGTTCTGCCAAGTGCAAGGAAATATTTAAACATAGCATGGTGGCAGGGCTTCGCTCCTGCAGACGGGATGCCGGTCTCAGGTCGTGTGATCCAGGTGTGCCCTTCTCTGAAAGGAGCCGGTTCCTTCCCAGCAGGCAGAGTTGAAGAGGCTCGCACATCTGCAATACCCATTCTTCTAGTATCCTGGCGGTGAAGGGATGCAGATTGCATTCACATTACATTGTTTCACGGAAGCTCTAACTAAACACAGCTGTCAAAGGTATTTTTTCTGTTGTGTTAAGTAAATTAGAGCCCTGCTTCTCTCCTGACATGAGATTACAAACACAGCAGCCTCTCGGCTTTTTTCACCAGGACTTCATTAAAGGGTTAATACGAAGGGCTGCACAATGGTTATGGAAGATGTTACTTTACACTTGAATGATGATATCATCTGCTCAGTGACCATCTCATGTGCCTTCAGTAGAGGGTTAGGCTGCTTGTGTTCAGTTTTTTTTATTACTGCTGTTCTTATTCAACATTTCTGATCTTTTTTTGGGGGGGGGGTTCCTTGCTGGTTATAAAGCTTCTTCTTTCTGTTCACAGTGCATATCTATGTAGCGTGAGGGATTTTACCTTACGTATATTTTGTTTTTCCTCTGTCTACTTATTTAGATCTAATATAGTAATAATAATTTCTCATATGGCTTGCATAAAGTAATCTGCCTGTTCTGGCAGAGGGGTATGATCCCTGCTGCTCCTTCCAAAAATGTCTAAAATACAGCAAGGTTTGGTGGCACAAGAATCTATTTCAAAGCTTAACCCCCCCTCCTTTTTACTGTGCCTTCATACCATTCTGGTGAACTATAAGACATGTTACAACCTGAGCTCTGGTATGTGCAAGCATTTATTTGTTCTGCAGCACATGTTAGGAATACCATGATGTCATTGTACAAAGAATTATACATGCAGTGTAGGCTGTGACTTCATTCCTTTCAAAGCCATAGCAGCACATGAGAGAGAGAGATCACCCAGCCCCGTGAGACACTCAGATTGTTTACCCAGCCCTGTTTGTGTAATATGAACGTTGTTTTACAGGCAACAGTTGACTGCCCAGGTCTGGCACTCTGCATGGTCTGTAAGGTGCTTGGATGGTGTGGCATGTTATGTTGTTGTGCGTGCGCGTGTACGTGCATGTACCCATGGGTGCACATCGTTTTACTTCTCTGTGAAGCAGACTATGCTTCATGAGTACCTGCCAATGTGATAAACCTTTTTGAGGTCCTAAAGGCTTATGTGATTCTTGTAAATGTTGAACCTCTTAAAACTGTATTGAGATCTGTTTTTTTGTGTTTAACGTTTTCAAGATTTCACTACAGCATATAGTGCGGTGCCAGTTATTTTATTGGACTATCATTGGCCTAGATTTAAAATATATCCCAAAAGTCAGTGTACTCATTTTTGTTTGATTTGGCGTACTCCTGCACTAGATTATTTCAAAAGACTTTCCAAAGCAGCTTCACCCTTTCAGTAATTCAGTGTTTACATTGCTAATTTAATGGCTTCTTTCTGTAGTGCAGCGATTTTCCGAATATTCTCCTTTAATCCTTTTGTTAAACATGCATGATAGATAGTGTATTTGGGTTCTTTTAGATATTACTTTTAAATTAGCACAAGTGTGCTCAATTTTATTTATTTTTTTCTCATGTCCTCAAATAACTAGCAACGCATAATAGTGGTAGTTTGGTTGTTTCATGATTGCATACGTTTTTTTTTAATATATAGAATATATATATATATATAGAATATATATATATAGAGTGTTGTAGATTTTGTAATAGGAAGGTTAAGAGAGGTTCCTGTACTGTTGTGTGTATTATAAATTAAACTATTAAAACTATAGAGGTTTTTTATTTTTAGATTGGTGACAATTTCTTGGCTAATTAACTTCCTGGTGTAGATTCCAGTTTTCATGTGTTAAAATCTGCTGAACACCAGGAGAACATGGAGTGCGATGTGTGTTTGACTTAAGTGGGGTGTTTTTTGTTTTTTTTTTTAAGGTTTTTTTTTTTATTCCTATCATATGTAACCCTGAAGAGCGCTTTGCATTTAGCGACTAAGTAAATAAAGCTTTGTAATGGAGTGTCTCATTTTAACTTGGCCTCCATTACAACTGACCCAGCTAAGACAAGGCTTTGTTGCTTTGTATTTTTAAACCGTTGCTAAGGAAATTGCTTAAAATGTTATTGCTTTTGTACGTAAGTGTTATGCTCGATGCATCAGACAAAGTTTCACATAAACAAAACAGCATGGGTGGAAAGCTGCTTCTTAGCAGAGCTTTGAGGTGTGAGACTGCTTGGAAGAAGACTGTCAACACGTCTCCAGAACAAACACCTAATAATTTAAGTGAAGTGTCTGTGCTGTGAATAGGGAGTCTTTGAGAAGTGAGCAGCTCAGACAGGTTTATTGGGTCACATCTGCTTTGCTGACAGAATAGTCCTCTGTGTTTCACCGTGCCATGCATCATCTTATTCCTGGCCTTATATCTGTGAGCTGGGTCGTTTTTCATTATATGCTTTAAAAATTTTCAGATATATGAGGGGGGAAAACTGAGCACAATGTAGTAGAAAACCGGGGCATACCAGGTACGTCACCCTTTACGCGATCCAGCGTCGCTTTGAACGCTGGGATCGCAAGGGGCGGCTGCTACTGACCGCTGGGTGCTGGGAATTTAAATATTTAAAAACATACTGCGGTCTTCAAGTGAAGACGCAGTATGCAAATGCCGGTCCGGAAGGGGTTAAAGGGTGTGTGTGTGTGTGTGCATATATATATATATATACGCACACACACACTTATATACAATGTAAATGGGTTTAGCCATTTAGTCCAGTAGAAACAATTTAAAAAAAAAAAAAAAAAAAAAAAGTATTGCAGAGTATGCTGTGATACCTTTTTTTATTGGACTAAGATAATATTTAAAAGACAAGTTTTCGAGCGTTATCCTCTCCGTCAGGTTTGAAGCAATACTGATCAACGTAATAGAGCTTACACCTTAAAACTAGTGATGGTATTCGGGAAGGGGGGGTTGAGTGGGGAGTCATAAGTAATGGGCCAGGAGGTGAAGAATGCGGACAGGTTGGTTATTTCTCTAAGGACAGAACAAATATACCTCAGAGACCATAACGGCAGTTAGACACACATTGAACATTAAGATGAATGTTCATATGAGGTTTTGTTGTGTGTCAAGGAACCAGAATCCCCACATTAAGACCCTCTTTTATGGTGTTGAAACGTGTTATTTTCATCTCAAATGTTTTCCTTTCTTGAGAGCCTTTAAAATTCCCTTTGAGTTCTTTAATTTTCAGGTTTTGGTTGGAGTGATTATTCTGTGTGAAATGATGTCCTACTCGGGTGCAATATTTGTTTTCTACATGGTTTTTGATGGAACTTCTGTGTAGGTTTGTTCTGAGGTGCAGCTTAACTCCAGTTTCTATGCTGAACACTGTAACATGTATACCACATTTGCAGATGTACATGAGTAAGAATCTTTGATGATTTGTTGCATAATTAGCATTTTTATTTGCTTCTGAATGTATCTTCTAATTTATATTAGCATTTGTGTGTATATAATGTATATTCTACAAATGTTTGTATTTTAGTTCATTTTAATGAAAAAAACTTCTGCATTTTCTAGATACTGTTAGATTCTGGTTGTTCTGGAGAGAAGCCAGTTCCTGGCAGTTACTAGATGAGTTTCTCATTCTAAATAGACAGAAATTTCTGCTGACATAAGGTGGGGTTATTTTGCGCTAGACTTCAAAGTGTGACTAAAACAAAGTGATCATCGTGCTTTTAATCTGAGCAGTTAAAGAAATCCATGCGTTATAATAACCATTTTATGCAGCAGCCTGTCAGCCTCCAGTTTATGCATGCCAGCTAGCTTGATTCTGCCATTAAAGTCATGAATACTCCTACTGGATATATGAACAAAGTGGCGAGGTCAGATACTACTGCAGTCGGGGCTTTACTTTCACAAGCGAAGAACAAGCTGCTATGTCTGCTCTCTGGGCTTTAAGCATCTGTTAAATAATGTGTAAAGACGATGCTACACGCTTGTCAGGCAAATACAGCGTCTGATATGAAGATGGTTTTTAAACTGGGACTTTCAGATAACCTTTTCAGATTCCTAATTAAGTCACTGCACGCATGTCTCCATGCTAAACGCGGTGTAGAGATAAAGATCTCTCATGCTCTGCTCAACATGATGAACATAACCCATTCTGTCCAAGTAATGTACATTTTAAGAATTTTTCCATCTCGCGTAGAGCCACATTTGCCGACCTTATGTTTGCATCTGTTGGCTCTCTCATGTTCATGGTAAAGTAGTAACTATTTCCATGTAAACAATATCCATATTGCTTTGGGTGCATACATTTGAACTACATTTTGGTGTGAATAAAATTTTATTGTTAAAGGTGAGAGAGTGCTTGGGCAAGGATGACTTGCTTTTTAGCGAGGCTCATGGGGAGAAGTCAGTGCTGTGCGGACCTGGAAGGTGAGGACAACAGAATTGTATGGGTTTTATTTCAGGTATAGAGACACATTGTATGCTTCTTTGAATAGGTCGGTCATTAGTGTTTAAAGCTGGAGTATGTGGGAGAGTTTCACAAAAAGAGGAAGGGAATTCCAGAGATTAGGGTCATTCCAGAAAATCCTGGGTAATGACTGAGAATAGAAGCAAGTTGAGGGAAGAGCCGAAGTATGGAGCATATGTGGAGAAAAGAGCAAAGATATTGGGTCATAGTGTTGAGTAACTGGTGCAGTGGGACAATAAATTGGTCTCACAGAGGCGTTGATTGGGGGAACTACATTGATCCAAAAGGAATATCACAAAGTAATTTTAGTTGGTTGTTGGTTTGTTTTTTTTGTTTGTTTGTTTTTGAGACAAGGGAGTTTTCATGCAATTTAGTCATGGCCAGTATAAGCTCCCCCCATGATATTTCCCCTAGTAATAGTTATTCCAAATGAATCGGTGGAAAATCACCAGCTAACACTGTGAAGATTTACATGATGTGAAATAACCACATAAGGAACATTTTGTTTGTGTAATCACGTCATTAGACTTAAATATTAAAATGTGTGTGTATGTATATCTAATATATTTAGTGTATGTATAACTGTGGCATCTGTAAACTGAAAGCAACGATTGCTGAGGTGATAGGTAGTTGTCTTCATAATGTCCTAAATGTTACTATTCAGCAAATTAAGTTACTTTGCAATTTATTCCCTCTGGGCTTAAATAACCTTTAGAAGCTTTTCGCACTGTTCTGAGTGTAAATGCCAGATTCCTGCTGAAGGGAGATAGATCTCTAGTGAATTTGAATCTCCTTCCTTATCCGGCAAAAATAAGTAATTTGCCTACTGAATTTGCTGTTCGTAGCCCTAAAGAAGGAAACGGTTATACAAAATCTGTTTTGTACTGAAAGATTTTTGGCACTTCGTGTTTTCTTTAAAATAGGTAGTCCATAAAATGGGGCAACAATGATTGAAACTCAGCCATGTATCTGTGTTTGTGTGTATATATATATATATATGTATGTGTATTCTTCCTGAGAAGAATAAACAAAGTTTTTAGTTGGCGCTTGGCTAGTTTCCATACCGAGCTATAGCCTTGATGTCCCAAACATTTCAATTCTTAAAGGTCCAGATCCTCCCTTTTAAGTAGGAACTTGTTTATAGTAAAGATACCCCTGAATTGGGCCCGTGAGCAGACAGCACTTCTGGGTTTTGGACATTTCTTGTCCGTAGGTCGCTGAATGGGAAACAGATCTAATATCCATTCCTGGAAGGAAGCAGTCATCTAATGAGCCCCAATCACTCCTAATTTGTTTGTCATTCTAAACATGGTAGAATGAGATGTTCGGGTTTGTTAAATGCCATTGCAATTTTCACCTAAGATTTTTCTTTTCCTCTTCAGTTAACCAGATTAGTTTGAGATGTATCTCTTGTAATAAACTGCTGCTCCACTAAGTCTAAATAACAAGGTAATGAAATTTTATTCAAAGTCATTTGAGGTCAAATTAAACGACATCTAATGTAGGAAGATTTAAGGTAGTCTATTAAAGAGACCCATGACACCTCCTGCACATGATGGGAGGCAGTGGAGAGCAGCAGCTCATTGGAACGTTGGCAAAGAACCAAACGGCATGATGAGAGCGCCACTTACACTGATCAGATGTTTCGGAGATTAAAGATTAAATATTTCCTGCGTTACTTGTTACGCAAATGATGTTGCGTGAATTGATTGCGCTTACGATCATGGTATGACAAACTTCATTACTTATTTGTTAAAAAGGCATTAAACTGTAATGACAAGTTGGACGATGCACCATCAAAGTGCTTAGCTTGTTTTGGCCGGCCTTTTTTAATTAAGTCTTGTATGCTTGTTTGTACACATTTTTAAATTAATTTGTGATTATTACTAATAAGTAATATTTATTTTTTTCAGGTGGTTTGTTTAAATGAATGCTTTAAAATTCTTCTTTTTTTGTATTGGGAGGATGCAGCTTTTAAATAATTGCAGTGCAGGGAGTTGGTTTGACGCAAGACATCTATCTTTAACAGAAGTGTTATATGTAGTGCGAAACCAGCAAGACTTCTTTTGGGGCAGGTAGGCGAAAGCAGCTTGTCGGCTTAGACAGTGGTTCAGGTGGATTCAAGTTCAATAGACTTGTGAATATTCGTTTTTGCGCCTCTACTGTAAGATAGTCGCCACAATATTCCACTTAGTGTTGTTGCTCTTCTTGGCCAAACACTGTCTCTTTTGTCAGTCATGTGCTATTCTTATTTCTAGGGGGCATTATTCCTTGGCAGCAACTTTCAGGTAGTGCCACGCCATTCTATCCTCAATAAAACACCTTACAAGGGCTAAGGTGCTATTGTGGAAAATTAAGAGGAGATTAGATTCTCATAGAAACACTCTGGGACCACAGACATGTGTGCCCCCCCACCCACTTCCACATTCACACTCAATTGTAAACATGACAAGAGCTTTCCTATTAATAAGCTTAATAAATGGGTTCTCTGTGTGTTTTTGTTCTAATATGTCAGGATTAACATTAACTTTCAAAAGGGACTGCACAAAGCAATAAAATCTTAAAATGGCATTTGTCTATAAAATGGCATTTGTCTATAAAATGTCATGTTAAGACGATGTGCCATTTGCACCTTCATGTCATATTTTAAAACTTAAGGCAGTTTTGTCAGTGTCCAAAACATAATGACTGTGAATTAAGTGCGTTAAATTTTATCCTCTAAAAAATTCTGTTGAGACCCCTACTTCTTTCAACGTAGAATTTATCATCATTCTAGGAATCCTCTATGATTGCTTCTAATTCTAAGCATTCGGAAAGAGCTTGTGTCGGTATAAAAGGTTTTGCAGTAAAGCTAAATTCATAACATAACTCAAAACACGCATGCTAAATATTTATTTCTTTGCCTTCCTAATGAAGGCTAAGCGGTCTTGGTTTTTACCGCTATGCCTGCTGTTGCACTCGTTCACAGGTTGGTGTTACTTTTCTTCTTTGGAATCATGAAGGTTATTAATGAGTTTACAAAGCCCCATATTGCAGGTGCTGGAATGTGCTGGCAAATATGCTAATTGTGTAAACACTGATATCATCTCGTTTCGGAGCTGCGATGATTACAAGTCTCTGCATATGGCATTGTTTTTCTTTAGGAAGTCTGCATATGATGAACCCACTGCGGGCCCCTGTAGTAGCTTTGACTTTGGAGGCAAGTTATTTTTGATGTGTTATAAAATATCTGGTGAAATAATAAATAAAAACAAAGTTTGGATACAAAGATTGGAGCAAACATATTTGGATGATCCGTAGCATTCAGGTTATCTGTGTGATGGATGGTGAATGTGGGACATGGACTGGGAATACTGAAATCATAACATTAACAGTCATTAATCTTTGGAAGCATCTCTGACCCTCCTTGTAATGTCTAACCGGGCAGCTATGTGTTATGTGCTGTAACAAAAGTGGGTTTTGGTAGGTCTGTCAAAGGCTAGTCTCTTAGATCTATCAACAGCTTTACAGTGGCAATGTAGCTCCTGTGTAGCCTAACAGATTCCAGCTGTCTTCCGGGTATTGTGCTGTATTACGTCATTCCCCCTGTATGCTCTCAGGGGTCCTACAACAGTTTATCCAGCTCCTAAGCACTAGACGAATTAGCCTAACTTTGTTTAAAGATACACACAGCCAATCACTAAATTGCGTTTGGTGCTACTTTTTCTTTGTCGTCTGTCTACCTCAATGGCAGATGAAAGTATCTTATTCGCTACAAAAATGTAGAAAAAGTCACTGCATTTTCATGAATTTTGTGGTGGAGCCCCATATCTTTGTCTCATGTCCCTTTTAACATTGTATTTATCTATGTCACCAACTCAAAGATGTCCCTTGCATACCTGTATTGTATCTCTTCAACATAACCAAAAAGGGCACGTTAAGAAAGGTTTCGTGCTAGGGTGTTTGTTTTTTTCTTTCAGGGGTGACCTTGGCGTGATATTGAACCATATTATGTTGGTGTTAAAAAGACTTAGTGGCTTGAATCACTTTGGTAAATCGATATTTGTGAGATAACCAGTGGGTAACAAAGGACTCCCATTATCGAGATCAATATATGGGGAATAGGCTGCTATAAGAAGGTTCATCACTGTAAGCAAATATTTCTATGCGCCATACATTACGCTGCGATTCTGAGCGGCCACAATAATTCACAAGTCAAGGCAATTACAGGAAGTTGGTTTAGTTGCTTTATCTTTAATCTGTTTCTCATAACCTTAAAAGATTTTTGCTATTAAGTAAATATTTATATATTTATAATATTCGGTTTTTGCTTTTTTCACATTTGAAAATGAATTCAGATTAGAATTGATCTTAACAAAGTTTCTTTTGTATTAAAGCAGAAAGCTGTGTTAGAAACATTAAAGAAAACACAGCTTGTGTGTGTTTTTTTTTTTCTTCTTCTTTTTTCTCCAATGCCTTTCTTGTTGGAGGGCTGTACAAAGACCCAGAACACTCCAGCATGAAAGCTGGCAACTCATCACAAAGTAACTATTGTGGCAGGAGCAAACCTAGAATTTAGAATGTATGATTTGCTTGATTCAACCTTAAAATATCCAAACCATCTGTGGGCTTAATTGATTTAAACAGTTTAAGTGGAACATAAAGTTTTAATTTCTTGAATTGATTGAATTTATTACAGTCTACATGAAAAAATAAACCATGCTTCTTTAAACATATAGCTAAATATCTGATCTTCTCTCATTTTGCGCCAATAAACCTTCCTGTATCTACAGACCTAGAAGCTCCTATTGTCCGGTATTATCTTGGATGACACTCACTGCTAAAACATCATACTAGGCTGATTTCTTAATGACAAAGCTAACGAAGTCCTGCTTGTACAATTTTTTAACACTATAGACTGATGACTTATTTTACGCAAATAATCTTCAATTCAAACAGGTTATAAGGACGTGATTATTGTTTTCAGATTCCATTTGAAGTTGAGATGGAAGTGTTTAATGGGGTGGCCTTCTGGGTTGAGGGAGTTACTGTGTTGCATCGTTTGTATGTGTTCTAACTCTAGTATGCATTTATTGGTTAAATTATACTAAGACTAGAAGCGTTACCAAAAAAAGTGCTGTTTAGTTTTGTTACTAATGTCAGATAATTAAAATGTTTCTCTTTAAGCTTTTAAGGACCAATAGTTTTTTTACACTACATGACAGCAGCAATTTCCATTTTAACTATGTCCCATTTTCTCAGTTGGTGCACCCACACAAATTATATGTACCCAGAGTATTTTACTAAGACTTTTTAAACTGCTCTCTGTGGAGCTTTATTAGCACAGGTGAACCCCTGTGATGTCTGTTCCGCTGTACAGCACTCAAGGGGTTCCCCCTGATAACTTTTCTAGAGGGTGATGCCTGGACCTCCATTCGGGACACTTAAATCCTGTTTGAAAATAACACTGCTTAGAGCGCTGTTACATTCAATCTGACAGCTCGGGCCATTTTTGCCCCTTCTGTATGACCGGTGTTATGTGCTGTATCCTCTATGGCCTTGGTTGTGAAGGGATTCATTGGAACATGTACACAGATGCTAACATTGTCAAAATTACTATCGTTTTGTGTTTTTTGTTTTGTATGGAAGCGACCCCCACTTGCCCTTTCTCTATTTAGCCTTAAAATTAAACCTTCAGCTTAGACCTGGATTCAAGCAAACACGAGTAGGCGATAAGTACATTTATTCAGCCCTTTTTCCCCCAATGAAACGTATAGATTTAGAAATTAAATTTTCAGGGAAAAAATTAGCAATGTATCAATTCATTGGGTTTTTAATTTACTTCTAGATGCTTTCAACTTCTTAAATCCTCTGTAAAATGAAAGTTCTTGCAATCCCATTTAAATATTTATACACGTCTGAGGCGTAACACAAGTGTGATATTTCGCTTTGATGAATGTATTGCACTGTAAACTCGTCTCTATTGATCTTGCAAAGTCTGAGTGGGAATACACTTCTATACCGGAATCATGTTTTTCCAAGGAATACACATTACTTTTCTAACCTCTGACCTTTCTCAGAGGCCATCTGTGGTTGTTGCATTGAATACTTATGGATCTGACCACTCTGGCAGTAAAATGGTAAATTGATCTTGGGTCTAAAGTAACTAACCATTTAATTTGAGTTACTAGGTGGATGGGGGGGAGGTGTATATTGCTAGCTTTCCGGTGAAAAATTTTAAGGAAAATCAGAGCCAATTTACACCAATATATTTTATAATTACCCAGACTTTACAGCAGAGTGCAGTGTGACCTCTCTATGTCTTTGACCCATGCTTTATTTTTAGGTTTGAATTTATTATGCTCTCCGGACCCGTCCTTGAAGAGCCTCTATGGCTTTCTTATCCTTGTTTCTGACCTAATTAGCTGCCCACTGGTCAGAGAACATAGAGAGCATAATTAAAATGTTTATTCAGTCTAAAATTCCAATATTCACCCACCATGGCTTTTACAGAAATTAATGAGGATTATAAGAGCTTAATCAACAAAGCTAAGACGTGCAGTCCTGCTTAGCAGCATGAATTGAAAAAAGTCAAAAATCTTCAGTGTTCTATCGCCTTACCCGGTGCTCTGTCTAATTCATAGTTCGATTTATTGACATCTGTAGATTTCATATTTGATCTGTATGTTATGTATATACATGCTAAATATCAGGGAGAATTTGGACATTTTACTTTATCCAGGGGGAATTTTAGAGGTTTTGAGTGTAATCATTGTCACAGATGCCTGAACACAACAGCAGAAGCCGCTTCTTGCCTGCTGGCTCTCAGCCTTGACATTAAGTGGGAATGTGAGCGTGAGAGAGTTAATGGGGAAAAAAAATTATCCTGCAAATTTGCTCACTGCTATCCCCGCAGCAACTATACCTTAATCCCAAACCTGTTCGCTCCACTACCCCCAAATGTTATTTACCGCCACCACCAAGTTCTATTTAAGGTTTTAAAAATACCTAAGGAGGATTTGGTAACCCCCTGAAATGCTAAAATGCTATATAAAAAAAAAAAAAAAACTCCCTAAAAACGATAGCATGTTAACTTCAATATTAGAGCACAAAGACAGGACGGATTATTTATATTTAATCTGAGCAAAATGGTCACAGTGATTATACAAAAAATGGTTAAAGAAGGCCTTTAAAATCACAATAGATAACAGTATAGAAATGAACAGGGATAAAACACAGAAAACTTACATAAAACAAAAAGTGGGAGTCTCTCAATGGTACAGTCCCTTGGACAAAATATAAAGAATTTCAAGCTGTTTTTCTTAGATTTCCATCATATTAAAACCTGCTAATTGCAGTTTAAGTCTAAATAACAAAGCATCAGAAGAGTGCACTTATGGCAAACATTCTAATTAAATATTATTAAACCTGACTGAATCACGCACACTTAAAAGAACATGGCTTATATTTTTTTAATGCTGCTTCTGATAGAAAGGTGTCAGAATACACAGTGCATTGCAGTTTGTTGCGTATGGGGCTGTGTAGATGCGGATCAGTCATGGTGCCATCGGAAACCTCTGTCCACTGCCGAAGGTGCCTTCAATGGGCGCGTGAGCATAAGAACTGGACCAGGGATGACCGTGCACTGCTTACCTGGAGAACACATGGCACCAGGATGCACTATGGGAAGAAGGCAAGCCGGGCGGATGCAGTATGATGCTTTGGTCAATATTCTGCTGGGAAACCTTGGGTCCTGCTATTCATGTGGATGTTACTTTGACATGTACGACCTACCTAAGCATTATTGCAGACCATGTACACCCTTTCATGGGCACATTATTCCCTGATGGCATTGGCTCTTTTTCATAGTTCAGGAATTGTTTGAGGAACACAACAAGTAGTTCACGGTGTTGACTTGGCCTCCAAATTCCCCATATCTCAATCCAACCCAGCATCTGTGGGATGTTGCTGGACATCTGATCCATGGAAGCCCCACCTCACAACTTACAGGACTAAAGAGACTGGGACACCTGGTCATTGCACAATGCTGTCTGCGTCAAGGCACCTCAGTTGTAGACCTTTTCTGATTATTTTTTTCTTACACCATACTGATTACTTATCCCTCTAGATGTTTTTACTTGATTAACTTATCCCTTTACTGTTGACCCTAATAGAGATTACATTATAGCTCCTTAAAGTCAGCAAGGTATCTCTCACTCTTGTCATCCCAACCCACAAAATACAGTAACACTGGCAGCTCTCAATGTCGGAAGTAGACTAGAGCATTTCATGGCAGCAAAGTTGGCCAACAATGAAAACTAGGATATTTAATTCTATGGATAGAGTACTGCCTTCCAAGAAAATAAATGAGCAGTCTCTTGAACAGTAAAATAACACACTCCTCTGCGTTGCTCTCGCACTGTGCAAATACATGTCCAGGGTCCAATAAATATTAAAGGCAGTCCTGATTAAACTAAACAAGCCCCATTCTCCAGGAGGAATATGTCAGGTTTGTGTAAGGCATAGTGAAGTTACAGATTTGGAATCTGCAGCTCTCTTGCAAACACTTTTTTTTGTGAATAAAGCCATTTCCCTTCTTCTTAGAACCTTTCCTTAATGAATCTTTGTCCTTTCCCTGAATAGCTTGGAACTTTACTGTGAGGGAACCATTATAAACTTAACAGCTTAATGCTGGTCAACAGCAGGTGTTCCCATTAGCTGTTAAGAGCTTTTCTCTATTTATGGTGCTGGCAGGTAAAATCAGGAAGATGATCTTTTTGGCTCCAAACCATAAGAACGTCTTGAGTGGGCAGCATTGCAAAAAAAACAAAAATGTATCGACAAAACAAAAATGTTTCAAATGCACTGGCTGCCTACAGCAACAACTACGTGAGACAAAGCCATGCATACAATTTATTAACTGGTTTTGCCGCATGCTTGGCATCATATTAAGATGTCCCATTAGTTCCTTTAAAAGGACAGTGACAAGTGCATGGGGTGGGAGATGTCTGCTGCATCCGAACTATCATATGCTCGTAGTGGCCAGTGTCCATAGCCGCATAGGAATAATGGGCTATTTCCTGTTTATTGGGTACGTCTCATGAATATTTCTTCTTGGCGTTGGGAATCATCCAATCAGATATACCATATCGTAGGGATAAGATGTAAATTGGGTATGGATTTTCCTGAGATGTGAGAATGGGAATAATTACATTGCGTAAAATAAGTTTGACACTGATTTTCCAGGTAAGGTGCAGAATGACTATGCCTAATGTACGGACGTCGGTGTCCAGACTGGCAATCAAGGCACTTGTCTGCCCTGAAAACCGCTATAGATGTTGAATAAATAGACCTAATTAGTAAACGTTCACATAAATTAATGTGAGTTAAACAGGAGCAACATGAAAAAGTCTAGATTGTGAGATCATACATTACTGTGTGCGTGACTGCTAGGAAAGCTAGTGTTTTCTAGATGGTTTTCTTGTAGACTTCATTTAAAATAAACCATGTGCGTTACTTTGCAAGTGGATTGCAAGAAGATTAAAACACAGTAGCTCTTTAATATAGTATCTCTTCTGCTGGAAACAATTGCCGATGGTTTTCGTGCAATTCCCTAGTTTCCCTTATTTACTCATGCTTAAGTTTTTTTTGGTTTTTTTTTTTTGGTTTTTTTAACATTACTAGAATTAAGGTATGTGTTTACAGTTGACAGACCGGTAGGGTGGAGATGTTGCAAACTGGATTGTCATTCTGTTTACACAGGCATTGAATTAGAAATAGCTGAAATACCACACTGCATATATTGTTAATACTATATAAATAAGGGACAAGCTTTGATATAATTACCGAGCTACAAATTGGTATAACAATACATCTATTATATATCAAAATTTAGTTTGGTGCCGGCAATATCATCCTTTGTTGCTGGCTTTGTTGGTTCTTACATTTTTTTTTTCAGCCCTCATAACAAAAATGTTTTCTTGTTCATTCCAGACCACTGAGACTTGCATTTTGAGATAATAATGCCCCCTAAATCAGATCTCTTGGTAACTGATCATGCTCCTTTAGGCTAG
>VKOC01000005.1:38076093-38108238 GCA_009364415.1 Spea multiplicata
AGACAGAATTTCCCAGTGAGGGGAACTCTGATCTCTAACAGCCGGGGAAGGTCTGCACGATGGACGCAGACAACCCCCGCTGCTAACCGGAAGGAGGTGTGGCTAGCAGCGGGGGTTGTTTGCGTCCATTGCACAGACCTTCCCCGGCTGTCAGAGAGAATTCCCCGGTGAGATGAACTCTGATCTCTGACAGCCGGGGAAGGTCTGCGCGATGGACGCAGACAACCCTCGCTGCTAACCGCACCTCCTTCCGACTGCAGCAGAAGTTGTCTACGCAAATCGCATAGACATCTACACGCTGCCCCAGCTACACACCGGTAACTCAGAAGCACCGGTAAGTTGGGGGAGGGGGAGACAGGAGGATCCAGGTCCCCTGTAGCGTTGCGGGGGATCTGGATCTTAGTTTGAGGTCTGATTATAAGATGACCCCGTTTATAAGACGAGGGGTATTCTTCAGAGCATTTGCTCTAAAAAAAACCTTGTCTTATAATCGAACAAATACGGTATATATTTTTCTCAATCATAGCTTTTATTTAAAAAGAATAGTTTACATAGTCTACATGAATTAACATTTACTAGTAAAATTTTTTTCCTATAGGGTCGTCTTATATTCAGGCTTTTCCTTTTTTCCTAAATTAATATTCAAATTTTGGGGGGTCGTCTTATAATCGAGCAAATACGGTACTTCAAGCATTTAGCTGTTACTCAAGGCTACTTTTTTTTTTACCTAATTGAGCATTCCGCATCATGCCCTTGGAGTAATTTTCTATGGACAGTAGCAACTGAACTAAATTGTTTTCATTTAAAAACAATCTGTGGATTGATGAATATGTAAACTGTTTGTAACACTTTACAGCTTCATGCAAAACAACAATTCTTGATTGTAGTTCTTTACATCAGCAAATGCTTCTTGAGAATAGCAAACTCAAAATGTTTGAGTGTTTTGTTTTTTTTTTTTTAATTATCTCAAAGTAGCTCTAAAACATACCACCAATCCTGTTTCATTGATTTGACTCTAGGTTTGCTAACTTCTGACTCCAATTAGCTTTTGTTGAAGTTATTAGCCTATGGGTTCACATACTTTTTCAACCAACACTGTGAATTTTTGGATAATGTATTCAATATGGATAAGAACAATTAAATAATTTGTGTGATGATACAGATTGTGTTTGTTATTGTACCTTAGATGAAGATCATATCAAATTTACACATAAATGCTGCTACTTCCAAATGGTTACTTATTCATGCAACTCCATACACTGAATCTGGCACTATACACTTACACACACTGACTCTACCATTATAATTATACACACTGATCCAGTGTTACAGTACAGTAGACACATATACATTGACTATGACACTTCAGTATACACATACACTAACACCTCCCTCCTCACCTCGCGGAGACCTGTCTTCTACCTCAGAGTCACATAATGCACGTTGTATAACGAACTGAGTGCCTTGCAGCACCTGCTTCACCGCACCCCTGCAGCCAAGCGGAGGGGGCAGATTTCCAATGGTGGCTGGCTCTGTTCAGTGCTACCTACTTATCCTGCAAAACCCTGGGGCACCAGGAAGTGATTTTTAGTTGCCATGGCAACCTAGCATCCAGGTAATGTCGAGCCGTAGGGGACCGTTTCTCTGCAGTAATATCCCAGTGGCCTACCTGGGAACTTCTCTATATTGGTGGAAAGCTATGGCCACTCATATAAGGGAGCAGAGCTAGTCTACAATTACTGTGAATTACAGTTCCTGGGTGTTATCAGCTCTGAAGACCAAACTTCTTCAAAGGCCAGGTATTTATAATTATTGGTAGCAGAGTGCTGATGTCAACCCAGGAAATGCAGCAGATCACTACCTGATTTATTCTATGCTATGGTTTTTAAAGCAAAAACCTTGAAAATAAAAGCACAGTACTGCCAAGGAAGGTGTGTCTCAGAAATGAAAGTGTCAAGTCCTCTGTAAGAGACACCCTTCATTTGAAACCAAATGTACCGCAAACGCCAGGTGCAGACTAGTGAGGCATGGCCCTTGATGCTTCGATTTAGTTGCTAGGGAGGAAAAGTATCCCATAGCAACCACCCAGTTTACACAAAGGAATTGGCCTAATTTGAATAGTCTTTCCTCATGAGTGAAGCACACCAAGGTTTCCTTTGTTATCTCAGCTGGATAAGATCCACACTGCAGCTCCTTCACCAAACTGGTGCCAAGCACACACACACACTCCCATTCTGTGTAGGTTTTCATTGTGCGTTTAAAACTTGGAAGCATCATAAAAGGATATTTCTGTTATAATTTCAATAAACATATTAATGCATCTAATATGTTCCTTGCTATTTGCACTCCAAAACAATTACTTTTTATAGTTCTTTTCAAGCAAATTTAATATGCTTTCCTGAGAGAAAGATATGGTACAATGTGACTTGCCTTTTTAACATTATGATATACCTTCCCACATTAGCAGTGCTTTCCCACAATGGCATTGTATTATGGTCTTTTATTTATATATATATATATATATATATATATATATATATATATATATATTCTAATTTAATAAGAAATGTTGTACTGATTAAAATCTTTTTTGACAAGGTCCATTTTCGCACAGTGCCCGTTTCACAGATGTGCTGTGGCGAGGCTTAAGGTTAGGTGGGATATAATGAGATGCTTAATATACATAGTGTGTGATACATTGAAGGAATGAAGAGGTATATGCAATAAACTGTTTTGTTTCATTCAACATTAATTATTCTTTATATGCATTGATGTGGAAAAAATGTTGGGCACAAGACAGGCCTTTTTTGTGTAAGTGCACCAGGACCCCAAGCTCTTTAATCTTGCATTGCATCTGAGAGTACTGACATAGGCATAGCCATACCTGGGAACTCTCCGGGTTTGACCTGGAGATTGCCGGGTGAGCGCTGCTCCTCCCGTTCCCCGGGTCAAGACCAGAATCCTTCGGATCGCGGGGTCTTGACACGCCCCGCTCCCCGCCCATTTTTTTCCTTTAAATGACTGCCCACCGACGGCAGCGGGACCGCTGACGTCAGTGCGCAGTCCTGCCCGCGCCCCGCAAGGGAAGGCTCTGGGTAACCGGAGCCGAGAAGTTCCCAGGTATGGGCATAGCTATCAGCATTAATATCTCCTGCTTGGTGGACACACTCCTTGCCACTCACCAGGTAAATAGTCCAATGTGAGTCCTACATTTAGCTACCTGTGCTAGCGCAAATCAAGTAAGCTGTACCTCAGGCACTTCTGCACTGATGCCAGACCTAAAAGACTCACACCAATGCTGATCATCTTAATCTTAAAGAAAAAAAGGTTGCTGCATATTCATCCAAAGTAGCATAAAAGCAACTTATTTTAGTCAAAAAGAAAAGCCCTCCTTTTTATAGCACCATATGATCCCTACTTACCACCTCCTTCCCTTATTATGGGGTTTGAGCATGCCTCTGTTTAGAATGCTCAAAGAGGATCTGTTTTAAAGTGGACACTGTAGAGGAAGTATGTCACTCTATGTGAATATGGTTTCCTTTTCCTGACCACTTGACCACTCCGCGACCCTCTCTCTTCCGCTTTAAAAATAAAAAAGCTCTTGGGGCGGCAAAGTGCCGCCCCTTTAAAAGTGCCGGCTGGAGCCGTTGCCCCACTCGGCTCCATTGTCGGGCCGGCCCTGCCTTTACCTTCTGGCTCAGCACGTCTATCTGCCAAATTGAAATGGTCATATTGTGTAGACAGGTACTCCTTAAACTAGTGATGTTCTAGAAAATATTAAATTACTTAAAATGTAAAATCTTCTTTCCATTCTATAAATGTTTTGTTTTTCAAAAAGCTACCAGAATGCATCATATTGATGTAGCGTAATACAGTGCAAAACCATATGGTTTATACAGATTAATCTCATGGAGTTTATCCATGGCAAATGAATGTTCCATGTGTCATGATTATTGAAAAGTTGTGTTTACACAGAAGAAGGAGAGATCATAATTATTCAAATCAAGATAAAAGATAAGCGATGATGAAAACCACAGATGACATATCGAAAATCCATAGTGACAAGATGACACCTTCTTAGTGCCTGGAGCTGACACATCATTTGCAAGAACTGCAAAATTACAAAAAGTGATGACAGTCTGCAGTCATGTTATTGAGTTTTAGCTGCTTTTTAGTGCAGGTAAAGGGACGATCCTTGCCATCAGTTACAGCTGCCACATATTTTTAGACAATCATTACGACAGCATATATATCACTGGACCTTAGCAATCCATTCTGCATACGCATGAAATTGCCTTATACATAATAGACATTAGTTTTGTTCAAGCATGCCTAGAACAGCAACATAGTATGTTATGTATCAAGCAGTTCTGGTGCTAACAACCTTCCACAGCTGTATTCCTATAGTTCTGCAGTTTAAAACAGTAAGCTTTCCCTTACATATTGAAAGCCTGAACATCATTGGGTTCAATGATGGAAGTCGGTTAAAGATCAATGTTATCCACAAGGAAACATGCATAGAAAGTGATTGCATGATCTATTGTGTTGTGTTTTATCTTCCAACGTTTATAGATCAGCTTTAAACTGTTCCCAGTGGATTAGAACATTATTATTGAGAATTGAAACAGACAGGTGGTGCAGGGGCTCTGTCTGAGACTTGTTCAGAATACTGTTGAGTTTGCCTACAGCTAAGAATCTCTCAGCGAGTGAGCTAAAAAAAAAAAAAACAGCTATCCATACAAAAGTATTGTGTGCATAAAAGAGGAAAGCAGACATGTTTAACAATGTTGTTTGGACGAAGGATAATTGATATGCTAATTTTCCAACCATGTATATAGAAATTATCCTCTTGTAAATCTGTCAAAGTTTTTAGTCCCCGGTGGATATCAGCTCTAATAAAGTTATGGGTAAACTTCAGGGTAAACTATCCGTCCTCTGATACTCATTAAGATGTGAATGTTCTGCAGCAATAATTCCTTACGTTTCATCAGAACCACTATTTCAACATTTATATTAAATATAATGGCTTTAGAATTTCTAGTTCTCATTATGAGAACCCAAGTTCTATGCTTCCTGTAGCACTATATGGTGTTTTATTTTTACCGGGACCAGGCTTCTTACTAGGCAGATTCAACATTTGCCTAGACCACGGTTTTTTTAGAGGGATTTCTGGAGATAAGGGGCAACTTTACAGTAACCCAGTCCACATCCATCCATACCATATCGATACTGAATAATATTAAACAGCATCTGTGTGCAATCTCCAACAGGGCTATTTGTTAATGAGTGAGAGTCTTTGTGCCTCTGTCGGTCTTATCTGTGGAACATGGTCTTACATGAGAAAACTATGTACATGAGAAAAAAAAACAAGCATCCTCAGCCATGCTCTGGCTGACACAAGGTGGCAAACACTGTAGCCCAACAAAGAGAAGCCAACTAGGTCCTGATGCTGGGTTCATATATTCATCATTTTTGTTTTCAGAAACCACGTTGACCACCTTAGTTTTATTTAAAAGAAACACAACTTTTGTTTTTGTTTGGTTAAATTGCCTGACAACAGTAAAAATAGAGTCCATTAGCCAATATTATAAGCCCGATTTATGTAACATGCTAAAAACAAACATTTTTTGCTGTCCCTTCAGGTATGGGAAAGGTTAACACATCTCCTAAAAGTATATGTTGCTAAACTGAATCCATGCATGAAGAAATAGTTTGTTGTGCCCATTGATAGTTAAAAGTGGAGCATTGACGAATTGAAACTGTGTAACCAAACTCTAAACTGTCGTTTCCCGATGCCTGAATGTTTTTATATAGCAGGCATGAAATTTATATTATATATAAATTTCTCTCATTACCCACCATCTCTATTAGGGTCTAGCAGACCATGAAATAGACTTTGTAAGATCAAGAAATATTCAGTTTTAAAAGGCTTGGAAAACATTATTCAGGCTTCCGGCTTTTGAAATTCTGGAAGGAACGAAGCACTGTATAACAGTTTGAAGAATAAACCCTATAAAGTGCTCCAGCTCCGAGCATCACTCGTTTGAAGCTCTTATTAAGCAGAATATGCTCTGTATTGTGCATGATGCCTTTTTAACATCTTATTGTACTAAGCTTAGTTCTCTATAGATCATTTCTAAGCATCAAAAGATATAACTTGAGGATTCTTTGGAGGTAGAATAGCGATATAACTCCTTGTCATATACCTGTTACTGAATATCTGCTTGTTTGGCAAAACAGGAATATCACAGATTTTGAGCTAGATATTCTCACTATGTAAATGACCCAGTTTTGAAGGCCCGGGAGGATTTGCTATGTAAGAAAATGAGTCAGTCATCTTTAAATAGTCCCCAGTGGAATCCCATTAATGGATTAAAAAAAAAGAAGATGAGTGCGGTGGATATTCACTGCTGACCAGTGCATAATATCCAGCAGGATGCTTTGAATTCCTGTGAAGCATAGCAGAGCTGTCAATCTGGACCCCCGGTTCTGGATTTTCTATTCAAATTTTTTAATGACTGCACCATTTGTATACAATGCAGGGATAACAAAACACAATGCTAAATAGAATGCAACTGAAGACTGTAGTATCAAATGTGTAGTGTTAATGCAGATGATTGAATTCGATGTGTTACATCACATCATCCAGTACATTTAAAGCAAAGGCCATATTTTTTAACATAATCCAGATATATCATTAGCTACTTGTGGAAATATATACCTCGCCTTACCTTATCTAACACATAAACTTGTAACATCTGTACCCACGGACTTAAAGGGGACTTGTAATTGAGCCATAATTAAATCCAGCATGAAAAACTATTTTGCTATTTTACATTACATGTTTAAATTATCCAGATTTATATTTTCCAGCTGTGACATCACATCAGCCTCCTACCAAAGGCATAGCTAGACAATTTAATACAAATTTCACCCCTCATTTACCATTATTCGTCAGAGAAGACTGCAGAGGAATTAAATCATGTCATTTTACCCCCTTAAGGAAGAAGAATTTTTCTATACTCGAGGACTAGAGCATTCTCAGAATGTTTTTGTCTTTATTGTGGGTGAGAGAGGAGATCTTTTTGAAGTCTCATCACCCATTAAATTATGGATTATGCAGGGCCAATTCAACCCTACTCGCTGCCTGTACTTGCCCCTTGTCATGAATAGTGAAGTAAATAGGAGAGCTGCACTTTTTGAGAAGGGAACAAGTTTCACTCCAATACTGTCACATGCTCATCCAGAGCATACTGAAGAACTTATCTGGACATCCTGGAGGAGGAGGAGAGCTAGTCACACTTCTCTCCTCTCACGCCTCTTCTTTAGTGCCACCCTGCCCCAAACCCACACCCTGCGTCCATCCCAGTCACACCACCACCCCATTTCCGAAGGTCTTTTTCCAGTGAGTTGAACCGTATGTAACATTTCTGGAATTGTGATTGTCAACCGCTATTACTTTATTCTGAGCTTTCTGTAAATTTGAGTTTGTGCTTTACCTAATTTGCCCCGGGCTGCATCACAGTGCTTAAAAATGTATGTTCTTATGTTCTACTGATTTAATGTTTTGTTTGATAAACATATATATTATTTTTAATTGAAATGAATAAATCAAACATAGTTTAGCTGAGTGACATTTGCAAATCCATCAACTAGATAGAAAATGTTGACCCTCACAAAGGAATTATCAGTTGCCACCTAAAGTGCATGTGATTTGCTCTGATACATAAGTTGACTGCTGCTTGCCTGCTAGGGTCCCCGGGCTGCCCCTCCAGCGAGCACATGTTTTGCGTCAAGTTGAAGTGACCTTGTAATTAACAATAAAAAACAACAACATTGTACTTAATATTTACAATTAAATACTTATCGACGAATTCAAGATCTAAAACAGCATTTTAAAACAGATTGTACTTGTTTTGATGGCATTTTGGCTGCACCATTCACATTTAGTCAGTGACTTTGCTCCCGGAGGTGTCTCCGCTATTGTATCATGCATTGTGTTATACAATAATAAATGGTTCTATACTAGAAATCACTACATACATTTTGTTAAAGTACCTACATTAAACCAGCAGATTGGTGAATACAGACAATATTCCTGAAAAGGAATATTAAAAGCACAAAGCAAAATGGCCCACAGTTTAGACAGGTTTGAATTTCTAGGGGAAGCAGCAGTACAGAAAAAACGTACCTTTTTTGTTGGGCTTATAAATTGGCAAATGATCAACTAACCAAATGTAAGTGAGTTTCTACCAGTATGAACATTACTTTGCAGAATTCGCGAGGGAAGAGGAAGCAAAAGCAATTTGGAGAAATGCTGGTAAGATTTTCTTTTACGGTGAAAGAAAACTGCGAACGCTTTGAAGTTTAATCTCAAATATTGGCAGCCCACATAAATGAAACAGGGGCTGTATTTGAATTCAGATGAGAACATAAAACACAGTTTTTTCAAGGTAATATTTAGAGTTCAGCCAAGGAAAATTGTAATTCCTATTGATAGAAAGCATGTGCAACAAAAAAAAAACCTGGGTGATAAAACAAAGTTTATTAGAATATAAAAAGATGGCAATAAAAGTAATTGAACATTTAATGGTATTATATATTTAGGTTCTTCAGCTTGGTACTTCATTAAACAAAAGGGACAGGGAAATTCAGTAGAACATTGTGACTAGGGATGGGGGCACAGGGCCCAGGACAGACAGAAAAATAAATGCTAGGAAAAAAGCTGTGTGGCTCATAATAGATATATTCCTATCAGCAACCCCTTAAATAAGGAGAACCGAAACGGCGTAGGGGAGGTGGAGGTTAATATGGGAAACACTACAGCACTTTTAGGTCATTCTATTGACCTTTTGGATTATTTATGCCTGTTTGAAAATGTTATCAGTCCATTACATGTTAACAGAATCAATGAGTGCAATCCATAGTGAGTAATAGATAGCAATATTGCAATGATTAAGGACTTTATTTCTGATTCATTGTTTACATGAACTTAAGGCACTTTCTGTACATGCAACCATAGTTCCTCCATATGCTCTGATTAGTTTCCTCAAGACCTCTGTTGTCTAAATTATGAAATATTGTATGTGGTTTTATATTTAATTTTTTGTACAATAAAATAATATATTTTTTTAAAAAATATAAGGGTTTTTGTAGAACTCTTTTCATATATGGTATACAATATATTCCTAAGTGTATTATTTTCTTGTACAAGGTCTTTAAATGTCAGTATTAACCAGCATCAGTAAGCAATGAAGTCACTTTAATGAATCCTGCACTTCTAATGAATTAGCCCAATCTGGAGTAAGCACATAAGGGAGAAGTCCCCTGATGGACTTGTCCTGATTAGCTGCTTTCCTTTACTAAAAATAGGTCACACATATTAAACAACTATTTTATTAATTGGGATATATTTAATGGAGCTTCCTCTTTTTAAGATCCTTTTATCTTATCATTGGGGTATTATTAAGAAAGGAGTATGCATAGTAGATACATTCTAACGCATAGGGGACAGACCACATGTTGAGCAGAAAGTTTTCTAAAATACAGGCAAGCAAGCACATAATTTTGGGTAGTCCATCATATGCACATGCAAAGGTGTGGAACCAATTGTGTTTAAGCAAAAATACACAAATTCATGTCTCTTGATGGCCCATCAGTTCGTCATCTATGATTTAGATACCGAAGCAGAACTTTATTACAGAGGCTACCCCTTAGCCCAAGAAATCTGGGTACAAAATATAGATAAGTATAATGTGGCCAGTCATCATGTCATGTATGCTCCATTGGATAGCTCATCTTTTTCTATTACAGTCATTTTATGTAGATAAGCCAGTTCCTTTTTTTCAAGGACTCTGTAGAAGAGCAGGGACATGGGTAGAGTAATAAAGATAGGGTATATGATGATGGTGATTATATGCTGCCTCAAGATGAGAAAGCCAATGAAACAGACATCATGGACGTATCTATACAACAAAGCCAGGTAAGATTTACTTTGCAAAGAGCTAAAAATGGCTTGTTCAAGAAATACCGTAATCTGGAGATGCAGCGGAAAACATTATGGTGGGTGTCGCAGTTAAATTAGGGATGCAACAGGGAAATGAAAGAAACACATGCCCGAAACTGGGGAATTTAGAAAGATCCAATGTTTCATCTTAACTATTGTGAAAAAGCTTGGAGGGTAGGGCAGGGCAGGGCAGGACAGGCAACATTCAATGTTGTCTATTCACCTGGATAAATCTGAATGAGACTTGAACAGTTCAAAGCCCTGATGTACCTGTAACTCTGCCTTGTGAAGAGCAAACTTGGTAAGCTCCTCTGCAGGAAGGGATGGCTGAATCAGTGAGGAGAGTTTTAAGAACTCTCCCATTTCACATGGCCAAGTCACTCCTTCCTGCAGGAGATGCTTACTGGGGTTTGCTCTTTAGAATGAACAAGAAGCTGATCTTGTGAGCTTATGGTCTACTTGGAGGTTGAGAGGTAATGAGACAGAAGGCGATAGACTCCTTGGGTTATTTTATTGTAACAAGAGTCATGTAGAAAGGTCATTGGTGGTGGTGGGGACAACAGATGGTTCATTTCAGAATGCAGGTTGTGGATACCAGAGGAGAAAGCTGGGTTGCATGCTACTCTAAATAATGGTGAGCATTTAAAATTAGAATAGGTAGAGGAGGTACTGAGGACTACATAGTTAACTTATAGAGTAAGCACAGAAAAAAGCTGTCTGAAATCCTTGGTGCTCTAGATCCACAGAGCCCCTGAGGAAGCTAAGTTTTAACAAAATATTACACTATTTTTGTCGTTTCTTGCATATGTCCACCCGTCTGACTATTTTTGTTGAGATATTCTGGTTTTTACTGGCTATATTTCTTGGGATTTGAGAAGTCTTGCAGATATCCACTTTAAGCAGAGTATTTTGGTCTATTTTTTGTATATACTAAATGTCTAGATTCTCCTACAATCTGGTTATTAAATAAACTAGTTTTGAGATGCATTCCCACTAGGGTTGCAATTTACCATGAATTTATACCAGAACATCTATTTTATGGGTGGAAGCCTCTCCCAATATATCTAAAGTTGAAAACTTTGTATTTCACAAAAAGCTGAAATGCCTGTATGTCTTATTTAATGGTTAAGAACAAATTTTATGAAATATTTAATAGTCTTAGCTGTCTAATTGAGCTTAGTACCCTGAAGTAATTTTCTTAATGCTTCTAGGAAATGTTTGTGCTGTGTTGGGTTTCATAGTTAATTTTTTTCTATTGGCTTAAACAGCCCCTTAGGTTTTAATCTTTTCAAGAAATATTAGTGACAGGTAGGGTGGATTTTAAAGAGATTTATGTGATACCATATTTCACCAAACTGGACACTGAAAGAATACATTTACTTGAAGTTTTAAGAAGTGTGTGTACGGTTTATTCAATTACACTTATGTTTTCTTGAGAGCTTTCGTTTCAATTCTCTCACTTCACCATGCATTATAAAGGGTCAACACCAAGGGACATGTTTCACATGGAAATTGGCCCTACATAAGGCATAACCCAAAGAGGAGACTTTCAAGAAATCTTACTAGGATAACTGCATGATACAGAGCTAATAAAGCTCTTCTTGCAGAAGAAGCTCACTTGGACTGATCCCTCATAACACAGCAAGTTAACAATTACTGTCCTTGAAATCCCCACATTCGTGTACCTGCTTATGTAACAAGACTGGAAAGTTCCAGCACTGAAGAATGCATTTATACGTTGTTAGCAAAGTAAAATTATTTTGCTTTTTTTATTGAACAGAAAATCCCTTGTAAGAATAATCAGAATTCAGAACACAGATATTGTTTAAGTAAGGTTGATCCAGGAAAAAAATTATTTTCTTTGTTTAGATGTGTATCGCTTATACGAGATATTAATTATATATTACACCATAGGCAAGGGGTATTTAAGGTTATATTTCTGTAGTCTAGTAGGTAAGCAAGGTAATCAACCTTAAACCAGGAACCTAGTTTGCAGTTATTGGGAACTAGCCACTATTGGGACATTAAAATCATCAAGCAGCCAAACATTTATATAACTTTTTATGTTATTTTGGGTGGTAGTTTTTAAAAAAAAAACAGGTTATGTCTGGTGGAGGCTGTGCAGGTAGACTAGGTGGACGATAGGTGCCTGCGACGACTGGTTTTGAAAATGGATTTTAACAGTAATATGTTCTTGGGTGGAGGAGGCAGGAAAGCAATTTGAGCATGCTGTTTATTGATTCTATGCAGATGGATCATGCCTCAACCTTTATTTTCCAGACAAAAATATATCTGAGATTGCAATGGCAGTATCTGGTATTTTATCACTGTTTTATATCAGCTCTGCCCTAACATTTCAATCTAATTTTATAATCAATGGTTCAAGGGCAAGTGTTGAATTCAACCAAACAACCCAAATTAATTTTGCAGCAGTAAAATTCCTAGTGCAAGATACTTAGCCCCTTATGTACTTTAGTATCTTCTAGAGAAATTCCGTCCCTATGGTGGTCCCCTACTAGATCAGCACATCTGCTAAACATTAGCATATGCATCATTAGTAAAGTAACTTAAAAGGGGAATATTGCGGGACTGCAATTTTGAAGACCAGTTTAAAGCACAGTCGGCAAAAAAGTTGAAAAAAAGTGCCAGCAAGCAGTGATGTAGGAGTCATACTATAACATTTTAAAATGCAATTAGTGCTGCATGCAAATAAATAGCTCTTTTATGAGTGTAATATTTAAATGTTAATGTTAATAAAGATCCATGCGTAAGCACTATACTGCTATCAGATAAGTACACGTTGAATGGTTATTGAAATTGAAGCCAGTTTACTTGTGTTATCAGCACTCTGTCTGACACATAAACCGAGCATGCGGTGTATTTTGGGGGCTCTATCATATACAATAATGGGCGAACCAAGGGAAACTCTGATTTCACCCAGCAACTTTCAACTTCAGAGCGGATTTCTGGGCCTCCAGGTCAGTGTGTTTAATCTCTGCATGGGGAAGCAGTGTTTGCCGAAGCCCACTCTCAATCAATAGGAGTATGTTACTGTCAGCTCCCACTAAAATCAATGGGAAGACTTTACACATGCACACAGTAGTCTGCCCCGGAACCTGACCGGAGGGGAATACATCATATGCAGGAGATGCATTGGCCAACTACATCTTCAGCAGGGCATTTAGCTGGGGGGGGGGGGGTAAAGGGGCCAAATGCCACTGCAGATACATTAAGGTGCATATGATGGCTGGAGTATCCCTTTGGAAACAATACTCTTATTTTGTAGTAGAATGCAGGGAAGGTTCTTCTACTTTACAGATCCCTTGCCAAATCTCACCTAGAGTACTGTGTACACTTTTGGAGGCCCCATCTTCAGAATGATATTGACATTTTGGAGAGAGAGTTCAGAGAAGGGCTACCAATGTCATAATGTCACATAAGATGACATCACAACAATTTAGGAAATAAATGTCCAGTACTTTGTGATGACAACAGGTGCTGATTTCTCACTTTGTAACCCATATGTATATCAAGGGCACAGCCAAAATAAGGACATTGGTTAAAATGCGATTAAACTTTAAAAATGTTAAGGTTTTACATGTCATCTATTAACCAGAGGCAAAAACAGGTGATTCGCATTACATGGGCAGTGAGAGAAAAAGGTGCTTGCATTACTTCCTGTTTCAGCTGATTGGTTGGAGCATGCATTGGCCAATCGTTTCAGTTCGGATGAAATGAGAGCCCTTCGGGAAAAGCCAAGTTATTCTAAAAGTTTAATGTCACATTGAGGGTTATAGCAAAAGAGTACCGTTGATTTTGCAGCAGGGATGTAGAATGTGGAATGCTCTCTAAAATGGTTTTGTTTTGGTAGGTTAAGTCAATTAACACTAGTTTATTGCATTTGGCTTGCTTGCATCTTCAGCCCACTTTTTACAGGTTAAAATAATGTTAGTGGGAAACAGAAAAAATACATTCCAGATATTTTGAACCACAATTGCTGGGAGCATGAATTCAAGGTTTGGCAGATGGCTTACTTTTCAAAAAATGATGTGTTCAAAAGTTCAGTTACATAAAAAAATAGCATGTCAATTTAGAATTGGGCAGATGGCATTTCTAAAGAAATTGATCCCAGGCCAAGGCCAATTAAGAGAGCAGTCTCGTTACCAAAAAAGGCTATGTATGTATACCATAAATGCAAAAAACAACATGAAGGAAAATTGTAAGCCCAAGACTAAAATGAAATGCCAGGAAATAGAAATATTCTAAGAAATATGATCAGTATTACAAGAAACACACAAGTTTTAGTATTTATATGCAATATGAAAAAAAGAAGCTAGCACACGTAAAGGTGCTAGAAATTAAAGGGACAGTAAAAACGGACATAAGGCCAGTATTGAATTGTTATATTGCTACACATACAATTAGTCATTTTTGAGATTTGGGGAAACTAAATGCTAGAAAAATGTGGGTAGCCCAAAATAAATCATTCACACAAATTATTCAAAATAGAAGTTTTGCAGACCCAACCTCCAGCTCCATCTTAAGTGAATGCAGAAAAGCTTCATGTTGTTTGTAAATCCCCTTTTAAACAAGGTGTTATGATAATAAATGTCCAGATAATTGATCTATATCACTTATTGATGCTCTTTGAAGTTAAAATGCCCAGGAAATAAAGATTGGTTAATGGCAGACGAGCCCTCTGCTGGCGACCAATAGGGTCGCTCGTACAGACTTTTAAACTCCTGGTGCCGTAACTTGTCCGGCAGATACCACTGGTCTCCCTGCTCTATCAGTTAAACATCCATACGAACGACCAATAAAGTCGCTTATACGGACATTTAACCGATAGAACAGGGAGACCAGTGGGATCTGCCGGACAAGTTGCTGCATTAGGATTTTAAAAGTCTGTACGAGCGACTCGTTGCACCTTAAGGGGTTAAGGGGCCGTGCAAGTGAGCCTATTGGCTCACTTGCACGGCCTTTGTAATCCCTGACAGCGAACCTGACAGCTTCCATCATCTCCTGCGATGCTGCAAAGATACGGTAGGCTAAATGAGGAAGGGACCGGGGAGATTAGTAGACGAAGACGATCACGAAGATCTTTGTGGTGTGTGTCTTCGTCTATGTTTTACCGCCGCTGTCTTCTCTTCTTCGTGTCTTCGGAATGAACACGAAAGCTCACTCTTTGTGTTCGTTTTCATGTTCGCCCTAAGACGAATGCACAAGTCTATTTTATATGCTCATACTGTACTGTACATGCACACACACACACACACTAGCATTCAAACTTTTGGGGTAGCTTTGCTGTCTTCCTGGAAAACAAGGAAATTTCTAGCTGTGTAACATAATTGCAAATGTTTTTCTAATGAACAATTAGCCTTTAAACTTGGATTAGCGAACACAATGTGCCTTTGAAGATATTCCATTAAAAATCAGCCATTTGCAGCTACAATAGTCTTTTACAACATTAACAATGTCTACACTATATTTGTTATACAATCAATGTTATTTTAATGGACATTTGCTTTTCTATAGCAAACTATAAATATATATATATATATATTGTTGTACTATATGAAAATTGTAGAAATTCAGATATTTAAGTGTAGATTTACATGTTAAACATATTCTTATAATTTGCTACAGGATCCGGAATGGAAAATTTGATTTAAACTGCATTAAAAGGTGCAATGTAAAAATGTGATATGAATATGAATTGTAAATGTCATTCTTATTGCTATAGAAGTGGCCATGAATGATCAGGAAACGTATCTAGATGTATAACTAGTGGGAGCAAACTAGCCTGTGTGTACTAACAATGAGCATGATGATGACCAATGCATCGTCAGGATTACATATATTAAAACTTTTTAAACCAGTATTAGCATTTCAGAAACCTTTCAAATAGACCAGAAGGTCCCTGCACAGCAAACATTAATTATGAAATAAAAAGGACATTCAAGTGGAAGGTGACAAAGCTTAATCCACTATATTGAGCCCTGCAGGAGTAGAGACAGTAAATTGGGTAGCCCTTCAGCATAAATATGTATAATGCAACTATCTTCTTTTTTTTATATAGGATTAATACTAGTCAGAAACCATCAATATATACCTCATCAAATATTCACAAAAAGTATAGAAAAAAAGAATGTATATTAAAGTCACTTGGGTCCAAAAACAGTTTATAGTCAAATTGCCTATAACAGAATTAAACCTATATAGAATGAACTAGCCAGGTAAGGTATTTTTGTTTATTAAACTTATCTGGGTGTCCTGCACAAAACATAATGTGATAACTGAAGAATTCCACAAAACATTCTAATTATTACTATATGGACTTCCAGTAACGCATAAACATTGTTCTATCTCAATGCTGTTACTGTGCTTAAATCAGACCCTGTGATTACACAGCATTTAAAAAAAAACAAAAAAAAAACGCTCCAATGATTTAATGATGGTTTGGCACTACCATGAAGTTTATTGGGCCAACAGATGACCCATAAGCATTACGAGCTTGGTTAAGCAGGAGCAATATAATTAAGGGTTTTACTCTTGATTACAGTCACAAATTTAACACTCAGGTGATAATGTAAGGAGTGCGTTTCTGTTTATAACTCCAATTTGAAACAGGCATATCATGTCTCACAAAAAGGGAGAACTCGGTAGAAATATCACATTATGTAAAAAACAGATTGCATCAAACATTTAGTAGGAAAGCTAATGGGAAAGGATAGGCTCAATATGATCTCATATGGGATTTATCCATAAAAATAAATGATGTGAGCTCCTGTCAGACACTTGGCATCCTCAAATTGGCTTTTAAAATAGGACATTCACAGCTTATTTACTGCAATTGATTACAACTGCCGGAATTTTACATATAGGGTTCCTACCCATCATAGATTTCATGGGACAAAGATGTTTCAAGTTTGAAAATACTTAAATCATAATATCCACCCATTCAAGTGCCCAGAGTGTAACAGTTCTTTATGGTGGGTTAGGGGAGGGCTTCAGGTCACAGTTAATTATTTGTATTTACACCAATAGTTTTATTTGGCTACATGAAGTTTCAGGACTCACCATAAATCATCAGCACTGATTGTAGGGGACATTATGCAGTCACAGTGACCAAGTGGTGCCTCCCCTTATTATGGTTCCCTGAGTGATCACACACTCATGGATGACTCTGTCATCTGTGTGGCTTGTGTACGAGTTGTGTCTTTGGTAATATAGTGTGGTTCTTCTGACACATCAATAAGCCACATCAAACAATAAATAATAATGTCTATGAACAATTCCGTGTACCCATACATCGATGTTTGCACAGGCAGCAGCAATAACAGACCCAATACCTGCACTACATATAGGAAGTTCTCCAGGCCAAATTGTTTTAATAAATAATGTTTAACCTCTTTAAATGTTTTACTTTGCTTACCTTTGTATTTAACATGCATATTCACCTACCCTCAATTTTTTCAGATCTCTCCTACCTTTGCCCTTATTACCTAGAAGCCTCTTGGAGCTCGGGAACACTGCAGTGTTGGCATAACACGCAACATAGCATGCAATGTAATAGGGTAAATACAGAGGCTGCAAAGATATCCCATATGCAACAACATTTTGGCAAAAATGCCTTACTTTTAGTGAGATTCAACTTCATGCATTGGTCATCTGATACCATTAGAGGAAACTGCCTATACAGTGGTGGGATAGGTACCAACTAACTGCTTTACCTAATACCTACCTACTAAGAACACACTACTAGGTACCATACTGACTACACAACTATACATTAAAAAAATGTGAGAGCTGTCCTTTAAGATAAGTGCAGCATGCCTTCTCTAAGAAACAGTAGACAACCAAGTCAGGATGTAATAACTTTTTAAGACACTGTTAAAAAGACAGACATGATGAGGACATTTTTAAGATATATATCGACTTTGCAATATTGATCCAGTTTTTTCTGCTAAAGGCAATGCTCTTACAAAATGCTGCTTTGGCCACTTTCTCACTGAGCGTGTCAGTTGGGACAATAGCGGACATGCAATCATATGCAAATACTGTACATTATGTAATATGGAAATTTTGGCAAATCTCTGGCATTATAACAAAGTCGGGCTAATATTTAAACAGCCTGTGTAAAGCAAAGTTTTATATAGAAGTGGGCCCACTTTGCCAAGATATCACACTGCAGTGCCAGGTATTCACCCTGCAGTCAAGTTCTAAAGTAACCACACAGGGCATCATGGCAGCAGGGGCGCCTGCCAGGAACTTAAATCAAAACATCAGGTGTTTTTTTTTTTTTTTACCTTGGAGGATGTTAAATAAAATTAAAACAAACCCTGATGTTTTAATTTAAGTCCTGAGCAGGGGCACAAAGCGGTCGCTCGTGAAGTTTTCAGCAACCGCTTGGGGCCCCTCACTCTACGTGACTCCGTCGCGGTGCCGGTGTTTCATGCTGAGCGCCAGAATATGATGTCATATTCCGGCGCTCAGCTGTAAAGCGCACACTGTGGCAGAGCAGGAAGATGGACGCGATTTGGGGAAATGCAAAGATGGCACATGAAGGGTAGGCTGTTGATGATATATAAGCTGATATATAAGCCTCTCTTATAGCAAAGACAATGGTAACTTTAGAGACATGTAGACCTCTTCTGGCAACCAAGTAAGAAACAAACAGGACAGAAGATCTACTCCAGGAACTGGATCTCTCTTGACATCCAAAACACACAAACACTCTTCCTTACTGTGAGCCAGATGAGGGCAGAAGGTGAGCAAATTAGTCTCTTGATTCAGGTCAAATGAAGACATCATCTTTGGTCTAATGCAGGGAAACACTATCATCATGAAACCCCAGAATTCACTAGGACATTGAAAGAGCCGTCTCTATGGGCGGCAACCAAGAATGCAGTCTTCAAGGTGTAGAAGCAAAGGAAGACATCCTGGAGAGGTTTAAACAGAGCGGACATCATCTGGGACAAAACAACATACAGATCTGAAGCAGCAATACTCAGCAACCACTGAGGCCGAATACTCGTAACTAGAATAAATAGGCAATGCTTCTTAAACATACTCGGGCCAACTCCTACCTCGGCAGTGGAGCCATTCCGGACACCATAAAGGAAAGATCTCTGGGTTCTTGGCTTATTTAATAGAAGTCAATCTTACATCTCTGTAGAAGGGTTAGCAATCTCCACTCATCATCCAAGCTGTGAATTTTAGGTACTTGGATTGGAATGCAAAACTGGACCATGAAAGCATAGATCTCTCCAGAGTTTTGTGGGCCAATCTGGGGTAATAAAGACCCAAGCCGCTAGATCTCCCACTGAAAGCTAGGAGATAAAACAAGGAACCTTTCTGTTGGAGCTGGAAGTCATTAGGTCTGAACTGCCGAGTTATCAGAAGAAAGACTTCCAGATTTAAACTCCGTCTGGAAGACTTCTGTGATGACTGATAAAACGTGCCTGGATGTTGAAAAACCTTTATATATATATTAATATATATATATATATATTTAATATAAAAACCTTTATATATATATATATATATATAGCATATATTATATATATATATTATATATATATATATATATATAAATATATATATCCATATATATAGCTGAAACGTGGGCAACATTGAAAGAAACATGAGAATACATGAGGGTGTTCACTGTCCTGCAAAAGACAGGAAAGCAGTCTAGGCCATCTTCTCCGTCTGCATCAGCATGTTATAACGTGTGTTACTATTACTGTCCGTTTCATCATTGTCACTTATGTAACTAAGGTAACATGCTAAGGAATCTGCTGGTATTCTGTAAATCAAAATACATACCGATACCCACATTTGTAAATTTGTATGGAATGGCAGAGTAAAAAAGTAGACAACAGACTGATTATAACAAAAAAAAGTGTTAACTGGGTTCCTCACATTGATGCTAGGTTCAGTAGCAAGCCCGGTGGATCTATAAAGTGCTGTGGGAGACTTAAGAGTGCTTAGAGTAAACACAGTGGTACCTCTATATCATCATGGCACATGTTCATGCCCACATTATTTTTTTATATACATAGCGTCATCATGTTCTGCATCACTGTACAATGCATATCAGTCTTTTTCAACTCTATTTTTGACAAAGCAAATGAAAAAAAAAACTGCTCTCCATACTATAAGTTTGCTTCATTTGCATACTTAGAGCAAGATCTGGCATGCAAAACCATTTTTTTATGCATGAAGAATTTCCATGAACAGATAAAATGATGCAAAATACATGGCAATCCAACTGCTCTGAAAGGCACTTGGCTGCAAACAAAACAGGGCAATAACTCAACAAACCATGCAACCATAATCATATCAGTTTGAAACTCAAGCCTTTCACAACCAATGACGTACCAGGTACATCATAAATAGAAGATCATTCAGGATCTATGATGTACATGGTATGTCATCTGTTAAAAAAATGTTTCCACGTTGCCATGATCGAGGGGGGACCACCACCACTCTATGACCCGAGCAGTCAGTTTACAGCTGATCCCCTGCTCTTCTGTGCTTGTCATTGCTCCTACAGCCAATTACATGCACGGATACAATCCGATGGTAAAGGCTATGCATTGTCTGTTCTCTGCTTCTCTCCTGCTCAATGGGATCATGAGAGAAGCAAGAAAACTTACCTTTGACGCAAATTATTTTTTTTTTGTCGGGAAAGGTACCGAGGGATTAGTAAGATCAGGTTTAGAGTTAAGGTGGTAGTCGGTTTAGAACAAAAGATTCCTAAATAATGGTTGAAGAAAAAAGACCATAGAAAATATTGCCCTGGTCCTTACAAAGCAGACAATCAAATGCTGTTTCTAAAAGGTTGCATATCTATGACCACACAAGTCAACAATCATATGTACCAGTTCACAAAAAAACACCAAAACAAAATTACAAAGAAAGGATTCTCAAAGTATTCTTTCTTTATTAATCAATTGCATTAGGGGCTGTAGAAACAGCTTTCTGTTCATATAAAGGCACAGGAAGGCAGGTCTGATAAAATATTAAAATTAAAATAAAATAATTTACATTACAAAAAGACAATGTTCCAGCACATACACATCCTCAAACTGGTCACTGAAAAAGTATTCTGCAGAAGCTATGTGAAACAACTAAGAAATGAATACATTTGCCTTACACAATAAACTAGACATAATTCTGGAGCAAACCTGAAAAAAATACTTATTGCTCTTCCGTAAAAGTTTCTCCATGTGTTCTGATTTTATTACAATGCTTGTATGTACAGCATGGCGTACAAATGGAATCCAGCAGGAGAGTTGTGGGGCATCCTGGAACAGTAATAAGAGCTGGCAGAGTTTCCTCTTCTGTGGTTTAGCCATCATAAAAAAAATGTCAAACCTGTTCAGAAAAGGTCCGCATGTAATTTCCAATCAACTCCTGTGATAAAACAAGACCTTCCAAGCATGATCAGATTAGGAGACCAGACTTGCAATACATTTTGCAACAAGAATATTCAGCTGCACTTGCTTTTTTTTTTGTTTAATATATATTTTTTATTTCATCAAAAGAACACAGCTGTGATATTTCCAAAAGATTAATTGCCACAAAAACTGTGGCAAGCAATACAAAGCTTTGTGTTGCCACGGCAACTAATTTGACATCCTGCATTCAAGGCTAATTAAGTCAATTAAAATGGTTAACCCCATTTTAGAGCTTAGAGATTTAAGCTTGTTGGCTCTTTGAGCACCATCCTGTTCACTGGAGCCTCTTGCATGCAACAAAGAAAAATACGATAGGATGTCGAACATAAAATGCGTGTGCGGCAATTATAGCTGTACACTTCCCTCCTTATCACAAGACCTTGTTGTAAGAGCCTTCTGATCGTTTTACATTTTTTTCTAGCAAAAAGCATTGAAACGTAGAAAACCATGCTCAAGGAATCTATGAAGCTGTACCTGGTACCAGTGGGATGCTGTAGCATGTTATTTACATAAACGGTTCGAATTACCTGTTCAGCCGACTATCTATTCTTTAACATACATTTCATATGGGATAAGCCAGTCCAATACAGTATAAACATAAGCGTGCTCTGTAGGGAGTGTGTGTGTAATTATACTATTACACACACTAGCATTCAAAAGTTTTGGGTCACATAGCTGTTTTCATGGAAAACAAGGAACTATATAGCTGTGCCACCCCAATTGCTAAAAAGTTTTGTAATGATCAATTAGCATCTTAAACTTAGATTACTGAACACAACATGCCATTGGAATACAGGCTGGGAGTACAGGAAAAGGCGTCTGTACACTTATAAAAAAAAAAAAAAAAAAAAAAAAAAGACTCCTTTACAGCTACAAATAGTCATTTACCACATTAACAATGTCTATACTCTGATCCATTTTTGTCAACCAACAAAGTTTGGGGTTTGTGACTCCAAACTTTTGAACTGTAGTGTGTGTGTTATATATATCTTCTTTTATTATTGTAATTTGTATTTATTGTATAGCATCACAGCTTCACATGTGGTATGACCACCGGAAGAAAACAAAAAATGCTACATTAAAATGTAAATCTGAAGTATCAAGTACAATGTACTTTAAAAACCAGGCTATTGATGTGCCGCAATATGAGAATTATTGGTATCACACATACCAGGTGCATTTGTGCCCCCTTCTGTTAAGATAGGTAGAAAAAAAACAAACACGTGATTTTGTGCCATGTGAACTGCCATGTTATCCCGATGAAGGCTACTTTCATATTTTAACTAAACTACCCTGCCGGAAGGGGAACCACAAAAATTTATAGCGGTTTCCTTGTAATTCCCAGTGTTAATCCAGTCCCTGTTACAGTTCAGGGTCACCTTTCTAGCATTTAACTTTGGCCACTAAGGGGTGGTACAAGCCTGAGAGGGCATGTTGCTTTGCAACAATACATAGCTTGTGTAAGGATGATAAACGTCATCTGTGGAATAAATATTTACACAACTCCATACAATATAGTGTCATCATATCACGGGATCACTGTGTTCCACTCCAAGGGGCTTCCATGCCACAAGAACTAGCTTCACATATAGCAGAGGACCATCGGTGGGAAAGTACTCATGTGAAACACAGAAATAAATTAGACACATAACTAGTGAATTAACCTAATCGGCAGCTGAATAATAGACGTTATTACTCAAGTGATAGTACCAATTTATCTACCTCTGAAGGATGAAGGGCTGAGATGATCTTGCCAAGATTTGAGACCCTGAGGTGCGAACTGGCTCTGCATGCATTTACCAACTGAGTTTTCTCACCGGCATAGTTATTTATGAGACTTCTCCCCCACAAGTATGACAACAACATTAGGTGAATAGTCAGAGTTCCCCTTTAAGCCTGTCAGTAGTATTAACTAAGGCCAATAATAGAACACGCTGTAAGACTAAAAACACATTGAAAATACCCCCCATAATGCGCATGTAGAGGGTAGAAGGAAAATACCTAATTCCGCATTGTAGTCAGTATGCATTTTAGAGAACACATTTATAAGTAGTTTTTTATAATTACATTCTATATATATATAATTATATAATACAATAAAATCCAGAAATTTCAGATGAACACTTCTGTATTTTGTACATTATGAATTATTAGTGCTGTTTGAACCATACGTGGTTGAATGTCCTGTTTGCAATTTCTCTCTCGCAGCCTCCACTGCTTATGCCAATGTGAGTTTTATAGGATACCCTTCATATTTTTTTCTTCTTTGGTGTGTACTTTACTGCGGTAAACACAATCTTCCACATGAAAAGAAATAAAACTCCCTGCTGCTAATGGAATTACATGTTAATGTAGTGTTCTAAAACAGGAAAGCATTTGTGTGTGTGTGGGGGGGGGTCAGGCAAAAAAAAAAACGCACTGGAGGCTAAATCAAATGAACACTTTGGATGATACTAAAAAATGACCAATATTTAATTGAAATTTGGATAATTAAAAGATATTTACAATGCATCAAGGTTTAGAACATGAGAGGAAATAAGAATTTCATATTCTTTTCAGCATCGCTTAAGGGGTTACATATTTAGTGTTTTCTGCACAAGTATGATGAACAAGAACAAAATAAAAATAGACCCCAAATATATACCAAGATCCGAGAATTTTTATATATCAACATACAAATATGACATGATGAAGAAAAAAAGCCTTTAAAACAGGCCAGAGGTTGTAACTTGAACTTTCCAAGTAAAGGCATCAGCTTCACAAAAATTGTGATACTAATGTAAAGTCATGTCAACTATTATTGACACACGAAGAGCCTATTATGCCATTAAAGTCTATTTAATCACCAGACACCTGGAGATCCTCATCTGATCTACCTCTTAGGTAATCAGCGAGCAAAAGTAAATAGTTTCAGTAGTTTTAATTAGATCAGAACACGTACCCGGCATGATTGCAAAGGATCATATATCATCCTGTCAGTGCCATGTAAGCTCAACAACATGGCATCCACAAAGCATCTAGTTAAAACCTCAGCATATACACTGCAGTAGTATGTATAGTAAAAAAAAAAAAAAAAAAAAAAATACGTACGTGCTCTAACTAATTAAACCTATAATTTGCTAAATGGATCCTTACAAAGAAAAAAAAAAAAGACTGTGTGGACTACCTCACATTATTACTCAGCTGTGCAAGGTATTCTCTTAATTCTTTAGCAGCTTTGAATCTGCCATATCTTTTCTTTGGGTTAGCACATTCATCCAGCAATGCCTCAAGACGGCCATCTTTGGCGATTTCTGCTGGAGGGTCATGAAGAAGCCCTCCAGAAGTCCCACGCCAGGTGGCATGTCTGGATAAGAGGTTCTGACAAATAGCATAATAATTATGGTCCACAGTGACACGGGAGCAAAGGATCTCCTTTGAGAAAGACAGGCATGCTTCTTTGTCACAGTCATCAAACTTGCTTTCGTACCACACATCCCAATTTTCTGGTTTATCTGAAAAACATAAAAGTATACCTTAGTTAATCGGAAACCAGCCAGAACAATTATCTACTGTGAGTTGCTTTTTTTTGCTTACTTCAGCATTTTTGTATTATCTACTTAAAATATATCAACTATCAATTATTGCTTTTCATCCTAACATCACAATCTATGTTGATGCGCCATTTTCCTGCCTACTACACGCTACACCCTCCATTGATCATACAATAGACTTCTGCTTAAATACAAGCGCCCTAAAAAGGACCTTATTTAATATCAATTATCAAGCTATTCTGCGGCTTCTCCGTAACGCAAGTGATATTTCCCCCTCCTATCTTAAATACTTCTGATATAAATGATTATATTTGTATATGGTTTACGCCATAAACATTTAGTATGCTTAATGTTAAGCAGTCACACATTTAACCTTCACCTACTTTGTCAGGAAATATTCATGTTCTCTACAGACACAATATGGATTGTTTGAAGGCCTTATATACACTGTGTGGCTACAAAAATCATAGCAAGGGCAGGGCAGGAATAACACCGTCATTTTACACTTACATTGTTTCAGCTTTTACAACTAATAGAATTACAATAGTTTGTATAAAGTCTCAATTTATATTGCAGCATTATTAGTTTTTTTTCCTCCTCAGAGTTTCCCCCGAGATTGTTGTGGCAATGATTACAAGTAATGGAGACATTATATCATTCTTGACATATGGGATTATGATTGAGAGATTAATACGCTCAGTGGCACCAATCAATCACGTCTGTCTCACAAAAGGAACAGATGTTGAACTTGCAGGACAAGATTAATACGGTTCCCCTGTAGCAGCAAGGCAACATTTTCAAGATATCTGCTTGGACTTTTTCATACGTACAGAATGCAGCTTCACCCACATGGACCCAGCGCATGTTCTTTATATAATAAAAAAAGGGGGGCACACATGCGTAGTTCTGCATATTAACCTTACTAAATGATTTCTCTCCTACACTATCCAATAGCGATACATCTTTGTAAAGCGTTAACCAATTTTTGATCCAAATTTATTTTTAGTAAGAATAAAACATTTTGCACCAACCTCATTTTAAATAGCAAGATTGGTTATAAAAATGTAAGGAGGCACTTGCTTTGTGAGCCATCTTGCACACAGAGCAAAGGAAGTTTTACCTTTTATATGTAGCCCGGAGGTTTCAAGGCAGATATCAGAGTGTTTTATTTCATGTGACTTTGCCTCTTTAAGAATATATTTTTAAGTTATCAAAGCTGTGCTCGAGCTGGGATATCCCAAAATATGTTGCTTTTTTGCAGCCAGATGGCTGATGTTGTAAAGTCCTGATATAAAGTGAGACCCCATTCCTCTAAAAATACCAGATTACAAATATCCTTACAATATAGGCGAACCAGAGACTTTGTGGTTAGAGCGGCTTTTTAGTGGTGTTTCACAGACTTTCTAATAAACTATTGCCACAATTAAGAGGGGTGTATAGGAGGTGACTTACTTTGTTTTATCATCTTTTTATCCGCCACCAGCACATTCTCTGCATCAACTAATATTACTTTTCCATCCCGAGGTCCAACTGCAAAGTTGTCAAAGCTGACATCCAAGAGGTAAAGTGCAAATTCAAAGTCATTGTTCGTAAGCTGTTCTGCAATTTCCATCAATTGCCACGCAAGGTCCACACGTTTCTCCCATGGGGAGTTGAAGAAGCTCCAAAGTTCTTCTCCAACATAGTTCACAGCCACCATTCTGCCACAAGCTCCCAGATATTTTGCAAATGGCCAGCCTTCATCTGATGGGAAACTCTGTCAAAAGAAAAAGATTTATAGATTTATATAGCTTCACAATAGGTAAACAGCACGTAACAAGTAGTCCACCACATAACAGTTTGGACTTGTAGGAAGAAAAGGTGAGGAAGGTCCCGCCTAAACAAGCATACAAAATTGTAAAGATTTTATACACAGAAAAAAAGGTCATTGGAGGCAGGTGTTGGGCAAAGATACATACAGGGTATGAGTATAAAAAGGAGCGAATGCCTCTGAACCAATCCATGAAGTTATTGAATAGCAACAGAATGCAAATGTACTTTTTGCCAGCTTTACACCGTTTTTGCAGTACCTGGGTATTTCCTAACACTTTACACTGGTTAAGAGGGACACGAGGCAAGTCATCTAGGCTGCTCCTTTTCCTGCAGCACGCGGTGTGTTACGTATCAGTTATCACACCTCCCATACCTGGCTTTTTTGAGGCATGCTTATTGGAAACACAAGGCGGCAACCCCGGGAAAAACAGCGGACTGCAACTGCAAGTATCAAAAAACGGTACGGCATTTTTCAGGTTATTTGTTTTATTTAATCAGCTGTTTGGGCCACACAGGAGAAAGGAATTTCTCGCAGCGTCTTTTTCATGTTCTGTTGGCTCTGGCTGCATAGGACAATGGAAATCAAAAGTGCTTCATCAAGTCAGATACGTAAACCATAATTAAGGCGTTTTTCCAATATAATATTACTTTGAAATAATGTACCTTGTTACACATTTTTATTTCATCTAATGCAAGGGTCGGTAGTTTTGCTGGTATATTAAATAAATGTTAAGTTCTCTGTAAACAGCAACCTGCCTCTTAAGGCATGTTAGCGACTGTAGCAGTGAGACAACTTAATCTTGTAAATGAGCTAAAAAATGAATTACTCGAATCAAAAGCTGAACTTAATCTTGACCATTTTTATCCTTGTATTGTCAGTCTTCAGAAGGTGGGATTGTGAGCAAGGATATAAATATAGTCTATAGTGTATAAAGTAAAAGATCAGCTTTAATTTTGTATAATGTATGTATTAAAACACAATTGAAAACGTTTGGAAGTAGCTAGTAAAAGGTCATTTTATATACACCTTCACCTGACAACCCCCCCATAATTTAGTGACTCTCGTTATTGTGCCTGGATAATTTAAGTGAGCACCTCTTGGTTAAAAGTCTGAAACCACACAGATCCTGTGTGGAGCATAAACATTTATAAAGGAGTCACTGCATTTACAAACAATTTCAACACCTTTAATTTGGTTTGTATCATAGGACGGAAGTATCAGAATACCAGTGATACAAGCAAAACTGTTAATGAGTTTAAGGAATGGAATTAGAAGAGTACAAGCACACGCCAGGGGAAGCAGCTATGCAGTTACAATTAAGGGTTATGAGCACACATGGTTACAAGAACGAGTCAGAATAGCCCCAGAACTGCTGTTAGAAAGATGTTTAAGTGATGCGGACGTGCTCAGAAGGAAGACCAAAGTCAGCAGCTGCACTCTGTTTCTGCTGCCTAATTCAACCAAACCAGTGAATCGTTAAATAATGAATAAATTAGATGCATAGGTACTTAAACAAAAATGGGGTAGGATTGCCGGTGGGGCACTTTCCCCACCGGTGTGGTCTAAATTTTTCAAGCTTGGCCAATACGTTCTGGGAGGTGACACTAAACACAAGGCCACATAAAGATAAGCTATTTCTTCAGTAACCTTGTAGTTAGTACAGCGTATGAGCAATGGGAAGTGAGCCATGGACATGCAGGTAATCCTGAAGAGAGCGAGTGGTTTTGTGTGTGATTTCTAACAGGCCAGGAGTCTGTCCCCCATGCCAAATTGTGCCACTCTTATAATGTGTGATTGTATTTGGGATTTTTCCCATTTACTTCCTCTGTCTCCAAATACACAATAAGTATCTGTCTGCTTAAAGAGCCGACTATTCCACTCTTGGTGTCTACACACGACATGAAATGTGTCATCTCAAACTGTAAGAGCTACCAAATACCTTGGAAATCAGTAGAACTGGCATCTACAGTTAAAAGAACATGAAGTCTGCTACCTTACAAATGGGTATCATTTACTGAAAATAAATGAAAGAATCCAGAATAAAATACTTCTATGTTCTGTGAACGTTTGCGTAAACCTGTTTTTCATGAACCCCACATACTACGTCTTCTGCAATCAATTTTAATGCTATAGCATTCAGAACAAAATGGTACGTCTGCATGGTTTTCATTGATTTTGGTAAGATGAGCTTGTAGGTCGTAATAATATATAAGAGGTCTGAGAGAACAAGAAACACTAATCATAGTTTGGGAATGCTTGGTGTATCAGGACCTTGAAAAACAGTTTTTGCTTTGTATTAAGGAATGGTACAAAAACAAGCAGTCTGTTTTGGAATAGACTAGTCATACCTAAGCTCCGCTGAGTTGCTGCACTAGCACAAATGCTAAAGCAGCTCAACAACTCCAGAATCTATTGCTGATTAGGTGAAGTAGTCCCAATCTGAGGATGCAATTAAGTTTGCACATAGGGTAACTTGCTGAATATTATGTTTCGGTTAACCTATGACAAACATGCAGCACTGGCCACATATTTGTTACACAAGTAGGAACCTCTTACATTTACAATGTATGCGACGAAATACAGTACTTAATGTAATCCCAGACTCACTGTTGAGATCAGGCCATTGTGGATCCATATCTTCACTTCCAGGACTCCTTGTTCCTACTTATGCTGAAGATAACTCTTAATGACTTCAGCTGTATGTTTGGCAGAATAAATTTGGGGCCAATCAGATGCCTCCCTGATGGTATTTCATGATGGATAATTGTTTAGTCATATGCCTCACTATATGCCTACAAAATCCCTGACTTAGTGCAAGTGTACCTAGAAGAATTGATGCTGTTTTGAAGGCAAAAGGTGGTCTAAATCAAATCCATATTTGGTGTGATTTTCCTTTTGTTCATTCACTTTGCATTTAGTTAAACAAAACCAAAATTTTAACATGAAATGAAAGCATTCTTGCTTCACGCTATTTTTCCACACTTGCCTAAATCTTTTGCGCTGTACAAAAGCTCAACCATTTATACATTACTACAATGTAACACATACATATACACAGATATGCACACTGCCTTCTCGAGTTTCTATGGAATACAGCAATGTCACAGACTAATTATATGGATGTTTTTAGTGTAAAAGGTCAAGGAAAAGGTTTTATACGAATGCACTTCATTAAAGACACTTACTGCTCATGCCTCTTGAAGCAAGAGCTTTAACAACATATGCGAGTACAAAATATTGTATCCATGTCTGTTAACATACAGTACTGGGCTTAGAAATGGATTTTAGTGGAGTCATGTTGAAATGGATAATCGTAGCAGCTGTACTACAGACACTGAAAACCAGGTACTATGGGACAGCCTAGAAATTACCCAAGCTTAAGAAGCTGTGCTACCAACAATAACATTCAAAAGTGTAATTTTAAGACTGAAGTACAGTGCTTCGGTGAAAACATAAGGATGGGAGCTGCTGTGCCACGCTCTTCAAGGAAGAGTCACAGAGGACAACAGAGTTCCCAACCTTCTTCTGAGGTTCCACTTGACACAACTTCTTCGCTTCCTATCTTTTGAACGTTAAAGAAAAATTGAATAGGATAAGTGGAGTAGACTGTATACAGACTGTCAGTTTACTTTTATGGTTATGGAAAGGCTAAGAACCGCATTGATTATTCTCCCAGTATCACCTCACAAAAAGAGCCCATTCTACCACAAAAGAGAATGGCTACGTGCTTCCCTGCTGTGACTAAATGTAGCCCAAGTAATAGGAGATGTGCATGTTTTTTCTGAATCCCTATTCAACAGCACACAGGCTGTGACCAAGCAGCAATGCTGGGTACTATAATCTCATTCAATGTTAATGGCCCTTGACTTAAATACCAAGTTTATTCCGTTGCCCATAACAGTTTTATGGTATCATTGCGAAAGCCAAACAGTGTTATGTCCAATCAAGATTTATAGGTATAGTGCATTATATTATATATTATACACACATATACACACACACACACATCTATTAGTTGTGCAAAAGACGCATTTTGACTTGCATAGAGAGGAAAAAAATTAATCAAAAAACCTATGCAACACACGGCTACTAAAATTGCAAGGTAATGGGCCGTCTAAAAGCACCCACGTATACGCGCTAAACATATTATTACGGAGAGATGACGGCTTAAAAATTAAAGACCCGCTTATGTATAAATCTGATTTCAATTCTAGTATTACACTGTACATTTTTTTCAGGTACCCGCTTTTCACATGCTTTTTACCCTTTTAAGAGCATTATTAAGTGCAAACTTGCTTGTGTGCACCTTCGTTTGCATTTCCACAAAAGCCTGGGGACAGTATGTCAGAAAGCAGCTCAATGCCTTTCCCTCAAGCATCGACCAACTTTCAAAGCTTTAAGCACTCAATAAATAAAATACTCTTTGCTCTTACTATAGTCACAGGATAGCTCATGGCATTAAATGTTTATTCTGCACTATTATCAGTGCAGAATAAAAAGGAAGAAATACTAGACGGGGCTTGCTTACTTCAAGGCATAAAGCATTGTTTATGTAACGTTTCAAAGAAGAGAAGAGACACTGAATTGTACAAAGGCACCGACTGGTAAATTAGAATCACCGGTTGGAGCTAAGAATTCTAAAACGTAACACTAGCCACTTAAATCTTACAAATCTGCACATTGCAGAAAGGGGGCATTGATGATCTCTACAGATTCTTAAAGCAACTCTGGGCTAATAACAATCAGACAGCCAGGAGGTGTGAGAGAAGACAGCCAGTGGAGAATCCAGAGGGTACAAATGTGGGGGAAAAACCTTTGAAACAAATAGGCAGCATAGTATATAGGTATAGTGCCAGACCATACAGTGATTTGTCTCAGTTCATAGGAGCAAATTTTATATATTATACACACACACATTATATATATATATATATATATATGTGTGTGTGTATATATGTACATACACACACATACACACTTACATCTGATCTATATCTCACCATTTAACTTTATCTTATTTACATATAGCGCCAATAATTTACACAGTAATACATATATTGAAAAGGTGTGGTAAACCTAGAATCAACAGACTAAGAAACATACATTAGGGAAATAGGCCACTGCTCGCAAGTTTACAACATTATGGTAATTAAGCCCCATTATGTGTTCTGGGAAGGCTATGGCATTTACTTGAGACTCAAGCCACATTAGATGCAGTTGTATATAAATGGAACGCTCAGGCTAGGTTTCCACTTGGGTTTTTTTTGCTAAAAACGCCTATAAAAACGCCAGTAGCGCCACCTGGCGTTTTTTTTGTGAAAAACG
>VKOC01000005.1:38108338-38137111 GCA_009364415.1 Spea multiplicata
GACAAGCAACTGTTCTGTAAGAGCCCGCCCCCTTCAAAGGGCGGGACGAAGAGCCTCAGTCAGTGATTGGCATGCCAGCAATCCATTAAGCAGCCAGCGGAGGCGGTTTTACAGCCACTTTGAAACTGTCAGCCGCATCGGCTGCAATTGGAGCTTAGTGTTCAATGGTATAGCGTTTCACTTGGGGGCACAGCGTAATGTAGGGGGGGCCATGGGCCCCCTCTGGCCCCCCCCTGGCGACGCCCCTGTTTGGCAGCCAGTGAACATCTACGCGTTGTGCGCAGACAACTTCCGCAGCTACCTGGAACTTCAGCTGGCTTCTATGGCGGAGCACTGGAAGGTCACGTCACCCGATCGCTCTGTCATAGAAGCCCCAGAGGAAGTGCCGGCAACAGCAGAGGTTGTCTTCGTGCATCCCGCAGACGTCCACTGGCTGCCAGAGAGTGGGATCTGGGTCCCCTGTAGCGCTGTGGGGATCTGAATCTTAGTCTTGTGGTCAGATCTCTGAGCATTTGCTCTGAAAAAAAAATGTCTTATATTCGAACAAATACAGTATTTGTTTGGTACGTATGAATAGAACTTGAAGTTGTGTGCATGACATGGCTCCAAGTATAAAGAGCACGGTTGAAAAACAATAGAGACTAAACTTTATAAAAAAAGCATTTATCTTCATACTGCAAATACGGCAAAATGTGATGACATCAAGTAATAAATAACATTGGTCTCATGTTCTAGAACAACTGACTACAGTAATTTCCTTTTTTCCCTATTAACATACTGGGCTACATATACATTCATGGATATTTCGTATAGTACAGACACACACAGGTTCATTTAATGAGAGTAATAAATATACATTAGTGACTGACTTTCTATGAAAGCTTGTCAGGTAATCGTATATAATCAGGTGAATGATGCCAGTTGTTTCTTAATGTAACGAGAGGAGCATTTTCACCTCAAAAATAATTGCATATAACACTTTAAGAACTGAAGAAGTAGGCTCATCACTATAGCTCCCAAATAGTTATTAGTACTGTTTATACAATATGCATGTAAACCATTTGTGATGTATTTATGTGATATTATGTTTCTAAGTCAAGGAACAGGAAGTAGGTATCTTTTTCTGCTTTATATATTTTCTTAAACACACCCTGAAATAAAATACAACTACTCTACTCCATGTAAATTGTTATTATAATATACTTGAAATGTAAAGAATTGATGACTACATGTATGTTCCATCTTCTATATTATGGAAAAAAAAATTAAAATGGAAATCATCAGTAGCTGGAGTCAGAATTCTGACTTTATTAACTCATCTCTAATTTACCAAATGGATATTGCAAGGCCCCAAAGCAGAGTCTTTCCAAGGTAGCATGTGGGGCTGAAACAAAATTGGACCTCATAAATGGTTATTTTATTTAACACATAAACGTCTCAAACCTTGGGCTCTATTCAAAAAGAGTCCAAGCATGAGGTTTTAACAAAGATAATAATACCTCACATTTTAAGGTATATTAAAAAGGAACTGTTCATTTCTAGAACAGCTACTGTCCATCAGAATTTTATGAACTGTCTTATTAATTCCCAGATATACCAAGTACCCTGTTTTCCTAAGGAGGATATGTCTGAAGAGCGCATAAAAAATGGACATGGTAGGACCATGTAAGGTCCAAAACAAAGGGTTGACCTCTGGGATCATAAGTAATGTTATTCAATAGAATAACTCTGTTGTAAACAGGGACTATGGGCATTCCATATGAAAAATTGCTGTCTTCATGCCAATTGTTATCTAGCATATAAAACTACTGAACCAGGGCAGAAACAGTTATTCGAGTTCCAAGAATAACCCTCACTGATTTAACAGAGAATATTGTCCTGTTTATGGTGGCCAGTAATGACTGATAATCCAAAGATTATATTGATGCAAACTATGAATCATACAGGATGGGTTTAGTTATTTGTAGGTAGATAGAAGCAGGCTTCAATTAGTAATCTGGTGGCATGAACCCTACCATTATTTAATACTGCTATATCCCCAGGCTAATCCTAAATATGGGAGAAAAAATTATTTTATGTCTGACTTTATGTTTCATGGCGTTCATGTTACATACTTTGTTTTTGCTGAGTATTTCTGTGACATACTCAGATGCAGACATAGACACGGCTCAATATTCCAATCACTAGAGAAAACACTTATTCTTCCTTTCCTTTTCAATGAAATGCCTAAAAGATGATGTTCCACCTACTCTGCTGAATGTGACACTTTTCTAACTAAACACAGTATTAGCAACATTATTCTTAGTACTGTTAAATAACCAAACGTTTACCAGAAAGAATTATTTAAATATATTAACAAGTTTCATTATTCATATACTTTGCTGGAAAAACTTAATTGTCCCATGATAAAAAAAAAGGTACCGGTAGAATGCTACCACAAATGCAGAAAAGGCTCTTAAGAGTTTCTGGGTTTTTTAAAATGTGATTTTTATATTATTAAACTTTCAGAGGAATACAATGACTAATTTACAAAGGTTTCTTTGCTGAACATACCAGAGAGTGCAGTCAATGATAAATATAAGTCTGTCTACAGTCTGTTTGACTTACTTATTTTGTTTGGTACTATCTTCCAAGTCTCTCTAGCTATATTGTTTTAGTACCCATACACAGAAGTGAGAGTGTTAATTACAAGGAAGGAAGACAACCTATATATTTGTTTATTCCGTCACCTACCTACTGTTTATTACTGCAGAGACTAGTTTGGTCTCAGAGCCCCACCATCAGTTGTATGTGACAATGCCTGACTTTATATAATTTGGCTTAAATAAGGGTTATGTTTTAAAGAAGTTGTAGTGTATTTTTCTTCAGGGATCTGTTAAACAAACAATATTTTTCTCATCTTTTACTGCTGTTTCGTGTATCTGGGAGCACCTCTGGGTTTACTACACATGCGTCAGTACATTCTACCCTAGTGACATGATACAGGGTACCCATCTGTGCCATTGCTGTTTAACAGGCTAGTGTACCCAATCATGCATTCTTTTCTTTGTAGTTCCTATGGAGGCTGCAGGAACTGTAGTTTTTATGTTCAAGGAATAGTTATGCTCAGACATAGTATCATAGTAGATAAATGACAGGTTCAAGTTCTTAAAAAATATGCATGTTTGTAGAAAAATTAATAGGTAAACTCCCACTCATTAAATATTATGGGAGATTAAGATTACAATGGGTATTATTTATATATGTTGTTTATAGTTCGAAAAAGAGGCCTTACCATAGCAACCTTTTGGATTTCCCTGTTTACTGGACCATTCAATTTATTGACTTAATGCGAACACCATTTCCCCCCAAATGTGGCACTGTCATATGATGCCACCTTTGCCACAAGTCACTATGTGAAATTTCCTGGTCTGCTGTAAGTGCTATTATTGTGAAGTGGAAGCAGCCACAAGCGGTAGAGCACACATACTAACAGAGAAGTGCTGAATCCTGTAGTGCATAAAAATCAGCTATACTTTATAGCATGTCTCTGTTAGTAACATCAGCACAAACACTGGGAGCTAATTAAAATAGGTTCCCATGGCCAAACAACTGCACACAAGCCAAAGATCACTATGCGCAATGCCAAACATTCGCTGGAGTGGTGTAAAGCACATCACCACTGGACTCTGGAGCAGTGGAACTGTGTTCTCTGGAGTGATGAATCATGCTTTTCTATCTGGAAGTCTGATGGATGAATTTGGGTTTGATGGGTGAATCTGGGTTTGTTGGATGCCAGAACAACGATACTCACCAGAATGCATAGTGCCTAATGTAATGTTTGGTGCAGGAGGGATAAATGGTCTTGGGTTGTTTTTCAGGGTTTAGACATTTTTGATAATTGCATGTCTCCAACTTTGTAGCAGCAGTTTGGGGAAGGGCGTTTTCTGTTCCAGCATGACTGTGATTTTATGAGTTTGGTGTGCAGGAACTTGAGTGATGTACATAGACCCCTTATTTTCACACTATTGAACACTGATTGTGAGCCAGGCTTTCTTGTTCATCATCCGTGCCTGACTTCACTCAACATCTGTTGACCCAGAAAAATATGATATTATTATTGAATATTGTTAAATATTGGTTAAAACATTCCCCCGTGGCTCCAAAGGAAACCTGCGTTGCTTGGAATAAACATTACTTAAGCTACAATTAAGATAGAATAACTCTGAACACATCTCCCAAAAGGGCAACCAACCTTTCATTCTCTATTAAAAACCTTCATTCTTCAGTACTTAAATATGGGAAACACAAATACACCAATACATACATCGGTCTGAACAAGGTGGATATCAAGGTTTATGTGGATATTCTGGCACAACTATGCATTGGAATGCATATAACATTTTCAACAGGAATGGAAGGGGGGATATATAAAATAATGATAACATTTACAAACAGGGTTACTTTATCCAATCTAGATTACAATATTTAGTATGTTGGTCCCAAAGGGGTAAGATCCACATTTCCAAAAGCATACAATTCCATATTCACCAGCACAGAAAGTGTTACTTGGGTGGATGGGCTAAATAGCATCCACTGAATGCAGGAGAGAAATACATTTCCTTTTGAACTGGAAAAGTCTCCTGCCCAGCTCTTGGCACATCTCATTGCCTATTTATTTGTTCATTCATCCTTAAGACCCTGCTTTTTCAGTCACGCAATGTATTCTCATTTAACAACATAAAATGCAGTTTAATAAAATAACCCATGCATGAACATCCCACTCTTTTATTATCTGCACAATCATTTTGAGCTTGAATTTAATTGTTTGAAGCTACAAAAGCATAAACATAACAGTATTTGAAGTGCCTTGAATCCAATGCCTTTAGCATTTGCAGTGTTAGTGCATGGTATAATGCATAGTGTGTAGTGTAGGGTGCATTTACTGCTTTTGGATCATAAAGCCCATCATCCTCTGCTATGTTTGCTTTTTTACTAAACCTTCATTTTTGGTAGAAGAGGAGCTTAGGACCAGATCGCTCAACCTAACAGAAATCATAGTCTAAATGACCTGACATGCAAAGGACGTCTTAATTTATTTAGACACAGACAGACCTCATTTTACATGGACACAGTGATTCTTACTAACATCATGCCTTCATTTTAATACAAATCTCGTTAGATTTTTCCAGAATCAGTTTTACATAATATGGCTTCTTTTTTGACCACAATAGGCAACACTACTTTATGCTTGACTCCACTTGATCAAAAATCACAATATTGCACAAGTTGAGCCAGGGCTGAGCCTGGCCTATCAGAATGATTCTAAGGCAATTTTGAGAACCGTGTGTTGACCTCTTTTAAATGGAGATGATAGATGGCTTCTTTAGGATGCAGGTTGGGGGTATTAGGAGGGTAGACTGAGGCTTCTTTGAAGAGGTAGATTTTTGGTGAACATTTGTAGGAGACAATCTGACAATACAATTTGTACAGCACAGATAAAATACTGAATAGCCAATGGGAGAAGAGAGATGCATGTCATGGAAAGGAGAGCAGGTTAGAGAATGAGAAATAAGTTGGGAGGTGCAGAGTTGTTAAGGGATCTATAGTCAAGGTAAGATGTTTCAATCTGGGAAGTTATACTCTTGACCAATGGTTTACTAACTTTTAGAACAGACTTGCACATATTTTTCCTGGAATCTAGCCTGATGTAATTATAAAGACTGCTCATATGTTACAAAAATACTCAGCTGTCACCTTAAATGTAAAGCAGGTTATTTAAGACAGGGAACTATTGTAGTTCAAAAGAAGTCCTCCTAAATAAATGCTTTAGCTTAAAAAAAATAAAATAAATAAACCTGGAGAAGAAATGTCAGTCAGATTTGCTTTCAATTTTCTTAGGATGAACAGAATTCATTACTCAATGTTCAATTTTTCAGGCTCAGAAAGCAAAAACAACGTTTGACTTAAATGTCTGTATTGGATTAAACTTCCTTTGTAGTGTAAATGTTCTATTCTTGAATAATAAAGGATGGAATATGAAAGCCATGTAAAATATAAAATCGATGCTTTTCATGGTATCCTTCTTTCAATATATTTTGTAACTCAAGTCCATGCAAATTGGACTCCAATATTTGTTAAATAAAAAAAAATATTTGGTCCTAGATTGCTCCTTTAACTGTAAAGCAGGGATACCATAATGGGGGCATTAAATGAAGTTCAGATGCTTCTTCCTATGAAATAAATATGCTGCTGGTTTCTAATACATATATACTGCTTAATCTGTTATGCCTGTCACATTGGTTGATTTAGGGTATCAATGTGAATTTTTTTAAAAAAAATGACTGTTTTGTTATATCACTGTCATTTAGTTGGCATTGAATACTTTGTTAATAAAAGCAAATGGTCGTTTACTGTGTTCATCATTTAAACCAATTGGCATCTCTACCTGTACATCAATGGTGTCAGCAAGTTTGGTGCTAATAATTTATCAAACAAAATAAAATCTCTATTACAATACATGAATGAGGATTTGTTAAAAATTAACCCATACAATTAGCACATGTACAGATTATTTTAGGAAGGGGCAATTTCTTTTCTTGAACTGCATTGTGTTTGATGATGTAGCAGCTGCATGGTAGGGGGGAAACGATCCAATCTACTTTTACAAATAAGATTAAGTGGCTCTTTGATCTTAACCCAGTAGCAACAGACTTAACTAAAACCTCCACTTTCAAAGTTAATCTGATTGTTATCTGTACACATAGCTTCTTTTGGGTAAGATTCCCTCAGTTGTGTTTTTTTAAGATGATGCTCCATGTTGAGATTTGCATTTTTGCTTGTCTCCTATGATTTACAACGTAAACGGGTTACTTTGTTTTATCTTTATTCATCGTGGTTTAGTGGTTTGAATGTCTGCCAAAGATACAGTTATACAAGAGAACATTAAAAAGCCTTGTGGATTTGCTATACGAGTCAAGATGTGTACTGAAGTTACTGTACAAGGGCAACATATTTTCATTTTAACATTCCCCTTGGTTGAAACATGACATTTAATTCTGGACTTCAGAGTTATACATACACATGTGATTGCTCGATGTCGCTGAATGCCTCATGATCTTTTAAAACAGGCGTCCGCCGCCATACAGAGGTCCCTGATGCCGATCTCGGTTTTGCTGTATGCCTTGACATCGAGGCATTACAGCAACACCGTTTAAGCGAACAAAGTGATCGTAGATCACTTTCTAAGCTTGTTTAATGTTTAATGAAATGACGTGTCAGTGACCGTTTTTGTGTGACCTGCCTGACCCGTCAATGGACGTTAAGGGGTTAAGGGCCTTTGGTCATGAGGAATCTGGGTGCACTGAGCTCCCAGCGTACCTCAGCGCACCGAGACTACAAAGCTCAGCCAGAGACTCACATGAAGTCTTCTAAAACAATAAAGAAAATAGGCCTGTTTCAAAAGTAAACTCTGCGGTCCAAAAAAACCCAGAAAGAGCAGTGCAAAAACATTTCTATCTTGCAATGTAGATCCTGTAGCTTCCCCAAAGCATGCCAGACAAAATTAGTGTTTGTTTCTGTAGTTGAACATATTCTGGGCAAGAAATCTGGATTTTGGTGGGAAATATAAACCACAACACCAAATTTGGGAAATTTTACAATTTAGAATAAAGCGTGTGTGTACCTTTTAATATTTGCCCTATAACTACCAAAAATAAATAACCCAGGTCAGGTATACAAATATATATTCAGGTTTTCATTTAAAAAAAGAGCTCTACTTTTTCTGAAAGAAACATATATATATAATTTGTGGGGGCAAATTAAGAAGGAATTTACAGTTAAACAAGAACATGTCTAAAATGCTGTTATCTACATGTGTAAAAATGTTGAAGGCTTTAACAAAGGGGTAATGAGACATCAAGACAAACATAGAAAAACGTAACATTCTCCTGGCTGGACCACATTGGCTGCAATGAGATATATAGCCCCAGGGGGAGTATGTGTTGCGCTAGATTTTAAGATGTTTATATAAGGGGCCCTTGGGGTGGAGCATATGGAGAGTAGGGGGCCTGGTGCTCCACCCCGCAGTTTACATGCACCTGGACTGACACAGAATCCAGGCCAGGAGTTTAGGCTGCTTCCAATGCACTGGTCGGCTGCAAGTAATTAGCTGCACTGACTGCAATAAAGCCTTACCTGTTGGACAGAAGGAAAGAGAGTTTTGTTTGGAAGCAGTAGGGCTTGCTACGTACAAAAGAAACCATCAAAAAGGTTGGTGAGATTACGTTCTGTTTAGTTTAGACCCTGAGTAGAGAGGGACTTCTATGTTAGTAAGTGCTCAGACTAGGTAGGCTTTTGTTTATAGGGAATTTGTGTTCTGTATTATCCTGTTAATATCTGCATACGTGGATTACAAATAAATTGTGGTTAATTACCTCATGGAGACTGTGGCTTTAATACCCTAGAGGACCGTGCTGTTTGGTGCCCTGTGTGGGTGCAGGATCACACAGGACACAGTGTTGGGAGGGTGAGGTACACATTAAATTCGAGCAGTTTGTGATCATTTTTGGAATTTGTGCACCGGAACTTTGATTACTTGTGTGTTAGTATGATTTTAGTGATCTGCATTTTCAGAGAACAGATTTTAGATGAGTCGTTGAATGGAGATGATTATGTCTAATTTAGCAGTAATGAAAACTTACCAACAACACTGTACTGGCAGCTTACGTTGCACATGACAAAAATTGCACAGACTCATAGGGTTAAAATATCATGGCCTGTCTGCTCCATACAGGTCTTTAACAGTAGTGATGAACTGTTGCAGGATCAATAATGCAACAGCACAGTCCTGCACTATGCTGAATCCATAGAAGACAAATGTGTTTTTTGGGCCCAATGGGTCAGGTGCAACAGCTCTTTATGACCTCAAAGGAATTTTTAAATCTGTAATTTTACATCAATAAAATTTTAGCTGCTAAACCTGGAAATCTTTGTATTAATGACTAATTAATAACATGTTGCTGAGAACTCTCTTCTATGGGGAGTATTATAAAACAATCTTTCATTTGGGTTTGTAATATTAAATTATTGTACGTACATGCTGTCCCTAGCATAACACTTACACTACACTATGTGTTTTTGTGTAGTTGGACGTGAATAATGGAACTTCAGGCCCATTTAGATCATAGCTTCAGACAGGAGCGGGCAAGATACCAGGTACAAGGGTTTGGGGTGTCAACACAGTATGTTGTCACCAAACACAATGGCTAGTACAGTACAGTGAGGCTTAGAGAAAATAACCCATGAGATAGAAGGAATACACTTTTCAATTTGTCATAAATTTGGAAACAAATTAAAATGCATTGGCACACTGTCAGGAACTGGGTCCATACAGACCACTGTAATGACCCAGAGCGCCCAAAGATGGTGTTCAGCAGTTATTGCGCAGTAGCGGAGTTGTACAGGGCCTAATAAGCTGAAACTAAACATTAAATCTATACATAGAACAGAGAAGGACATACCTTTAGACTGCAGACTGAAACATAACAAATGGGTGGGGCACACCTTATAAAGGAAACAGGAGCTGAAGCTAAGAGCAGGACTGGAATCAAAGAATCAGAAGTATAGGACATAATGACATGTATCTGTTCCTTAGTAGGTCTAAAAAATAGGTAACTATAACCTCAGAGCAACAACAACACACAACAAATTATACCGTGTCATGATTTATTCCACAAAAATAAAGCCAAAATGGAGAACCCATGTGTGAGAAACGAATTACACCTTATGATTCAATAGCTTCTAGAACCACCTTTAGCAGAATTAAGAGGAGAAGAGGCTTTCTCTTGGCAACCATTCCAAACAAACCATACTTTTTCTAATTGTACTTTCATTAAATTTAACATTTGACATGAGATGTAACAAAAAAAGATCTTTTTGCAACCTATCTGAGCTTTGCACAATCTGTCCTTGGGGAGAATTTGCTAGGAAGTCCACATGTGGGAAGATTGACAGCTGTCCTCTATGTTTTCCACTTTTGAATAATCTTTCTCATTGTAGAATGATGAACTATAAATTGTTTGGAAATTGCCTTATGGTTAATTGATGGGCTGCAACAATTGCTTCTCTGAGATCATTGCTGATGCCTTTCCTCTTTGGCATTGTTTTAACACACACATGAATGCTCCAGACCAGAAAACTGCTAAAACCTTTACAGAGGTGGTCACACTTGCTGATGATCAATTAATCAAGGGCATTTGCTTAGCAGCAACTGTCTGCTACTTAGCATTTTAATTCCTATGGAAGCAGCAATGGTATACTTAGGTTTTTACACATGGCTTCTCCATTTAGGCTTTATTTTTGTTTAATAAATCACAACACAGTCTAAGGAACATATGATCGTTATTATATCATGATATGTAAAACTATATAATTCAAAGAGGGTGTACTTTCTTTTTCATATGACTGTATGCTGCATCTACACATCTAAAACACTCATAAATAAATCAAGTTACAAAGTCTGATCCTCATGTAATAATTACCACTCAAATTGTTAATGATCCATTACTTTGTTTTAGCTATTATTATTTTCCAAGATTTATTTTCATTGACCATTATTGGAATGTTGGCTATTTTATAGGAATCGCCAAATTATATGCATAAGTGATCTTAAAAAGGTTTAGTGTTTTTCCTTTTTTCATTCATTTTAACACATGTTAGAGCTGTAGGTAATTTGTGAGAATGTGTAGCATATCTGACAGCCACCTGCTTCAGTGGTCAAAGATTAATTACACCTGACCAAGCATGAAAGCATGCTGGGGCCATCTGCCTTTTCTTAAACCAGGATGCTTCTTTGTATTTTCTTCTTTGGCAATTTTCATATAGCTTGAGTAATAATAGAATTTTTAATTTCATACTTCTCAAGCTGACCCAATTCTTGAGGAAATGTATTCAATAGAAATTCAAGCAGATCCATTGTTCAATATATAGGACAACTTGTGAATGCATGTCAACCTAGAAAAGAGATTATTTGCAGTAACGTCATATTGCCTGATGCAATCTGAGGGCATATTGAATAGAATTGCTGGATGTTTGTTTGGAAGGTGATTGCTAATGAATATTGTAGTTATATACACAAGAATATCACTTCCCTGGTATTACAAATTTGAAGGAAAAAGCATGTTACATGCTGTAAAAATAAAGTTTTGCCTTTCTAGTGCAATAGTAACTATATGTGATATTTTGGTATTGAAAACTTTTGGTATTTTTGACAAATAACTTTGTCTTAATGGAAGACAGCTGTCAATGGTGGAGTGGTCTTTTAGCAAGCTCTAAAAGAGTAGAAACGAGATATTGGAAAAGTATATAATATTTATTAAAATATTACTCAAAATGTGAAAAAGAGATCCACTCTATTTGCAAGTCAAGCTTTATTTGCAGCATCAAAATAGAAATAAAAAATCAGCAGCTGCCAGTGTGTTAAAAAAAAACTCCTTAGATGTGACGGGATTCTAGATGTTCTGGGCATTCACAACAAAAAAGTCAGCAAAATAAACAAAATAATTACATCCTAATGCCTTTTGTCAGTGTATACTGACTTCCTCAGGGGATACAAATAAAATAAAAAAACTAATCTAATACAGAGAAAACGCTAAAATACCCTCTCCTCTCTCCATAATGACCAATGATCAGTCAAGAGAAAACTGACCATACCATTCTATCGCATTACAGAACAAAAGAAAAAGCATGAATTTATGTTAGGATTTTCCATTCAGGTCTATGGGCCAGTTGAGGACATCCTCCCAGGTGCCATATACCAAGGGGGTGCCAGAATTGCCCCCTAGGCTGGTCCAAAATTATTCACAAAGGGCCAATTTGGGACCGACCCAAGGAGGCAGGAACAGAAAGGGGTCATGTAATACCAGGTCGGTTACCCCGGGATTAAATCTGCAGCTGAGCTAAGGGAGGTGAGTGAGGAAGAGGGTAAAAAGGGAAAGGAGGGACACCATATAAGTGTTTGTATGTATGTTTGCGTGTGAGTGCATATTTGTGTGTAAGCACACATTTGTATGTGTGTGAGCAAGGATGTGTATGAGCAAGGATGTGTGTATGTGACCACGAATGTGTATGTGTGTTCGTGAGCATGGGTGTGTTTGTGCAAGTGTGTGCACTGCGTATATGCGTGTATGAGAATAGGTGTGTTTGTGTAAATGTATGTTAGTATGTGTGCATGTGTGTTGCTGCGAAATTTGTATATCTGTGCAAATGTGAGAGTGTGTGTGTAAAAAATGTGTACCATTGCATGTAAGTTACTGGGAGAGCGATAAAGGAAAGATGGGGATGCCAAATATAATAATGAATAAGAGGAGAGAAAGGATAGGGATAATGAGATGGAGAAGAGATGTGGACAAAGGAAAGCGATAAAGAGAAAGGAGAGAGATTGAGGGAGAGGATGAGAGATAAAGAGAAGTGGGAGAGATAGAAATGAGAGATAAAGAGGACGAGGAATAATGAGAAGGGGGATTAAAGAGAACTGGGGGGATAAAGTGAAGCGATTAAGAGAAAATAGAGAAATAAGAAATCAGAATGTAATTTGTAAATGCTCATCTTGTGAGGATTCAGAAGATAAAACTTCTCTTCGTCCACAAGAGCTTTGGAAATTTTATAAAGAACTCTCCAGGTGGTTACAAGAGGTAGTCCGTGAGAAGTATAAAAAGGATTTTGCATGTTGCCTAAGCTACAGGATCGCATGCATAGGGAATAGTCCATCGGGGCGAGAGAGACCTTTTTTTGGAGCATTTTAAGGGTTTAGCTTTAAGGTGAAGAGAAATGGGAATAAGGTAAATGTTCAGATTGCTCAGCTTTCAAAGATAACATTCATCCCTATTGGAGTAGTGTCTGGTCTTAAAGCCCAATGGATAAGAGGGCAAAGACATCCTTTAGGCGTATGTTCCAATCTTCAGGATTCCGGTGCAATTAGCATTGTCTAGCGCTTTAGTGGCTAGAGCTCTAGGCCTCTGGTAACAGGCATTAGAGCCTACGGCCATTCCACCCTGTATGCACCTGATCTCGTCTGATCTCAGAAGCCAGGCAGGGTTGGGCTTGGTTAGCACTTGGATGGGAGGCCTTCCTGTCGGTAGAACCGGATACAGAAGTATCTAGTCAATTTAGGAAATTGAGCCTAGTTGCTTTTTGTTGTATCTGCCAAATAAATTCTTAATCTCTCAGCCCGAAATATGGGTCTGTCATCAGTGGCCAGGAGAGCTTTTTGGCTGCGATCGTGTACAGCAAACTCAGCGTCGAAGTCAGCCTTGTTTGATTTAACAAAGTGCAGACGATTTGCCTTTAAATGGCCAACACAAGCCACATTCTTGTGAAACATTATTTTTTTTAGAACTTTGACAGTCAAATCATCACTGGTATCGTTTTGTTTCTTAAGCCAGTTAGTGAACGTGAAAGAGTTGCGAGGGAAGCTGCCCAGTTCAGCCATCTTAAACCTGCAGACATGTGATATCTCAACTTTGTCTCCTGTTCCACCCTTCTAAAAGTATCAATCCCAAACGTCTGGAGTTTTCAGACTGTTTACTCCAGGCTGTTCCTGGTTGCGAACTAGTTGGATCCTTCAGTCCAGTTTAAAGATGGTCTAGGCCTGTATTCTATACAAGTATTTTATGTGCATGTTCCTATTGCAGTTGCATCCAGTTAATCCCTCAGGTTCGCTATTAGGAACAGGGCTAGAGTTCTCCATTTCAGTTTGAGTTGCGTAGACCTTCTCCGACTGTCAGAGAGAATTCCCTGCACCGGAACTCTCCTCTCTAACAGTCGGGGAAGGTCTGCGATGGACGCAGACAACCCCCGCTGCTAACCGCACCTCCTTCCGGCTGCAGCGGAAGTTGCCTACGCGAATCGTGTAGAGGTCTACCCACTGCCCCGACTACACAGCAGGGAGTCGGAAGCATCGGTAAGTTTGGGGGGGGGGGGTTAAAATGGGGGGATAACAGGAGGATCTAGGTCCCCTGCAGCGCTGCGGGCGATCTGGATCTTAGTCTCATACTCAGACCTCTATTTGAGGTCTGATTATATGACGAGGGGTAGAAAACCTCATCTTATAATCGAGCAAATACGGTATATGTAATAACCCTCATTTAGTATGAAAAATATGTAAGTAAAAAAACCCAAAACATTTTGACAGCTTCACCTATAAAAACTATATATAACCAAAAGTGTGAAACACCTCAAATGCCTGGTATATTCATTTATTTTGGCACATACAGTGTTAATAGTAATGATGTGCATTGCTGTTTCTAAGCATTTGAAACTGTGGTATGCTGGGAGTTGCGTCCCAATAGTGGCCAGAAAAAGAAAAACTGCCCAACAAAAATATATTTTTTTTGAAAGTTGATATCCCAAAGTATTTTTCTAGGAACATTTTAACACTTTTAATTTAATCATTTTAGTGCCAGTCTGCCCTACAAATTGCAGTAGAAATTAATTTTTAACAAACCCATTTTATCCGAACACAGTATTTCAGTACGTTTCTTTCCCGGGGTACATGAAATTACTGAAATTACTTTTGATTTGTATTCAGAAACACACCTGAGTACAGGAATATCCCATATGCATGAGTAGGGCATGCCCTTTATGCACTGCTTGTTATGTATTGGAACATGCGCATTACAGTTTTCAAACATGGAATTTTGACAGATCGGTTTGCTGGGTCAATGCCTCATGCACAGAGTAGAGGTCTCATATTTCATTTTAACCCCCTAAAACTGTATATTTCTAAACACTAGACAACTCAGGGTAAACCTGCGATTGTGGGGCAAAAGTGATCAAAGGGCTCATGGGGGCTCTTTTTTTGCTGTTACTTGTCTGTCTGGCAGACTAGCAGCAGCAGAGCCCCTTTCAAAATGGGTATTAACCCCTAAAATGCTGCAGCATTGAAGGGGTTAGTGCTGCACTGTCACTCTTATGGAACGATCAGGCAGCAGGGGAATGTTGTGGCAGGTGACTTGTGTGGGCACCCAAGCGACAAACAGCCCCCTTCCCTGAAGGTGGCGTGATCGCTGGTTTACCAGCGATTGTATGTTAAGCCTGTAGAATTGCTCCTGTAGGGGAGGGCTGTGCTGGTCTACCTAGAGACGTTTGCATGGCATACCAGATACATCACAGAACCAATGAGCTCACTTAGGCATGACCTACCTGGTAAGTCACCGGATGTGAAGGGGTTAATTAATAATTATATAATTTTCACAGGTACAGAGAAAATTGACCTTTTTTATATAGAAATCAAGTACTTTTAAAAATGGCGAATGGAGGCTATTGAACTGCAATTAAAAGTTCACTATGGCAGGTAATCTTCAAAACCTTCTTTAATAAGGGTATATTATGCCCTAAAGCCTGGGACTTTTCTGGCATTTTACCATATGCTTGTTAAACCACAATTACACTTTTTATTTTTTATGTAACCACACTATTTATTGTTTTGTTTTACATACACATAGGGCTTTTTAAAAATATAGCATAATTATTTATTATATAGTGTAAACATTATATTAAATATATTTAAATAAATTATATCACTAGACAAATATTAAGACCGAAGAGTAAGAGTGTATGGTAGGACACATCTGACAGCAGGTCTGAGGATAGAAAAGGTGAGGCAGAGGTAGATGGAAGGAAAAGAGTCAACCCGTCATTTGACAGACTTCCATGAAAAAGTGGGTCTTAACAGGTTTCAGGACATAAAGATAGAAATTAGTTAGCTAAGTGTAAAGAGTGAACTGAGCTTTGGGGTAAGCTAGCTGAAAGGGTACATAGAGAGTAAGAGTTTCTGGAAAAGGAGATGGTGAAGGGTTTAAAGAAGAAAAGGGTGATCCATCATAAAGCTCCAGAAAGAATAGTGGCCCTTACATGTAGCAGCGAGTAACAATATGGCAGTTATCATCTCTATATAAACTTCAAATAACAATACATCCCTAAATTATTGATCACAGAAGATACAAATTCTGGAAGGATGATTTTTTTTCTTTCACTTTTTGTTGTGTCAAATAATACAATTTTCAAAATAATTCTAAAACATCTGTCGGCTCCAATACTGTCTAGGCCAACACTGAGGATATGGTCTGCTCAGATCCCATGCTCATGAGTGGAAAGAACTTCCATTAGTTTTAATAAGCGACAAGAATTGTTGAGCTATGGAGAAGGTCAGCCGCAGCTTTGCAGCTTCTAGCTCAGATAAATGCACCATTGTTTTGTATTTGTGTTTTAAGAAATCATATTAAGGTATGCAAAGTTTACTTTAGATATGCATTCTTCTGTCATTGGGCTGTTAATAAGTATTTGATCAAAACAGTTTGCACTGACTTGATATTAAATGGGCAGTCATCTCCCCTCAGAATTCCATCATGAAGAAGAGACATCTGAGGTCCCAAATGTTCATATGGCTCAAAATCATTTTTGGTTTACTCCCCTAAAAAGTCACAAAAAATTGAAAATACAGTAAATGAACGTAGTTATACAATAATGCTAGGGATCTGTGCATACTCATCTATACTCCTAGTCCATTCCCACTTACAGCTAACTGGTCTTTAAACCAAATGAGGAGGAGAGATGAGACTCCACAATGGAAGGCTGGTGGATTAAGTAAAAAAAATTTACATGACTATTCCTCTAAAAATGTTATATATATATATATATATATATATATATTATATATATATATATATTAAACAACATGTAAAAGTATATATAAATAATGAATATTATTACAAATGTACAATTTCAATGTACATTTCTAGGAGTTAATGTAACTAACATGGTCCATAAAACAATGACTACTACGGTAAATAGGCAAAGCTAAATTAATCTCACCGCTTATTTATAATGACCTCTAAATGGCAGTATTCAATTATTTTCTATATGACAATTAATCTACCACACATTATGAATTTTAAATAACTTTTTCCCCACTCTATCTGAATAATAGTTAGATAACATTACCAAACCTTATAAGTGTCATTATGTAAATTACTGTGTAAAAGTCTTGCAGAGTAGGTATAGTTGATAATTTGGAGAACTTGGTTCATAAAATACATATAAAGGTCTTAATAATGGGCAATATCAAATTACTCCAAAAATCTGCAGAAATTAGTTTTATTAATTATAGTATTTCAGTACAAGAATACAAAGAAACTGAAGGTACAACGTCTGCAGTACACCTCACAGAGAAATGCTTTTGCCAGATATATTATGAACTAATGACCCAATCCACAAATAAATCAAGAAAAAAGTACATTATAATCTAAGAATGGGGTGGAATAATTTAAGTCTAAGTGGCAGCTATAGCTAGATTTAGGAATATATTGTACAAAGGCAAAAATGTAGACAGTGCAGTTTACAGCTGGATGAAAATGTCCATTGAGTGCTTTGTTGGCTACCTACAGATCTTTGAGTTCTGTCCAATAATTATCTCAACATCGTTTGAAATGATCTATAACTAAATCAAATTGATGACATTTTGAAACATGCCAAATGCTTTGGCATAATCTCAGGGGCTCCTGGACATGGCAGCTCCTGCAGATCTGTTTCCTCGTGTGACATAATGTAATGTGACTTGTGGTTCGCTTAACCGTTAGACTTCAAGTGATATCCTGACAATACAAAGCCTTCCCTGTGACTTAGGCCACATTTAAAAATCTGTATCCATCATGTCAAATCACAATGCATGGCCAAAATATGTTTGTGCAGTGAACATGAAACTAATTGGCATTAAAACAAATGCCAATTTTATTCACACAATGCATATGTTTTAACTGGGTTCTTACTTTTTTTTTTAAGCAGAAATATGTAACTGTAATACTTAGTTATTCTAGGCCTTAACATGTTTAATGACATGATAATTTGGTCTTTTATTTTATATTATTTTACTTCGTTATACATACATACGAGCCCCTCTGTCTGTACAAATACATATCTATTATTATATTAAAAGGCTATAAATTTACTTTGCATTTGATTTCGCTTATACTTAATATGTTCATTATAAGGAACCTACCTGCATTCTTGGAAAATCAATGCCATTTTGGTCTGTGTTTAGAATGTTATACTGAATTTGTGCCCAGAGGCTCCGTCTTGTTGTGGAAGTGTTCTGGGTGGCCTGGTTTACGAAGAAGCAGATGGAGAAAGAAGGGACAGGGAGAAGCAGACAAAAAGAAGACCGGAGAGAGAAGAGAGACGAACAAGAAGAGCAAATAAAAGAAGTGAATCTGTGGTAAAGGAGACAGGGACCCGGAATTGGTTGGCAGAAACAGTAGGGACACATTGAGAGAGAGTGAGTGTGAGAGTGTGTGAGTGTGAGAGAGTCAGTGTCTGGACCACTATCTGTGTCTTGATCACTATATAATGATATGACATAGTAGCAATCAACTGTTTCTTAGCAGGTCTAAAAATTAGATAAATACAACCTCAGATGAACAGCAACAATATATTACACTGTGTTATTATTTATTCCACAGAAATAAAGCTAAACTGGAGAAACCATGTGTGAAAAAATAAGTACACCCTTACTGCTTCCATTGTAATTAAGATACTAAGTAGCAGACAGGTTATGTTAATCAAATGCCCTTGATTAATTGTTCATCAGCAAGTGTGACAACTTCTATAAAACAAGTTTTAGCAGTTGGCTGGTCTGGAGCATACAGGTATACCAAGGAGGAAATACATCAGCAATGATCTTAGAGAAGCAATTATTTCTGCCCATCAATCTGGGTTATAAGGCCATGTCCAAACAATTTAAAGTCCATCATTCTACAGTAATGATGGAAGACTATTCAAACGTAGAAAACATTTAAGACAATAGCCAATCTTCCCAGGAGTGGACTTCAAATTCACCCCAAAGTCACATCGTGCAATGCTCAGAGAAATTGCAAATAGTTATATCTCAGTGTGTACAGGCCTCAGTTAGCATGTTAAGTGTTAAAGTTCATGTCTGTACAATTAGAAAAAGACTGAACAAGTATTGTTTGTTTGGAAGGGTTGCCAGGAGAAAGCATCTGAAAAAACCACAAGCCTACTGGAACAATATCCTTTTGTTAGGGACTGGGTCTATACAGACGACTGTAATGACCCAGAGCGCCCAAAGATGGTGTTCAGGAGATATTGCGCAGCAGCGGGGTGAGACAGGGCCTGGTTCAGGGCGACTGCACTCTCCAGGGTGTTGAGCACCTAGGGTTGTGCAGCCACATACCAGGGCCCTAACATAGCAGCGGATCTTGTCCAGAACAAAAAAAACAAAGAGATATCCTGCAGGCACCCTGGAACAGGCATGAGACATAGCTATACAGACGTATGTGCAGGATGCTGCAAGCTGGGAGTAGGGAAGCTAAGCACAGAAACCGCAGAAACATAGCATCGCATGCAAGGGGAACAGACTGAGCAAGGAACATACCAGGACACAAGAAAGGACAGGGAAGAAGGCAAGGAACACAAGGGATGGAGTGAGGAGCCGAAATCCTCAGACGCTTCTCCTTTAAGCAAGGATAGGATATCTAGCCTAGGGCTATATGATAACAATTGGAGATTTAGTCACATCTTATGGCCATAGTATGCTTCGCCAAAGCATACCTTTAGACTGCAGACTGAGACAGACATAACAAACGGGTGGGGTACACCATATAAAGGAAACAGAAGCTGAAGCTAAGAGCAGGACTGAAACAAAGTATCAGAAGGAAACAGAGCACAAAGAAAATCCAGGAATGGATTACAGCAAAGGGGGAACTGTAGAGAGACAGGAAAACTGTAGCGAGACAGGGGAACTAAAGAGAAGCAGCTCCGCACCCTGAATGGGACCTGCCACCTTTGGACAGACGGGACCAAAGTGGAGATGTTTGGCCATAATGCACTTTTGTAGTGGGGAACAGGCTCAAGGTGTGAGGTGAATGGTAGTGGAGTGGGGCACACGTGTTTAAATATGTTACAGTAAGTGTACATAAAAGTGTTTGAGTGTGTTAGAGTAAGAGTGTGTGTTAGTCTGTATGTAAGTGTGTTAGAGTGAGTGCATATTTTTGTTAGCTATGGTGGGGATGCATTTAGCTTTACATGGCTTTGGGTCCAGAAAGTGACAGTCCTCCAATGTGTATGTTATTTTGCTTTCTTTTCAATTAAAAGCTGACATGTCCATTACTGATTTTAATCTTTTACATGTTTATATTTTTTACATCTCTGGCAGAGATTAAAAATTTAAACTTGTTGCTATATTCCGTCCATGTTTATAATCCTTGCCCAGTACGTCTGTTCTGTATTACTGGACAAGTCTTTAAATTGCTTCAAATCTCAGTTTGCTTTACCAACAGATGCCTTGTCTGTTCTCCAAGAGCCAAGTTTTATTGGTATGCCAGTGCTACCTCAGAAAGCTGGATTGTATTATGGGTGATCTGGTGGGTTTGTCATTCTGCCATGTTTACTGAGGTAACAATTTTGCCATTGCCATATACTATTTTGAGAATTACCAGACATCCTTAAAATGTATATAAAATAATATTCTGAATGTTATTATTCCATATATTGAGTTTGTTTCCAATTAATCAATGTTAGTAGTCTTAACAATATCATATAATAAGAATATAATAAATAACAATAGCTTAATTTAAGTTTTGATGCCTCTACATATTTATGGTAGATATACTAAACAATGCATTAGATATAAATGGAAAGATTTATCAGTTTATATTTTTGGCAGAATCTGATGAATACTTTAGAAAATAGCCATTGGAATACAAGAGAAATATATGTGAGACAGTGCCATTTCCACAGCCTGCAATTTAGCATTACAAATACATAGTCACAATACCCATTCAGACAGTCCACTGGCAATTAACCAATTTCTAAAGTTACATTTTCACCACATGTGCTTGAATTATATGGATACTTTTGTGTTATTTTACAATTATGCCTGGTGATAGAAAATGCTTTGTACAAATTCATATTCAGAATAATTCATGACATTGCTGTCTTCATGTTTTAATGTGGATGGCTGGCGCACCTTTGTCTTAACTCAGTGTGTATATTGCTATGAATAACCATCTAACTCATAGCTGATAAATGGTTCTTTTCTTATTGTTATCACCACATTATCAGGTAGTCATATTAACTGGAAACAAATCCAACTAATTGCTTCCAACTGTCCATAAATTATTTGATGAAAGTACAAAATTAGCTGGCGTACCAATTTCCTTTTTTATTTTGAAATAGCAACAATGCACGATACCAGTCTGCAGCTGCAAAGGCCTCTTTTCCAGTCAAAGGTAAGACCTCATTTTGAATATGCAGTACTATTCTTGGAACCGGTCATTAAAAAAGGACATTATGGAACTAGAAAAAGTGCCAAGGAGGGCTGCAAAAATAAGTAGATTACAAGATATTCGTTACAAAGAGACTAAAAAAGTTGCATTTGTATGTGCTAGACAAAATTGCATCTTAGAGGGCATATTATAACATTGCATAAATATGCACAGGGCCAATACAATGAGTTCTGTTCATTAACAGAAATGTATAAAGAACGCATCCCCTGGTACTGGAAGAGCGAAGATTTTATAGGCAATAAAGGAACGGATTCTTTACAGTAATGACATAAAGGGAAAACAAGGAGAAATGTTATTGCCTTTTGGAGTCAAGAAAATATTCCCTGTCCCTAAGTGAAAATGTCTTAATTAGGGTTTTCTTTACCTACTTTTGGACCAAAAACAGGAAAAAAGTCCACCAAGGTGTTAAACTTGGTGGACTTAGGTCTTTTTTCAACCTAAGTTACTAATAATTACAAAATGATAGGTAGAGTGCAGGTAAAAAGAGTGCAAGGGCACATAGACAAAATCCAGGAAAAACAGGTACAATCCTGATGGTTCAATAAACTATACCGACTTGTCACCTGCAGCATACCTGTAGGAGTGGAGTTCTAAGAAAACAGTTTATTAGAAATAGAAACATAAAATGTGATGGCAGATAAGGCTTTACAATTACTTTACTTTAGTATGTTTACCTATATTTAGCATTTTACTGAGTTTCAGATGCCTATTTTGTTTCTTGTGTTCACACATCTATAATGACAAAAGGGCTTCTGTAAACAAGCTTATTTTCTACTCTTTGTTCCTCTTGGAAGAGGAACAAGTCATAGTACATTAAACAAACAAAATTAGCCATATTTATGCTTCTTGATATGTTACAGAATATTAAAATGCTTTAAAACCAAAACAATTATGAAGCATTTTCTGCTCCAACAGCACTAGCAGTGCTTTCTCTGATTTCAAACATAAGGCACAGAGAAACCGTGAACGGTAATGTGGTTGTATCAGTGACAGGGACATTCTAGCGGCTAAGATGGTGCGGCTTCTCTGAAGAAGTGGGTTTTAAGATGTTTCTTGAATGTTGGAAGGGTGAATGATGAAATATTCCAGAGATATATGAGAGCCTGAGTGAAATCACTCGGATATAACTGGGTAAACTTTAAATAGAGCTAACAACCATTCCACTGGCTGGAGGTCTACATGTTAGTTGCCATACCTGGGGCCTAGGTGATAGAAATAAAAAAAATAACTTGTCTACAGATTACAGGTTTGGCTAGTATCATAATTGGGCAACTGGCAAATTCTAAAAAATGTCTGCTGCAGTCCCTGTAAACACACTACAGTAGTCACTAGAGATGCTCTAATCTGCTCTATAACAGTGCATTTTCTGCACCAAAATGATCTATTAATTAATCTCAGCATTTGCTAAGCCAACTGTCACTTTCACTGTCTCACACTCCAACTCCCATCAGTCTGTAACTGCTGCTAATGACAAGCTAAATCAGCACAATTATATAGCTAATGCTTGTCCATTCCCCTTGTAAATGCTGATTGGACAGAATGAAAAAGGAAAAACTCCTGCAGGTTGTTTGACCCATCAATCACAGCCATGACCATCAATAAGACCACCTTCAGTTTTTTGGCTACTTCTGTTTATGAGTCATTGTATATGTATCCTTCTATACACAGTCCCTTTCACTATACCTAATCAACAAGAGCCAAAACGGCTTGTAAACCCTGAAAGTTCTCAGGTATCGGATGCAATTACATTAATTAGAATATCTCCCGCTAGCAGCCACCGTGATTAAAAAAAACAAACGTATCCTACTTTGCTATACTACTCATTTTTAACAAAAGACTAGTTATGGTACAAAAGTTTAAAACTTTAACAGAAGGCAATACTATGTGGACTTTTACTGTAAACACTAACATGCATCTCTGGATGTGAATGTCCATCATGCTGAGCAAGCCTGAATGCATGTATGTAACATGCAAATAAAATGAGTTCCGGATTTAGTCTGTATCAGTTTTGGAATGGAAGCTTATTAAAAAGATTGACTTTTTTATTTTTATATTTTTTATTAATTATATTTATTATTAAGTATGTGTGTGTTATGCATCACAGGGACAAATACAGACTTGTGGTGTGCTGACAATCATGTCAATTTATAAATTGCTTATCTGAAGCAGAGATATTTCACTTTAATAGTATCTGAAATAATATTAAAAAGAACTTAAACAATATCTTTAAGGGATGGTACTACCGAGAATAAACAGGAACAGATAAATATTATAGCCTTTCAGGAAATAAAAAAAAATCTCCCAACAAATAATCCCTGAATAGTGTACATTTGCCTAAGGCTTCTATATCAATGCCAGATTGATATTCCAAACCAATCTTATTTTCTATGATATGGGAACTGTATTTCCTTTAGGTCATAATTTTCTTTATAAATCCAAATTAAGATAAAAATGCCCGTAAGCAAGACTTTCAGAAGACAGTCTGTTGAAATATTGAAATGTATTGTGTGATATTAAAATAGATCTGCCAGTTCTAAGGACTCAATAGTAGCATGTGATGCACCACAATCCTAGTTTGGCTGTTCTATATGCTTGCTTCAGAAAATAAATCTATTGACAATTTGCATTCTAAGCTAAGCACTGTGTATCGTAAAGGCAGGGGCTGGCACATTCTAGCCTGGTGCAGGTAAAGCTAAGTGCCTCTCTTGCCCCCTGGTAATGAATAGACATGCTAGCACACACACTCATGCTAACACACATACACACTTAATCTACCATTACACCTCCCTCTAACACATCTTACTATTACATTATGGATGCAATTGTTAATGCAGTATTCCGCTAGTGGACATATATTATAAAGTGTGGCTAAATACCTTCTCTAAATGCAATTGTCGCCTCAAAACCCTTTTTACAATACTTTCTCCTTTCCTTAGCAAGTTTTGTATTTCTTTTATTAATTTGCCTTTCTGGATATTGTTATGGCAGCCACAAATACCTTTTTATCTAAAAATTTAGTTCAGCAAAACGAGAAAACTGGGAAAATCTTGATTTTGGGATCATAAAAAATATTATATAATATCTGTAACTGATATAAAATCGAATTTTAAAAAACCCTCTCCAACTTTTATGTTTCTCCTTTGTTTTTTATTATTCTATTTTTGTGATATATTTATCATATTTGTGATATTACTCACCATCAATTTTTTTTTATATATATTGTAAATTTCTTATTGTAAGTTGTAACAATATTGTAAGTTTTCTCTCTATTAATTCCTTATTGTTTCCAGCTAAAGGAGCATCACAAAACCATATTTTGGCTAGGAGTAAAGTGGAGCATCAGTAAATTGAATGAGAATTAAACATTGACATCCGATCCGCTGTACCTCTTGTCACTTACTGAAGATCAAGGTCCCATGAGCTGGAATAGTCAGGCTCAGCAGGAGTGAATTGATACCAAAGGACACTTCAAACCATACAGTGGAGGAAAAGCAAGACAGTGCCAGGCCAGTAGTTGTAAGGAGTTTGTATGCGGCGAGTATACAGAGAACCAGGAAAATGTCCAAGATCAGAATCCAGGATGACACATCAAAATCACTAACTGAAGCACAGGGACACTCATGACAATTCATCAAGGATATTAAACATTTGTGTCAAGTTCAGCTCATGATCTGTGGGGTAACCTGTAAGTGTTCTGCACTTCTGAGTGTTTATTGCTTTAAAAAGCTGTGTAATAGAGCATCCCCAGGACTGAAAGGGGTGCCATTCAGAAGGCAAAACCTCGGAGTGCATGGACAACCTGGATGAGTGACCAGCGAGGAACATAGAGTTCAGGTAAGTCATTAAAAACCTGAGCAAGAGCTCTGCCCTATACTACATGTATTGTATGAAGAGTAAGCCTATGACCCTTACCACCTCCCTAAAACAGGTATCCTGATTTGGTATCAGTGTGCATCAGATCTGTTTATTTATCAGAGTGGTAGTTTTACAGGCAGAAATCCAATTCCTGTTTGTATTATCTTTAGAAGTCTTAGTTGCTTTTTCTTAGCCTTCTGCATAGTGGGTCAGACAACAACACACCCTAACATAATACAAGGGTCTTGGTGAGTCAGGAAAGCATCATTAAGTAGGCTTAAAGAGAGGAGTGTCTGGAACTCAATATTGTGCAGACCATGTGCATTGAGGTGTTTTCCCAAGAGTGATTCCTTACAGTATATAAAAATTAAATGTGCATTCAAGATATACTTATCACTGATCAGCTGGGATAAACATAATTTGGATGACATAAAAAATACCTGAGAAATCCTTCACTCCGGGAGCGGGAAACACAGCCATTTAAAGGGCTCTGCGACCCGGAGGATTTGGGTGTTGACACGGAGAATTGGTGAAGCGGTGCTTCACCTGGAGAATTCCGAGGTATGCCAATGAATTGTGCAATAAACCCTGATTTTTGTATATGTGAGACTTGGGCACCAGGGGGCTCTTCGTGTTCGTCTTCGTGCTCGTCTTCGGAAAAAAAAATCTTCGTATTCCGCGAATATTGCCCATTCCTGTCTTCTCTTTGGGCGAATATATTGACTACAAGATGGATGATGTGGGCTGCACAGCGCACACCAACAATATGACCATCTCACAGCGCTTTCGCCATATTGGCCCTCCGTCAGTTACCACAAAACCAACTTCAACATTGGTGCCCGCCTCTGCTCCCACCCAAAGGCTAAGCATTTTCCTCATTGCATGCAGAATATTTTCGGAAGTGTGCTTTTCATCCATCACTTCTGCGTGGAGAAGGAATGATTGGTAGCCTGCTGCAGCAGCTTCCTTAGATGCACCAGGCTGACACCAGTGTGCTGTCAAAGAAAGAAAGGCATGCTGCCCGCTAGGTGCACTCCACAAATCTGTTGTGAAATGAACATACTGACCAGCAGCCTTGGAAAGCTCCACTTTCACTGCTGAAGCACAGGACCGATACAATGAGGGGACAATGTTCCTACTGAAAGTGGAACGTGACGGAACTATGTATTGTGGAGCTACAGCCGCCATCAATTGTTTGAAAGGCTCCCCTTCAATCATGGAGAAGAATGCCCCTCCAACAGCAATGAACTGACCAATAAGTCAGGTTACTTTATTGGCCTGCTGTTTGGGCATTGACCTCTTGGAGTGGAATGCCCCAAATTCTTCCAGGGTGGGCTGGACATGCAGTGCTCCAACCTACCTTGGTCTCTGGCTGCCAGCACTAGCTGTTGCTGCTATTGGCTCAGAAGCAGCTGTTGGGGTTTTCCACTCTCTCTGGAGATGGTACTAGTTGTTGTAGTACCATGGCCACCAGCTATGCTGCCTTCACTAAGTTTTTCTTCTGCATCTTTCCCCAATAGCACAGTGATGTGTTGAGTGCTGAGGTGATGCTTCATGCTAGCACTGGTAAAATGCCCAGACACTTTCCCTCTCTTATTAGCTTCCCACAATGTTTGCATTTTCCATAGCGCCCTTCTTCGACATTTTCAAAGTGCTCCCAAATTGGGGCGCGGAGAGCCTTGGACTGTGCCTTTGGTGCTGCTTCTACTGCTCTGGGTGGATGAACAGCGGCAGAACTAGTGGTGTTGGCGGCACTGGTGGTACCAGTACTGCCCATAGTGGGACTGCTAATTGCTTTATGTTTAGCAGATTTGGTAGGTTTTGCTGCTGCTGGTGGTGGTGATGATCGTAGCGGAGAAGGTGGAGGCTCAGGGGAAAATTGTGCACTAGTCATTTGTACACTGCTCCCTGAGGAATCTGATTCCTGACCACTCATCTCCTCTACTTCCTCTGGCTCATAGTCAAGTTCCTCATTAGCTAGATCAAATGGAGTTCCTGCTAGGCTGGAGCTAAGACTGATATCATGACTAGTAGTGCGAGCAGGAAGAACAGACTCTGCACTTGGCCTCTCAGTCTCAGGCTCCTCTGGTACCTCGCTAGGCGGAGTTCCACTATGTGTAGCTCTCTCTCTGTCTTTACAAAAATATTGTAAGGACTTGGTGGCTTGCTAGAGGTGCTAGGAGGACATGGCGTGGCGGTACCGGTGGGAACAGTAGGCGCAGCACCAGTGGTGGTAGAGGTGGTGGTGGTTTTCCCTACAACATAATGAGATCGCTTTTGTTTGGGAAAACCCCTCTGAGTCTTGCTGCTAATTTTTCTCTGCTTGGTACCTTGTATGCTGCTCGTGGATGGAGAAGATGCTGCTTGGGGCAAAAGGCACTTCTTTTTACTGACTGGGCTAGTAGAAGTACTAGTTGGGCTACCCTTTAACTTTAACTTGCTTCTGGTGCTTTAGGCTTTCCGTAAAAAACTATAGAGCTTGTGGGCCTAGCAGCACTACTACTGCCTGCTTTTGGTGCCTTTCCTTTACTTGATGATCCTTCAAGCAATGCTTCCCCAAACGATAAGCGAAAGCTTGGCCTACTTGGCCGACTAGACTGATGCAAAGGCTGCATCGTAAAACTGGTGGTGGTGGTGATAGATGGAGCTTGTCCCTCCTTAGTCCCAAAAGGAGGATCCATTTCAAATTTTGTGTTGTATGTGTAGTGTAGTGTTTAAAACTAGGGGGGCAGGGAAAATACATTTATTAAGGAAAAATAGGATTTAAAAAAAAATTAAAGACAAATAAATTAGAGGAAGTTTCTCTTCAGTGCTACTGCTGAAAAAGTAAAACTATGCACAACTGCACTATGCTGTTGTGTGCAATCTGCCAAAGTGCTCAAGTTATTTAAATTATTAACACAAGATTAACTATTAACTAGCAGTATTTTATTTTTATTTTAAATTTACACGGGCCTAAGAGCCTAGCCTACTACTATGCTAAAGCTATATTTCCTTACTATTCTAAGTCTACCGCTAGGCAGACGCTCTCAAGCCCACTAAGCTAAAGTGAGGTTAGATCAGTATATGATTTATTAATATTAAATTAGTAGATTAGAAATTAGTAGATTAGAAATTAGAATTACTTATTATGGATTATAGAATATAGATTATGAATTTGAATTACTTATAGATTATGGATTATAATTTATTATATTTTTTCTTTTTGTCTATATAATATATTATAGATTAAGATCATAGATTAGAATTATTTATTAAATTATATTATGGGGCTAAACAATTTTTAGTTTAAATTACATACAGAAGCAGACAGATATAATTGTCCTACTTCTGCTTACTCTACAAAAATGTGCTAAATTATTTAGTTTTTTTTAATAGTACTACAGCTAGTACCTTGAAGCTTTGCTTAGTACAGTTGTCGTCACACAGTCAATCTTTCTTGAAAAGAAATTAGAAAATAAAATGTAACAGCAAAACAGTTAGCTTTACTGCATGCTGAACAAAAACACACAGCACTTATGCGGCTGCACTCACTAGCCCAACAAGTCCACTTAACTGATGGACTGAGGTGAGCAAAACA
>VKOC01000005.1:38137211-38208537 GCA_009364415.1 Spea multiplicata
CGTCTAACGTGTGTATATATATAGTGTATATGTACCGTTTTATAATTGGCCCCCCTACTTTGGTCCCTGGCCCCCCATGTGCCCCCCCTAAATATGAAAGCTGGAGACGCCACTGTTCCTACCCCATGCATGTTTACATTCCCTCATTGTATTATCCCCTATCATTTTTTTGGGTGGGAGACTGTTCCATTTATCTACCACAGCAAAGTTAAGCGCTTTCATTTTCACACGACTGTATCTTGATGTTCGTTTATGTGAAAACTAATTGGGAGCAGGCAATGGCCCCAGTTCAGTGCTTGCCCTGGTTAACAGTGTATCTATAGCTACCCCTCTATCTGTTGTTTCTGTCTTATTCCTTAATTTACCATTCATTGAATGGTAAATCACTGGGTCTCTATCAGAGATTAAACTCATATTTGGAACTGAGAGAATGTGGATTTATGAGTGTATCTACATAACGATGCAATAATATTGCAGTCTATAATTTCAAATAAAAAAAGATTGCAATGCAATCTGAGTGAATCATAGGAAAAGGTAATTATTATGATAATATGTTTTATGGTTTATGTAGATGTGTGCCGTTCACCATGTGGAATAAGTCATTGTGAAGTAGTACCATTGACAGCTCAGCTAGCGTTTGCACATATATTGCCCTCCACAAATATTAGCACGTTTAGTAAATATGAACAAAAATCAGTATCGAACAATTGTAGGGGGCTGGGATGGCCATGATAGGACCTTGATTTTATGGTCAATTAACCATTTTTGTGTTGGTTTTGATGTATGTTTCGAATCCTTGCCTTGCTGAAAGATCCAACCACGGCCCATTTCAAGCCTTCTGGCAGAGGCAGTCTGTCGATATTTGATAGAGTCAATGATGCTGTGTATTCTAAGAAAATATCCAGGCCCTCTGGCAGAAAACAGTCCCAAAACATTAAAGAACCACCACCATATTTAACCGTGGGCATAAGGTACTATAGAACCCAAACTGAAGACGGTAGAGTTTGTTTTCAGATGAGAGTAGAGGCTTTTTTTAAGCTTGTCTACAAAACTTGTGGTGACATTGGATTGTTGTGTTGGAGGCTTTCTGACCCAAAGACAAAACTAACGTCTGCAATTCTCTAGCTGTGAACCTTTGAATTTTTTTTTGCCACTTGAACAACCATTCTCTTCACAGGGCATTGAGATTGCTTTTGCTATTATCTTATAGCTACTTCCCATTTTGTGAATTCAACCTTTTGCCGCACATCACAGCTATATTCCTTGGTCTTACCCATTGTGTTGAATTACTAAGGGGGTCTGGCCTATGTGTTTGCTAATATTTATACCCCTGTGAAACAGGAAGTTACAGTTGAACAATTTCCTGTTCCTAGCCAGGAAAAATGTAAAATATCACTGGGAATATACTTCAAATATTATTTTCTCATATGAATTTATAGGGATGCCAATAATTGTTGTACACATTTCTTTTAATTTTTTTTTTCGGATAAACCTATATTGTGTTTGTAATTGTTTTGCATATATGAAAGAAGAGCATTTTTGTGTATTGTTTAAGGACAATGGGCCAACTTTGTCTATATTTACAAAGGGTGACAATATTTGTGGAGTGCACTGTACATAAAAATGAACACTGCTTCAAATGTATCTTTCTGGCACCTAGATCCCTACAGACAATTAATACAATATTCTGTCCCAAAAGTGTGCAGATTGATTTATTGCACTAGAATTCTCAGCCATTCTATCTCTGTGTAATTTTGTTTGTTTGACTGACTTAAGCACAAAGAGCCCATTGCTCTGTGACATGTTCTGCATTCTAAAGAGGACATAATACTATGCTTTAATATTTTGTGCAACCTGGAAATATTACTTTGGGGGCAAAAATTTGGAGTTTTATTTGCACAAATATGCATAACCAAGCTTAGATCATTGTTCTTAAGTCTCTAAGCCACTGACACACGTTATGAGCACAAATGCACAAGCAAGCTGTTTGATGGCAAACATTGCACAGACATTCTGTTTGGGTTTACTGACAAGCTGTTTGGGGACAAAGATGAGACAAACAGGCTATTTGGGGGCACTGATATGCGGTTTGAGGTCAAAGATGGCACAGACAGATAAGCCTGTTTGGGGTCAAAGATGAAACTAGCATGCTGTTTAGGGCAAATATGGCACAAACACACTATTTGGGGGCAACGACAAGCTGTTTATAGGGCACTGAAGCTTTTTATTACTCAATATTACAGACACACAGTAACACAAACAGACAAATACAGTCACATACAGTGGCGGAACGACCGGGGTCGTAGGGGTCGCGACTGACGTCATATGCCGGCGCTCAGCAGTGAAGCTGTGCGCACCGGGGCAGAGCAGCGAGACAGAGGCCTCGTGCCCCCACCACAGGACTGCACGGTAAGTGACCTACAAAGGGGGTAGGCAGAGGGTAAATAGTCAGAAGGGGGGTAGGGAGAGGGTAGATAGTGAGAAGGAGGATAGGGAGAGGGTAGATAGTTGAGAAGGGGGGAAGGGGAGGGTAGATAGTGAGAAGGGGGTAGGGAGAGGGTAGATGTGAGAAGGGGGATAGGAGAGGGTAGATACGTGAGAAGGAGCAGGAGAGGGGTGATAAGAGAAGGGAGGAGAGGGGTAGATGTGTAGAAGGGGGTTAGATTGGGTTGGTTGGGGGGGCCTTAATATATTCTCGCACGGGGGCCCTGAGGCTTCTAGTTATGCTCCTGGTCACATACACACATAGTCACAATTAATATATTCTCGCACGGGGGCCCTGAGGCTTCTAGTTATGCTCCTGGTCACATACACACATAGTCACAACACAATGAGCTTCTTACCTGGCGCTGGCTGCACCTTACACTGAGCTCCAGGTGAAGGAGAGGCTCAGCCAATCAGGAGAGGCTTCTTAACTCTCAGCCAACCATGAGAATTAAGAAGTCTTTTCTGATTGGCTATGAGTATGGCCAGAGTATGGCCGCAGAACCCTTTTTTCTGGAAGAAAAATGGAAGAAGACTGTCTCCCTGAGCGGGTCAACCCAATGACAGCTGGGCTGTTTACAACTGTAATGGTTGTACCCCCTAATGGGGGCCCTGTATCCAGTTATCAGTCCATGAAAGCCTCCTACAGAGCCCATAGTTATCAGGCTGTTTATGTTTCCCATTATGCTTTATTTTCCTTATTTTATAAATATTGAGTTCTAGTGGGGAGGTGTTACTATGTTCCTAAGCCATTTGTGCTATTCAAATGTGAATTCATCTTTCAAAGAAAGAAATAATTTTTTAAAAGAATTACCTGATTAATCTTTCCCTGTAGCATACATAAAATGAAATTAAAGACAATAGTAGAGTATAAAATAGTTATAAAGCAGAAATGTTGTGGGATGCAGGACAGTTAATGGTGTATTGAAAAAAAATGCATTGAGATTAGCATTCCAGTGAGGTTGATTGAAATTTCAGAAGATAATTGAAAACTGAATTAACTATGGAAATTCAAGGATATTAAAATAACGGTCAAGAATAGAGCGATCAAACACAGAGCACCTAATGTAATATGCATTGAAAAATGAGGTCTACTAAACAGATTATTCTCTTCTCTCAATTAATCTGTCAGAGAAAATATGGTAAGCATGCTCAGCTTCATAATATCTTTCATAGCACTTACTTACATTTTCAAGGCAGTTTTGTTACACAATGCATGTCACATGATTTTAACGGATATATTATGTCTAGGACCTTTCATCTTGTATGTATAAATACATACAGTATATAACCACTTTAGTATTTCCTGCAAGAAATGTAATGCTAATAATAAATCTCAAAGAATATATTGTAACCAACTTCTATATTTCCAAAAATACTTTGCCACTGATTTATCACTGATTTTCAGGGGCATACTGAGAAACCAGAAGGCAAAGGTTTTTACTATGGAAAACAACTAAGACTATATTGAAATTGATGCCGTTTCCAAGCTAATGAAGTTGTATTGGCATTTAATGTGCACACCAAAAGGCTTTGTTACCCTGCTTGGCATTAGTCCATCCATAGGAAGCCTTGTAACAGATGGATGCTGGATCTTAGTTAAGATGCTTATGACTTCTTCAAATTAGCCTTTAGGCCTCCCTAGTCAAGTAGAACAACTTCCCTTGTTGTAGAACAACAACCCTATACTCTCACGCATGTTAACACCATGCACTAGCACACACTCTCATACATATATATATATATATGTCCAAAGTTAACAATTGCACTCCAAATGCCAAGTTTCTGCCCGGTGCCAAATAGCTGTAGCAGTAAATAATATAATGTCCAAAAATAGTTACCGGCACTCCAGGGACTTTCCAAATAACCACACAAACAACTTCGGTTTCAAGTTTTCAAGTATATATATATATATTTATACTGACTCAAAGACCGAACATTTACACATATACTCACACATTCTCACTCTTAACACCACCACATAGCCTGTCTTGTGTATGTTTGGGTGTCGGTGTGGCAGAGCTTGTCCTAGTATGTGTGTGTTTGGGTGTCGGCATGACAGAGCCTGTCCTGGTTTGTGTATTTGGTCATGTTTCCTGGCACTTTTCTTACTGTAGGAATAAATTGTACTACTATACTTACCGGCGTATTACACGCACCGGCGTATAACACGCACCCTCGCCGGAACCGGAAGTGCGGGAGACGCGGCTGCAGATCGTGCAGCACAGAAAGTTATCGGCGTATAACACGCAGGTAGGGTTTAAACTTATTTTTTTAGATATAAAAGTGCGTGTTATACGCCGATAAATACGGTATTTATTTTTCACTAATCCAGAGATAAAACGCCCTCCTGAATTTCTAGTCACTTCAGAGGACAAAACTTTGTAAGCACAGAAATCAGTGAGCAGAAAAGTAAAGGTATTTTATTGTTATTTACTCTATTTCAATCTGCGTATTTTATTAAAAAGGATTAGGAGCATTAAATTGTGGCTTCAGGCATTCCGTGTATGAGGATCAGGAAAAGATGGGCATGGATTGTAGGCATATTCGGTGGCACAATGGGCCACTTGACTTGCCCCCCAGACCTTAGCCTGTCAGTCCTCCCCTGCTTGGTACAATATAAAATATATGCAATCTTTAAACACAATGAATAAAATAACTTAATGTAGTAAATAACTGCTTTCATGTGAATGAGGAGTGTCATGTTATTATTTGTGGTCTGTTATGGGTGCTATCATTGTTTACTGTAGATTACTACAAACTCTCCAATGCATAGTTTGATAAAGTACCATGTAGTTTTAATCAAGGGGTCAAGAAACATACCAATAACAAGCTACAGTAATTATGTGTGACACAGTTTAACATTCATTTGTCTTGTTGGTCCATTTAATCATATAAGGTTCTTAACTACTTTCAATATGCAAATGACTAATGCACACAAAACATTACACCATTAACCTAAACCATTACAGGAACAGTGATGTGTATTTTTCTATATTTCATAATTTGATAAATACATTTATTCCCAAACAAGTACCTTTTTGAGGTACCATTAAATACCACATAACATTTCTTCCTATTTGTCATTGTTAGCACCCTAGCCAGTTGTGTGTGTGTCCTTCTAGTAAGAGTCTGTGCATCTCTGATTTAAATATTTTATGCCCTACCTGAAACTTTCTTGTGTGCTTCACCTGCAGATGCAGTTCCACATAGAACAATGTGAGGGTCAAGAGTAACAGGGTATTTAGGCAGAAATTACAGTGTTACTGGAGCCTCTCTGAGCCCCTTTTACAGGTGTGTTATGAATATAGCACACATTAAACGTTTTATTATAAAACTGCTTTATTACATACAGCTGCATGGAAACACACCTATACTATAGATGTGCCCATATACGCATACAAGGAATTTGATTTCTATATATGTATACATACACCATATGTAAACACCTGACCATTACACTTATATAAGCTTGTTGGGCATCCCACTCCAAAACCATGTGCATTCATATAACAATCTCAACTCTTCAAGGAAAATTTTTCACAAAATATTTTTCTGTGGGAAATTGTGCCCATTCAGTCAAAATGGCATTTGTGAAGTCAGGCACTAATGTTGGACAAGAAGGCCTGACTTGCAAACGGCATTCCATTTAATCCAGACGGTGTTCAATGGGGTTAAGGTCAGGTCTGTATGCAGGTCACTGTAATTCCTCCACATCAGACTTGCCAAACCATGTCTTGCACCTTGCTTTGTGCATACGGACAGAGTCATGCCGGAATATACATTTGGAAGCATATTCTCTTGGCATTTGCCAAACCTGCTCTGTGAGCACGTGTGGTCTACTGCTTAGCGGCTGAGCTGTTGTTACTCCTAGACACTTCCACTGTTAAAAATTAGCATTTTAGTTTAAGACAGTTGTATACATAAAAAAGAACAGACCAATTGGCTGACAAGTAAGGGCTAACTATAAAACACCACCCAAAGTCTTATCTAAGTAGCATAGAATAATGTGTAATCTTTACCCTATGGTTTCATATTCTTACAAAGTATACAAATCATACCCTCAGTCTCTACAACTCATATACAAAATCCTTTAATTCAAAATGCAGCCTGGCCACAGTTTCAACAGTCCAAAGACCCTATGCAGTATGTACATTTCCCAATGCTAAATATGTTCCTACATAACTAAATGTAAAGTCTATAGTTTGGCATTCTGTGGGTCTCTACCCTTTAATCCTCTCTGTGAGGTTGTATGTTGGTTTAAGCCTGGATTGGCCATCTGACAAACTGGGCAAATAATACAACAAACTAAAATTCGTAAGGTTCAAATAAACCAGTTACAAAAATAATGAATTAAGTAATTTAAATAAATACATTAAATAAAATACAAACGCAAACCTAAGCCATCCATGCTAAGACGATGTCTTCATTTTTCAGCTAAACTGCTAGTTTCTAAGCCCTGGTGAAATGACTGGCTAAAAATTACCTTAGATATGAATCAATTAATTATGCCTAGCTATGGCTTTAATAAGCAGACAAATGGGTCATGTAGTTGATTGCATTAGAGGATTACACTTGAGAATAGATTCTGGCCATTGCCCCAGAATACACTAATATAACAGGTGTTGTTACTGCCTGCTAATTAGCAAATTAAATAATGAGAGAAAACAATTTTACTGATGACATATACATTTTTTATTTGTGGCACGGTGTGACAGGGCCAGGCTAGCTGGCTCATATGTTCGTGTAATGTTTAGCCGGGTCATGGAGCTCTTTTGTGTCCAGTTCCGTAAACACCGGGACCCGGTAATATTTTATATTGTGTTTTATTGTGTAACCGGCCCAGAGACTGAATGTGGCTGCAGCTCCAGGCTTCAAGGAGACAATCAGGTAACCCACCTGGGGCTCTTAATCAGCCAGCACAGCCCTGTCTGCCCAGACGGCACCCGCACTACAGGGGGGATAACACATTGTATTCCTTAATCCCCTCACCTGATACATCCCCTGTATACTGATGGGATTGGTGATGGGATGTAGCTGATGGGATTGGGTTGTTGGGTTTGGTGCACATTGCTTTGAGGTTATATATAAGTTCTGTGTGTTGTTAAATAAAGAGAGTTCTTCTTGTTTTGCTACGAATGGTGGTCTGGCTGATCCGTGGATAGCTGAGTGCTATCCTTATGAGGGACTGACTGGTGATTCCTCAGCCCTTAAACAGGGGTACCCAGCCTTGGGTACGGTGACCCTGTAATACACGGTCATTATTAAAACTGAAAGTATGGGATGTGTTTAGACTGTGTTTGCAAGTGATTTTAAGAAGAAGAAGTGTTTATATATACATAATTGTATGCAAATTTTTTGGACACATTAAAATATCACTTATTGGCAAAAGCTTCTAACTTTTACATCTTTTCTTCTATTAGCTGCAATCACTTGTTTGACACAAGTTGCCATTGAGTTCACAAGATTTTGGCACACATTCTTTCTTCTTCATCAAATAACCGTAACAAATTGAACATTAACTGTGCCTTTCACAAACAGTTTATTTTTCAAGTTTAGTTATTATCAAGGCTAGACTTACTAGACTTTTTTGTACATGGTTCAAGGTTCTATTGCAGTGTTTCATCTACATTAGGGAATTTCTGTAATTGTGGAAGAAGTCTGTCTCTCAGCCTTTTAATGTATTGATCAAAGTTCATCATTTTCCTAAGTGGTAGAAGACTTTTAGGCTCATAGGGAAAAAAAAACGAAACTGTTTATGGTTGGATGTTATGCAGTCTGCAGAAGATACCCAAATCTTAAAGGCTAAACTAGACTTGTCTCGAAAATGGATTCAATGGATTATATATATATATATATATATATATATATATATATATATATATATAATTTCATCATTTATAGACATCGGTTTTTGCACCAGGGTTGCGTGCTTAGCAAAGCAGCTATATCACGGAGATCTATTAAAAGTTATCTTTTTGATGCTCAAGATCAGCATAGTTTCTCCTGTAGAGGAATCAATTATAACTCCATTCATCTGTGAGATCCCAATTGAGGTTTTTGCTTGTTTTTTAGGATTATTTGGCTATTTCTCAATTGTTTGTGCTGTTTTTACTTTTTATACTCACTTTCTATTGAGCTTTGGCCTGATTTATCATGGGCTTGACTAATCCTTGATCTGTCTATCCTAGCAATATCGCTAACAATTCCAGAAGTTACATGAATGTTTAACCAGAAATATAAATACAAATAACAATGTAAATTACAGTTCCAGGAGACCACATATTTACTAACAATGAACAAAACGAAGGCATATATATTATTGCCTTTTAGCAATATAATTTGTCACTTAACATTGGCTGGTTGGTTGAAGGGGAAGTAGTTGGGTCGTAACACCTCCTGTCCCACTGTACATGTGGTGGGTAATTGTAAGCCCCCTTTCATTAATAGGAGAAATTCCAAGGATCAGACTTTTTTTGTCAGCCTGCTGACACTTTTTTTCAAAAAGCAACAGTAATAATGGTCGCAGGCAGCAAGATTAAGCTATCTTAACCGTTCACCGATCCCTGTAGAAGGTGGCAATTGTAATATACAACCCTAATAATGGCACAACTTACAGCTTGTAGTTGGCATTCTAAGACAAGCTTGCCACCAACGCAAGGCATTTCATCATGGTAACAAATGTTATCAGAGGCTTAATTATACTACTAATAGTATCACATTAACAAATAATGGATCCTTATTGATGCTTTAACAAAAGATTCCCCATCATACATTTTGCAAAGTATATTTCATAATACTTGACTAATTTGAATACTTCATATGAATATTTTTTCCAGTTTACAAGTGGTTAAAGCATTATGGAAAATTGCTTTATTGATTGACAGTTTCTTATTTAGAGGTGATGAGACTAAATCCATATTGTGAATGACAGTGTCACTAAACCTAAGCATATCAGCCTGTTCACATAGCTTCCATTAATGGACACTTTATCAATGCATATTTTCTTAAGTTCATATTTTAGAATTTTTGATAGCGTAATCATTGTATTAAAAATTGAGCAGCTTAGATAGATTTATTGACCATGTGACATTTGTGTGAAGGCCACTGTCAGATTCATTAGTAAAGCAGTGGCCCATACAAATTTGGACAGCTTTATTAAATAGATTAAGATCTGAGCCTTTTAAACAATATATAACATTAATGTATTATAAAATATAATATGTAAAAGTATATATATATTACAGCTTTAATTCAGACTAGAGACATATACTAATAAAATACAAAGCTAAATAATACATTTGGTAGGTTCCCAAATCATTTCAGATATACTGAATAGACAATACACAGATAATAATCGTAATGCAGAAATTGTTATTATTTTTGGCTTGTTTTTATTTTAAAGGAAAAGGGAGAACTGAATTTATCAGAGCCAACATACCTGTTTTATATATATGGTTATATTGTAATCATCTATGGCCAAGTGTGCCCTGGGCAGGAGGAGAACATGACCTTACCGGTCAAAAAACTAAAAAAAAGTGAAGGGTTGGTCCTAACACAAATTATCCCAGAGAGCTAGTACCTTGCACAGATAGAAGCATACTTCATATCACAGTCATTTTGGATTTGGAGCTACAATCTAACATCTCCACCCTTTTTCCATAACAGTTTTGTTTATTGTGCTTGTCTGTTTGGCTTGTGTGTTCAGCATATGGTGTCTGTCTTCAGGAAGGACAATGTTAAGTATGTCTGAGGTGGGGGCAACCTAGCTCGGAGGCGGTTTCTAGGTCAACTAGGAAGTGCAAGTATCCACAAATGTTAAAATGTTTAATTTAGAGTGTGTCCATCCTACTATTTTGGGATTCTGGTTGTTGCAAGAAAGATTTAGCAAAATGCTACCAAAATAGACAAGGGTCCTTTTCTTTGTCTGTTTAGCTATGTATTAAGTATAATTGTCACCTAAAGGGTTAAAACATTATTTTGATTAAAATAATGTTTTAAGGCAATAAATGAATTGCCGGGTTTTAATTTGTAATGCTTTTTTCGCAAACAGCAAACATGTTGGGAGTGTTTGACAAATTTCGTTGTCTTGTTTTCCCTTCAGCCATTTCTTTTCAAATATGTTTGGTAATCAGTGTAGAGGTAATGAATACGTGGTTAATTCAAAATATAATTATACTTGCTTTTACAAACAACAATGGTCAAGATATTAGTCAATAGTTACTATAAACACGTATATTTCAATACATACAAGATTCCAATCGGTAACAAAATCGAATTACGCCAGAGCTACCTGAGCCTTAGCTGCAAAGGATCTATGTAATCATAAAAACTATATCCACCATAGTTAGAACCTAACTCAACCACTTTAAACAAGTAATGATTCAATTCTTTCCTCCCGTGGGGATACACAGAACATATTACATCAGTATCCAAATAAATAAATGTGCTATAATTTACCTACTAAGGCATATCAACTTCCATTATACTTCTGAAATAAAACCATGGAGGAACATTCAATAGAATGAATGAGCATTCAATTCAGTAGAATGAGCAAAGATTAATCCCCCCCAAGCAAAATCAGAATTTTAAAAGTGATAGGTCCACACTTGAAACACCTATAGAGATTTAAGGTATCCTTAACAAGTGAAAGTGTGTACATCAACTATTAAAGGCTATTAGGCTATTAGGCTGGACTGCACTGAATCTGTGCATTAAGGTGAATTACTATGTGGTCTTAAGTATTGTGAAGAGTCATGATAATTATTCAAAAGACTTTCATGATCCGGCACCGAAGAATAGGGGATTGTGCTTTGTAGAAAAGACAACAGGAACTAGGAATGCTAGAATGCATTGGATATGCTTACAAGCAGCCAAAACATGAATAAGTGAAAAAAATGTAACATTTGAAAAAGGTGAAGGTTAAGGAGCTGAAATTGAAACATGCTCTGAAAAACTAAAAAACAGGGTATATTCACTAAGATGTCAAGTAGGTTAGTTATGCTAGCACTCCCTCACATGCAAGTTGTTTACGTGCGCGTGCAACATTTTTCGAGTTTTAGATCAGGTTAGGCAAGGGAACTTGTAGGTCCTCACCTGAAATGTGGAGAAGTGTATCTCCTCTAATATTAAATAGGAATGGGAGGTCCATTGATCCAATGCAAACACATTTTTTTGCTAATTTACAAGCACTTGCAGTTTACTACAAAAAATATACAAAAATAGCAGAGCACACAACCTAAAAACCATAAAATGATTAAAAATGCAGATTCCCAGGTTGCTGCTAGAATAATAATGGCCAATAAGTACACAACACAAAGCAAGAATTCAGCACATACCCAAAGAATACCATTGAAAAAACACCTAGCTAAGGCATAAATATTGGGAATTCCCATTGCCATATACTGCTTAGCCTGCCACTATGTCAGAGTACTTTGTTTTGTGTACCTATTGGTCATTATTATTCTAGCAGCAACCTAATTGCTGTATATTTTTATGCTTTGCATATTGTGACCAAATCTTAGTGTTGAGCAGCCCCTCCTGTCATACAGGTTCGCCATTAACTGTGTCCAGAGAAGGCTTTAAATTGAATCTATTTTGGGTTTCAATGCAAAGCAGTCCCACTGATCAGCTTTTTAGAATTACTAATTTGTTTTGTGTACTTGGAGTTTAATAACTCGAGGTGAAAATCTCTGCACAGTTTTGTGGTAAAGAATTTACAAAGACAGGGCTAATTCAAGTTTTAGCTATCTTGGCAGTTAGAAAAAAGATCTTTCAAAGCTCTATGTTGGACACTCTTTCTACAAAAGTAGTTTCAGTTAAAGTAACAACAATTAGCTGTACCTCAATTGCTATGTATGCTACTGGGAACAGTAAAGGCTTAATATCTTTAAAGGTCTCAGAGTCAGCTCACCTTGAGATATTGTATTGTTGACTATAATGGCATAAGGATTTTTTTTTAGTATACCAATATTTCTGCCTGACATTTTCAAACCACTGATTTGTACACAAAAGTTAGGGTGATCAATAAGCCAAGTGTAAGAGTGTGAAATGTCACACATACAAACAATGACATTCAGAAGTTTTGTTGACATATGAAGCTTATCAGCATGAAAATTAGAAATTTTGGAGCATATCATCATTTATTTTGAAGTGCTCCTAAATATATAGTAAATTACACAACAGGTCCATATAATTTTTGTTCTGCTCACTAAACTGGGAGTTTGTAAGCCAGTTGGGAACGAGGGTTTTGTGGATTATCACTGTATGGACCCTCAAAAGGGTAAGTGAACATATTGGACCTCATCCCCCCTACCAGGAGAATTTAGGTAGGTGTTGGAGGCTATGTGGTTTTTTTTTGTTTGTTTTTACTTCTTCCATTCCGCAGGACATGGATCGAGGGAGTTATGGGCATAGGATGGGGTTCTTACCCTCCAAAGGGTTTGATATAATTTAATGTTTCTAACAGGCACACAGAGCCTTGTACTCAATATAAAAAAGTCTAACATGCTGAAATAATGTATAGTGTATCCATAGCTAACTAGAAATGATATTATCCGTTATATATATATGCCACTCATACAGCATATGAAAATTTATAGATAGCACACTTAAACATATGTAATGGTGTTCACCTACCCATTAGTAATACAAACAGCTCTGATGCAATTCCAGTATTTAAAAATGGCTGAACCTATAGCGAATTTGATAAATAAATTTAATGAGGCTATAAAAAAATCAAGCTCTTATGTATTTGTGTTACTGCTATGAAAATAGTACCAATTTGTATACTTAGATTTTTTTTGTTTGGAGCATGTCCCTCATGTTTCTGCTATTTGTCATTGGTTTTAAACTTCCAATGTCAATGGTGGTACATCTGGTCAGACTGTGGATCAGCTAATCGAGGTTTTAAAGATTTTATTAGGGTCACAGCTTAGTAATAAACAACAAAAATAGATAATTATATATTTTTAGAAACAGCGGCCAAAAATAAATGTGCATTTCAGGAGATTTTCCATTTTTAAGTACCTTGAAGAGATGCCAATCACCTTATACCCTACATGCATATTACACTTTTTCAAATTAGACATTTTAAGCACATTACAAAAAACTGGATTTTATACCAAACGTCCTTTTCAACTTATTAAGGACCTTTTCTTAGAGAAACAGTGGGTATGTGTATATATCACTTTATCTTAATTACAAATGCCCCTTTTTCAATTTCTTTGAAACTATGTTTGAAGTTAATTCCCTAATTCACTATGCGTAAGCCACTAAACAATTCTAAAGCACAAATTATTTTCTGTCACCGAAGTTCTGGTCTGGATTCAAAGTAATTACACTTATGTCAAAGCTCTAATTTTGCATTGTAACTACTGATGAAATTTCCCCGATACCTACACGCGGAGGACACACAGATGGTCTGATTGAGGCGGTTGGCAAATATTCACTTCTCTCTAGTTCAACAAATTACATCTCTCCAGAATCTTTAATAGTACAGCTCATCTGCCCAGTAGCGTTAATCTATAAATCATTTACAATGTTGTTTGTAGAGCCAATTGTGTTAAATTACCAAAAAAGTGTGTGCAAGTAATAGAATCCATCCCAGAGAATTTTAAATCCCAAAACAGCAAATCATTGCAGAATTTTACAGTTGAACTTTGATATTCATCATTGTAGAATTGCTGCTAGAGACATCACAACTGACATGGTCCTCGAGGTAAATTGCAGACCAAGGAGCAGCTATACCGATTCAGAAAGTGATTTAGAGTTGGCAAGGGGACAATTTTCCTACAGTAGCACATATCAACACACTGCTCTAGATACGATATATTACCAGTCATATTATCTGTAAATATATTTAACTGGCTGCGAATCTCTGATTTGTAGTTCAAATAAGGAAATAATATCCATTCTCATATCTATTGAGCTAAGATAAGCAGTTATAGAGGCAACTGTTAAGATGAAACAATCAGGGGGTGTGTATATATGATGAGAAATACAGTGTAGAAAAACTAGAACTAAAAACTTAAACACACAAGGAAGTGCTATGTGTGACGCAGGGATTATGGGTAACCATGGCATTAAACATTTTTCTTATAAAAAAAGAAAATTCTTTGCCGGGCACTGAGGCTCTGCAACTGGTGCATTAAATTAATTGATGCTAAAGAAATTAGATGAGTAATCGATCAGCATGCATAACAGGAGCTGAACTCCGACTTATTGCACTTAAGTTAATAAATGCAAATAGTAAGACATTGCTCAAAAGAATATGATGATGGAAACATTATAACCAATGCTGTTGCCATCATTTTTTTCGATCATGTGTGTTTTTTCTTTATTCCTTTAATCTACTACCCAAGTCAGAGACAGCATCTGCGTTGATGTTTAATCTCAGAGAAAAACTTTATTTGGACAGGTTTTTCATTTAATTTTTGCCTCATTTCTTTTCAGACACAAAAATTGGTTCCTGACCTTTAGGCGCAGACTAAATTAAGAGGGTATTCATTTCAAAGTGAAATTTGGTGCACTTTCCCTCTTTCTTATGTCTCTTCCTCTATAACTTCTTCCTCTATACTCCCTTCATTTCCCCTTCTTTCTGCCTCCCTCTTTGTTCCTCCTATATTTTGTTCCTTTCTTTCTCTTTCTTCTTTCACTCCCTCTTTCTTCCCATGCCCTCTCATCTATGATTTCCTTACCTACATTCTTTTATTTATTTTACTTACCTTAACATTAATCACTTGGAACATGGCCCAGGTTTTCTATAGTCAATTACTGCATGTTACAATTTATGACTCCAATAACATGTAACAACTGTTAATTGACTGTTGGATGATAGCCCAGAAATTATGGGCACGATTCCAAGTGATTAATTTAGGGGTGTGGTTGTAATGGCACCAAAGTGGACAAATACGTAAATGGACAATGAATAGTTAGAGGAAGAAGTTTGTGCCTAGTCACATGCTTTTCCTACATGCTGTTCTGAGCACTGGAATATGACAAGAAAAAAAAAGAAAGTCCCAAAGGAGGAGCCGGACGTTATATAAACAATTATTTCCACATACATAAATTGTGTGCCATTTAAATGGATCATTCAACAGTGGCAGTGTTTTGGAAATACCAGAATACTTTAGTACTGTTTTTCTTCTAGCTACTCATCCTGAGCTGACGGGACAAACTTGCTTATAACACACAGAAAAATAAATGAATGGCAAGGAATTATCATGTAAATCAGGGATCCTTGCCTTAGAAATGGCAACTTGTGAAAGGTACCCTTTTTAACAAGTATTATTTCTATGGACAGGGTATAATTAATTAATTGTTTGATATGCTTGGATAAATCCATGCAACATATTAGCATATTTAGCAAATGAAATTCTTTGGTATCATAAAGAACATAAATTAAAGATATACCCTTTAAAACTGAATGAGTGTGGATGTTGCTGTGTGAAATCCCTTCTGTGCTAAATCACTTAAGTTAAGCCATAAGCAAAAAATATTGCAACTGCACTCAATACCTGAGAGAGCAGCTGTGGCAGAGATCAGCCAGTTTTAAATTAAGTTGAAATGGGATTGTTTTGCTTCCCAGCTGCAATATACTAGCAGTGTGAGTCAGTTTCATGGAGAGCTCGATCTAACTTTTACACAAAAAAAAAAAGAAAGGAAGAACATTTTGGTTGAGGACCATATATATCCAGTGCAAATAATTACAAACCCACAGGTTATACTGCAAAACTTTTCCTATCTGTTCTTTTTTTTCAAATATTTTAGTTTAACAAAACTGCATCTTACTAGCAATCAGATCAGGTTTTAAATTCTAAACACTAGTGTTCCATTTACAAAATGTGATCTTTTTTTTTTGCTTGTTATAGTATTAAATAATCATAGTTACTGATTTACTAAATGTTTGCTGCACAATTGATTTTTTTACTTTGCTGTAATTGCTCACTTGCAGATTATTCATAAAAATAATCATATTACTGCTGACATGTGATATTATAAACTGCTTGACTCATTAATATAAACTTGCAGAAGGATTTTATTTAGTGACGTTTGCTCATCACGGAATTGTAAAGCAGGCTTATCCTTTTTTTAGTGCAAGAGAGTACTTCCCAACCTCATGTTTTTTTAGCAGAGTAAGGCTGCCTAACATTAATATATCCTCAATCGTAACAGTGTGGGACCAATTGTAGATACATCTATTTAATACCGGGAGGGGCTTTGTCTCTATATGCCAGCCTTATTTTCCCCAATACCGGTTATTTAGAAAAAATAATTTATTTTATTTGGAACTAATAAACTTTTGTGATTTAAATTGTTTTTTTTTCTGACAAGATGAATTAATTTATTAAAAATGCCACATGTGAATTATTCAAAGCATAGACCCAATACATTGTAAATCATTTAAAGTGTTCTTAAAGAATAAGTAGGTCTATAGTGTGTTTTAGTTTGGATCACAATTGAATCTTTAATAACTGCCCAAGCTACCCTTTGCTCTGTGCTGAAGCACTGTGCAGAGTTGTTTGGGTTCACCCCTTTTAGGATGAGGTTTTATAGGTGAACAAGTCTTTGGCATGGACAGGTGCCATGACTTTTAATACTTAATCCTGCTGCTTTTCACCAAAACTTCCACTGAACGTACCCTATAGCCAATGGCTAAAAATGGTTCATTCCAGTGTTTTACAGTGGATTACACATATAAATCCCACTTTCTCTCATGTATTGGGCTTTTGGTGTTTAAAACTAACATCCCACCTGAAGGTGTTTTAACTATAAATAATTACATACTTATTAATAAAAAGTTTATACAAAATAATTTAATCAGTGTATTTTTTAAACCTTTTTTGAATTGAAATAAATGGTGATCTATTCTGCATATGTTGTTCTGCCACAAAAACGGTACTATTGTCAGTAAAATATACATTTTATTTAGAATATCTACACTCTTGCTTTCTAAAAGTTTAGCAACAACCTGTGCATGGTTAAATATCTCATTCAGAACAAGACATAATGTTTCAACTTTTTCTAAAGTTTCTACTGCTGACCTTTTCATTCCTTTTACCATTAAGCTTCATGAATGATTGCAGCAATCAAGACTTCAATTTTCAATTAATATGCAGTCAGTGAAACTAAATAATGACGTATAACATAAAGAATAATCAGGCTGTCAAAATCCAAATTAGTCCCAGTCATAAATGCCAGTCTGCAGAAGAATAATTGAATACAAAAACAATCATAGAAGGGACATTGTGACTGGTAGTATCTAAATAGTGGAAGGCCATCTGTAAGCAGACAATTGTGGGGATTTATGAATATTACTGAATACATTTTTGGTTAGTTTAATTTTCCACTTACACGGGCAAAAAAAAGAAAAATATGTTCGTACATGTAGACATGTGTTGGGAAAAATGTACAGAATCCTTTGTTAGAGTAGTATAATTGTTGCAGGTTATGACACCCTTTTATCTACCAAGACTGTTGAATATATATAGGGTATGTCTTGTTGTTCTGTCTACTATGTGTCTGCATTTAACTTATTACTATTATTATTAATAATATTATCTTTTATTTATAAAGCACCAACCAATTATGCAGTACTGTACAATTAAATTGGGGCAGGTAACATACATAACAAATATACATTAATGCATACAGACACATTAGGAGTTCAGAACCATGCCCATGAGCTTCCCATCTAGCCTTATGGTATTTTTATACAAACTTAATGGTAGGAATGGTGGGCTCATTGCATTGGGTCGTCTTATAGAAAGTGCAGTTCACTAAATGTATTCTGTTTTGAAATATTTTAAGACTGACTATAGCAACAAGTTAGGCATTCATAAAGTTTATATTCTTTGAATGAAGTGATAGTACATAATTGCTATCCAAGTCATATCTACTAAAAAAACAGTGCCTAGAGCCCTTAAGAGCAAGAGCTATATGGTTAGGCTTGCTTTGGAGAGATTTTTAGAAAGAAAGCGGTGGACATATTATTAACCCTTACCTTAGTGATTCATGGATAGGTATAAGGCGGCCTGGGTTAGGCCAGTATAATGTTTTTTTAGGGAGTTGAGTTTGCTGGAGACACATATTGTGAGCCGAGAGAGTGTGTTGAATTAACTCTCCCTCCCTATGAAACCCATGGATGCACAAGTTGGGGTTCTGAAGCTTAAGGTCAGGTTCAGTTTTGACATGAATATTCTTAAGGGAAACATGGAAATGGTATTTATAGACTTGTGCACATGGACCAAAAAGGACACCATTTTTGTTCCATGTTTGGTCCATTAGTTTGCGGACCACAAATTTAATTTCCTGCCCTTGTGGTTCGGATGAAGATTGGAGGGATTTTTTTAATATTGGAAACGAACGCCACTGTCACTCACTCACTCACTCATATTCTCTGTCACACTCTCAATGTCCCCCTATCTTTTCTGTGCCTCCACATGCTCTGCTTCTTGTTTACCATTTTTTTAATTTTTCTTGCTGTTCTCCATATCTTATTTCTGCTCCACTGCACTTCCCTGGCCTCCTAAAGCTCTTCCGCATCAGGTCAGAGCCTCCGCATGCATCAATAAGTAATGGTTAACTGAATATGACTTTCAGCTTTGAAGAACTATGTGACAGTTTGCTGTTATGTTAGTAAAGCACAGCATGCTGTTATGTTAATAAAGCCCTGTGGTGTTACACAATCAGAAACTTAAGCCTGGCTTCTGTTTGTTATTTATCATTCCTTATGCTATACAAGGAGTTTCATTTTGCTTGCTTCGTGAATTTTGTGTTAATTCAAGAAAGCATAATCTAACCCTACTTTTTTACTTCCTCCTAAAAGACATATGCACAATGTATGAACACTGAGAAAGAGGAGGAAAAAATTACTGATTAATTTGTGTCCCTTCAACATTTTAGAAATATGTAAAAAGGGCACATGACAAAAGCTCTACCCAATTACGTTTCAGGCGACACATTAGTATTTTATTCTCCAGCATTCTTATTTATATTTTGTGCACACAGATTTTAATTCAATAAGCCACCTGAAATTCAGACATTTTGTGTTCTTTAAAAAACAAAAAAAATTAGCAATTCAAATCCCACAAATCAGAAAAATTACCGCTAACTGCTCAAAGCCAAGTATACATATAGTGAGTGTACCTCTTAAATGCAGAACAGCATGCACTGATTTAAAGTCCATACATCTGTGAGTCTAATAAGATCAAAGCAAACCTTGGTTTTTCCAATGAGATCAAAATAACTGCCAAATTTCAGGTTCAATTCAAATTCAAAAGAGTTGGTTTGTAAAACTAGTGTACTTATTTTAGTGGAGTAGTGATATTTTTCTGATATAATGTCCAGAACTGTATCAAACCTCTATTGTTTAACCATATTAAAGGCAAAATTAAAATAATGATTCAAACATAAGTATGTTTAAGAAAGTAATCATTGTATTGTGGATTATATATATTATATATATATATATATATATATATTAAATTCTATTATGTATATATTTACAGTGCTCCAGAAGGTTCTCTAATGCTATTACAATAGGGGGACAATATACAATTTGACAATAAGGTTAACACACACTAAGAAATGCCAGTATAGAAAAAGAAGAGGGTCCAGGTTTCTGTGACTATACCTGATCTGATTTTTGAAATAGAGGGAATAACACAATACCTTTACTTTTCATCTCACCGGTTTCTGGGCCTAGAAAGTTTTGTCCTCTGAAGTGACTACAAATCCAGGAGGGCGATTTATCTCTGGATAAGTAAAAATTAAATAGTTCAATTTATTCCTACAGAAAGTAAGGTTTGTTCATGTGTGGGGACCTGACAAAGGCTCACTTTCACTAAACTGTGAGTGCTTGCCAGTAGCAAACAACAGATTTGGACTCTTTGCAACTTCACTAAACCCAACTTGCATTTGTACAAAAAAAAACTGTTCCATCTCATTCAGCTAAACCTGGGGATTGAGATCGTAGTAGCAGCAGGGAAGCAATGGCTGAGGTTAGGACATGGGGAAGTATCCACAATGTGACTCTTTCCTTTCTGTGCTCCTATTATGAATCTCCTAAGTAGGTCATTTTAGTACATGTATGTAGACAGTTGTGAATGCTGTGCATTAAGTGTGAGGTCTATCAGAAAATTTGACTGACCCCTCCAGCAGTAACAAGAGGTGTACTGTAGGGTATTGTTACACAAGTAATGCAAGCTGTAATTAAATATGGACAAGAACATTATTGCTTGCTATTTAAAATAGGATGTTGTGAAGGTGTAGTACACTGTTGCCCAATACTGTATACTGATGGATAATTATTGGGTATAATTTGTTAGTGACTTAGCATGCTGAGGGAATCTTATAAAAATAAAAAATACAATAAATTGTGAAAGTTTATGGATATTACAAGAAGACCTTTTCTATGTCATTTCCAAGAATAATACCAATACCTTTGTTTTATAATTGAAATTGGTGCATTGCAGATACATAAAGAACGAATTTGGTGTCATTGCAGGTCAATCATCTTTTATTGATCTCAAGGCACTCTTTTCCATTTCATGAACATTATAAGACTTCAATAAAGGATGCAGAATGTAAATTGATATATGTACAATAATCTTACTTTCTATGCTAATAAAATCACAATTATTGCCAGGATAAAATTGTTTTAGCTCTAGACACAAGAACAGAGGGCAAAATGGTACTTAAATCATTTAACAATATAATAATTTTTATTTGTGATACCGCTATACAAATCTGGGGGCAGCCACTTAAAAAGATATAATATTCAATGGCAATGCTATCAAAACGTTATTTAGAAATATGCACATTTGAGTTTGAGTCATTTGTCTCTAACAGCTTTGGTGTTAAATTCATAAATGAATACATCACTCAAATGTACCCAATAGCTTTTTTTGTACTGATAAGCTGTGCCTGAGGTTGTTGTCTTCCAGCTGATATACGAGACCCTATTAACAAGACACTAAATGACAGAAGCATCATACACATCTCTTTACATCACCTGTAGACATGTCATTACCACATCGCTTAAATGAAGAATGTAGTGAATAATGCTATATGCCAATTTAGGACAGAGAAATGTATGACAACCATTCAGGGTATTATATCTGCTTAACTGTCGATTGCCTGTTGAAATGGGCTCTGGAGAAAAAAAAAAACAACAATAGTTAACCATTCACATACTATTGCATACCCTTGCTAGGAAATGGCTGCCTGAACCCAAAGCTCCTTGTGTAGATTTAGTTATAATACTTTTTTTGCTTACCCCACAATGGGCTGAAGAAGTTCTCTGGTATTCAGGAGACCCAGACCCAAGCCCTGGGTCCACAGACACAATAATTTCAAGAGTACAGCTATGTGCCCTGGGGAGTCACATAGGTTGACTATATAGGGGGGCTAGTCTTGGTTAAGAATCTTAAATAATTTGCATAGAATTATGAGTTGAATGCAACCTTATCAGGTTCAAAGGTGCATTAACCTCAGCCAGCTCAAAAGACCAGTCCTGCATCTCTTTGCTAGGCTGAATACAGTAACTAAAGAAAAACTTTTCGTTCAGTATTTTTAAAGCCCCCATCATACTATATTAATCTATTCATATATGAAACTATTTAAAAATCAAAATTCATGTTTACAATGAAATATTTTCAATATTCCATCACGTTAAGTGCAATGGAAGGAAAATCACTATTTTTTCAGACTAAATTATGAATTGAATGCCTGATGTGCCATTTACTAATGTATAGTTCTGCAACCATTAGTATAATGATAAATGGGAAGTATTTTGCAGTTAGTGTGTTGCTTTTATTCATTTGTATTAATAATACTTAATGTGCTGGTGGCACAATTTAATTGACACTTTGCACATTTATATGCAGAAGGAACACATTTTGCTTGACAATATGTGCAACTAAAATACCAGACACTACAAACTAAAATTATAAAAAGGTCACAAAAAGCATTAGCTCATAAATACTAATTAGAGCCATTCTACCGTTTGCTTAATAGCATTTACTAATGCATAATTGAATAGTAGGGATTAAAAAAACAGACTCTGTGGATACATTTAATAATTTATCCTTGATACACTGGTGATTATTTCTGATAATTCCATCTAACAGGCACAATTAGATGTGCTTCCCATCTACGCTTTCCTCTGTTCCACTCCTTTGTGGACAGAGAGATACTCAGCTGATGAATATACATGTAGCACATTATCAAAAGAAACATTTTAAATAAATACACAAATCTAATATCCAATTCTACCTCACGGTATTTAATATATAAATTGAACAAGGACATTTTTGCTGAAGGAAACTTTTTAAAATGCATAGTAAATGCAGTGAGAGGCTAAGCTAGAATTTATTAAATATAATATGGTGTGCGACAGATTGCAGAAGACATAGATGTGATATGGTTTTACACAGCAGGTCAGGTAGCTGTCACAGTGCAGGTGGACTCTGGAATGACAGGAGTCACATCTGCCAGTTGGCTGAATGTCAAGGGGCTCCTGTCTACCCATTCCACCCCACCTTATTTTCTGCTCTTTCTATTCCATTATTATTCATAGATTCTGGGATAGACATAGGTATTTTAACCCAAGACTGTACATGCCTTCATGGACAGGCAGGGGTTTACAGTTTTGGGGATACAGAGATGACACTTCCACTATCATGCATATCATTTATAAAAAAAAATCTAAATATATGTATAATCGTGAACAATGAAAGAAGAATGTAAACCATTATGCTTAAATGAAGGGATTTAAGAATAATCTGTTACATTCTTCTTTTATGGGAGATAAGTGTATCTGATATGGATACAACTACAAGCACAATACTTTATCACTTCGTTGTAAGATGTTATTTTTCAATTTTCCACAGTATATGATAAATGAGAAGAAAAAGTAAGCAACACATATGTATTAAGGACCTATCTTATGTTATACCATTGGGAAACATAACTCTACTGGCATCTTTCCAGCGCTCCTATTTTAAAGAAACCTTTATTAGATTCTAAACACCAGCCCAATTACTTACCTTACTCTCTTCTCACCCTAGCATATAAACAAATGGACCACTTCACCTACCATGACTTAACCCACTTTCTTTCCTCTCTGCTTACAGAGACACTTTACTTTGTGTTAACAAGCCTCACCAAAATCACTAACAATATCCTCACTAAACAAAAGGTCACTTCTACATATGAATTATTCTGCAGTTCTTGACACTCTTAACCACCCCTTCTCCTGCAAACCCTTAATTCTCATGATGCCTATGACATCCATAATGTTTGACTGTATCATTATGCATCTTAATCTCTGGCATTTGTTCCTCTCCATTCTATTGGTGTGCCTCGGGGCTTAGTTCTGGAGCTTCTACTGTATCTACAAAAAAAATGCCAGTATAATAAATTAGAAGTATTCTTAAAACTCTATACATTCTCATTTTAGTTGGGGTGCCATGACCACTTCAAATAAATCCCACTAGGTCTCCTTTACACAATATTATGAAATCCAGCAGGCTCGGGAATATAAAAACAGCAGCAAATAAGCAAGTAGTCAAACATATCAAAATTTTAATAAATCTAGAATCTTATGCTTAATCTTAGAAAGAAAGTCCATTCCAAAGGTTGTTTAGAGTATGCTACTGTTAAATAGACATGGTGTAGTTAAAACTGTGACTGAATGGATGTACTGTGTTTGCTTTTGTGTGTATAGTAGACATGTAGGGGTTGATATTGCATCCCTGTGACACATCAGGTTATTTATGTGTGTGCTTCTTTTTATGGCATGACATTTGAATGATTGGCATATATACATTTAATATACATTATATGTAAGAAACTAAAAAGACTAGTTGAAATTGGGTATAAACAACAGTACACAAAAGCAGAAACAATATAAACACCCCTTTTTTTCAATTAAGGTAATCATACCGTGACTCTTCACCAAGCTGCCATTATATTTAAATGCTAGTGTGTTCAGTTTCACTCATGTCAGATAGTGATTTAAAAGAGAGGCAAAGATGAGATATAAAAGGTTTTTTTTATTAAACTGGCATACACAACATTTTTGCTGTGCTTTTTATTCGGTGTCTCTGGTTTCAAGGTGCTTTATAGCTTCTAATTTACTGTTTAGAACAGCATAATAAGATTAACTAGCTAGTTATCTTTCTCTTTGTTTCATTGCCTATATTTATTAAGATGATTAGCCTGAAGCACTAGAGCTAGCTATAAGTAGCTTCTTTTTTTCTGTTTACAAGATGAAGATGACATTCTTCAAATCTAATAAGAAATATTTGAGCTAATTTAGTGATTTCATTAATAAGATGCTAAAGGGAGAGATTTAACTGTGCCCGTGGCAGCTTTTTTTTTTACATGCGTCACTGTAAAATGCTTTATTGAAATAAGCCAACATGTAAAATATTGTTCTCATATAAAATTTTGATACTAAACCTACACACACATAAAATGTAGTAAAATATAAATCTTGTTAAGAACTACTTAGATTATGCCAGCTATTAGATCATCATGGACTGTTTTATTAGGTAAAAACTGAAAATCCTAAATTCAGTGTTCCCTGAAATGTCGATTAGCGCTTGATTGTGCGTAACATTTTTCTAGAATCTACACCCTTCCAAAAGTGACCTTATGTGTGTATCTGCGAGTTTAGTGAGAGGTGACCACATCAGGCACCTCTAATGTATTGTACTTTGGACTAGTTCAAAGTTGTCTGGCAGTTCTACTTTTTGTCCCTTACAAAACTCATCTTATATGTATAGCATATATGTGGTCCCATCAAAAGCAAATGAGGAAGCTCCTCAAAGTAAGGACCATAAAGCATTTGAATGGAAGTGGTGACTCCAAGGACTATGGAGGCTTTTGGCAAGAAAAGGTATTCAGAAGTATGCCTTGTTTTTTTTGTTGTTGCTTATTTTGCCTTCTTTTGGATCAGTGGACTTTATGTCTGGTAAGGGCTGAAGCAAATAGACTTATGTATTTGGATAAACATCCAGTGAGTTTGAATATAGTTCACCTTTAACCGTCTCAATGCAATTGCTTTGATTGATGACTGGCTCAAAACATTGTTAATTGAAGACTCAACAAATTGCTCAACAAATAGAGCACTAGGTCAGCATAGGAACATCTAGAAGACTAAATTAAGACAAAGTAAATTGCATAGGCCTTGTCATGTTAATTTTCTGCAGTGGAAGAAACCTAAAGATATTAATCAATCTAGTTATCTACGCACTAGCTAATTAAAAGATATAGAATACACTTATTGCCTCTTTGCATTTGCTGATGAACAAGTCAGTCTGTTGATCTTAGGAAGTGCAGTCAAAGCAATAGCATCCACAATAGCCTACATGCTGATCAGTATAGTTTGAATAATGGGTTTGCGGAAAGGGAACTTCAAAATTCAATGATGTAGGCTGCCTTGAGGAATTGAACTTTTGCAATAATGATGAAGTCTGAAAGAGTAATTATAACCAACAGACCCAAAAAATGGCCCAAAATGATTTATACCGTATAGGAGTCTCTCTCTCTCTCTCTCTCTCTCTCTCTCTATATATATATATATATACTATTTTTTAATTGATATACTATTCTAAATGGTTTTGTGTTTTGCCCATTTAAGTCTTTCAAGATCTTCATGAATATATATACAATCTGCGAGACATATGTTTTGGGAAGTATATACAGGATCTCACAAAAGTGAGTACGCCCCTCACATTTTTGTAAATATTTTATTATATATATTTATGTAACAACAGTAGTGAGTGTAAAGCCTGTATAACAGTGTAAACTTGCTGTCCCCTCAAAATAACTGAACACACAGCCATTAATGTCTAAACTTTGGCAACAAAAGTGAGTACACCCCTAAGTTGTCGAGACAATATTTTGTGTGGCCACCATTATTTTCCAGCACTGCCTTAACCCTCTTGGGCATGGAGTTCACCAGAGCTTCACAGGTTGCCACTGTGGTCCTCTTCCACTCCTGGTGGATGTTAGAGACCTTGCGCCCCCCCCCCACCTTCCATTTGAGGATACCCCACAGATGCTCAATAGGGTTTAGGTCTGGATACATGCTTGGCCAGTCCATTGCCTTTACCCTCAGCTTCTTTAGCAAGGCAGTGGTCGTCTTGGAGGTGTGTTTGGGGTTATCATGTTGGAATACTGCCCTGCAGGCCAGTCTCCAAAGGGAGGGGATCATGCTCTGCTTCAGTATGTCACAGTACATGTTAGCATTCACGGTTCCCTCAATGAACTGTAGCACCCCAGTGCTGGCAGCACTCATGCAGGCCCAGACCATGACACTCCCACCACCATGCTTGACTATAGGCAAGACACACTTGTCTTTGTATTACTCACCTGGTTGCAGCCACATATGCTTCACACCATCTTAATCAAATAAGTTTATCTTGGTCTCATTATACCACAGGACATGGTTCCAGTAATCCATGTCCTTGGTCTGCTTGTCTTCAGCAAAATGTTTGCGGGCTTTCTTGTGCATCATCTTTAGAAGAGGTTTCCTTCTGGGACGACAGCCATGCAGACCAAAAAATATAAAAAAATATATTTCTAAAATAGACATAACACTATGAACGAATACGGTTTGATGTTTATAAGACTAGATGGGGTGTCAAATTCTATGTTTCTAAAATTCTATGTTTGTTCATTCAGTCCCAGGGGTTTTTAGTGAGCAATTGTGCCATTTTTGTGGTCAGTTCACTTACAAACATGTAAGACAGCCTCTCGATTAGAACATCTAGCTAAATAAATTTGGTTATTAAGGGTTAGCAACCCTAGCCTATGGCCTTAGTCATTAACTAGAAAAATCACTACACTTTGCTGACAACAAATAAAGGACACATGTTGGTTCTTGAAAATGTTTGCAGAAGAGGACCACCTGATATAAGCATAATAGATCTACCTACTCCCTAAAATGAATTAATATAAAAATAAGCGCAATAGACTCAGATAAGATAGATATAAAAAAAATCCCTTAACTATATGTGATATTGCCAAAAGGGCGCCATCCAAACTGCCAAGCCATTGGTATCTGCCACTTCTGTCAAAATATTACTCCTTCACAGTTACCCCCACTTGCAACCGCTATATAAATAAAACATAATAATAATAATAATAACCACTTTAGTTCTCCCCTGTACATATCACATAGCTACATTTAACACTAGTATGCAAATTAATTGATCCCAGACTTGCTTTCATTTTAGGGACAATAGCAAATTAATGATTGTGTTGTTTGCAAAATTGCAAGCAGCTTGGGCCAGGTTCATAGACTTGAAACAAGACTTTTGGGGAGAAAAAAATATCAGGAGCTAAATTCATACTCACTGGTAAGGGATTTCTTTGCCCGGGGCACTGCTCAACAAGCACTTATTCCATCAGAAAATCATAGCCTATCTAATCAGATCAAAGTAAATCTTCGCATATCCAATGCAGTAATTACCAAATTAAGTTCAATTAAGTTAAATAAGTCGTATGAATTAATATAGAGAGTCTCACCGATTGGTTACACCAGTAATTACACAAAGTTTGTTACATTATAATTAGAACACAATTATACTAATTACAGAGCTTTGTCTTGGGCAGGTATAGGCTGAATATAATTTAATAAATATGTACCTGCGTTGAAAGGGTTACATTTTTCAACACTTTACGATGTATAATAATATAATTTTTCCCTTTATGGAGTTTATGTCAGTTTAGTATCATTAGTTAAACTAATCCCATTCTTTAAATGGAACTGCTTTCTGCAAATGTAACAATTTTAATTGTCTTGGTGGATGCCCATTGTCCAAGTACAAATGTACCTGTCTGGGTGTCATGCCGGCAGTTTTATATGTTTTATTGTTAAAAACCTTTCACACCTTTTAACACCAGCTGAGTTGGCTCACATAATCCAGCCTCCTTGTTTCACTGTTTCACAAACTTCTTGAGCTACCGGGATCACATTGTTGCAAGTTTTCTTTCCTCTTTTTTAACACTGGGTTTGTGTCAGTGAATAAAAGCATTATTTTATAAAATCATCAAACCCAGGTTAAACAAAGGTTAACCCCTCATTGTTTATATTTAAAGAGAAAAAGGTTTTGAACTTTTATAAGGATGTTGGAAGAAGGAGAGATGCGTTATAGGCTCCTTATCTCACAGAGGTTTTTTCTACTTTAACCTCCCACCACCCCATATCCTATAGCATAGCATAGTTTAACCACTTCAGGAATAAATCATCAGAAAAACCTCATTTGTTCACAGTTTTACATCTATAGAAATTATACACAGCTAGTCGCAAATGGGAAAAAATCCAAAAATATATTTAACTGATTTAGAATCTACCCAATGGCTACATGATTTTAATTGATTGTGACTTTTCTATGTTCTATATATTTAGAAATTGATTTTTTTATTTTAACAGATAGGTCATTGATCCTGCAACATACCTGGTACACCATCAGACATGAAGGGGTTAAGTTAGTAAAGTACAATAAAATATCCTCTAGATTGTCTTACCTATCCACAGGTAGAAGGGCATGAGATCTGTCCAAAACACTTTTTAAAATAAAAATGTCAGACAACAACTAAAATGTACAGTATAAGGCTAGGTTTCCACTTGGTTTTTTTTTGCAAAAACGCCCATAATATCAGCCACACGGCGTTTTATTAGTGAAAAAACGCTGTGGCCAGATGTTAGTTGTTCTTCAATAGGAAATCGCACAATGCCATATCCACTTGGCGTTTTTCTGTTCGGTGTTTTTTCAGTCCTCTTTGGCGTTTTACTGCTTTTTATGGGCTCTGTGGCGGTTTTTCAAAATCGCAGCATGTTGACACTCTGGCGTTTTTTGCAAGGAAATCTTGGCGTTTTCTCCAATAGAAGTCTATGGGAGAGAAAAACACCATAAAAACGCCATGTGGGTTTTGCCTTGGCGTTTTTTTATGGCGTTTTATTCCACAGTTACAATGCAGAGGATGGACCCAGTATCTGTGTGTCCTACGAGAAATAGGCTGGAAACAAACAGTTTCACACAAAACAAAGTTCATATTGAATATTACACCATTTGGAACAAACAAACATTACAAAAAACATACCCGACACATCAACTGGATCCTGCGTGCCAAAAGCAACAGCAAACAATTTGTACCATCATTTGGGGCCAATCTTCCTAAAGGAGCAGACATTCTGAATAAAGCATGCCTTACAAACTACAGAAAAGAGACAAAAGGGGCGTGTTTAAGTAGAACTCTACCAAGGAAATGACATCAGGAGGGGACAGATTTTATCCTAATCCCTTTTAGCTGGGTGAAAATTCTAACTTGTAAAGGCTGGAAAAACTGCCTAAGGTCAAAAAAGCAATTTCCACAGAAAGGCTAAAAAGCCAGAAAAAACGCCAAAACGAAGGAAAATGCAGTGGCAGTTTTCCTGGTGTTTTTCCTGGCGTTTTTCATCAATTTTTTTTACAAAAATTTACTCCCACTGGGAGTCAAGGTCTTAAGTCTAAATATCCATTCCATCTCCTGTTGTCCAAATTTTTTTTATAAAATCCTCTCCTTTCCAAAATTGACCAACCTGTGCTATACCAATAAATTTGATATCTTTTGGGTCTTGGTAGTGATGGGTTAAAAAGTGAATGGGAACATTATGTTTATCGTATCAATTTCTGATGTTTCTTTGATGTTCTTCCACTCTAATATGGAGGGCTCTGGTAATACGTCCGACGTATTGTTGCCCACAGGGACAACTCAGTTGTCTTTATTAACTATTTGTTTTTTCTCCTTAAAGTAGCTCTTCGCCAATTTATACTTTATTTTTGGTGCTCCACTAAATACTATGTTGGGTATTCCCCCAATATATCTCATAAATCATGATCTTTTTGTAGCAGGTTCCAATGTTTGATGATTTTCTTTAATTTCCCCCTGCTCCATTGTGATCCAAAATAAGGGGCACCTTATTTGACATTTGTTGGTCTTTCCTTTTATAAGTGGGGTATAGGATATCGTTTTATCTTATGGCCACTTCATCTATTACATAATTCAGATGTTGTGAACCATATTTTTTCTCAAAAAAAAGAATCCCTAACTATTGCAGCTTGTGTACTGTACTGGTCTTGATCTGTGCAGTTCCTTTTTATTCTTGTAAACTGACTTTTAGGGATATTCTAAAGCCAATGACTGTGGTGGCAGCTATCTGAAAAAATGTAGCTATTAACATCTACTGGTTTAAAAAAAGGTCTAGTTTTCAGTCTGGAATTCTCTTCATAGATGGTCAATTCTAAAAAGCCCACCCTCTAATCACCATATGTAGAGGACAGTTGAATACCATATTGGTTGTCATTTATTTTAGACAAGAATTTAGTTTATCAATTGTCCCACTCCAAATAAAAAACAGGTCATCAATATACCGTTTGTAGGTCACCAGATTTCCCCCGAGCTCCTGATCCATATACGAATAGGTTTCGTCCCAAGCCAACATAAATAAATTAACATAGCTAGGGGCAAATTTGGTGTCCATAGATGTCCCTCTAGTTTGGAGGTAAAAATCATCCTGGAACCAAAAATAATTATGTTCCAGAAAGAACCTGATCTTGTCAATAATAAAACCTATTTGTTCTTGTTGAAATTGTGGCTCTTTCTCCATAAACTTTAAAACTGCTTCGCATCCTTTAGTGTGATCTATAATTGTATATAAGCTAGTTACGTCACACGTTACTAGGATATAGTTAGATTGCCATTATATTTCATTCAAAATCCGTAAGATGTCCCCTGTGTCTTTAAGGTAGGATTTTTGCAGAACTACCATTGTAATAAGTGGTGTATGTCTCGAGGTTAACGATCCTATACCTGACACTATCGGTCTACCTGGAGGGTTCTGAATATCTTTGTGGATTTTTGGTAGTAGGTAAAAAAACTGGGATTCTAGGATAGGTAATGGACAAATAATCATTACTTCTTGTTCAAAATACCCTTAGCATAACCCTTCTCTAAAAGATTAATTAAGTTTTTTATATTCATTCGTGGGGTCTTTATTTTCACATAGACCTCATTATCTTTTAACTGTCAAAATGCCTCCTTCACATATTCATCCTTAAAGACTAGTATACGTACTGTATATATACTAGTATTTGTAGACTAGTGTATGTGAAATTATTCACTTATGCAAGTTTAGATGAGTTGGCAGTAGTAAATATGCAAGATGTACTTTTGTAACCACACATATCCATTTTAATAAATGAATCTCCCAAACTCAAATCACAACCTGATTTTGAACTCATCCTTCTGTGGATCCCTCACAGCCCAACTAAAACATTTCTGCCACTCTCCTTCTCACCTCTTATTCTGTGGACCCCTGGCAGCTCAGCTAAAACATCTGCACACTATCTGGATGCTGTTCAGAAAACATTAATGAAAATAGTGACAAACTCCATCTGTTACATATTAAATAGGCAGCCTAGATATATCTTAGATAAGAATGTAGTGCATAAGCATACAGCTATTACTATGTCTGTAAAATATCTATCTCTGGAAATAACTGGACACACCAAGGTCAATAGATCCTACTTAAAATGAAGATAAGGAGTCACAAAGTCTGTGTTTCATTAGGAAGAGTTATTGAAATGCAATAGCCATAAAACATTATATTGACTTTAAGGGCAACTAACATACATGCTAGGGCCAGGAATTCTGGCATTAGGGGAAAAAGTCAATGCGGAGTGTGTTAAGACCTGCTTTTGGAGTTTAGTGTAAAAGGTCTAATATCTGAATTTATAGTGAAACATTTACTTGTATATAAAATTAACCTGTGGAATAAGGGATAGAACACAAGGATTTACATGGATAGATGAAGTCTAATGCAAAACAGATAGAGCACAGGGTCTTTACTAAATACTTAACTTAATAGGGTTAAATGAATTACATTGAAAGGCACTAAGCAAAGAAATATTTTAGTCTTGTTTTCTAGATTTATTTCTTTTTTTAAGATTTCTTATCTGCAAAGTATTTCAGCATAATGATATAGACTGCTGTTTGACGAAGTGTCAGATAAATCTAACATAATCACTTGGCCCTACACAAAAAGGAAAAAAAAACAGAAATCATGTTAGGAATACATTAAATATAGTACTCTCATCTTAAATGTTTTTCAAAATAAAATACTAATTACGTTACATATATAATTTTCTCCTGAAAATATTATCATACCTTCTAGGAAAGTATGTGGTCCACTTTGTGGCCCACCTCCCCTTGTTCTCAATAAGTCAACTGATATTAAGAGAGTTTTAGAGTGATCATAAAGGAGCATAGTGACTGGGTCAAGCAGTGTCCGGGGTTGGCTACAAATATAAATAAAATGTTATCAAATTATGTAATGGGGCCTCAAGTACTTACAAAAAAATACAAAAAAAAATTATAGCAATTTATCATACTCATTCTCAACCAAACTTTAAGCTTTTATGAAATGTTTTGGCTTTACGTTCTATTATTATCATCATTATATTTTGGACATGCACAGTTTTTATTATTTTATTATCATTTTATAAAAGCATATTATGCAATAATTGGAATATTCTGCTTTATTCTTAATTTATATATTATGTTAAAAACAGCATACATTGCAATTGTATTCCAATTTCCCTTTTGGAAAATATAATAGTATATCATACATCTCAGCAATGTATTTATCTATGGTGCTGCCCTAAGTTTGACTTAGATAAATAATGTGCAGGCAGTAGTGTAGCATCCCCGGAAAGCCAACGCCTGTTACCAATGGCTTGCTCTCACTGAGTGCAGCACAAGGTGGTGTCGCCTACTGTAATGAGAACGTTTCAGAAGAAATGAGCAAATGCTTGCGCACCTCTTAGGAAACTAATGGGTCACGAAATAGTACCAGTATCATCCAAATAAAAATGTAAGCTTTATTGTCACATCATAAAAGCATCACAGCATGAGGAGAATATAGTCTCACGTGTTTCACCTTGGCAAGCTTAATCATAGACAAACGAAATAGGAAAAAAAACATGCCAATTTTAATGATCTTTATTTCAAACAGAAGTCAGGTATATACATTACTTCCATGGGTGCTATAACACACAAACTACTACTACACAATTACCCTTTGGCGAGGAAATATGTAATTCATTATATAATCAAAGCAAGGCATTCATTATAATTCATATAAACTTTAAAAAACCTTACACAATTAATAAAATTGTATAAAATTTTGTCTACAAAGCAAGCTTTTATAGGCACTTATTTCATGGAACCTTTCTCGTCCAGAACCTTCTTCTCAATTTTTGGTCTGCCTTTAACCCCTTAACGACAATCCACGCACATGTACAGGGTCACAAAGCAATGTGTTAGTGACAATGCCCATACATATATGTGGTAGCGTTATTTATCGGCAGCATCACAGTTTTCGTAGAAGCCTCAACACGCCTCAAACACGCCCTGAGCCAGATGCATCTGGTGAGGGGCATTCCAGGATGCCTCTTTATTGAGGGGGCTTCACAACCTCCCGATCACTGTGATTTACCATCTGTCATCACCCCCCCCCCCCCGAGCCAAATGCAAATCTGGTGAGGGGCATTCCAGGATGCCTTTTCATTGAGGCAAGCCTGCAATGCCCCAGAGGGGGCTTCACAACCCCCTGATCGCTGTGAATCAATTGTGTGTGGGGTGCACAAAATGAAAAAGAAGCCTTTGTCCCAAGATGTACTATGAGAAAGAAACAATCTTGTCATTAAGTGGTTAAGATACCAATATTGTTCTGAATAATGTTTCTGATTTTCTCAAAATCCATACTATAATCAGTTACAAATAATAACAACGCATATTTCTCATTACTTCCACTGTAGGCTTCCTGTAGTCTGCCTACTCTGGATACGGTTGAACCATTATCCAAAAGGCTATTCTAATCCCTATATTTGACCTTAATATATGCTCTATTGATAACTCTTCATGGCTATGCCTTCTGCAAAAGTCTGGATCTCAAATTTTTAGCTTGTCTTTCAAAATCCAACATTGATAAGCAATTTCCGTAAAATGAAGGGATTGAGCCAATTAAATATAATTTACTACCTATTTTGGATGACAGCTAGAGTAATGCAATAATGTAGTCCCTGCCGATGGTTTCCTATAACCCGTAGTACATATTCTATTACACATAGTACTGGATAGGTTTACATCTAAAAATGATGCTATTGTGACATTCATCATAAAATGATAACGTTCATCATAAATTCTAAATTAATATCATTATGATTTAAAAAGGTGAAATAATGTGATTAAGAGCCCTTTAAGATAAGTAACAGGCCATCTATAAAATGACCAAATCAAACAATAGATGATCTGAATGGATTAGAATTACCAAAAACATGAGATCACTCCTACCAACCCAAAAAAGGCTGACATAAGAAAAAAATTTAATGGAGAAGACAAATCACCTTAAAAAATTAGTAGTCTTACTGCCGAACATTATCATCAATTTGGCTCAAAAGTTGTTTTATATCCTGTGTATAGCTTTTAAGTGGTTGTAGTCGATAATCGACAAATTGTGACAGGCCTTTACCAAGAGAACCAATACCTGCCACAATCGGGCAGGAGGCTTTGTAAGATGCTTGTGAGTTTTGCAGAGATGGTGAAGGACAGGAACAATAGGGTATTCAACAAAATGATATTCCATCGCCCACTAAGTGCAGTGCAAGGTGGTCTGGCATAGGACAGCTGCCCCCCAGGACTCCCCATATGCTGGTGCTTCACCTCTTAGAGATGCAAGCAAGCTGTGGAAGCTGTGCATAGTACAAATACGCCAGATAGGAGATCTCACTTGTAAACAGCATTAAGAGAATGATTGCCTAATAATTGTGCAAAGGAGGGGATACCACTCCTAGACTTCTGCTCTAGGCCTGGCCAGTTAGTAGACTCCAACAGTTAATTGAACACAAGCATTGAACATTGCACAGTCTAAGATCCTTATGTACCCTGACACTTATTGAATGCCTATGTGAACAAACATATCAAGATACAGCTCATGTGTAGCTAAGCTGTGATGAACAGTTTTCATAAGACTTTTGGAAAAGAAAAAGCAGGGGAAATCAATGGGAAATGACATATTTAATATTTTCTTTCAATTCATTCATCGGTTGACAGTCATAGTGTTAAAGGACTTTAGACCGTCACACTGTAATTGTTTTTGTGGTGTCATAGGAACCAATGACACTGAATATTGCATTTTAATCACAACTATGGCAAAAAACTTGAACTCCCACTGTCTTTTTTTGTTGCTGTGGGGTATGTATACTTAATGAAAGCAATTTCATGCAGCAATTGAAAACAGCGGGGGATTAAAACAGTTTTAATTGCTAAAACTATTCTTATTGGTTTTAGGCTATGTTTCATTGAGATCTTTGCATAATCAACATGCATTTTTAAGAAAGTAGTAATTGTTAAGCTTGCAATGGTCACAGCAGAAATAACTTTGATTATAAATGTGTACTATAGAATATTTGCATAACACAATATAATTTATCCAAGCCTTACTGTACAGGTATATATATTCACTGATTGGTATATAGGATTGTTATGCTGTCATGGTTACAACATGCGATATGTCTTTATAGCCCATACATTGTCTTTTAAAAAGAATGTTAAATCATGTATAAAGAGTTCTTATGGGATTTTTTTATCCGTTTCTGAAAATGTAATCATCACTGTTAGACTCTATAACAGAGCACTTTGAAATTAAACTTTAAAGTTGAATTAGTATAATTTTAAGTGTGTTTGCATCCCTTGTCAGACATAAAACTCACACTAATTTGTAATGTAACCATGTATTGCTGTTATATGATTTCTTTAACATATGCTCTATGATTCAACATAAAACTTGTGCAAATTAGTTAACATTTGTCACACGGTACTCATGAAATCATTTTATCTACTGTATCTTGTGCCCAATCATCATACATTATAGCTTTTGTTGCTAATCCTTACATTTTTTTGCTTACAGATTACTGGACATGTGTAAACGGGCCAAAATCATTTTGACAATATTTTCAGTTTGTTTTTGGCAAAAAATTACATTCCCTGCACATTTGGTTGGACAAAAATTGGAAGCATTTTTAATTTGAGTACAAAATTTGTTGCCCAGTGCCCATATTCAATCACTCTCCCATATTCTCATATACTCTCTCTCTCCAAGCTCTTTAAATGTTTCCATACCTTCTCTGCGGGCCATTTCCGCACCTTCTTCTTCATCATCATCTTCTGTTTCTTATATTCTCCCTTCATCTTCTCTCTTATCCGCAGACATAACCTGGTGGAAACTTCCTCCAAAATAGGGGCACTTGTGGTGCCGTCACAGCATGCGAGGAGATGACATCACAGCAATCGCCACCATATTGTCCCAAGTTCAAATGAGGACAAAATGAAGGCACTCTAGGTGATGTCATCTCCCCTGATTGGAGGGGAGATTTGCTGTGACTTCATCTTCCCAATCCTTCAATTGGGAAGAGGACGTCTCCTAAACTGCCAGCATTTTGCCCTTACTCAATATGGTGGTGCTTGCGGTGACATCCTCTCCTCCAAGCGCCACCATATTGTCACAAGTTCAAGTGAGGGCAAATTGATGGTGCTTTAGGTGACATCTTCTCCCTCAATTAAAGCATAGGGAGAAGAGGTTTTGGCCAAGCTTTCCTCTGGATTATAAAGATAGAAGATGAACAAGATGGTCGTCAGAAAAGGTCCACACAGGTCCAATTCTGTAAACTTGCAATTCAAACTAATCCGAATGCATAAGTTTAGTATTTACTATACTCTAACCGAAGAAAATCATGAAGGCAGGTGCAACAGGTTAACGAAGAGTTGAAGAAAAACAAGAATTGCAACTGATAGTAAGAACTTTTGTTATGTAAAAATGGCAAAAAGAAGCAGTTTCTGCCCCATGGAAATTCTATCTTAAAAAAAAATCCTTGTTTGCACTTGTACTGCCATTTGCATGAGGTAGGCAGTGAAAAGCTTATCATAAGACTATTGATGATGTCACAATGTATGCAATTGATGATGCCTCAAACCTACCTACAGACTTGCAGTTTACTTATTCCCCCTGTGTGCAATACTTTTTCACAAAGAAACCACATTAATGCCAAAACAAGAACTCGCTATTATGTGAACTCATAAAATGTTGGTAGGTCATAACTATTGTTCTCAGTTCTCACAGTAAATTGACAAATGCAACAAAAAACTTATTTTCTTTCACCTCATTGCAGTGTCAGGCTATTTTTGAAATAAAACCCTATTGATCATAGTCTGAATTTCTTGTGAATATGTCATACATGTCATTTTACCAAACCTTAAAAATAAAGTTGATGTAAAACAGTTTTTTTATTTACCAAGAATTGTAATAATTTGAAAATATATATATATGAATATCATCATAAATATATGAAGATCATGATTTACTAATTATTGCTAAACTGTGGCAGTGGTGAAAGCTGAGCTTTGTTTCAAAAAATAAGTATTTTCCCAAAATACTGGTAGTATTCTTCCTGGTTCTATTGGCATGCTATTTCTGTAATTGCCCTTCACTAGAACTACCTAATTATTGTAAGCAATCAATTGACTGTCCTTGTGGTGAGTGCTTCTTGAACCAATACCCTGTTAAATAAAATATGCTATTTATTGAAAGTGTGCCTTTATTCCCAAATAATTAATACTAGACTATTTAAGCATTATGTCAGCTAACTGAACATGTTTGGATTAAATTGTCTATTTTTAATTGCATGACAAGAATTTTAGTCACAGCATATGTAATATATTTCATACATTTAAGTGTTGTATCCTCTATAACAAGTCTACATTTAATGTATGAAATGAGGAAGTCTTGGTAGTGATATTTTTAAATCTATTAATGTATTCATTTAAATTTATAAAAAGCTAGACCAGCTTTGAAATACCCTAAAAGTCATAATAAATGCACTAAAAGAATTCAAGCACAGTTAGGCAGGTGTGAAAAAATGCTGTAAAGTAAGAATGCTTTCAAAAATAGACATAGTAATTATTTGATATTTGTTTCGTTGAAAAATTTTAATCTATCCACGACGAAAGATCAGTTGAAACCACAGCTTCTAAGACTTCTTAAATACATTTATTTACAGAAGCAGTACACAAAAAGGTGATGGAGCTTGAGTGCTTTAGGCTCTGTGCTCTTGAAAACATGGAGGCAAAGGAGACCTTGCCCTTCTAAGCATGAGTTTCTATACACCTTTACATTAACAGTTAGGGTATAGGGTCTAATGTACAGTATCTCACAAAAGTGAGTCCACCCCTAACATTTTTGTAAATATTTTATTATATCTTTTAATGTGACAACACTGAAGAAATGACACTCTGCTACAATGTAAAGTAGTGAGTGTACAGACTGTATAACAGTGTAAAATTGGTTTTCCCATCAAAATAATTCAACACACAGCCAATAATGTCTAAACCTTGGCAACAAAAGTGAGAAACTGTATATGGACAATATTTAACTACTCCTAATTCTATTGGACCATTCATATAATACACGTCTTCCAAGGAAGACCCTCTAATTTTTATGGTTAAACAAATTCAGAAGCTCAGCAATGGAATAAATGAGTGCAGTTTTATTTCAAACGTGTTACAACGTTTCAACCCGCTCAGAGGGTTTTAATCAAGCCATTATTAAGGCTTGATAAAAACCCCTGAACGGGTTAAGGTTTGGGGATTTGGTCCTGCTTGTGCAATAAGGAGTCTTTATAGTTGGTGCGGTCTACCCTATTTGCCTGCTGTATTGTTTAAATCTCCTCTCACGGTTACGTCAAGTGACTGAAAATACCTGTTCCTAGCACCCATGTTTCACTCAGGCATAATATGTTTCTATGTGTTGGGAAGAGTGAAAGTCTGCATTTCTTACATTTCCCCTGTTTATTGTTATATACCATAAATGTGTGTCCTGTCCATTCACACACAATTTGAATTACATTCAATGAGTACATGAAGATATGTGCACGAGAACATTTATAAGAGGATCTATGGAAGACCAATGTATGTTTCCCTTAATGAAATACCTCTGTGTTATGCCTTCTTGCACACCTTCATATGTTCCTCTAATTTCACAAAATAAAAATATTTGAAAAATAATAAATATTAATGATATACTTAAAACAATAACAAATTGGTGTAACAAAAATTCTGAGGATTAGCAAACTTTATCTACCAAGAGTTACCCGAAACTATTGACCTTTCAAGCTCTGTTTCTTTTGATTTACCTTGTTCATGTTGTAATACAATTTGTGATTTGTTTATCTGTTTTCTAAGGTATTTAATAATCCTTTATCTTTCCTAATCTCATCTGCCCACTTTTGCCATGTAAATGACAAATTGAACTGTAACGGCAAAATATTTTTTTTAGAAGTAATTTGTGAAATGTTATTCTGAGTTCTGTTTATATTGATAGCCACTGGATCTCCTTCAGTAAAATATAAACCTTTCTATAAGTATACTTATCAGGATACGCTAGTTGAAAAAATAACTATTGTGTACTACTGATTAACAGAGGTTTTTGGTACCTCAAGGCCCGGAGCAAATTTGCTATTTTTGCGCTATGTCGGTTCAGCGATTATTCTCTTTTCCTGTGAGTAGTGTACCCATGTAAACTATATATTGTTTTTTCAAGGAGAGATAGAGCTTTCTTTTGATACCATAGTTGGATGATTAGCTGAAAATTTAGAATGAGAAACACCTAATTTTTTTCATTTTCCCTCTGACTCCTCACAAAATTAGGTGATGGAAAATCCCCTCCAAGTTTACCAATTCGGGTGTCCTGAATTCAGAAATACCTAATTTATATAGATTTTCCATACTTTCCCAGCACTTATAGGGAACATACTAGAAGGTGTACATTTTTTGTAGAATTTTTATGCTTATGGCTTAATGGGTTTGGAGGTTGTCAACAGGGACAGGAGGGTTATACTAAGTAGATGCTGTGCTAGGGCAATGGGATGTAAGTTTTTTATTTAATTTTTTATATTATCTTTTTTATATATTTTTTTTATATTTTTATTTTATTTGTACTTTTTTGTATTTTTATATACATATATATATATTTTAAAATTGTTAGAGGTCCTCTTAGGGACCTCTTGAACATGTTATTATTGCCAGTAATGTCACAATGACATAACTTAGCTCACTTTATTGTTTTATTTGCATCTGCATCTGTGTCTCATCGGAGGACAGGATATCCCCTGCGGGTTACGTCAGCAGCAGGGAAAGCCCGATCATGCAATGCCGGAAGCTGTTACATCAGATCAGACAGCAGAAAGCCGGCGATGCCGGCTTCAGCTGTCAGGGGGGGAGTCCAGGCTGTCAACCGATGTCTCCCTGCGGCTGCAAGAAGGGCTGGACGTACCGGTTCATCCATAGGGGATTCTTGGGCTGCGTTTTTTGGATGTACCAGTACATCCATAGGGGACTGAAGGGGTTAATGTTTCTTCTTTTCCGGACATTTATCATCTCAGGACATGCTGTGACCGCTCCAGAGAGCGGTCGCAACTGCCACTGTGAGTGATTTGCCACTCGCAAGATGGCGGCGCATCCTTTAAAAAAATTAAGTTGGGAAAGTTCGCTAGAGGGTGCTGATCAGTTACCAGCCGATATATGACCTGTGTAAACCCTTACTGTGTACCAAATAAAATATCATGTATACAACTTTTTCTCTGAAAAAAATCTTGCTTTCAAAAAAACTGAGGGTTACATTCTTATTGTAAGTTGCGGAACTTGATTCTTTTGGAAGACAACGCCAATAACCATTGTGAGAACCTTTGGCTTGAAACACTTGGTTTTCATTTATCAAGCAAATGTTTTGAAGGAATATGTGGTGTCTGCAGAATGATATCTTTGTGTTCACATGCCATTAGACCACTAGATGTCTTGCGCAAACATCCTTTCCTTTTTCCACTGGGGAAAGAACCTTGGTGAAGTACCATACAATTCTCCATGTCTCTTGCTGAAATTGTAAAAGTAGTGCTGAGACAGCCTTAAAGCAGTTTTGTTCCTCCGAGTACCAAATTCAATTCATTATTTCCTACACTGGTTTTCTAAGTATTTTACTTCTGCTTGCATCAGTTTCAACTCATATGTGTTCAATTTTAACCCAGATTCATGCAACAGAGAGAATAGTTCAACCAAAAGCCGTGGATGTTCTTCTTCTTGAGTTTTGTAAGTTCTGTTTTCTTGAAAAGATGGAGGAGGAAGAGCAAGTATTGTTATGAATGAGTGGGTATGAGTAAATGAATAAAAAAATAAATGTCTAAGGGGCAGAGGTGGCACAGGTAGGCTGTTTAGGGACAGAGATAGCACAGGCAGATTGCTTAAAGGCAGGGATGACACAGGGAGCCTGTGTAAGGGCAGATATGGCTGGGGCTGGCTGCTTAAGGGGCAAATGACACAGGTATGATGGTTAGGGGGCAGATATGGCACCGAATGACTCTTTATATTGCACAGATGGAACAGACAGGCTCTTTTGGGGCCACAGACAAGCTGCTTGTGGCAGAGATGGCACAGACATGTTTGGGATAATAGATGGCACATTCAAGCTATGTGTGGACGAAGGTGGCACAGAGACGTTGTCTCTGCGGTTTCTAGTTATGCCCCTGGTGTGGTGAGTGAGCACATGAGCTTGATCACGCAATAAAATATATGGTGTTAATGTCCAAATATTTGCAGGGCTGCTTTCCATTCCCTGTCCGGCCCTGAGGCCTAATATGAGAATATGTATAGTAGGCTTGTATGTTTGGATTTGTAGGAATTGCTAATTTACAGAAATGTGTGAATTTACCGTATTTGCTTGATTATAAGACAAGGTTTTTTCAGAGCAAATGCTCAGAAAAATACCCATTGTCTTATAATTGGGTCATCTTATAATCAGACTTCAAATAGAGGTCTGACTATGAGACTAAGATCCAGATCCCCTGCAGCGCTGCAGGGGACCTGGATCCTCCTGACTTATCCCCCCATTTAACACTGACCCCCCACCACCACACACACACTTAGCGGTGCTTTCGACTTCCTGCTGTGTAGCTGGGGCAGCGGGTTGACATCTACGTGCCTGAGAACCTGTGCAACCGGCCCATCCCTCCAGCAGGATCACCAGGGAGGGGATGCAGGTGGCATTACTCCCCAGCGGCTGAGTACACTCCAGGGAGAAGGGGCAGTTGGCATTTCTCTCCAGCAGCTGGTATATTCTTTGGGAGAGGCAGAGTTTGGCCAGGTGAGCACTGTACTTGTAGGGGCAATTGGGATAGGGGACCAGTTGGGACGGGATGGACTGACTAACTTCAGAGTCAACCCGTCTGGGGTCTCCTCCTGTGTTAGTCTCTTTGCGATGGGGGAGAAATGTCATGGAACCTCCGTGCCATGGGCTCCTGGAGGGGACTGATTGCCAGCCTCCTTACTACAGATTATGGGCCCTGGTAAAGAGTGCCATGTTATCCTTTTGTGTGTTATTAATTAAAATGTAATTTTATTATTTCCTTTTTTCCTAACTGTTTACACACAGCACACTAAGGTCTGGGAGATAATCTAATCAAGACAATGTGTATTCCTTATCTTAGTGGCGTCTGTATCTTTTTGTATTGTTAATCCCTTTACTGCCCCTGTTGTCTCTGGGATGCCGATTAAGGGGGTGGTTTGTATCCCAATATCTTCTTTTATGTTAATGTGTGTTTTGCTGGATATATCAAGCCTTCTGTGTCTAAAATAAATCAGTTCTCCTCTTGTTGTACCTAAAGACTAGTCTTGACTGGTTATTTGGGTACTGGATAGCGATATCCCTTTACTTTGCTTGAGGATATTGCCTATGGATTGCGGGGAATTATTGTCCTGAAGGGAGAAGTCGCTCTTGGCGGAGAGGGACAACCTGAGGTCCCTAGCTGGTCCGTCACATATGCCTTTTAACCAGATATGCCAGAGTGGCATATAGGAGAATAAGGCAGTTCTGGAGGCAGAGTGGCACATAGGGGGGTCAAAAAGCATATCATGGGGCACAGTGGCATATAGAGGGCTAAAGGCATATCATTGGGGCACAGTGGCATTTAGAGGGTTAAAAGGCATATCATGGGCCACAGTGCCATATAGGAGTGGCAAGCCTGGGGGCAGATGTGCATAACTGGGGGGCAGGTTGGAAAATAAAAGGAAAGGAAATAAAAACAAAAAAAATCTTTTTTCTCAATGATAGCTTTTATTAAAAAAAATAGTTTACATAGTTTACATCAATTAACATTAACTAGTAAAACTTTTTCCTATAGGGTCATCTTATATTCAGGCTTTTTCTTTTTTTCCTAAATTAATATTCACATTTTGGGGGGTCATCTTATAATCGAGCAAATACTGTATATGAAGCTGCGAAAATGAGGCCAGACCCCCCCACGAATCGAACCAAAATAAAGCAAAAAAACTCAGAATTTTCATCTGAAATACATGGCCTCACATTCACTCTCGCTCACACTCTCACACTCTTATTCTTGTTCACTCCCTTTCTTTACCTTCTTTGCCAACCACCTCCTCTTTCACATATTCCTCTGTTTTTCTTCTCCCTCTCTTCTCTATTCTATCTTCAATCTCTATTATCATCCGCATCTCGGAGGACATAATCCAGCGACATCGTCCGCCAAAATGGCGGCACTTCCAGTGATGTCCTCTCCCAAATGATCAAATCAGGTAAGAGGCTGTCAACAAAAGCACCATATGCTTTGCTGGATGAATGGGCAACAATTTCCCACAGAAGCACTTCACAATTTTGTATGGAAAAGTATGGAAGCTATTATAGCTTTAAAAGGGGGACCAAATACATATTAATGTTTATATATTTAGAATGTGATGTCAAAAAAGTTGCTTTTGTTCATATAGTGTGGTTATCAGCTGATTTAATGTCAAACTAAGTCCTCACATACTAGCATGCACAAAATCACTTCATAATCATTAAAATGAAGGTTTATACGAGGGCATAAAACTGTAAATGTTACATGTTTCAGGGGAGGTGGAAACTCACAAAATCCCCTACCACCCAGCCATTCACAATAGAAAATTAAAAGCTAAATACATTTGAAAAAACAAAATAATAATAACTTCACAGATTATATGTGTATTCCCTGCAGCCAACAGCCTTCTGGCAAAAAATAATTTCATTATTGACAGTATTTTTTTGTGTTGTGTTTATTATTTTTGTATCAGAACTGAGGATCAATGGCTTTGCAGATCATTGCTTGATGTACCATGATAACAGATTTTTACCCTTTGAGTGCAAAGGGTGTTTGGATGAGCCTCATACGTCTACCAAGGAGACTTAATTGTAGCCATAAGCATACCTGGGAACTTCTCGGCTCCGGCTTTTTTTCTTTAAGTTACCTTTATTTACATGAAAATATACCGTACATAAGGTAAAGGCATAAATCATCAAGCCTTACTACATTACCATTCTGACTACAACCTGGTTTAGAAACTCTTTTCCTAATTTTTAGAAGAATTCCGTTTTAGTAGATGGTAAAACAAATCCGCTGGGAAATATGGAAGTGTGGAAATAAGGGTTTAGACAATTAGAGCTCTAACCTAATCATTGTAAAGTATTTGAGGCAATGTGTTCATTTCTTGCAGGTCAATGCTTAAAAATATGTATAAACAGGAACATCACAAAATATGTTATTACATCTACGTTCTTTCCAATATTTTCAGAAAGTTGTATTAAGAATAGTGTAGCTCCTGGTTTTAGGACTTCAGAAAAGACATTGCTACAGAATATTTTAATAGAATTATCTTGCTGAACAAATCCCACAAAGTTTTAATGTCCTGTCATTTTTCTTCTAGGTGCCTACGGATGCTATTCAGAATTTTAAAGACACACATTTACATAAGAATACCTATCTTGATGGCATTCATGCCATCATCTGAATATTTCTGTGGAAATAAATCAGAACAAAATACTTCTACAGACTACCAAGCAAATATTAGTGTGTTTTCAACAGAATGAGCATCCAGACACTTATATAATTCATTTGAACAGGAAACTACAATAAATCCATTCCACATTTAGTCTATAATCTAAAATAATAATAAAAAAAACAGTTTGTGACTATATGCTAATATATATACAGTTGGAGGATTTTATAATAATGTTGCAGTCCTACTCACTGAATATGTTGAAATAATTAAATAAATAAGAGGGAAATGGAACTATAATTAATAAATGATCACGTTTTAATGCAACACTTACATAAACATATATGAACAAGTACAAAGGTCAGGCAAAAATTTAAAAGGTAGTCCAGAACCTGGCCGGGATGTCGAGTATAATTTTACAGACACTAAATATAGCTCAAAATAGTAGATCCTACGAATGTACAATTGTTTTAACCCAACAAGCCAATTTTACTTTGCCGTATACCAAGTATATGGCAAGCTCAGAGTTATGTAATACATCAATCTCCTTGGATTCATACAATTAATATGATATACAGTATACTGTATATACTGTATTAAGTGGGAGGTACGAGTCTGGGAAGTCTTTGGAGCGAAAGTGGCAGATTGATACACTTAGCGGTGCCCTGGAACATATGTGAAAACTGAAAAGCATGAGGAGGGACAACATCCAGCTTGGGTGGCAGAGACAATTGACATTTTGTGCATGCTTGTATTGACACACTGAGCTACAATATTGAGGTGTATGTTTGCTGTAGGTTTTAGGACTATGGAGATGAAGTACTAAAATGGTAAGCAGGTTTTCTGAAGAAAACAATACAGTACAGATAGCTCAAAATGATAGATGCTATTCTCTTTTCCCCTTTTAGCCTTATTTCTTCTCATGTAAATAGTAGTTTTGGGGGGCTCACATTCTCTTTAAAGCTTGGTGTGTAGGAGCTTGAGTTTCTAGGAAGCACTAGGAAGCTGCTTGGGAATAAAGATGGCAGTTTATCGAGAAATGGCTGGCAGCCTAGACAGGAAGGGGTATGGCCAAAGAATATTAGAGGTGCAAGAGTTTAATCAGTCCTAGTATGGCACAAAACCTAAATACACCACTGGGTATGAGGGAGACCAGGTAAGAAAGGGTTACAATAGTCAAGGTGGAAGATAATGAGATCATGCCTTAGTGGCAGTTTGTGTGTATGGAAGGGACAAATGTGGGTAATGGTTTAAAGACAATGTGGCAGATTTTTGAGGCAGGGGTGAATGAGAGGTTAGATTTAGGAGTGACACAAAGGCAGTGAGTGTAAGGGGATGTGGAGATGATTGCACCATTTAGAGAAAGTCGAGGGACTGTTAGCATTAGAGGAAGGGAAGATAACGCTTGTAATTTACTTTTTTTTCATTGGGCTTTAAGCAAGGTTTAGACATTAATGGCTGTGTGTTGAGTTATTTTGAGGGGACAGTAAATTTACACTTTTATACAGGCTGTACACTCACTACTTTACATTGTAGCAGAGTGTCATTTCTTAAGTGTTGTCACCACTAAAGAAACTTCCAAACACCTTTTTATTAGCCAAAGTCTTCATCGCGGAGGTGGTTCATTTACATGGGTTAGCCACCGAAGTTGTCTCAGATAGAGGGATACAATTTGTGGCACGCTTCTGGTGTGAGTTTGCTAAGGCTTTTCCTCTGCCTTTCACCCCCAGGCCAATGGGGAGTCCGAGATAGCCAACCAGCATCTCAAACAATACTTATACTACAATACAACAATACTGCTGAAGTCTGTGATCGGCATCGAGAGCTGTAGTGCAGGTAAGGGGGTGGGGGAGGGTGGTTGAATGAGTATGCCTGATTGAGGGAATGAATCTGTGAATGAATGAATTTGTGTGTGTGATAGCATGGATGTGTAAGTGCTGGAACCTAGGCATGATGGGACTGTGATTGCTGTTAGCAATCACACTTCTATCATGCCAAGTCAGCCAGTATATGCTGAAACCTGGCTAGCTGTCCCCCTTGTGTATTGAGGCTGCCAGGAGTATGAGATCTGCACTTACAGCCACCCTGTACCAGCATGTACTGGCTGACTTGGGATGATAGGAGTGTGATTGCTAACAGCAATCTGCTAACAGCAATCACAGTCCCATCATGCCTAGGTTCCGGCATTTACTGATTGCCTGGCTATAAAAAGAGTGTGTTTGCTGTTAGCAATCACACTCCTATCATGCCAAGTCATATTGTTGATTTTTTTGTCCAATTGTGGTGTGTTACTTACTTTTAATAAAAGTGTGGTTAACACACCAAAATTAGACCAAAAATACAACAACTTACATAAATAACAAGAAATAACAAGAAATAATTCATTTATACACTCCTATCATGCCCAGCCAACCAGTACATGCTGGAATCTGGGTATGCCTGAGATTGCTGTTAACAATCATAATATATATATTTTAACATTGTTATTACATTTTTTGTACAATTTTGGTGTGTAACTTTTACTAAAAGTGTGGGACTTTTTATTATTTTTAAAGGTGGGGGGTCTTTTCGGTTTTGGCTAAGTGAACCCTGAATTTTCGGTTTTGGTCCAGAATTTTCCTTTTGGTGCATCTCTAGAATAAATAGAACTATTTCATTTTTACTTATCCAGAATCCTGAATTTGTAGTCACAAAACTTTCTAGGCCCAGAAATCAGTGAGAGGAAAAGTAAAGGTTTTGTGTCATTTACTTTATTTTAATCTGCATATCTTATTAAAGGCCATATTTTCTCATAGTGAAAAATGAGTGCAGCCCTCGCACGTATACAATTCTGATGAAGTGGCCCACTGCAGAAAAAACTTGGACACCCCTGGCCTATACTATCTTTAGCACTTTCCTGGTATTCTTCCAACCTCCTATGTTCCAACCTTGGTAGAATGACTTCATATTTTTTGCTCCAGCTGGAGGTTCGGTCCAGACAGCATTAGTACAGGCCTCACACTGTTACCATTGTAATGCTAATAAGAAACCTGACCTAACTACACCTTGTTACCTGGCAGGTATCAACCAGATATCTTAAGCTCAAGGTTCCTTCCATGAAACTGGCTCCACATTTCATCGGACCATTTCCTGTATTCCACTGCTTACATAGATCTATAGATCACATAGTGATTTTGCTTTTCAAATGGCATCAACAAAAGCCAGGGTCAGACTTTAAGTAAGGTCGAAATATATTTGTCACAACTCGTATTTAGTTCTGGACAATTGTATAATAGATTTTCTAGAACTATAGATGAAAAGGCAGTCATGGTGAAAATTGTTCATACTCTCACCAGTTGTTCTTAGGTTGCTTGGTACCCTCAAGTAAAACAGTTTTTACCCCAAATGTTGTTTACAAAGAGATTTTTGATATGTAATAATTATCATCCCATCCACTGTAACTGTTGTAACGTGGGCATTATTGTCTAGTAATTCATAAGACATGTCCTTCAATGACCATACTCATGCCTCCCACCATCATCCTCATATTCCTCCCACCATCATTTTCATCCTTTATCATTATTACCCCATATGGAACCAAAGTAATTCCCCTCCATTTCCATAACCAGAATTATTTCACCTATATACCTTCCTCCAGCATTCCTTGATTCATATATTTGTATGTCTGTGTTAATCCCCTTACCTCCCTGTCCCCGACCTTTTAGTCTGTCAGTCTGTGCAGCACCAGATATGATATCATATACAGTGCGGCACTGACTGGCACATATAATAAGATGGCCCCAAGTGAGACGGGCTGCCAGGAAATTTCTCTATAGGCCAGTCTGGCCCTGCCAGTAATGTGATTTACCTCTGGGCCCCTAGAATGTGTGGCCCCATGGCAACTGCCCAGTGTGCCCATGCGTTAAGACAGAACTGATTACTGCTAATTTATGGAAATCACTGTTTCAGTCAAAAGTAAATACTCTTTCCTAGGACACAGAAGTTAAGAGGAGTAATATGGCTCCCAGCAGACCCATTAGATAAAATGTCAGATTTAATGTACAGAACACATTGCTACAATCCAACCTTATTTTTACACTAAATGTTATCCAATGTACCTATTAAAAGACCATTGACATTTAGATATGTTACAAAGACCAATAAATAACATTCTATTTCTATTCTACAATATCCTCAATACATTTATAATAAATAGAATTCAGAGGTATGTCCAGACAGTTTTGAACATGTTATATTCTAGTATGTGGTATAATGAACCTTTTTATTCATAATACATTTGTATTTTCCTGTCATTAATTTTGTTCAAAAACTGAGGAGATTAGCTGCTAAACTATTGCTGAATATTTATGATATAGACATTACACTGTTATGAAAAAGAATACAGTACTTTTTTAAATTCATTGATCATGAAAGTTCTGATCACTATTCTACTTTCACCAACTAGATCAGACAGAAGAATGGTCAGGGGCAAAAAAAAAAATCAAACTTAACGCTTTGAGATCAATAGCCAATAATTTATGTACATGTGGCCACACGCTAGGCTCTTACATTGACTGTGTATATCCAGCCAGCAACCATACCCTAAAAGGACCAGATCTGCTATTTTAGAGGCGGTAAAGGAAGCACACTATTTGACACTGGCCTATTGATAAAGTGGCCAGTCTGGACGTTTTTGCTAGTGTCTCTGTGCCTCCTTGGGACTTTTGATACTAGGTGATGCTGTAGTACCTACATATACAACATCTAAATATACCCAATGATCAAATACAAATAACAGGTACTTAAATCAAATCACCAGAGTCTTGTATATTTTTTCCTTATAGAGATACAATTAAATGAAACTACCCTATTTCCCCATGTATAAGACGCTATAAAACATTTGGGATTTACAAACTGGGTGTGTCTTAAACAGTGGTCGTAGATTTTTTTTTACCGGAAAGGGGACCTGCTGCTCACCTCTGTGTTGTTCAGCAGCGTCTCTTGATCCCTCTCGGCGACACAGGAACCCAGTGGAGTCACGTGAATGTACATCACATGACTCCACTCAGTTCCTGTTCGAGCAACGCAGATGGAAACAGCGGCCCCCACCGAAGTCTGCTAGACGCACCAGATGATTTGCAGTTCAGGTAAGGGTGGGGCAGTAAATGAATGAATGTGTGTGTGTGTGTGAGATAGCATGGATTTGTGTGTAGGGGGCACAGGGAGGCTGAAAGTGATGTGCATGTACTGGCTGCCTAAGCATGATAGGAGTGTGATTGCCAACAATTGCTAACATCAATCACACTCATATCATGCCCAGGCAGCCAGTTCAATAACTTTATGTAAATTTTTTTTCACATTTCGGGCCCCAAAATTAAGATGGGAGAGTCTTATAGTTCACTATAAAGATTTAACACATGTATCTTGCTTTAAAAAGTGGGTTTAAAGCCGAGTGATTTATACTTTAAACAGGGATGGTCCTAGGTGGTTGTCGCTATTGCTTTTAGAAGGAACTGGCTCTGCAGGAGTGTGATGGCTGTTATATATAATATTTTTGTTGTTTTTTTGTCCAATTTTGGTGTTAACCACAAAAAAGTACGTAATACCAAAAATGGGCAGTAATAACAATATTAATATAGCAATATTGCTGTTAGCAATCACACTCCTGTCATGCTAAGTCAGCCAGTACATGCTGGAATCTGGGTATGCTTGGGCATGATAGGATTGTGATTTTTTTGTCTCATTTTGGTGTGTTACTTACTTATAATAAAATTGTGGGTTTTTTTGTTTTTGAAGGTGGGAGAGTCATTTTGGGTTCGGCCAAGTGAATGCTGAATTTTGGGTTTCGGTCCAGAATTTTCATTTTGGTGCATCCCTACTATATACTAAGCCAGACACTGAAGTGGTAGGCCTACACCACATGAATGCTTGGCTTAGTATGTAGTGATAGGGGTTATGCTGCATTATTGTCAATGTCTAGCTCAATGTATAGTGATAGGGATTATGCTGCACCACCGTCAATGTGTGCCTCTTATCGTTTCTTTAAGAAAATCCTCTGAAGATGGAAGGCAAGGTTTAAACTTGGGCAACCTCTGAAATATTTCATAGGAACTCTTGTAACCTGTACCTGTAACCTATAGCTTTCCAAAATTTGGATCAGTAAAATCCTGTTAATGTAATAACTTTTTATGTTTATAATATATGTGAAGAAAAACAGAGGTGTTCTGATTACAATCTATTTGCCCATAGCTATATTTACATACTAAAATGTAATTAGTCATAATGTATTCTTAAATGTAAGTCCAATTAGTCATAAAATAAAACTTCAAAATGGCATAAGATACAGAGTAATTAGAAAGCTAAATTCTATAGCCCTGCATTGTTGAATGCAGTACAGTTGACCAGTGTTTGAGGGATGGGGGTCATCCCTATGTGGGAATTCTCCTGGTTTGACATGGCTAGCCACAGAACCTAGAATCCACTCCATTAGAGGAGGGAGACTTCTAGCAAGCATGTTCTGGAAAGTCCCTAGGTATGTTACTGTGCTGTATATAGTACATTAGAAAGCATCTGCAAGTCTGCAAGTAAAGCACTGCTTTCTAGATCACTCTCTTCTTTCTCTGAGGCATGGCTAGCCACAGAACCTAGAATCCACTCCATTAGAGGAGGGAGACGTCTAGCAAGCATGTTCTGGGAAGTCCCTAGGTATGTTACTGTGCTGTATATAGAACATTAGAAAGCATTACCCATGTATATCAGAGATTAACCACTAAAATAAGAGTTCTTTTGACACAAGTAGTTTTTGTTGGGCCAACTGTACTGTCAGCAACAACGGAAGAGAGAGACTTAGAAGTAATTATGCCACTTTACAGATCTCTGGTCAGGCCTCACCTAGACCCCATCTCCAGAAGGATATTGACACATTGGAGAGAGTTCAGAGGATAGCTACAAAATAGTAAGTGGTTTGCAGGACAGAAATTATCAGTTAAGGTTAAAGGATCTTTATATGTATAGCTTGGAAGAAAGAAGACAGACAGAGGGGATGCAAAATAAACTTTTTAAACAAAGTAAAGGAGCAAGCTTATTTGAGGAGGAGCAATGTTAGAACAAGAGATAATGGTCTAAAACTTGAAGGCCAGAGGCTAGGATGTAACATAAGGAAGTTCTACTTTACTCAGAGGGTAGTAGAATAATGGAACAGTCTCCCAGCAGCAGTGGTGCAGGCTAATAGAGTGGGGGAACTTAAACAAGCATGGGAATGGCATAATGCTTTATAGAAATATATGGGTTTAAATTCCTTACATCTGGAAATGGGCAGACTAGATGGGCCTAATGGTTCTTACCTGGCGTCAAAATTCTGTTTCCACGTTTGTAGTTTTTTGGGGCATTGTGTTGCAACTTAATATGTGGAGTAACAACGTGAATGATCTTTGTTGCTGGATTATGGGAAGTGAAGAAAAACTTGCAGGCAGTCTTTTTAAAAATAACAATACAACTCATTTATCTCATTTTGAGGTTATTCTTTCAATATATAAATAAATATAATCATACTACTTTACCAGCAGGAACTACTTTTCTAATATGAGCACACTGATTTTATTCAAAAAGCTTCATAATATACCTGAAGCCATAAAAACTAAGAGACATAATCTACCAAACCAATCCTCTGACATATAGTGTTTTTAAAGCAAGTGGTTTTAAGAACCCATTCAGCATGGTCCAAAGCATATTACAGCTCACATTGAGCTGCAAATCATCCCCTTTAAAGAGTATTTAATAACCTTTTAAATGTCAGGTCCTTAAGATCTTTATCCCTTGGGTTCCCTGCGGCATTTGCCTTGTACATTATTATCACTTATTTGTTAGAGCGTTTGCACATATGGAGGCACCAACATACTTTATGCTTCCAGGCTGTGATGTTGAGTCTGACATTTTACAATTTTCTCTGCAATTAGTACAGCAAACTGAAGCATAAAACACAGTAGTCAAGCATATTTTAGAGTTAAAAAATGAAATTTTAAATTGCTTAACAGAACTTGATAAGGATCAATACTTAATCATATGCGTCCACAAACTAACATGAAACCTGCCTATTTATTTTGTTTTGTGAATGATTAATGGTTCCCAGCATTGCTGAAATTCAGTTTTGCGCTAAGGAGTCTAACATTTGATCAGAACGTACTAGCAGTTGGGATCTCACATATTGTGCACAAAAGGGGTAAGAATGTTACCATTCTGTATGTTTTATATCATAAATATCCAATAATGAAAGTGTGTTTAGAACTCCATAGTTGCCAACTGTCCCATTTTGACCAGGAAAATCCAAGGACTTTGTCCTAATACTTTCATTGTCCAGGACATGTCCCGGAAAATCTGCATTTCCTGCTATTAAGTGCTGGGTTCTCAGATCTCCCAAAAGTAAGAGCGCTCCACAGGACTTGAATTAAAAAGCAGAGGGAGCAAGGTAAAAGATAGGGAGAAAGGGGGGATAGATTGTAGTGAGAAATGGGGATCAAAAAGCAAATAGGGGAATAAGTGTTTTTGGCAGACATTAAAGCATTAACGTAATCGTTTTATGTTTAGTATTTACACATGAAGTATACGTCATATAGCAGAGTCCATGGTGTCAGATTTAATACTATAGGAAATTGCATTATATTTACTTTTGCTCTATGATGGTAGATTTATCACATGAGAAAAAATAAAGCAAACATTATTGAGGATTCAATTAAATGTACTTTGGATATTGACCTTGTAGAAGTTGTTGGATTTATTGTTCATATTCTGATTACAGATTTCATGCCTAGATATTTTTCCCTAATGCCTCTAATTAAAACAATGTGGTTATTATTTCAAAATGTGAGTCTTATCTAGCACCAGGGAAATGTATCTATGGAGTGATCCATTTCACTACTTGCCGTGATGGTAACGGCTCTTATATATCACCCTAAATCATGAGTGCTTCCAGAGTTTTTGCAATGTTTGCATAAGCCTCTCATGTTAGCCAGGAAGATTCATTTTCACAATATGAATGGACTTGTGCATCTGTATTCGGGCGAACATGAAAACATGAAAATGTTCAGCCTGAATACTGAAGAAACGAACATGGCGGCGGAAAAAAACGTACACGAAGTTGAAGACACACAACATGAAGAATCTTCAGGTTTGTCTTCATCTTCGTTAATATACTAATCTCCCTGGTCCCTTCCCCATCTAGCCTAGCTTATCTACGCAGCATTGCAGGGGTTAACGGGAGCGGAAATACATAGGTTCATGCGAGGAGTTAAAGGTTCTTGCGAGCGACTCTATAACCTTTAACTTCTGGAGCAGGGACACCAATGGTCTCCCCAGGAAGAGTTTCACTGTTAGGAGTTAAAGGTCTATATGAGCGACTCTATTGGTCGCTCGTATGGACCTTTAACTCCTGGAGCGGGGAGAACAATAGTCTCCACAGGCCTAGTTTTGGCGTCAGGAGTTAATGGTCAGTACAAGCGACCAATAGATACCTTTAACTCCTGGAGCAGGCCCAGGCGGAGTTTCGCCGTCAGGAGTTAAAGGTCCGTACGACCGACTCTATTGGTCACTCATACGGACCTTTAACTTCTGGAGCGGGGAGACCAGTGGCGTTTCGGTACCAGGATTTTAAAAAATGAAGAAAAAAACCGAACATGAAGAATGTACACGAATATTTGCACAAATACGAAATACGTGGAATACGAAGATTTTTTCCCCACGAACACAAAGAGTTGGCCAGCGCCCAAGTCTAGTATATACCAAGGTGTTATTCTGCACAAATCCTATTTCAAGTCAGACATTACACTCCAATGTTTAAGTCTAAGCATGAGGCAAGCCTGAGTTTCCTGCAGGATACTGGAAGTCCTTGTTAGTTAATGCATGATTCAGATATTGTGTGAATGGTGAGAAAATAAAAGTTTCCAGACGACAGGGGTTTTACATATATAGTATCTCACAAAAGTGAGTACACCCCTCACATTTTTGTCAATATTTTATTATATCTTTTAATGTGACAACACTGAAGAAATGACACTTGGCTACAATGTAAACAGTGTACAGTCTGTATAACAGTGTAAATTTGCTGTTCCCCTAAAAATAACTCATCACACAGCCATTAATGTCTAAACCTTGGCAACAAAAGTGAGTACACCCCTATGTGGAAATGTCCAAATTGGGCCCAAAGTGTCAATATTTTGTGTGGCCACCATTATTTTCCAGCACTGCCTTAACCCTCTTGGGCATGGAGTTCACCAGAGCTTCACAGGTTGCCACTGGAGTCCTCTTCCACTCCTCCATGACAACATCACGGAGCTGGTGGATGTTAGACACCTTGCGCTCCCCCACCTTCAGTTTCAGTATGCTCCAAAGATGCTCAATAGGGTTTAGGTCTGGAGACATGCCTGGCCAGTTTATCACCTTTATGCCTTTTAACCCCTATATGCCACTCTGCCTCCAGAAATGCCTTATAACCCTATATGGCATATAAGGGGTTAAAAGGCATATCATGGGACAGAGTGGCATATGGGGGGACACTTACATACCCAGACACTAATATACCCAGCCAGACACTAATAGGGTCTAGGTCTGGAGACATGCCTGGTCAGTTTATCACCTTTACCCTCAGCTTTTTTAGCAAGGCAGTGGTCGTCTTGGAGGTGTGTTTGGGGTCGTTATGTTGGAATACTGCCCTGTGGCCCGGTCTCTGAAGGGAGAGGATCAAGCTCAGTACATGGTGGCATTCATGGTTCCCTCAATGAACTGTAGCTGTCCAGTGCCGGCAGTACTCATGCAGGCCCAGACCATGACACTCCCACCACCATGCTTGACTGTAGGCAAGACACACTTGTCTTTGTACTCCTCACCTGGTTGCCGCCACATATGCTTGACACCATCTAAACCAAATACGTTTATCTTGGTCTCATCGGACCACAGGACATGGTTCCAGTAATCCATGTCCTTAATCTTATAATAATCTTATTATTATAATCGAGCAAACATGGTATATTTACAAAAATGTGAGGGGTGTACTCACTTTTGTGAGATACTGTAGGAAAATCTGTGTATGTTCTTATATGCAAGTTGTGATGTTCATGTTAACAATGTCAGTGTCATAAATATAAAATGACTGATTTAGCAGAATCAAACACAAGTAGGATGGATGACATACTGTTCATGCCTCCTAGACTCAAGTCAAGACTCATTAACTTAGCATGTAGTTTTACCTTCACAAAACATAATTAGGATTAAGGTGACATGACAAAGTGATTAATGAGGAAAGTACTATGGGGAAATCATTAAGCAATAAATAGAGAAATGCCAAGAGATAAGCAGTCACTTTCTCAGTGTAGCCCTACACCATACCAACTAGCTAATAGCAGTGTAATCAGTGTAATCCTTTCAGTGACTGAGTGTCAAATAGGAAACATACTTTATACCAACCCATTCATAAAGAGTCCTCCATTAATTATTTATAATGAATAACCCAAAGAGCAGTATAAAAATATGAAAGAACAAACAACCTTAGAAAGATGTGTCTTCTTGTCCAGGATGTGACCTCAACACATTGTATTCTATAGCTTTTTAATGAATAAAGATAAAAGGCCACTTTTACTCACATCATATTAATTAATATTATTGAACTCCTAAATGATATCAATCCTTTTTTATTTGCTGCAAAACAGTTCTGAACTAAGCTATACATACATATAATGACAGAACATAAAATGTTGAAAATTCATAGAGATTGTCAAATGATTTACTAGTAAGGAGTATATTAGGATTAAGAACACAGTTGAAAGGTTCCCTTTCACTGTTGAAAACAAGAGATATAATTTTACTTTGCCTTCGTTATAGTGCTATGTCAGCCATATAGACAAATTAATATTCTGCATTGTTATTTTTTATGATATATTACTTTTTTATAGGGTCCTTTCCTCTATAGGACAGAAGTACCTCCAAGCTCAACAATGGGGGCATCAACATACATCTGCTATTCTGCCAAACTATAGTAGCTGCAATGAAAAAGTATGCAGAAAATAACATGGCTTTTTATTTAAGAAGGATAAACATTATTCCTTACTTTGATTTATGCTACTGTAGTAGAGTATTCCAAAAGAAATTTAGGACAATGGAATTCATAAATATAAGATCAGATCACACAAAAAAATGATAGAAAAAATATAATTTTAGTTAAACAAAAGATGCAAATTCATAACCTTGCCCTTAGAAAAATAATCAGAGGAGATGCATAGGAGTATTTTTAACTCCAGCATATCCATTCATCACCTTGACAATTCTCTATGATGAGAAAGAAAACCTATTAAGGTGTGTGACTGTTTGAACAATAAGAATGAATCCAATAGACTTCAACCAAACAAAGCAGAGCTAAAGAGGAATGACGGAGAGTACAAATTAACAAGAACTCCTCAGATATTCTGCAACAAACATCACAATTAAAACAAGTGGAAATAATTTCACTTAAAGAGATTTTCATTGACTTTGTCGAAAAGCAGTTTTATCAAAGAACAGCTGTTTAGTCAATAGGATTTATTAAAGATTTAAATTAAAAAAGGTTGTGTCACACAGAGAGAAACACAATGAATTCTTTGTCACTAAGCTTTCCAAACCTCTGTCTCTATAGTGACACCTCTGTTTCGATAATGCAGGCCTTTTTTAAATCGAGCTATGTTGTTTTAAAGATTGGTTAATGGAAATTGGGAGGCCATCTATAAACCATTGTTTTCTGTGTGTGTAGTTTTCTTCACACTGATTGATACAAATGCAAATAGATTTTCTGCTGTTTGAGTAAGGTTTTTAATACTTGCTGACTTTGCATATAGATGTATTTGCATATAGTTATGCAAAATAATATATTATCTTCGATATTAAACAAAATCAATTGAAATATATAAATATGGGCAAGGCATCTCTACCACTGAAGAAATAGTACAGATGTGATATGTGTATGCTTCTTACCCTAATTGTCTTCAACGTGCAGTGTTTCTTACAGTCAATGCAAGTATAAAAACTTAAGGAAAAGAAAACTGATAAACTAACAATTTAGGAAGTGAAAGTTATAAGCTAGCAGGCTTTTATTTGGGATGTAAAACATGAAGGTATATTGCAGAGGTACTAAAAAACAGCAACAGTTTTAACCAGCAGGAGCTAAAATCCTCTAGCAGATAAGGCTTGAAGGTTCTTGCTGCCTCTTGGTGGAAAAAAACCGATAAAGGCATTACAAAGACATATTCAAACAGAAAGGTCTGAGTTGAAAAAAGAAAGCCAGGTAAAACATTGGAATCAAATAGAACACCAGCAACAGTTCACTCAGGAGTAGACTGCCTGGAACATAGAACACATAGTTGTATATTCTGTAATGCCAAAGAATTGTCTATATCATAGTTGGCAAGCACGAGAGAAACAATTGATTACAAATTCTATAAACAGGGTTTGAACATCATGCTAATAGATAAGGGCAGCAGACTACTTGGATGGCCTCCTAGTCACACTGGAGTCAGTTAGGACTCACCATCATCAATAACCATGAAGGATCAAAGCCAAATAAAACTGATATGTTTTGGCAATGTTGTTATCGGCTTAATAGTTTTGCATTTGTCCTTTATTTTAATTTTGACAATATAGGTTAGACTGATTTCAGTTTAAATCAAGCTTTGCTTTTCCCCCCCGAGCACATCAAATTTTAATTTGAATATCACTTAACCTTTGAGTGAATGCCTTTCAGTGCAATACTTGTTACTCCAATAAACAAAAGTATTTTAATGTTAGTTTTTACATTCATGTCAATCATACCTCTTTTCTAAAAAAAAAATGTTGTGCCTTTACTAGTGTATTTTAGAAAGATATAATCTGGGTAAACACATGCTAGCCAAATGCTAGTCAAATGTGCTATCCAGTAAGAACTGGAGAAAATCTTGCCTAGATGAGCTATATTATACCACTGGGAGAACTTTCTGAGAAAAAAAAGACAAAAGCATTCATTTTATTTTTAGAATGACATGTTTATACCAAGAAAGTTACTTCTCAAAGGCAACTTTTAATGTCATCTTTTTTTTAATAAACCATCAACCACTGTCAAGCACAGCATTGTCAAAATCATCTTGATGCTGAAGGGGACATTCCAAGACATTTTAGTCAATGCTATGCTTTCAACTTGTTAAAACAATTTAAAATTAAATTACGTAACATGAGTGGATACGCTAAGTATATGCTTTACATTTACTAAGCAGAGAAAAGAGGGTATTGGAAACCTTCCTTAATTGCACTGATATGCTGCAACATGCCAAGTGGTCCTTTAAAACTTGTAACATTGTTTCACCAACTCTTTTCCTGATCTCAATTCACATGAACAAGTTTCTTTTAAAATCTACAGATTCCATAACCTTAATTTGTGTGTAATGTTATCTGGCATAAGATCACAGCCCTGAAAAAAAAATAAAAGAAAGATCCACAGCTTAGTACTAGAAGGGCTAGAACAGAAGTCAAAAGAGGGGATGGCTGTTGGTACCAAAAATATCTGCACAATAACAGTTGGAAGCCATGGAAACATAGCATAGTGTCTGTGTAGATCTTAAAGTAAATTACATAGACAGGATTAACGGTTTATGCCCAGAGTTCAATTTTATGAACTAAGGTACATAGAAAATAGGATCATTTTACAAGAAGTCAAATCTTCATACACTGCATTAGTCATAGCAAAAAATAAATCCCTTTTGTCAGTAGAATGTTACAAAAAAATAAGATGAATTCAAAAGCAAGTTAAAAAACCTAAAAAAATTTAAAAAGACAACTCAAATCACCTTAATCCGTTAAGCACTCTGCAGGTGATAATACAATTAATACAATTGTCATATCAAAATATACATTGCACTTGGAAAACATCATACATATATGGTGACCACACTTCTATAAGCTTACACATCCAACATACTGCAGGGCTGCACTTACAAAAGTAGCCATTCTTACAGGTTTTTAAGTTGAACATCCAGTGGCGATAATGGCACAAGGGGTATGTACAATATATGGATATACACTTTTTCTCAACCAGTATCACGTACTTCAGTATCACAGTCTGACAGCCCACTGATTGTATCCATGTGCATATCCTGGATATGATAAAAGTACTTCCTTAGATGGGATTTTAGTGAACAATTAACTATTAGGAACGGCAGGCAAATCATACATGCACATGAAATTAAAACTCTTGTAATGTATGGTAAAAATAATTGAAATCATGTTCATAGGACAACAATTTACAATAAAAACTGTGACGTTTCTTGCTGCTCTAGTGCCCAAATAATTTTTTTGTTGGTAGGGAAAAGTAAAGAAAAAAATAGGCAGATATAACAGCTTGATCTTGATCTCGACAGTCTTGAATTTAAGACCAGTAAGATCAGGGCCTGACAGGCCTCCCCTGAAGCAGATGTTGAGCCCTGTCATTTAATATATATATATATAGAAAATTTTTTGCCTCTGCAGCTGCATTAGCAGCCATGGCCACACATATCAAAATCCTACTGCACGCCTGCTAGTCGGCACCGTACCGGATATGACAGGCATACAAGCAAAGCAAGACCAGAGGCCAAGGACAATGAGGGGTCCAAAGAAATAAAGAGGCATGCTAATTAGTATAATGGGTGATTATAGAGATGATAAGAAGTTATGTTAGGGGCATGAAGACAGAGGGTGATTGTGGTGCAATATGGGGGGGGATAATGGTTGGAGATAGAAATGATGGTAAACATACATGTATGCACATACATATACTCATACACCTAAACATACTTACACACATACTCTAACACCATATACTTACATACACATACAGCCGCTCAGACAATAAAGAACACACATATGTATTCATACTGTACATACACATTCATGCTCCGATAATCCATGCAGCTCTCAACCACCCCCCTCCTCGGCCTACAAGTTTATTTGCACTACGTATTACCTACTCTGAAAATAAGATGGTTGATGTCATACTTCAGATCCTTTTTTTTTTTTTTAATTATTTGAACTATTATTTGAACCGGTGCTCTGATTTGGTCTCAACCTCTCTTACATAATGTCAAAGGCACCAGTGTTACAGTGTTTTTATATGTATCTTGTGTATGACTAATATGTTTGTCAAATATCCTTTTGAAATGCATGATTTGTCCCTATTTTGAACAAAAAATAGTGGTACCAGAACTCAAAGTGCATTGTGCCCAAAAATGGCACCATGAAATATGGGGCTGGGGTTCAATTATTTCCAGGGCTGACCCTGAACAAGACCAATGATCAAATATTTTTTCAGGTTTTTACAACAGCAAAAACAGGCATGCTAGATCAGATCAAATTATATTTTTCTATTAGATAGATTGAAAAAATGGCAACATAAATTAGAATTTTAGCACAAGACAGGAGGCTTCATAAATTGCATATTCTTCTTTACTGAACCACCAATAGTGTCAGGACTCGGGTAATCAGGTCGGATAGAAGCCCATGTGCAGGGGATACTTGGGGTTCAGTCTGGAACCCACAATGCATGATTATACAAACAAAGACACCACAAGCAGAAATCTAGGTAATGCAATGTATTGTATGTATATGATAGGACAAGCAAATAAGAGTAATACAGTCTGTAAGCAAGAAACCGGATGTATGGCAGGATAAATAAATACCGGTAATAAGTCTTTTGGCAGGGAGCCCACTCTGAAGGGCACGAAAGGCAGAGAGCCCACTTGATCAGAACACAAAGCAGGTGTGCAGGTGCGTGTGCGGGTGCGTGTGCGTGTGCAGGTGCATAAATTAAGTACATAAATTCTAAAAAAACAAAGAATGAAAACGTAGGTTCATTAATAACAGAGAGGGGAGTGTATATGTTAAGGAAGAACCTATGGCAATGGATATACATAGGACCACTGAGAAATATTTTCAGTCAAACTGTGAGTGGATGGCCCAGGACAAGGTGCTGCAGCAACTAAAGAAAATTAATGTTAACAAGGCAGAGGTAGTTTTATCGGAGTCTGTACAGACGTTTAAATTGCAACTGGATGGATACCTACAAAAAACATAATATTCGGGGATATAATCTTTAATTATGGGGAAACAGCTTATTGATCCAAGGAGAAATCTGACCATTTTGGGTTCAAGAAGGAATTTTTTTCCCTGGTTAGTGCAAAATTGGAATGAGCGAAACCGGGTTTTTTGCCTTCTTTTGGATCAACAGCAACAAATTAACAGATATAGGAAAGGCTGAACTTGATGGACGCATGTCTTTTTTCAGCCTATATGTGTGTATGTAACTATGTATGTAACTATGTATGTAACTATGTAACTATGTAACCCTGCTATGTGTACCCAATAAGTAGACACACAACTACCTTGAATTGAGTACAGCAGGAATGAACAGTTTATTGTTGTAAAACATAGACTGATATATCCACAGAACTACATTAACATAAATCAACATAAACAGGTACATGTAGACAACCCAACCTTTAATCCCACTTAGCCACTGAATATCCCCCTGGTAGCCATCCTGTTAATGGGATTAGTTTACACAATGGAGTTCCTGCCTGTTTGGCAGCCAGGCTGGAGCCATCTCTGAGTACCTTGGGCCCCTGTATGACAGCTCATTCTGTCACAGCATGTAAATATCTACTCGTCCTTCAACAAGGCCCAGTCTTCCATGCGCAAGGCCTTCTCCACCAGCCAGCGTTTTTCTGGCAGGGCTGGTCGACCGAGGAGCCAAGCCAACAAAGATCAAGGCCATCAAGAAGGAGATTTGCAAGGTAGTCAGACATCCTTTGGTCTGTTGCCTTTTGCGAGGCGCCCATTTATCGCGACCTCCTGGTACCAGGTACCACTCTCTCTGGGATGTTCAGCTGGTTCTGGATTTCTTGTGTTCCTGGCAGGACAACCCCTCTTTATCGGCTAAGCTGGCACTTTTGCTTGCGCTCCTTTCGTTCCGTCGCATTTCTGACATCAGAGCCTTTGACGCGGATACTATCTTCTTCTCTCCGGAGGGGGTAGTGTTTTCGGTTCTCCGTAGGACCAAGTGTTTTACCCCTTCTGTCTCTTACCCTTATTTTCCGGCCGAACCCTGCCTCTGCGTTGTTCTGGTGCCTTCAGCAATACCTGCTGGTTACGGCGCCTCTTCGGTCGCCACGTTTTCATCAGTTGCTTATCTCTTTTTTTCCCCTTTCAGCCCGGTCTCCTCTTCTGTTTTCGCACCTTTCTGGATTCGGGACGTTACCTTGTTCCTATGTTCCATGGGAGTCTGTTCCAGTTTGTTTCCTTATGATTGAGGTTGAGGTTTTCGGATCAAAGAAAAGGAGGAAGAGTTGATGTTTATAGACTATATTATCCATCTTATATGTTCATTGGTTTATTTCTTTTTCTGTTATTGTTTTACCTTTGCTGCTATTGGTGGTTCAGTAAAGGAGAATATGCGATTTATTCGCCTCCTGTCTTTACTAAGATTTAGATGATACCTTCACCAAGGCAATTATAATCTCTAATTGCTATGTAAAAATTATAAAAACCAGATGAGATTATCCTTTTTTTATATCCTTTCCAAAATATACTATTTAAAAAAGCCTCTGTTTGATCTGATTCTGTTTTTTTTCTTCTAAACCACAACATTTTTTGTAAAGTAACTTAAATAACAGAAAACTTTGAGAAACACCTCTCTAAAAAAGTTGTACTCTGTGACATTGGCACTTTGAAAAGACATACGGTGTTCTACGACATATATTGAATTTTACTACTTGTGTCAAAAAATGAAAAATTGAATAACTGTTCTGCTAAATCCATATACGAAATTGAATTGTTCATTTTACTTTAAAGGACTTCACAGCAGTGACTCAGGGAATAGTGGAGGCAGTCAGCAGTGACTAGATAGTAAGAGCTATTACAGAAGTCCAACATCCATAGAATTAATATGAGGAGATTACAAATAAGAGTGAAAAAAACCTTCCAAAAGTATCACCTGCAAAAATAGTTCCTGCGTACTATTTTACAATAGCACCTAAAACAAACCAAGTTAAACCAAGTATTACATACACAATTCAATAAAAAACATTAAACATATTCTAATAAGTGAACATTAGAGTTCTAAACTCTATTTTGTGAAACCATAAATTCAGAAGCAAATTCAACACAACTAACATGAGGAACTATTGTGCCTAATTACTCCGGCAATAATCAGAAGATAGATTCTATATGTTCTGTCCTATTCTGGCAAGGTCTGCAAAGTCTGTGAACTCAAAAGGAATCATATAATTATTCCATACCATCAGAATAACTTTTGACATAATTCTCATGTAAGGGATGTTTTAAAATATAAATATCATTTACTTCAGCTAGGAAGCAAAATGTCACTCAGATTACATCTAAATGATCTAAATCAGTAATAATATACAGTTTGTTTTATTTTATAGGGGGGTAAAAGGCATTGTAGCCTCTGTAGATTGCATGTGCCCCCCAAAAAATCCCAAAGCACTGCCCACTCTACCCAAACCACATAATTAGCATAATTAAGCTCCTCCTGATTATAAAACGACCCCCCAAATCTGAATATTAATTTAGGAAGAAAAGAAAAAGCCTGAATATAAGACGACCCTATAGGAAAAATGTTTTAACCAGTAAATGTTAATTCATGTAAACTATTTTTTTAAAAAAAGCTATGATTGAGAAAAATATTTGGTTTTAATTTCCTTCTATTTTCCAACCTGCCCCCCAGTTATGCACATCTGCCCAGAAATGCCTTATACCCTATATGCCACTGTGTCCCATGATATGCCTTTTAACCCTCTAAATGCCACTGTGCCCCATGATATGCCTTTTGACCCCATATGTGCCACTCTGCCTCCAGAAATGCCTTATACTCCTATATGCCACTCATTTAGAGGGTAAAAAGGCATATTATGGGGTAGAGTGGCATATAGGGAGGTTTAAGGCATTTCAGGAAGCAGAGTGGCATATAGAGGGTTAAAAAGGCATTTCTGGAGGCAGGACGGCATTAAGGGGGTTAAAATGCATTTCACAGAGCACTCTGCCTACAGAAATGCCTTATGCCCCCCATTTAACACTCCCTCGCCCCCCCCCCAAACTTACCCTTACACAGCGGCGGCTGGTGGGTAATTCCGATGAGGGTTCACAATAATGACGCTTCGTGCCTTGCGTTGTTAGTCCTGCCTCCCCGCTTGCGTCAGTCACTGGAGAGGGCAGGGAGACTCAGGGCAGCAATTGAGCAAATAGGGTCTTTCTTCTATCACACACGCACTGCAGCAGTGCGATAGAAGAAAGAACTATGAACAGGCTGCCGGTTCTTTGCTCTTTCTTGTATAGGCAGGCAGGCTAAATCAGGGGACAGGAGGGGACAGGAATTTACAAAATTCATCAAAAATACATTTTAATCTACAATAAACAGAAATAATAAGTGTATTATGATAAACAGGGTAACAGAGAGAGGTCATATGTATATATATATGTGTGTGTATAAAAAGGCATGTATTAGAGTGTGTGCTAGTGTAAGATGTTGGAGTGAGTATGCATGTGAGCATATGTGTACACATATGCTGTTAGCATCTGTGCTGATGTATGGCGTTAGTATGATGGTATGATCTGAGATGGAAGATTCAATGTATAGCGCATTCACTGGCATAAATATATTTTGCCCAAAGTGACCAATGCCATCAATAATGCAGTAGATAAATACCGTGCACTATTATAATTGTAGGTGCCAGCATCAAAGGACTCCTTGGGGTCCAAGAAGTCTGAGAAGCCATTAGGACTTAAAGTTCCCTGCATGGAAATGGCTGGGGCCTATTTCACAAACGTCAGCTACTCCAGCTGATATGGCAAAAAAGATAGTTCATGTCTTGAATTATGAAGTAACTGCAAGGATCTCAAAAACTAGACTAAAATAGTGTTTTATGTTCTTACACCTGGTGAATGGACAAATATTTGTTTTTGGTCATAATTTCCAAGTGCCATGACAACCTGTAGGTAGCATAATGTGAAATAACTACTCATCGAGGATCAAAGAAATAGACACTAAAATGAATGAACTTAAATATTGCTGTCTACAGATACCGAAAACTGAGATTAACGTAATGTATTCATTTTATTTTTTAAGGAATGGTCTATGCATAGTTTAAGTATGACATGATTGGTATTAAGGGAATTAGAATCAAAAGCAGAGAAATATTTAAAAATAGATTGAATCGTGTATATCTAACACATCCAATTTATTCACGTGCCTTCATTTCCTTTTGTTTTTATTACCCACACATCTCTCTCTCCCTTTTATATTAGAGGCTAGATTATGGGGTATGTAACACAGGTTTGAAGACTTCAGAAACAAAAGTTGTTGTTTTGTGACCCAACGGTTACAACACATTGCAGACACTGGATAAAATAAACCTTTAGAATTTATCTTCTGAGCACTCTAACAGATCAAAAACAGCCTTAGTCCTTTTTAGATTAAACGCAACCGGAATAATGATATTATTGAATGGCAAAAACTGAACAATATCTTCACCCACTCTATATATAAAACAGGATGTATCATAGTATACGCTTGCTATGGTTTAACTAACATGGAACTATTAGTGACATTCCCTATTCTAATATGAAATACAGTTATTACCATTACACGTGAATTTAGAGAAATATGACACAACTACGGTATTTGTTGAGAACAGATCACAGGTACAAAAAAATTCTTAAAAACATGGGAAAATGTTTCCTCCCTGCAAGGAAACTACACATTTTCAGTAAATCCTATATTTTTACTGTAGATCTCCAGTCTAAATTTGTCAATTAAGGCAAATGCCAGACTGGGACTTCTTAATTTCCAGAATAGCTGGCATCAGACCTATACATATTAAGATGTTAATAAGAAGGCCATAATGCATATAATAAGTAGCTAATAAAATTTAAAAAAATATAAAAAAATATTAAAGTCTGAAACTTTTTATTTGACTACTATCTGGTCCATGGGGCTCGTATTGACTATTCGTTTGAAGTGAACATTTGTATCCATAAAATAAAAATGTAATAGGTATACCGTAATAAGAGGAAAGTCTGACTGTCCAATCAACCTTCAGTCAAGAGCTTTAATTGTCAGGTGACCCATTTTGAGAGAAACTGGAACAAATCCCTAGGTACTGCCAATTAATATATTCTAGATATAAAATAGTATTTCAATTAAATTAGCTCTGATATAATACCTTTTTCACTTAGACATCTGCTTTTTGTTAAAGACAAGGTACAGTATACCCCTAGAGACACGCTGTCTGTATTCCAAGTTCCCACTATGTTTTATGTTTCATAAGTAATACTTTCTAAGTATTTGAAAACCCAGGTTATACGTCAACCGGGTTGTAAGTATGTCAAAATATCTCCAGTCAATGTGCCAACTGCTTCACTTAGTTTTCAGATGCTTCAGTCTGTAGTGTTTTTGCAATTCATAATATATCTGTTTCAGAAAGAAAACAAAATTTTATGCATATTTAAGCAATGCTCTATCTCCTACTTTTTAGGGAGCGCTACAGGCATCAAAATGAATACATAACATTTAAATGTGTTGGAAAGAAAGCTGGCATTATAAATTCACCAGGCTGTCATTTGTAGTATTGAAATGAAATTAACTGGTCCAAATAATTTTATTTAGTTTTGTTAATGAAAGGCCTCCAGCAGCCATCAAAAATATATTCTATTTATGTCTTTGTACTATATGCGCCTAAAGTTTGATTATGTTCTCTTATGTCTATTTCCTGTCTAAAACTGCATGTAATATGTCACCGGTAAAAATGTCAAAAAGGATTGCAGTCACAAACCATGTAAAACCTTTCCTGTGAGGATATTTATCAATTGGCAAAAATCATCAGAAAGGTTGTCATAAGAAAAACAAACATTTACCGCATTTGGCCTATTTCTTCTGCTTGCTGTTGTAATACATAACTTCTAGACTTTAATAAATAATCACAACAACAACAGCAGGTGCATTGAAGTTAACATATAACATGTTAATATATTTTCTATATTGAAGCCCATGGAACAGCGCAGCTTAGGTGGAGTGGGCCTTGACAGAGCTAGTGTAACTGCGGGGTACTTACCTTCCGTCTGCCCGAACCGCCGTTCTTCTGAAACCCCTCGACGCCTGTAGCCGCTGGCAGGTTTCCTGAACACAGACTGCATGGACTCTGGCCCTGTGTACTCGCGCGCCACTGTGTGGTCTCTTATAGGCACTACCCTTGTGCGTTCCAAGCCTCCGTTTCATGCTGGGCGGGAAATGCAATTAGTATGTCTATTTAAACCTGGCTGTTGCACTAGCTCATTGCCTGTGATAGTGCCTTGTGCATGTTGGCTGTGCTTATTAAATTCCTTACTTCGTGATTTTGGCTTCTGACCCTGGCTTGTTTTTGACGTTCCTGTCTATCTCATGTGTTTGACCCGGCTTGTTTTTGATTATCCTGTCCTCGTCTACTCCTGACCTTGGCTCCGTGTAACGACTACTCTTTTGCCTGTTGCAACCAGTATACTGCCCTGCTCCCGTACCGGTGGATGATACCAGGTTCCTGCACTGCTGGTCCTCTAGCCGTGACAGCTAGGTGGTGTGCATAAGGGAGTGATTTAATTTAATTGGTTCAGATTTGTTATGGGTGGGGTTACTATCAAGGTATATAAGTGGCAACCATTTTGTAAACGGTCACTTAACTGCTTTTCTAAATCCTGGTTGTCCCACCCTGCCTCCTTTTAACTGTGGGTTGTGGGGGTGACTCCCCCGTTTTGTCACAGCGGCAGGGATATTTGGGGATTATTGTTTAGCACGGTGGTTTTTATGGTTTGGTTTACTAATTTGACTCGGTTCAAGTTAGTTTGGTAGGTTTCGAGCTGGCCTGTGGCTCAGAACCTGGGGTGGTGTAGGGGTGTCTCGGTATGCCCCTGCATTGGTGGTTTGGTTAAACTAGGTGGTGTAGGATTGTCTCGGTATGCCCCTACATGGTTTATAAGTTGGTTAAACGGTCTGGTAGGGGTGTCTTGGTATGCCCCTATTGTGGTCAACGTGTAAATATGGAGTAACCTGGTATGTGCCATTGTTAAATAGTTAATGTGTTTATTATGGGAGGCCATTGTCATGGTTAATAAAAGGTAAATCTGTTATTCATGTTATAAACGGGGTGGCCTGTTTTGACAATGACCTTTAATAATTGTATAAATTAATAAAGCTGTGGAAATTATATTTGCACCCAATAAAGTGTGTCATTATTGGGTATGGGGTACGATCTTCCTGGGCACAAACTCAACTCTGAGCTTGTCATGTCCCTGAAATAAAATCCACTCAGGTCTGTTCATTCATAGAAAGGTTTTTTATGTGTGGGGGGAGGTATTTACATATTTATTAAAAATAGACATTCATACATTGAATCCTTAAAACTGCTCCTTTTTGTATAACTCTCATTCACCTTAACTGAATTGGTTGATTGGTTAAGAGATCTGGAGTTTCCAAATCTGATTAGGGTGTCCATGCGGACAGGGGTATTGGGTTGCCTGACATGCCTTTTAAATGCAGAGAAATCTGCACATGCTGCATAACAACTATGTGGGATATCTATGGAGGGGTATAATTAGTACCAATGTATACGGCCTAACCAGCAGGTGGACTGTCTAGGTTGGACCCCTCATTGGGCATTGTGGGCTACTACCAGGACTGGGCCTTGCCCACTTTTAGGCACAGATGACCCTTTCTGGGGATTGAGAATTTTCATATGTTGGTGCCTTATGGGGCGGGGCAGGGCAGTGGGAGGAGCATTGGCATACACACTACGGAATTTGATGGCGCTATATAAAACAATAAATAATAATGGGGTGAGGTTTTGTAGGGGAGAGGTTGGGCCTTCCTTTAGGTTTGTAATGGGCCTCAAGATTTCTCTTGGTGGCCCTGTGTATGTAGGAAATATATGAATTATAAAAGATGTAATGTTTAGTATGGCAGACTACACCATTGGCAATAGATTTGTTATTTGCAGTTAATTAAAAGACACAGAGACATAGAATTTCATGGCAGATAAGAACCATTTGGCCCATCTAGTCTGCCCATGTTCCCTGAGGGGTTTAAACCCCTGTCAGTGTTTAGTCAGGCCCTATAGTGAGAAAAGCTTTATGTCTATCCCATGCTTGTTTAAATCCCCACCACTGCTGCTGGGAGACTTTTCCAATGAGTAAAGTAGAACTTTACAGCATAACACCCATCACTCTCACACATATACCAATCCACACATATACTCATCCACACACATATACTCATCCACACACACACATACTCATCCACACACACACACACCAATCCACACACACACACACACCAATCCACACACGTATACCAATCCACACACGTATACCAATCCACACGACGTATACCAATCCACACACGTATTACAATCCACACGCCACGGTATACCAATCCAAAAAACACGCACGTATACACAATCCACCGCACGCTTTATACCAATCCACACGCACGCTATACCAATCCACACGCCACATACACCAATCCACACTCACATACACCAATCCACACGCACATACACCAATCCACACGCACATACACCAATCCACACGCATATACACCAATCCACACTCATACCAATCCACTCTCACTTAATCCTTTCCTACCTTTCCTTTCTTCTTTCAGCTTCTTTTCCTCTTCTTCAGTTCTTCTGTCTTCTCTGTCTTCTTCCGGGTCAGAGGGCATGGACAGCGGTGGGCGCGGCTTCAGTGCTGTGCGCCGGCATCTGACAACAGACCCCGGCGCACAGCAGCTGTTGCCGCGCGAATCACAAGGGAGCAGTATCGGAGGTCTGTTAAA
>VKOC01000005.1:38229504-38241533 GCA_009364415.1 Spea multiplicata
ATCCCCATGCAACACGCGGAACCTATAACCGTTCCGTTCAATACATTGAATTTCCTTTGATCATGTGAAATAATATAAATAAAAGAGAAACTTCTCAGTGAAATAGCAATTAAATAGTGCATATGGAATCAAAATGTGTATGTTTAAAAAATACATGGTACCATACCACAAGAATCTGTAATGGACAAAATTTAGTGAAGGCAGAGACTTCTGCAGGCTGCAAAGAAGTATTATGCATGCAATAAATAAAAACAGAACATATTGGGATTTCATAAGTGCCGCAAGCAAAAGTCCATAAAAAGGTATGATGCTCCATTTCATCGAGTATCCAAAAATGAGGAAAAAGAAATATGTTCATTTAGTCCCATTGGTGTGAGGGTGTTGAGAGTCTTGATCCAAAAGGTCTCGCGTTGAAGCAATAGCTTAGCCCTGTCACCTCCTCTTCTCAAGGGGGGGACCATATCAATGGCTACAAAGCGTAAAGAGCTCAAATGATCTCGCTCAAAAAATGTTGAGCCACTGGCTTATCAGTTGTTCCATCTCGGAACGCTGTATTGATAGCTGATCGGTGTCCCCGAATTCTGTCCCGTAGTGTCAAGTCCGTTTTTCCAATATAGCAGAGGCCACACGGGCATGTGATTTTATATACAACAAACTCTGATTTACAAGTGATATGATGATTGATGTCAAACTGCTTATTTGTATGTGGATGTTGAAATGATTTCGTTTGAGTCATGTGGCCGCAGGTAACGCAACCACTGCATTTATAGCACCCTTTTCGAGCCGGAAGTTTAGCCAACCAATTAGTGTCATAACAATGAATAGGATCAGAGGAAACTACCATGTCTCTAATGCTTTTGCCTTTCGAATAGCTCATCTTCGGTTGCTTTTTAAATGATAAAGGAAGGCTTCTATCGTTTGTTACCAGATTCCAGTTGGTTTTGATGCCATCGGAGATATCCTTTGAAGCCATGGTATATCGCATATTGTACGTCAATCTATCAGAGTTTTTTTGTCCGATAATATGAGTAGAAATATTATCCTGGCCCATCGTCTTTCTAGCTCTAGTTAAACATTTTCTTAGTAAATTCTGCTCATATCCACGATGTAGGAATTTGTTCTCCATCTCACTTAACTGTTGTTCCGTGTTGTCAATGTTAGAATTATTTCGCAATACCCGCAGAAATTGTGCATAGGGGATGGCTTTAAACACATGTGGAGGATGACAGCTTTGTCTGTGGAGTAATGTGTTTCGATCAGTAGGTTTTTTAAATAATGAAAAATGTAGTTGACGTTCAGAGATGGAGATCCTCAAATCAAGAAAATTAATAAAATCCATATTGCATTCTGATGTCATCAGAATAGGCGTGGGGAGTGAATTAATTTGGTCAACAGTCTCCAGAAATGACTGTTTGGTGCCCTTCCAAATTATGAGGCAGTCATCGATGTAGCTTTGTACAACAAGGCTTGATCACCCAAGATATCCATCAAGTAGTCTTCTTCAAAACGATGCATATATGCATTGGCATAAGAGGGTGCCATAGATGCCCCCATAGCTGTTCCAGTGCGCTGTACGTAGAATTTATGTTCAAATTTAAAGTAGTTCAAAGAAAGAGTAAGGTGTAGAAGTTCCAACAAAAACTCAACTGGCGGACCCTTATACAGTGGATTATTGGTGATAAGTTGCTTGACAGCTTGCATGCCCAGGTCATGGGGAATCACTGTGTATAAACTGGTAACATCCATCGTCGCCAGTTGAATTTCACCTTCTGGTAGAGATGTATTTTTAAGTATTTGTATTAATGCTTGGCTATCACGCAAGTGACTCCTGGTGTTTTGGATCGCATCTTGTAGATGGTAATCTATCCATTTACCTAATGGCTCAAGAAGTCCACCTTTTGCAGATACTATGGGTCGGCCTGGTGGCTTATGTGCATTCTTGTGAAGTTTTGGTAACGTATACAGTACTGGAATACGAGGAAAGTCTTGAATCAGAAAATTGGCTTCATCTGGAGTCAAATAACCAGCTTCTTGCCCTCGCTGAATCACTATTTTAATCATAGCTGAAAATTTCTCCGTTGGATTATACGTGAGTGTCTCATATGTTTCTGGATTCGAGAGTTGGCTTATAATTTCATCCCTGTAGTCTGTATAGTTAAGGACCGCAATCCCACCACCCTTGTCAGCAGGGCGAATTACAATCTCTGGGTCAGTGGATAAAGTAGTCAATGCCTGTTTTTGTGAAATGGTTAAATTAAAATGAGTTTTACGTTGATTCCAGGGGTAATTCTCCAATTGAGTTTCTTGAACCCTCTGGAATGTGGTGAGAGAAATATTATTTGAAATAGGATCAAAAGTGCTTCTGAGTTTGAATGGATGATTCAAAATATCAGTCGTAATTTTTTTCTTATGAAAAAATTCTTTCAGTCGTAGTTGTCGTCCAAATTTATACTGTTCAACCTGCCAGTCAAATTTCTTGATATAGTTAGTAGGTATGAAATTCAGACCGTATGACAGCACTTCACGTTCACTTGTAGAAAGGGAGCGATTAGAAAGATTAAAGACAGGAATTATCTCCTCGTGGATGGTTTTGTCTTTATTGGTTGATTGCCTTTTTTGCCCTCGCCTTGGTTTCCTTCTGGAGGTTCTCCTAGGGTATCCTGGCGTGTTTTTCTGGTACTCTTTATATATCCCGGTCTTTCGCCTAAAAAAGAGGTTGGAGTAATAGTGGTATTTTCTAGTCCACGGCTAGCTTGGTTCTTCTTATTAGTACCCTCTGTGTCTGAGGCTGAGGTCGAATCAACAGAACTCTGATCCACCGTGAATTGGTTTGGTCTCCTAATTTTATATGGATATTGACGAAATCTTCGAGCTGGTGGAGGATTCTCCATTTTATTCATGGAGGATGTACAAGAGGAATTACATCAAGTTCGTAAACAACTCTTAGACTTTGAGACCGCACAAATGGATATCATCACCAAATTTGATGCAACTACCATAACCACTCTACAACAACAACTGGATTCCTATCGCAGTGATCTACTAAGATTTAAAAGACAGAAGCTTTCCAAAGTGAATGAAGATTATGATAGACACAGAGTATATCGTTGGTTAGGGAATAAAATGGAGAATCCTCAACCATTTCACAAAAACAGGCATTGACTACTTTATCCACTGACCCAGAGATTGTAATTCGCCCTGCTGACAAGGGTGGTGGGATTGCGGTCCTTAACTATACAGACTACAGGGATGAAATTATAAGCCAACTCTCGAATCCAGAAACATATGAGACACTCACGTATAATCCAACGGAGAAATTTTCAGCTATGATTAAAATAGTGATTCAGCGAGGGCAAGAAGCTGGTTATTTGACTCCAGATGAAGCCAATTTTCTGATTCAAGACTTTCCTCGTATTCCAGTACTGTATACGTTACCAAAACTTCACAAAAATGCACATAAGCCACCAGGCCGACCCATAGTATCTGCAAAAGGTGGACTTCTTGAGCCATTAGGTAAATGGATAGATTACCATCTACAAGATGCGATCCAAAACACCAGGAGTCACTTGCGTGATAGCCAAGCATTAATACAAATACTTAAAAATACATCTCTACCAGAAGGTGAAATTCAACTGGCGACGATGGATGTTACCAGTTTATACACAGTGATTCCCCATGACCTGGGCATGCAAGCTGTCAAGCAACTTATCACCAATAATCCACTGTATAAGGGTCCGCCAGTTGAGTTTTTGTTGGAACTTCTACACCTTACTCTTTCTTTGAACTACTTTAAATTTGAACATAAATTCTACGTACAGCGCACTGGAACAGCTATGGGGGCATCTATGGCACCCTCTTATGCCAATGCATATATGCATCGTTTTGAAGAAGACTACTTGATGGATATCTTGGGTGATCAAGCCTTGTTGTACAAACGCTACATCGACGACTGCCTCATAATTTGGAAGGGCACCAAACAGTCATTTCTGGAGACCGTTGACCAAATTAATTCACTCCCCACGCCTATTCTGATGACATCAGAATGCAATATGGATTTTATTAATTTTCTTGATTTGAGGATCTCCATCTCTGAACGTCAACTACATTTTTCATTATTTAAAAAACCTACTGATCAAAACACATTACTCCACAGACAAAGCTGTCATCCTCCACATGTGTTTAAAGCCATCCCCTATGCACAATTTCTGCGGGTATTGCGAAATAATTCTAACATTGACAACACGGAACAACAGTTAAGTGAGATGGAGAACAAATTCCTACATCGTGGATATGAGCAGAATTTACTAAGAAAATGTTTAACTAGAGCTAGAAAGACGATGGGCCAGGATAATATTTCTACTCATATTATCGGACAAAAAAACTCTGATAGATTGACGTACAATATGCGATATACCATGGCTTCAAAGGATATCTCAGATGGCATCAAAACCAACTGGAATCTGGTAACAAACGATAGAAGCCTTCCTTTATCATTTAAAAAGCTACCGAAGATGAGCTATTCGAAAGGCAAAAGCATTAGAGACATGGTAGTTTCCTCTGATCCTATTCATTGTTATGACACCAATTGGTTGGCTAAACTTCCGACTCGAAAAGGGTGCTATAAATGCAGTGGTTGCGTTACCTGCGGCCACATGACTCAAACGAAATCATTTCAACATCCACATACAAATAAGCAGTTTGACATCAATCATCATATCACTTGTAAATCAGAGTTTGTTGTATATAAAATCACATGCCCGTGTGGCCTCTGCTATATTGGAAAAACGGACTTGACACTACGGGACAGAATTCAGGGACACCGATCAGCTATCAATACAGCGTTCCGAGATGGAACAACTGATAAGCCAGTGGCTAAACATTTTTTGAGCGAGAAACATCATTTGAGCTCTTTACGCTTTGTAGCCATTGATATGGTCCCCCCCTTGAGAAGAGGAGGTGACAGGGCTAAGCTATTGCTTCAACGCGAGACCTTTTGGATCAAGACTCTCAACACCCTCACACCAATGGGACTAAATGAACATGTTTCTTTTTCCTCATTTTTGGATACTCGATGAAATGGAGCATCATACCTTTATATGGACTTTTGCTTGTGGCACTTATGAAATCTCAATATGTTCTGTTTTTATTAATTGCATGCATAATACTTCTTTGCAGCCTGCAGAAGTCTCTGCCTTCACTAAATTTTGTCCATTACAGATTCTTGTGGTATGGTACCATGTATTTTTTAAACGTACACTTTTTCATTCCATATGCACTATTTAATTGTTATTTCACTGAGAAGTTTCTCTTTGATTTATATTATTTCACATGACCAAAGGAAATTCAATGTATTGAACGGAACGGTTATAGGTTCCGTGTGTTGCATGGGGATGTTTTACTAGGTACACACTATGTTTAACTGGGGATATGCACATGCTATTCTGGTGATTCCAGTCTTCATTCCCACATGATGATCGTTTGAGAGGTGGGGTAAGCCACTCCTGTTGTTTATCACAATAATCACTGCACTGCATAAATTGTTTTACTTTGCCACACAGCACTTGCCTTGAGAAAGGACCGGAGGTGGTCCGAAACGTTGGCTGTGCTGGTTGAAATAAAATGGTGCTTAATGCACTTTACTGCAAAGACCCGTGAGTGCCCATTTTTTCTTTGGTTTCATATATCTGGCTATTTTTGGAGCACCTGGGCAAATAAAAGCCTGTGTATATTAATAAATTCTCTGAGTGTGCAGCCGCTCCCTTTGGTTTGTATATATATATATATATGTTAATATTGTTGTTGATTTTTTTGTCTAATTTTGGTGTTACTTTTAATAAAGTATTTTAAAGTTTTTTTTTCAGTTTTGGCCAAGTGAATGCTGAATTTTTAGTTTCAGTCCAGAATTTTCATTTCGGTGCATCCCTACTATATACTATACTATGTCACTAAAGTGGTAAGCCTACACCACATCAATGTTTGGTTTAGTATATAGTCATAGGGGTTGTAGTGCAGTGTTGTCAGTGTCTGGCTCAATGTATAGGCACACATTGACGGTGGTACCGCGTAATCCCTAAGTATATAATGATAACAGTTATGCTGTACCCCTGTCAATGTTTGCCTAACCATAGAAACTATGCAGTTTTAAAGTGTGTGTGGGGGTGCCACATACAGGGTCTGCCACAGGTGCCAAATACTCTAGGTACGCCCCTGCATCATGCGGCTGTCAGACCCAACGGCCATGCCTCAGCTCCTCTTCCCACGTCTTAAAAGTGGTGTGATGAAGAGCTGAGGCATGCGGTGCGTGCACGCCGGCCACTTTAATTTCATTAGGTGCTGGCGGAGTGACTGCCGCACGACGGCCGCTTTCAATGTCGCTCGCAGCCACTTTGATGGTGCAATGGGTCAGTTGACTAGACTTGCCCCCAGGCATTAGGCTGCCAGCCCTCCCCTGAGACAAAGTATGGGTAGATGAATCATGAAAAGCAAGGCAGAAGAACATGAAGATGCAAGGTAAGAAGTGGAGCTGCGTGGCAGAGACAGAGAAGTTATGGAGACATTCAGAGAGAGAATGAGAAAGTGAATGAGAGTGTGAGAGCATGTAAATGAGATCATGAGAGAGAGTGGGTGAGAGTGTGAATAAAAGAACCAACAATGAAAGCGCAACAACGAAAAAAATACCTTTCTTTTGTTGGGAGTCCCTCCTCGTTTTTTTTTTAGATTTGTATGCATTACTGAAATTGGCAAATATCATTAAGATTGCAACTCATAAGATATCGAATAAATAATTCATTCATATTAAGTAAGACTGTATTGTAGTAAAATATAATGGAAGTAGTGTGCAATGAATTTCATACAATAACTAAACGCATTAACAGCTAGAATTGTTCTTAAAATAATATAGGGTGCTGGACAGAGGTGTCTTTTGTGGCTGCTGAGTGAGAAAATCCACTAGTGTTGCATAACCAGGCACGCTTCAACACAGGGTATGGTGTAGATCTAGTTATTAACATTAACATTTGTCGATTTTTAGCACCTGCTATAATGTTGCCAACCACAAGCATAACTTGGGTCCCTGTAGAGCACAAGGGCAGGCATTAAGAAGCCTAACTTCTTGATGTACAATTGGGTCATTTGAGGCTGGCACTAATAATACCTGCTGTTAATATCATTTATTACCAATTTGCGCGCTGATGCAAGGTGCCACCATATGCTTGGTTTATTTTATTCTACAAAGCTGACACCTTTTGTTTATTTGTTCCATAAAATTTTTGCCTCGAATGAGTATCATTTTCGTATGAAAGCACTAATATATTTCAAGACATAGACACATATATGGAGAGGAGCCTCCATGGCATTTTGCATTATACCACACAACCTGCTCTTACTTTTACCCTTATCCTTGATTAATTATTAGTAACCTATCCCCATCGCTCATGCACCACAGCCTGAGCTCATGATAATAACATGCACCTCTGCCTTCTTCACTCACTCTTGGCTCATATTTTAGGCCCATGTATGCTTAGTACTATTTGAAGCATCTAGTGCTTTTAATATTTAAGTCTGGGTTCCAGCATTCTGTGTTCCTTGGGTTACAACAGATTCAAGGCACCAAGTGACAAAAGCCATAAGGGGTCCACTACAGACCCCTGTATATATATACTATATACTGTATAGTGATCAGCCATTACATTATGAACACCGACAGGTGAAGTAAAAAACACTGATGATCTTCTTATCATGGCACTTGCCAGTGGGTAGGCTGTATTAGGCAGCAAGTGAACATTTCACCCTTAACGTTGATGTGTTAGAAGCAGGAAAAATGGTCAAGCTTAAGGATCTGAGTGACTATGACAAGGGCCAAATTGTGATGGTTAAATGACTGGGTCAGAGCGTCTCCAAAACTGCAGCTCTTGTGGGGTGTTCCCAGTCTGCAGTGGTCAGTACACCATCCAATGTGGTCCAAGGAAGGGAATGTGGTGAAATGGCGACAAGGTTATGGGTGACCAAGACTCACTGATGCATGCTGAGGTGAAGACTTGTCCATGTGGTTAAATATAACAGATGAGCTACTGTAGCTCAAATTGCTGAAAAAGATAGTGTTGGTTCTGATAGAAAGGACGTGTGTGTCGCTTACCTGGAGAACACATGGCACAGGATACTTCCATGGAGCCCCACCTTGCAACTTACAGGATTTACAGGCCCTGCTGCTAATGTCTTGGTGCCAGATACCTTCAGAGGTCTAGTGGGGTCCATGCCTTGACAGGTCGGGACTGTTTTAAAGGCATGCCTACACAATATTAGGCAGGTGGTCATAATGTTATGGCTGATCAGTATATATATATATAAAACCTGGTTTATACAGCAGGAAATACCTGCCCATGACGAGCCGTAAGATTCCACTTTTCACTTTTCATTCATAACCCAAAGCAAGAGGTTAAATATTGACCATTCTTCAGACATTTTGTCCCAAATCCCAAATAATTTTAGCTGATTGCAGTATTTTTAATATGTATCTATTTTATGCTAAACCAGAAACAATTTTCTCCAAATGTCAATTTTTCTCTTGGATGCTGTTTGAATCCTGTATTTTTCTGTGTTGATCCACTACATGGTCTTCTAACTGGGGTTGTTGATCTAATACAATAAAGAGTGCAGATAATGCTAAGTAGATATCAAACATCTGACATTTCTAGAATCAAGTGCTATTTATCATATATGTTATAGATAACATCTCTGATCCTAAAATATCATTAAAATTACGTTTACTTATCTGTTTATTTATCAATAATGAGCGTTGTTATTTAACTGCAGGCAAAGATATCCTCAGTCAGAATATGAGAGTAGTAGACAATCTTATTTTAGTGAAAATTGCAATGCGCAAATTAGACATGTAATTTATCACTGTGGGTTGAGGGTTTTGTGGTTCTGCTGAGTCCCATATGGCAGCTATACAACTGCATACGTGTTAAGACGGCAATATCAATGGTCCTTTGTCAATATAAAAGCATTTAGAACTATCTACGATGGTAAATTTATTGGCTGTCCTCCAAGGGGGGCTTAGCTAAACTACAGTTGTTTCAATACATAAACTGTTCTTGCTACTTCAACCCTGAAATGAACCAAATTCCTTTGAGGAAATCCCAAAAGTTACAACATATGGGTCAAATATTTTATTGACAACATGAATATTTGCTTTGAAGGTGAGTTTCCAAATGTCTAAACAGTTAAATAAAAACAAAGATTTTTACACCTTGAGTTATTCTAAAGTCAAATTCTTTCAGTAGAGCAAATTGCCACTCCCCAAAATAAAAGGGGAAATACTGCTGTATGAACTAACGCTTGTACAACATATGTAGTATGAATATTATTTAATATTAATAATATACTTATTATGAGCCATATGGCCATATTTGTGTAAAATTAAATTTAATAACATTTAGCAATTGAACTATGTAAAGTTTTTTTCATTGCCATTATTAAGAGATTTTACTCGAAATTACTACTAAACAAACATTAAGACACATAACAACATGTTAAGCTACAGATGGCCCACCCCTCCACAGGGGGAACCAGGGCAACGCTCCACTCAGGATGTTCTTTCACCACTACAAGAAAAATGAATAAAACTGTCCTGTTGATCACATGGTTTAAAGGAACAACACCCCAACAGCCAATTCAGCTTTTCATCACTTTCCTTACAGATATCTTCATTTGTCCTAGGCCCTAGGTCATCTGTTGTGTAGTGACACCACTGATGTTGCATTCATTGTATGGTAGCATAATCAATTTGTAAAAATGTCCAAAAACAAGGAGGGGCCCCAGCAAGAATAGAGCTCAGTATTTTTGTTTGCATTTCATTGGGTTTTCATTCATTCTCTTATATGCTTTCTCTCACGCTCTTTCTCATGCTCTCTCACTTGCTCTCCCTCATTCACTCGCTCTCACATACTCTCTATCAATGTCTCCCTAAGCTTTCTTTTTTGGTTTCTTCTTTCTTCTGGTGGTCAACTTTTCTTGGCTCTCCAGGCCAGAATCTGTGGATAAAAAGAAGCATTTCTACACCTCTCTGATGGGTAACTCCAATGGGGGTTCGCGCCTTGCGTTGTTAGCCCCGCCACCCTGCTCGTGTCAGTCACTGGGGAGGGCGGGGACACTCCGGGCTGGGCGGTGAGTGTGTTGGCTAGGAGCTGACGGCTGGGAGCTCCTCCCCCATTTGCACAGCAATTACTGTGCGAACGGGGATCAAATGGGCGGCGGCCGGCGCTTTGTAATGTAAACAAGGTTCTGGCAGTAAATGAGCAAATAGGGTCTTTCTTCTATTGCACGTGCGCTGCAGGCTGCCTGTTCATATTAAATATATGTTTATTATAATAAACGTATTATTTCTATTTAATTTAGATTAAAATGGATTTTTGATGAATTTTGCTAATTTTTTTTTCCTTTTGCGATTGGGGTTGAAATGCGCATGTGCTCCTATGGAGGAGCCTGCACTGCCAACTGCATTATTATGGCTTGGTGTGGTAGGTCTGTTTTGGATGCTTTTCAATAAAGCCTTTCTTCAATTGTTGAACTGTTCCGAATTAATGAATATGAATATACGTGCACGGAGAGAAATAAGACACGCGACACACACCGGGTCAGGTCCAAAATCACTCTGTTTTATTATGTTTATACTATAGCTTATATAGTGCCCGGAAAGAGGGGCATTAGGCTACGTGAATCATGATAATTGGTTGATTCTGAAACTATGCGGAAATAGGCAGAAAGTTGTATAAGTTTCTATGGAATGAGTACAGAAAGCAAACAAGTGTCGTATACAAACGATACATATATTTAGCAGCCAGGTGCATAGCAGGATAAGTTGCCGTTAGCAATATATAGATCAACTGTAAAATCGCATATAATGCTACTTATGTCTCCCGCATCTCTGCGTGGGGTGTGACCCTTTTATACTGGTCGAAGCCAGTATATATTCATCTAAGCTCAGAAGAGGCCAGGATAATGCAGGGGTGAGCCGGGAGTAAAGAAGAGAGCAAGAAGAAAAAAGAGAAGAACAAGAAGAGGATTTTCAGACAAGGAGGCGGAGTAGCAGAGACACGGAAGTGGTTGTCTGAGATGGTAGGGAGAATGTGTGAGAATGTGAGAGATTGAATGAGAGTGACAATTAATTACTTTAAATCCTTCATAAATTTTGTCTCTGTGACACCGTTCTCCCCTAGTTTTCATCCTATTTCTATGATTGTACCTTCAGTGTCTCACTGGTGTGCCCCAAAGGCTCAGTTTTTAGACTATTTTCACTTTCCACTATCTGCCTTGGCAAACTAATTTCATAATTTGGGTTACAGAACAATCTGCATGTTGATGTCAATCTTATCTATTTTTCTTACCATGATCTCTCTCCTCTCATTATATCACACCACTAATTATCTCATCTCTGTTTCTAGCTGGATGTCTGTATCCCCACCTTGATTACCCCAACTTAGTGTTTAGTTGGTCACCATCACACATGGCTTGCCTCTCACAATGCATCATGAATGCTGCCACCTGGATTACCTTCTTTATCAATGCCTCTACGAAACCCCCTTCTCTCTGTAATGGCTGCCTGTGCACTTTAAATTTAAAATCCTTTCACCTACAAAGTTCTTTTTTAGTGGTTTACCAGTTTACATTTCATTGCTTTCTATGCACCTACCCAGTTCCTCCTTCACCTTTCATCTACACTAATCCCTGTTTCTCATTTGCTATGTCCTGTTTACTTATTTTGACAATGCTTTATAAATCAGCTGATAAAAATAGTAAATGTCCAATATGACCTCAACGGCTTCATCTGGATTTGAAAGTTATTTTTTAGAATACATATCAAATGATGTATTGAGAATTCTCATGATAAAAGCCTCAGCTAAAACATCCAGTTTCTGTTGTGATGCCAGCTAAAAGTGAATAGACTCTACTGAACCTCAGCAAAAAGCATGTGTTTTCCCTTTTACACACACACACACACAGATATATATATATATATATATATATAT
>VKOC01000005.1:38248827-38337267 GCA_009364415.1 Spea multiplicata
AAGAAGAGGAAAAGAAGCTGAAAGAATAAAGGAAAGGTAGGAAAGCATTAAGTGAGAGTGGATTGGTATGTGTGTGGATTAGTATATATGTGTGAATTAGTATATATGTGTGGTTTGGTGTATGTGTGGTTTGGTATGTGTGTGTGGATTTTTTCCCAATATAAGACATACCCCGAAAGTAAGACATAGTGGGGCTTTTAGGGATAAAAAGAAAGTAAGACACTGTCTTACTTTCGGGGAAACACGGTATATTTTTTCCACCTTAAAATACATGGTACATCAAGTTACAGCTACAAAATGATGAGAAAGGGTGATTACTATTAATGACCAAGTGAGAGCCTTTTCTTTCTAATGCCTCATCATGTCATTTGCCAAAATACAAAGAGCACATTAAAACATCCTGATAGCCAGGTGTCCAAGAACCAGCTATTATTGTACATACTGTACAGTATCCAATTTAAAAGGGGCATTTGCGAGAAAAAATGTTAATTTAATATTATTTATTTTAGACACATTAAGTACTTGCACCATTCCAAGGACAGCATATTTCCCCTGCTTTTATGAGTAATCTTAAATTTTTGTGCTAACATATATTTGTAATATATTTAATCATTATGTTCATTTGCGCCCATTAAAGAGGAAGGACACTAAAGTAAGTTAGAATTAAATAATATTATAAAAGCTTCTCCTTCTACCATGCTATTTTAAACCAAGATAGGACTTTTTTTCTGAATAATTAGTGTTCTTAGTATTGTATTATATAGAGATTATTTAATTTCTTACGAAAATGATACTTAATGGTTGCTATAGGATTAAAACATTCTACAAGAATTGTTTATGTGAAATAAACTACCTATAAAATCATCTTCTCACTCTTAGAAATTATCAAAAGTAGTCAAGGGGTTCATATTCTAAATATGGCAAGAAGTGAATTTGTTCTGAATTTATGTTTTCAAGTAAATTTAGAATTAAGTATTAAGGATGGCTAGCATATCAAAACCTCCCAAAATCTAGAAAACTTTAGATCATTAATTACAAGCTACATAATTAACATTAGCCTGCAGCATTTGAATGAAAATATATTGTTCTTAAGTAAATGAAAATAAAAATGTTCAATCAACATTATGGTACAGTCTATAACTATAACTATCTATCTACTGACTTTGCATGCAGCAGAACTATAAAAAGTAGACTTTGCTTCATGATTGACATAAAAATGCTAAAAGTTGCCTTTGTGGGTTTCCTGGATGCCTTTATCTTCTCTAACTGGATGAAGAAGAAGAAAAAAAACATTATTACTTCATAAATTCCCTAAAGAAATATATTATCAGAACAGACAATTACATATGAGACAGGTGCCTTCGGCGTTTAATGGCAATGTCTATGCTGTGGACAGGGATGCCCCTGTGTCCTGGTGGAGTCCTTAGTGACTGCTTGCTACTGAGGGAGTGGGAGCCAGCTGGGAAGAGCCTTTCTTAAAGGTCCTGCAATGTTTCCCTGGGGCATGCTCAGTGGCTTCCTTTGCTGTGTTTAAGACCTTCAATTAGGTGCTTGATTGTCTTTTAGGTTGTCTTCTGTCCCCAATTCCTACTCCAGTCCCAGTTACATCCCATAATATATTTCCCATACCACTCATGCTGTTGTCTTTTTTTGACCTCAGACTTTGCCTTATGATTGTCCTACCTGGACTGTTAATTCCATTGCTGACTGCAAGTGTCTGTTACTGATGCTCATATTATTCCTCTTAATCACAGACTTCTTCCTAGTCCACTGTATGTACCTGTCCACTGTGTTTTGAACTTTGTTCCTGCTGGCCTGCTTAGCTCATTTGCTATAGTTCAACTTTATTCTCTACTAGATGTGGAAATGGGCCAAAAACACAGGAAATGAACAAACACCGGGGACCCAATGCGCTGAGAGAAGTGAGTGAGAATGGAGACAGATTTGTGGATTCGAGTGCATTCACAAACCTGGTCATTGGAGGCAATGTCTATCCTTAAGTGAGGATCCATAGTAGTCTCCCCAGATACCATGACAAAGAACCAAATTGACCATTGCTGCATTACCAAGAAGTTCAGAGGATGTTAGAGCTAGAAGAGGAGCAGATGTGGGGTCTGACCATCGCCTAGTGGTGGCCAGACTAAAGTTGAACAAAATAGACACATCAGACAATAGAACAGAGTAAAGAGCGACGTACAAAGTCCAAGCCCGAAGACTTATAGAACAGGTTTGCAGTACCACAGGGGATGTTTGGGAAAGAGGAAGACAGTGCCCTGAACATCATTTTACTTAAAAGTCAAGAAACACCAGAAAAGACCTTAATCAAGATAGAGTAGAAGACAAAAAGAAGTAGACATCCACAACAAAAGGAGTAGAGAAGCATAGGTCAAGGCCAACGTAGAGCACATAGTAGTGAATAGGAACATTTTCTGGTAGCAGAAGCATAACAGGGCAACATGCAGCAACAACATGAAATGGCTGTATACCACCAACAAACTAATGTGTGGAAATCTCAGCAAAACAGAACCTCCCATCAAAGACAAGCATGTAAAGACCATGACATGAATAGTGCAACAGATGAACTTTGAGGAACTCAAATAAAAAAGGGCTTGCGATCGACTGCAACAAGCCTACAAGAAATGAGAGTAAGAAAATCATCACCCTGATGAAGAACAGGAAGGTGGCTGGAACTCACAACATCCCAGCAAAGACTCTGAAAGCCAACCTAGATGCTTCAGTGGAGAAGGTGTACCCCCTCTTTAAGATGATATGGGAAGAAAGAGAGATTCTAGCAGACTGGAAGGCAGGATACTTCATCAAGATCCCCAAGAAAAGGAACCTCAGCAACTGTGCCAACTACAGAGGAATCAGATTCCTGTCAGTGCCAATGAAGGAGATAGCAATGCTCCAAGTCAAGCAGTACTTAGAGTGGAACTCCTCATGGTACATCAACTTTGTAGGCTATAAGAAACCAAACACCCTTTAGGGAGGTCCAGACATTGATCAACAGCAGCCTCATAAGGATTCTCCTGATCCGCTGGCCAAACACCATCAGGAACACCAATCTTTGGAAAATAACTTGTCAATTCCCAGCAGAGGAAGAAATCAGGAAGAGAAGATGAGGCTGGATAGGGCACACTCTACGCAAACAGCCAACCAGCATTACTACACAGGCCTTGAGGTGGGACCCTCAAGGCAGGAGGAAAATAGAACTTCCAAGAAAGACCTAGCAACGCAACCTCAAGGCTAACACCTAAAAAAGATGGGCTACAGCTGGACAGAGGACTCTGGAGATCTTGAGGTGCAGGGTTGACGGACATACGTAAGTAATTCAGAAGATGATTGACCCGGGCTATCTATAGTGCAAAGTGAAAGGGGCAGCTACTCTGGACTCAGGTTTGCCTTAGGGGTCCACAATAGTTGCACAGTAGATCTGATTGAGGGGGATATAAAATGAGCTTGCCCCTGGCATCTTAATATTTAAAAATGCCATGCAATTAACATAGAAACATAAATTATGACTATGACCAAAATAGATATCCAGTAACTGAATATAGCCAAATATGTTTAATGTAATATATGATGAAATAATGAGAATGTGGATATTTTTACAGCAAAAATTTTTTATTGGATGTTAATATTGTCAGTGAAGATATCCTTAATAGGTTAAACAAAATATAACAAAATAAAAATATGAGTGATAGATGATAGATCTAGAATCTAGGTTTTTTAAACAGAGGTCTGACATAATAGCTTTATGGGCACCATCATTACCATGCATTTTTGCAAAGTCAAACAGTTTGTGTGAATGCAGCTCATCCAAACCAACCTACCTTATTTTACTTTTATGTGACATTCTCAGGCGGTAAGATTTTCTTGTTGGCATGCTAATTGTTGCATGCAAAATATTTTTGTTTATTATTATAGTAGATTTTATGGTTTTAAGAACGAGATATTATTGAACTCACAAATAATGACAACGACATGGATGCGGTGTTAAAGGGGTCATTTGCATTTCCACCAAGCAGATGTACTTTTTCAGACAAAACTAATGTAATAGAATTAAGCACTTTAAGCAGCAGGGTAGATTGGGCCATTTCAGCTTTGCCGCATCAATAATGACACAGTAACACTCCTGTACAAAGAGACATGTGAATTTCACAACAATTTACATTTATTTTAAGTTAAGTAAATACACGGACAGCTCAAAATAGAATTCAACACTTTGTGGGTACAGCAACGGGTTTTTAATAAGTGATGTTTAAGCACGATTGTGAAAACATGAAATATACTTGAAATATCTTTTGATTCTACCATCAAATTATTTTATGGAGAGCTGAATTATTCACAAACTATAAAGTGATCAGCCGAATGCTGTCTAACCCGATCAAACACAGGTCATTGCCATCTAAGCAGCCTTCTGAAATTTCCTCCTCTGTAGCTGTTAAATGCTTAGTAACGGCAGAAAGCCTAGAATTGAGACACAATTACACTGCCATTGTTTAAATAATCAAACTGTGACCTTTCAGGTTAAATCCTATAATTGGAGTGATACTTCAAAGCACAGCCTACCTTTTCAGGGCTGTTTTGTGCAGTTAGCGAGAAGCTTTATACAGGCTGAACTGGCACAAAACGTAGAATATATTTCGATGTCTGAATTATATGATTTATTGTTGTATTGTGCTAAACCCAAGCTCTGACAATGACACTAATCACAAATTGGATGTGAAGGTAATGAAATACTTTCGGTTTTACAAGATGCTTAAAAATGCTTTACACAAAAGTTCATACATTTTTTAACTTTGATAAGTTCTCAATATTTTTTTAATATAACACGTGAAAATAGATTTATAAGGAGAATGGGGCTTAGCTACAGCTAGTGCACTGATGTTGGTGATAGGGAGACCCCCTCCCCCAGTGGATTGAAAGGTAGCAAGTGATTTCCCCCTTACAGAGTTAATGATGGAGGGAACTGTGATATTGTATCAAATCTGCCGCTCAAAGGGGTTTTGTTATTGTGAGTTTTGCCTTCTTATGACTTGGTTTATGTGGAAAATGGGCCACAGAATTTTCGAATATGTGTACAGGGATAGACGATGGAGAAAAACTGCAGTGCAAGTTAAAAAAAAAGGACCATGGAAATAAAATTGATAGGTACACAACTGGGATAGATTGGTAAATAAAACTATATCAAATTGTTAAAATCCCAAAGTAAGTGGTTTGGGTTTAGGTTCAGTTTATATTTTCCACAAAAGGTTGCCAATATAACTTTATACCAAGTCAATATTCAATAAAGCTGTAGCCATTAAATTCCAATCACGCATCATTATTGGGAAGGTTAGAAAGCATGGGGTAAGGAATAAAGAATAGATTGACACTGTACAAGTCATGCATTGTGAAGTTGGTCAGTTCAGATAGTGAGTCTCCTTAAAACCTGCACTTTTGTAGTAAGATATTAATTCTATTAATATGAATATTCCATAACCTTATTTTAATTCTTAAAAAACTAAACTGCTCTTTAAAAAAATGTATATAAACTTCCCAGAAACCTCAACAAATTTTCCCAGGTACTGTCTACAAAACTAGACATAACACTAAAGCTAAAGACATATGGCGTGTGGCCATACTTTGAAGATACGCAACCTGTCTGCTTGTTTTTAAACATAAAGAAGAGTACAAGAAAGTTGAATCTAATTCTTTTACACTTCATGGGGATAGGAATTTGATGGTGCTATATAAAACAATAAATAATAATAATATAGTTAAATTCTTTATGTTAGGCTCATTATTCTTCCTTATCATAAATCTCATTGTTAGTTTTTGTACCAGGATGTTTGAATTTCACATTTATATGTGCCTACTGTAGACACCTTTGAGCACTAAGTAGAGTTATTTAGCAACTTTAAATGGGGGAAACTATGAATTTTATATGCATTGCTATATTCATTTACAAGTGTTACCTGATGGGCTATTGACTAAACAAACCTCCAGTAGGCAGGTGGATAGAAGCAGCCTTGAAAATCAACAGTTGACTGTCAGGGTCAAGGGGCCTGGTTGGTTGTAGTTGGCCCTCACTCGTGAGGGTACAAAGGATTAAAGCAAAAGCAATGATTGTTTGTTCCGTATATCAAGACCAGGGATCAGGAAACCAGAGGTTGGAGTAGTTGGGAAACACAGCATGAGTCGGTAAGAGGAATCAAAACAGGTACAGATTTATTGCTGAGACAAACTTATCAAAAGAATTGAGCATGGATCTGGTTTTTATTGCCAGCAAACAGACAGCAGCTGAAGGTTTGTTAACAATCATTGCCAACGGGTGCTTCAGGCTTCTAGCAAACCCGCAAGCTGTTCAGAAGGTCCCTGGTTCAAGTTCGTAAAGAATGGGAGCGCACACAGCTCCACCATGTGTGTGCATGGACAGAGGCAAGGGCCTAACGTTTACAGAGTTGTGATATTATAAAAGGATGCACTTTTCATAATCTATAGACCCATAGGCACACATATTATTAATCGTCAAGTGGGAATACTATATAATTAATTAAATAAAGGCAGCCACCATTAGAAAGAATAAGCAAGAACAACAACAAATCGATATACTGCAAATACTTTGTATGACACTTGTTAAAATAAAGAAAAATATCTACATTTAGTCAAAGTCATAGTTTTCCAGAGTCATAACAATGGAGAGGATGATGAAAAATTCCAAGAATATTGACTAGGAATGTAACAATCAGTCCAAATCACTGGAGAATAATAGAATAGTAGATTAAAGGTGTGGCTGTTGTTGAAGTGGAAAATGCCTGATTGGACTCTTAGATCATCAATGGAATTTGTCAGGTGCTAATCAATAGGACCATTTCTGGAAAATGATTCAAGCATTTCTGAAAAATTGAGAGTAACAATGCCACAGTATTCCCATATTAATCCCTTCATTACCACCACAATTGACTGTTTCTTGTTGTGCAATTCCCGATCCTTTGGGTGGTGCTCTATGTGACAAAAATCTTGCTTCTCCTGCTGTTGTTAGTTTATGCTGCAATCACTGCTGGTGATAATGATTTTGAGGGTATGGAAGCAACTGCCACAGGAGACCTAACTGCTGCATCAGACCTATTTTGCCAAGGATAAGAACAAGCATTTACCCTGTATTCACATTAAAGCATTAAAGAGCACACATGTGTCCAGAAACCTGTAGTTTCTGGTAACTGACACCTTGCTGCACACATTTCCTAAAATGCCACATTTGCCATGATGTAATAAACGGTCACTCAACATAAATGTCTGCAACATAAATGCCCTTTTTAGAGGTAAGCAAATTGTGTGCATATCTCGTAATTTCTAAAATAAAATCTACTCATGTCTTCTTTCTTTGTCCATTTCATCGCGGACTTGACCTCCCAGTGAACTTCCACAAAAGGGCGGAGTCTCCGGACACACCCTTTCCCCTGATTGGAGGAACAAGGTAGACAGTGTGCCTGGAGACCTCACACATTTGCGAAGTTCACCGGGTTGCTAGAATAATGAAGATAGATTTTCTGGGGGGAAAAAGTGTTTCCGCATCTCTCTTTCTCCACGAATCTATCTACATTATTTTAGCCTCTCATTGCACTTCCACAAAAGGGCGGCACCTCTCTCCAGTTCATCAGAAGGCCATGTCCATGGAAGAGGTGGATGAAGAAATAGACACAAGGAGCAGTGGACAAAAAAGAAGACAGAAGAATAAGAAGATGCAAGAAAAAGCAGAGCTACGGGCCAAGGAGACATGGACACTAAAGTAGTTGACAGAGAAGGTAGGAAAGAAAAATATAGCAAAGGCAAAAACATCTTAATTTACACATGTTCTGTTAATATAGAATTCAGCAGATTAACTTTACTAAAATGCACCTATATGGAAAACCTACACTAGTTCAGCCAATAATGTTAATCAGTTTTATGTACATTTCAATCATAGATCAAATTTTACAGTTATAACAAAAAAATGTGTCTAAGATATGGTACTACCAAGCATCAAATCATATTCTAGTTTAATATTACTAGCATTTAACTTTTTCAATACTAAAAATCAGGTTAAGATAAAGAGATTATTATCTATACTAAATATCAAGGCAGATATTAAAATAGACTTCTTTTTCCCTGTTTCTTTTAAGGAGGTATTTTTTTTTACAATCTGCAATTGGGTTATTGGTGAGTTCATTTTAAATCCTGGCTTCACATCCATCTCACGGTAGCTTAAACGAAAAGAAACACATTGTAATTAATTATTAAGGAGCTGATCTTAGAGTGTGAAAATCCAAACAGCAATAATGTCTATAGCAAGTTGATCCGGCTATAATGGATCATACCAGGGAGAGCCAAATTGAAAAGCATTTAAACGATGTCACAGAGAATGATTTGCAGGAATACGGATTTGTGGATTAGTGTAGAAATAATGCTGACAAATCGGGCCCCCTTCCTACTAATCAACTTATTTCCAAAGGTACCACTGCCAATGATATACAATGAGGAGGTCTTATTTAGAGATTACTAAAGAAAAGCTAAGAGTACAATCTATTGAGTTTATTTGCAAGGGGGAATCACATTGTAGAAAAAGCTTTCTAAGGCCAACATCACAATTTCTGTTTCTGGAAATACATTTGTTTGTAGTCTTTACAGTATAATATATATTATGTAAGTTGTATGTCTATGTAAAACTCCTTTATTACATCATATAATATTTAAAATTTAAATAGATACAAAAGCTTGCAGACCTCAGACAACTGAAAATATAGTTTAAGTATATGGATGCCAATTGTTTCATGAAACTAGATATCATTGTGGAGGAGAACTTTGTACTAACATTGGGTTTTGATTTTGATTGTGGGCACTGGGGCACAGAGGCCACTTTATTAGGTACACCTGTTCAGAGAAGATTGGGCAGACTGGTTTGAAATGATAGAAAGGCAACAGTACCTCAACCATTCGTTACAACCAAGGTATGCAGAATACCATCTCTATACACACAACACATCGAACCTTGAAGCAGATGGGCTACAGCAGCAGAAGACCACACCGGGCACTTTGAGGGGGCAGCACATTTACACTGTTATACAGGCTGTACATTGTAGCAGGGTGTCATTTCTTCAGTCTTGTCACGTGAAAATATATAATAAAATATTTACAAAAATGTGAGGGGTGTACTGACTTTTGTGAGATACTGTATATACATACTGTATATACATACTGTTTATATATATATATATATACATACATCAATCAGTAGCGTCGACAGGGGGGGGCAGAGGGGGCCATGGTCCCCCTACATCATGCTGTGCCCTCCCATGTTCAGCAACCACTCTGCACCCCTCACTCTCCTTCAGTGTCTTCGTCGTGGTGCCGGCGTTTCATGCTGATATATGACGTCATATTCCGGCGCTCACCAGTGAAGCAGCATGCACCACGACAAAGACACTGAGGACAGAAGCCTCATGCTCCCACCACAGGATGTCTGAAGGTAAGTGAACTACAAGGGGGGAGAGGGTAGATAGTAAGAAGGAGTAGGGGGTAGATAGTAAGAAAGAGGGGAGAGGGGGTAGATCACATGGGGAGGGGGGGTTATAACTAACAGGGTACTAATAATTCAATATTGACTAATCAAAGGACAAACAAAGGGATGATACAGATGCTAAGGGTGGAATACCTGAATAAATAATTAATTAATCAGGCCAGCCGGCAATGAAGCTGAATAACAGTCAGGGTAAGGCAAGGCAAAAAGGTGGAATACCTGTAGATGATGAGAGATGATAAATCAGTTCCTGATGATATGAATGGATGAGTATCAACAGAATTAAGTCCCTTGGTCAACTCCCAGATAGTGTCACTTAGATAGTGAGAAGGGAGAGAGGGGGTAGATAGTGAGAAAAGAGGTTAATAAGAATATTGAAATAAAGTCAGAATGAATGAGAGAATTAATTTGTGTATGAATTGTGTAAATGAGTTAGAGAATAAATGAATTAATGAATTTGTGAGAATGCATTAATAAATATGTGTAGCTAAATTGTGTGAAAGAGTGAGAGAATTAATGATTGTGTAAATTAGTGAGTGACAGTAAAAGTGTCTGTGTATTATAGATGTAATAATAAGACAAAGATGGCACAGGTAGTGTGCTTATGGGACAAAGATGACACAGGGTGGGCTGTTTGGGGACAAAGATTTCAAATCCTATGTGTGTAATCTGGGTGCTGGTCAGGTTCTATGTGGGCAGTGTGGATGACAGGGCTGGCTTTGGGATGTGCAACCTGTGATCTATGCCTGGATAAGGTATTTATCTATACCTTTAATGCGGAGATTTTGTGTGAATTCCAATTGATTTATACCTGCAAAGCTGTGTTTTTGTGTTATTCTGTTGATCTATATCTGCTATACTATGTTTCCATACATTATTTATGTATACGGGGCTTGTTTGTCTTATTCAGTTGATAGATAGCTATTTTCATGTATTGTTTATTTGATCTATACCCTCAGTGCTGAGTTTACATGTGATTTCCAGTTGATCTATAACTGCAATGCTGGGTTTGTGTGTTCTGTTCTATACCTTCTATGCTATGTTTCCATACATTATTTGATTTTTTATGTCTTATTCAGTTGATCTATACATGCATGTGCTGTTGACATGTGTTTATTTGATCCATACCTGAACTGCAGAAATTAAGTAAAGGAGAGGTATGGCTTAGTGAATGAGGGACAAAGGGACTCTGGGGTGACCTCTCAATGTCACAGTAGGGTCAGGAGGACCCTACTGCAGTCAGTGTGGGAAATATTTTTTGTCGGCGATAGCAGAGGGAGTACTTGCATGCTAGGGCACGTGGAGCAGGGCCCAAAGAAATGCCTTCCTGGGGTCCAAGTTTTTTCTATATTAAATTTATTGGCAACAGGGTCTAATATATATCTTTATATTGGCAGCAGAGGCCAATATTAATATATATTGGCAGCAGGGTCTAATATTAAAGAAGTAAAAACAGTTCAGCTGTTAATCATATCTCAATCACGGTCTTTACTTCAAAGAGATAAGTACAGATTATGTAGTTAAAAATGCATGTCTAACACAAATCTAATGCATATAAATATATATATATATATATATATATATATCACACACATATATATATATATATATATATATATATGTAGCGTTTTGTAATTGTCCCTCACTTTGGTCCCTGTCCCCCCTTGTTCCCTGTCCCCCCTGGAGACGCCACTGACATCAATTGCCTTATTTAACAAATCTCTATGTATCTCTCAAACCAGAGCCACAGAAAGTAATCACTCAGGACTTCCCATCTGCACTAGCATTAAAATTTGCTTAACTGTGAACTGAGTAAATGCATTGAACTGTATATGCAGAATATAAAAGATGAACACAAGCCTTGCCTATGAATTGTGAATATACCCATACATTACAATAGATCGCTATTCCTCATTAATTTTACTGAAGCCTCCAGATGGGAAACAAAATATTAATTTTGTTCAGCCTTAGGCATTGTCAACTGTTAAGGTACACACTAAATCACAAATCTTATTCGCATTAATATCCGATTGCTGATGAAAAAAAGTTGAAGCCCATGGGTATAAGGTTTAGTTTGTCATAAGTGTTATTAATTACTTCTGTGTAATGATTAATTTGTCAAAATGGCACACATAATGGAATAAGGGAAACCGTGAGCTGACAGTACTCCTGCGTAAGCTAGCCCACCTTAAAGTGAGCGCAATACCATTGGAATTATGCAAATACATTCTTTCAATGTTGCATAAACTGGTACTCATAAAATAGTGCATGGTACATTAGGCTGTTCACTCAGCAAAGAAAAAAACTTAAATTTGAAATCTTTACAAAAAAGACATTTCTGGTTGAGGGTACTTAGAACTACAATTTATTTTTCAATAAGGCAATAGACTTTCAACCATTTCACAGCAGTCTTGCTCTTTTTTATTACTGTTTTTTTAAAACCACTGTGAAAAAGATACAAATGCCACTTTATTGTATCTTTGGCAGGAAAACAAGCAAGACTTGAGATTGATGGCACTGAGTGGCATTTAAGAGAGTACTGTGTTTTTTATTATTCTATTTTGTGTTTATTTTTTAATAGGAGTTTTAATGGTAGAATCCAATTTAGAAGGCCAGAAAACCCATGATACACTACATTGAAATCTAAAAGATTAACTTAATTATGTAAATTAAATTTACTTTTTATCTGTGAAACATTAAAACCAATGGCACAGCAAAAGGAAAAAAAAAACACATTTAGAATAATTTGTGTGTCCAAAATTAAACTATAAATATACGGCATGCAAAATTTATCTGCAAAGAAGTGACAGACAGTGTGACACTAATGCACATTTGGAAGGTCAAGCATCTTCAAAACAATTGCATTTTAATATAACTACTTTTACTGGATGGGCATAAAACTTTTCTTGCCCACTTTATTGTAGTCATCATTTTTGAGAGTTTTCTATACTACCGTTTATTTTTTTGTAGTGATAATTGATAATTAAATGCACTTTACAAAGAAAGTGGTTGGTTTCACTAAATAGGCACGTAGTAGGATAATATATATATATATATATATATATATATATATAGTGCATGAGATATTGGAAGCATGTTTAAGCATGTTTAATTGCATTAGAATATTTAAAATATTGAACTATGTTGAAATTTACTGTCTAAAAGGCAAATGCAGGAAAAACATTTTGACCACCATAGCAAAGAAACGGAATTGCTGAAATACCTTATCAATAAAAAAAGAAAAGATGCAAATATTTAAATACGGCATCTGTTTTGAATATAAAAGCTCTTGCTAATTAATAGGTTAAATAGAATTCAAGCTTGTATGATTATTATTATTATTCTTGGTGGAGCTCGGAGCAGGATACAATGCATTGCTTGATGATTTTGGCACTCAAGTGGTTAAAACTAACAATTTTAAAGCATTTTATGTCTGCTGTACGGTATATAGCTTAAAAGAAATTCATCTAGAAGATGATCACAAAGATATTTGTATTTTTGGAAATATACATTTGCAACGCCACCGTCATACTTTCTCATATTGTATAACATTGCTGGGCCATTAGACAAATGAGCCAGTGGAATGAAATGTTATGGTCTAAGGCAGCAGCCTTTCCGCATTCAAGAAGAATTCATTTCTGCTTGTAAGTTATCTATAACACTTTTAGCATATGAAGTATGACTGCGAGATTAATGACTAAACACAAAGAAAATGCCACATGCGAGCGGTATGAATGTAGACAAACTGGGACGACTTTTTCTTTCATTGTATTGATTGTATGATTGTCTGTGTGCATAGTGAGGAAACTCAGCAGAGGAGCCCTGAATAATGGGTAACTGGGACAATGACCGCTTATTTGAGGTAGACAGGAGTCATAAGAAATAAAATCACGTTTGTTTAACCCTCTTTCTATGTGTGCCGGATTTATCTATAATGGATATCCACATGTGTATAAATAAACTAAGTATCTTAGATACACACAGTGCAAGCTGAAGCCTCTCTAACAAATATATACATTTTACCTACGTGTTTCATGATGAGTTGTAATTCTCTCTAAGTACCAATCTCCATCATTTGGCCCGAATAAGTTGGACATTTAGCCCCTTAGCCACCAACTAACCAGGCCTGTGGCTTGAGTCCGTTAGACAACATGCAATGTGATGTAAGTTTAGACAATGAACAATTTCATAGACTCTTAAACAAGAGAGAACATGGTGTGCCCATTGTTACACAGTTAATGATGTCGCAAAATATGTCTACAGCGTTTATCCATCCAAGATATCCCTAACTGCACTAACGCAGGTAATGGCAAACAATAGGTGCTGTTCCATTATTAAAAAAAGAGATTTATTTTTGCATTCGCTATTATGTTTTGTAAATAAATCTCAGCACACATGTCACTTTATTATTTCCTAAAGGTTTGCAGGTTTAATAACAGAAACCAACAGTTATTTAAGAAGTATTTTTAGTTTATATTGCAACAACTTATTAGTACCTACTTTTAAGTCACAAGACTGTTAAGTGAGGGATAATTTTTATATGATTAAAGAAATATTTCTAGGAAGGGGATTGATGTTCAACAGAACTAAGGATGATGTATATTTATTAATTACAAATGTGCTGAGTTCAAAAAGCTCTAAAATATATAACCTTGAGTGTGTGTCCTTGGCAAAAATGTAGCTAGCTCTCTCTGAAAGGGTTCTCACATACATGCAATCATCACTTTCACAGTTAGTGCATTCCAAAGCTATCACCCTAACTGAAAAGAATGCCACGACCTCTGCACTGATAGCCAGTGAAATGAGAAGCAAAATAATCACGCAGAGACAGGTGTTGGATTTTAAAGGGTTTCAATAAACACTGTTTTAATGTAAGAAAAAATATAAAAATTCTATACAATATTCAGTAAATAAGCAAAATTTACTGAACAGTTTTAAATCATGTTAATACACCAAACCTCCATAATTAAGCCCCTGGCTTGAACCTCCTCCCAGTAGTGTCCTGTCAACAACACCACTGGTCGTACCAAAGCCCCAACGCAGTGGGTTGGGCAATACTCAAACTAATCTACAACTAAGAGTCTCTCTTTATAATGCTCTAAGCTTATCAACCACATGGCTAGGTTGCCCCCACCCCAGGCGGGCTAACCTAAACCTCAAACAACATCTCTCAAAGGAAGAAGCCCTAGCCCTGCAGACCCCTTATAACCCCTCCATCCCAAAACTTCTGCCATCTGCATTGTCAGTGGTGGAAGATTTAAACTCGGATTTCCTACTGACCTTGAATATTTTTGTACATTGTGGTAATATCACAGCTACTACCACAGCTACTCTTTTCTAGTGTAAATGAATCCAAGTTACGATATTTTTTAAACCCATGGAAAATTTACCATATTCCAAAATACGGATATATTCATATGGAAGCCATGAGGCTGCAGAGCTGGGCCAGAGTAAGTAAGGCTATCTGAGGACGGGTGGCAAACGCAATAACAGGGAGCAATGGGGCAAAGCTAAACATCGCTGCCCCTACCAGGAGATTAAATGAAAGCAACAGAGACTCTGCAATTATGTGTCAAACTAACCCAAAGTGTTTGGTATGTACAGTAAGCATAATTAAATAAGTGATATGAAATATTTAATATATACTAAAGCTCACTGTTTAAGTACATCAAGTACATTTTCTATATCTATTGAAAAAGCTTTTCTGAAAAAAACCTGTCTTTTAATAAGAACACACTTTATTGTAAAGTGTATTAATTATCTCTGCATTGTGATACAGAAGCTTTTATACTTAGGAACTTCAGCAAGAATCAATATAAATAGATTAAAAGAATATAATAGTATCCAGAAATGTTATAATTAGAGGTAATAAAATACTTAGGCCAGCTTTTATCCTCATTTCCAAAAATCGTGTAATTTAGTATGCCCCCTGTCTCTGTGTGAATATAATTCCAAGTTTTTAAAATCCTTATGGGCTATTTTTTAATTGAGATTAAGCTACTAAAATTCACCAGCTTTGATGAAAAGTACACAAGAGCTTTGAATGTAAATCTCACTAATTAAAACTTAATGTCTGTAAAGCAAACGCCGATCCCTTAGGTATTTCCCATTTCAAGAGCACAGTTTTAAAATGGATAGTAAATAAAAGGTAAATATTAACATTTTCATGATGCTAATCTGAGAGCTTTTGCCGACGCATCAGATAAGAATGTCTTGTAGAGCAGGGTTTTCCTTGGATTAGCTAAAAATAATACTTTCCCTCAAAATTACAGCAGACCCTACCTTAAATAAAGCTTGAAATTGATGTCCAGCAAAAAATAATACATACATAGAAACCCACTTTATGGGACCTGTTCTCATTTGCAAAAAGTTTCATACCTCTGTCCACGACTTTTGCCTCTCAGCCGTTATTACTTCTTCCCACTTGCGCACTTAACCTGTTGTTTACCTATTCTCTGGATTTCCTTAGAATTGTGCCAGCAGATTCTCACTTTAACTTTAAATGCTTACTAAACCCAGTTGTTCAGAGAGGCATACAATCTATCTTCTTAATATCCTATAATCTGCATCTTGAAAGAAACCATGTATTCCATCAATTTTGAGTTCTCTAGGTCCCTGACTTCTCCACTTGACCTTTGCTGCACTTTACCAAAGCAGTCCTTCACCTTCTGTGGATGAATGTTATTGTTTATATACTGTCATTTTTTTAAAAAAAAATTTTTGTGTTATCCCTCATTTTAATAGGGCTAAAAACCTGGTTGGCGCTTTATAAACAAAATGTAATAACTATGTTATAATAATAGACATCCAATGTCCAATATCCAATATCTAATGGTACACGTCAGATGAGTCCACCCTACAAACTTAAGAGGGATCTGTAGATTTTGCCTTTGTTTAAATCACTGTGGTCCTATTGGAGATCCACCTGCAATAAATACACTAACTAAACAACAAAGTACTCACATGTCTTAAAAAAGAAAAATATTGCAAATTACAATGTATCATTGTACTTTTATCATTTTATTTATTGATGGCGCTAGATACTTGCTCCAGGATTACATGAACGTTGAGTGCAAGAACATTGGAAGAGTATATATACCATCATCATATTCGGTCTGCAGAGCTTTCAATGGGCATAACTATTAATGCATCGGATAACAATGTGATACCACTCTACAGCTTTATAGAGCGTATGCTCCTGGTTTTAGTGTTATGGCTCTGAGCAGATCCAACGTCTGCTGTTCAAGGTTGCTTTGTTGATTCGTGATGCCCAGGTGCACTAAAGTGTAATGGATGCCATAGGCCAACAACTGGGTTCCAGGGAAAAGCACAACTGCAAACACCATCCTGGGAATAGGACTTGGTTGTCATAAAGGGAGCCTACTCCTACCCCACTTTTTGTTCAGCAACTTTTGTGTTAGATTCCTGATGAGATCCTTTCCAAAATCTCTATCTTCGTACGTCCATTATGCCTCAAGTATCCATCTTATTTGAATTACAAGGTCAAAAACACTTTGACACATAAGCAAATGATAATCTATTGCCTAATATCTGGCTCAATTATTATTTTTTATTATTATTAATTTTTATTTTTTTTGTAAAGCAACATAGAATAAACATCTAGATTAAACATGTACCCAAGCTTCAAATAACTGGACTATTGTGCTTTCAGCCTGCAGGTTTCCTATGACCACAAGGGATTTGTATATAGACCCTTAGCTTATGAGCGGTAAGAGAAGGAAGCTATTGGAAGGAAATTAGTGTGAACAAAAAAGTGAACTGCAAACAGGATGCTAAGTCTTAACATGAAGAAGAAGAAGAAGAGGAAGCACAAGAGGGTGGTATTTAATAATATTGGCTTCACAATGCAGCCCACACACGAACATCCCATACTTAGGTTGTTTAGAAAAAGATCAGTCTTTTAATCTCTTTCATGTTCACGATATAAAATCTAATGCAGCAAGAAAATACTGAAGGTTGAATGTAATTTAGAAAACAAAATGATATTGCTTTATGTGAACCTGTTCTCATAGGTAAACCATAAGGAGAAAGGGCAATTCGGTCTTATATCAGAGCTCAGCCAATGCATCATTTTTTTATTATATAAAATTGCATTTTTACTTATTTTTGACTTTAAAAAAAATAAACGCTACAGAATTTGCCAATATATGACTTTATTATTATTATTATAATGTATTCATTTAAAGTTAAAAACCTGCAAACTGTCTATTTTAATATTACACTAAGGCAGAAATGATATAATAATAATAATTTATTTTGTGGTAAATGGTGGAAACGAAAAAATGGATCATATTAATCTATTAAATGATAAAGGACACGAGATATTTAAACTCGGCTCAAGAATGTAATAATTACATAAATAAATAACAACAAGATTTTATCCATAACTTGTCTTTAACTTCAAAGAACTCTTTTTGTTAAGGTTTGCTTCTTCAAAGGGTTGACATCACTCAGGGGTGCTCGTTGAAAAAGTTCACATCTCGGTAGGGGAGGGAATCCTTCTTGGTAGACTTGAGAACACACAGTGATATCTTTTGACAAAGATATTAAGTTGTTCATAACGGAATAAAGAAGTTGTTAATAATCCTTTTTTTTCAGACACAAACTTTATTTTCTTAGCAAGTTCCTGATAGTGCCAACAACTTTTTTCAAAATGCACAAATTGGTTGTTTCCAGGAAAATTGGATCCTGTGTTATGCAACTGTAAAAAATATTTTTGGACAAAATAACATATTTTTTATTATTATATTTCACAGTTTGGCTTGAATAATCAGGCAGGGTATTGTTATTCTGATTATTATTATCAGTTCTGGTTATAGTAGAATTACAAATAGTACATATTTTGCTATTATTATATTGTTAGCATTCTATTAAGTAGAGATTTCAGTTGTAATTAATTTATACCGCTGATATTGTATATGTTGTAACTTAAGCTATGTTCTGCCATGTCTAGCCTGAAACGACATGATATACTTTCTTAGGAGCTCATGAATGAGTAAAGATGCTATTTACTATGGGATGCCCCCCTCCTATACGTGTTGTGCTTATTGTCCATTACAGATGAACAATCTTCTTTTCCCTAATACATAGCATAATTATGCCAGTATATTTACATGTAAATAATTCCGTGTAATGCTTTTTTTTATAGGAAATGTATAGAATAAATTGTAGCCAGTAAAAAAGTAACTGCATGCAAATCCATGCAATATACAATGAGTCTTGTTTTCAAAGAAATGGCTTCATAATATAATGTACAATGATGAAATGAACTAGCATGACCTAATTAATAATGTAATTCATGGCGAAAATATCCAATGTACATTTCAGATCTTGTGAACGAGTACTAATAAATGATAAGATATAGATATATTTTTTCTGTTTCTCATTGATATTCATAATTGCTGTCTTCCCATACAGAACTGTCACGGTGTTAAGATCATAGTCTATTTGGTATTCCTTTGTCTTTTGTTCTAGTGATTTCCTAGAAAATATGAATACTTCATTCAATTTAATATCGCTGGTAAGAAAAAAAAAAAAAAAAAAGAGGTATTGCTAGCTCTACAGATTGATGTAATATAAACCAGAAATTAGACGACTATATTTTCACTTTGCAGAGTGAATTATGTATCATCAGGCAAGTTATTACAAAAGGCACATGGTGTAATGGTGTGAAACAGAACATGCAACAAATACTTCTCAAGGGCCTTTCTAGTAATTTGCAAGCAGGAACTACCGAATGCACCTTACTGTTGATCCTGTCATGTTTGGTCACAAAACCTCCACTGCTATATTGTCACGAAAGGAAATCAGTAAGAAATCACACACATGTCAGCAAATCCGAAATAAAGCTGGCGTTGTACTTAACTACACAGTATGTCTTCATTAGCAGTTCAGTGAGTGTTAATTCATCTTATGAAAAAAATATATATATTGACTTCATTTTTCCCAGCTATAATATATTTGCTTATATCTACAGACAATATATAATCTGTCCATTTGGAGCAGATGCAAAGGTACAGGTCTGGCTTTTGCCATTGGTGCATGGAATATGCATCAAGCCTGAATTTCTTTTCTGGGTTCTGTATTCTAAAAAGAGAGCTTGTTGGATGTCTACCGTTTAGTTTTCTGTGGAATTTCTCAGTGCTCTGGAACTTGTATTAAGGAATATATAGAAACATAGTGATGGTCTTTCACTCTGCCCAACCTCTCAATACTGAATATCCATTATATGGAATGTTCCGTTTTTGCTGCACTTTGCTATTAGTATTTGTACATATATTATTGTTTCCTGGTCCAACACTTTGTTCTATGGATTTCTACCAAGCATTGTAATACATAAATTGAATGCTTTTGGGTGTCTGTGAGTATGTATGGAATACATATGGAATATTTTAGCTCCAGGATGAGTTCCTTTAAGATTACATATGAAATATTTGCTGGTACCATAATATGTAATTATTGACCTCGTAGAAACAAGTTTCAAATTTATTTGGGGATGGGGTCTCCTGATGTCAGGGGTTGAGATATGACATGATGACCAGGCATTTGGCAACATCAAGTGATGCACAGACCAGAAACATGAAGTTACTACTACAGAGCACTTTGTCTGCAGCTTTATAGACTTCAACCTCTAGACCCTGGTGGCTTTTGAGGAAACTCATGGACATCGGTTGTGGGCAGCTTCCCCTCTTAAATTGTGTTAAAGAGGGCCTTAGGAAAGATGTTACTAGTATTCGAATTGGAACAGTTCAATTGGTTATATTCCTGGCAAAATGCTGATTCATAATGTTATGAATTATCAAAGCACTATGCCCAGGTCACTGTCCTGCTTGCACAAGTACAACATAGTCGATTCTCGATATTAGCTTGACCCCTCATGAATCTCACCCATTACAAAAATAAACAACTCCACAAAATTGTGCTTGGGACAATAAAGGTTATTTCTACTTTCTTGTCAAAATTAGATATCCCCTGTGTACTCTGATCCTAGACAAAATTAAGCAAGAACTTACTTATGTAAATATTCTATCTTCACTGGTTCATAAAACTCCCCAATATCTTTATTAAACCTGGACATCATGGTTGCCGAACCCATACCTTAATACCAGAGGTGTTGCATAGCCTTCTAGCTCTATTCGTTCTAACCGCATTTGAATAGGTTTACCTTTAGGAGTGTTGAGTTGGACGATAATGGGATGATTTGGAAAGCCTTTACACAGAGCTGCAGAGTAATGAGAGATGGGCCTTTATGTTTGTATTAGTTTTAGATTTACTTTATTTTATTTTTATTTTGTTATACTTCAATAATATAATTCCATATTTTTACTCATGTTCAAGTTAATTCCTTGCAATTTTCAGTGAATAGATGTGGATACAAGTAAATATGTCATGAAAATGTAGAGACTTGTCGTTTTGATATTTTTTGTTATATCTTACGTTGTAGAAATCGGTACTTATTTTGGAAAATTAAATAAAGGATTAAATAAATGATTTTATTTAAAAAGTACTATGTTTTTATTTATTTTATTTATAAAAAGTGTCTTATTTTATATTTAAACATGTCTCAGACAGAGGAGGGTTTCTGGATATTTATGCTGTTACTTAGGTGGTCTTATGGGAGAAAAAAATATATTTAACTAATCATAAAAATAGGTTTCTTTAATATGTTAATGTCTTACATGATAACTAGTCTATAGATGGGATTTAATGTTTTTTTTCTGAGCATAAGCTGCTTAATGTCAAAAATAACAAGTGTCAACAATATCAGAGGGCATTGGGCAAAAAGTAGGATAACCAGATGGTGACTTTAGCTGGGAAAGCTTATGGAAAATATACTGCAGCGTTACATTAAAATCCTTGGTTTCCTGCATAATGCATTTTTTATAACAATCCCTGGTTAAAGGCACCATCTGGTCACCCTAATGAAAAGGAATTCAGGATGGTTGATGAGTCTGGTCAATCTGAAGGAAAATCCTTTTCTTTCTAGATTTTTTAGACTTGTGACATGTTAAAAATCACTATCTCCAGTAGATATGTGGTGCATGCTATAGGGCTCAATTATTGAACCATTGAGTTTTCCAAAGCTTTAATGAGGCTCAATACAAATATAATGACATATGATTATGAGATTTGCTATATTTGTTACCATTTTGTCCAGAAATATGTCATCAAATGTATCAGGCTTTGTAAAACTACCACTAGTACTGTGTAAAATATAACCGTGCTCTAGCCTAGGTTCTGTAATCATTAGTCCACTTACAAAAATAACATTAATAAGTTTAAAAAAAAAGATAATTTTGTCCAATCATATAACCAGTGTATAGAGAATATATCAGCTAGTGTAGAAGCGTATCTTTAATTTAATTATAAAAAGCAAAGGAGTTTTCTAACCACATGCACTGCAGATGTAACGTATGCAGAACTCAATGAGTTAATGGTTCCAACATACTGCATACAAAACCAGTTATCTGGTATTGTACAGAGATGATTAAACCTAGTTATTTAAGAAACACATGAGTTGAGTAGCCTTGAATTTATGTGCCATGAAATCAATAAAAAATAGGCAATCAACTTCATTAATTGCATCCATTTTACATAATAATTGATGCAAAATTATATTTAATTTATGGAAATGACAATCTGAAAGATAACAAAATAAATTCCATAATTTCACCTTATGTCATTTCAAATATTACATTTGATATAAATCAACAAAAAATGAAAAATATTTCATTTGTCATACTCTCAGTAAAAACAGTTACTTGTCCAAGAAAGTGAATAGTTAAATGTTTTGGATCACAGTAAATATTACCGTTGGGATTTTTTATTTCATATAGTTTGTTGTCTAAAAACCTGTTAAAATTTTTAGTGGTACTCAAACGTTAATAAGAACAATTATCTGGATACATTTGTAGAATCTGCAGCATATTCCCAGCATAAAATAATATAACGTAATATAGTTTATTTAGTGAAGAATAATATTACTAAAGGCAGATTTGTCAAAGGAAAGTGCAGGTATATGATATAATTATATATCATCATGGTGCTTATAATTTTTGTATTGAAATAAATATTTGGATGTATTTATTTACATCTTTAATTATTTGTAGTATGTTTCACTAATGAAATAAGCAAAATAGGATGCATAAATAATAATAGATAAATAATATTAGATATTTACAAATTAGACGTAACTCATATTTGTATCCATAATGTCATAAATTACTTAATTAAAGCAGTTGTAATGCCAAAAGCTATATATATATATATCTATAGCTATATATATATCTATATATATATATATATAGATATATCTATATATATATATAGATATATATATATATATATATAGATATATATTATATTATATATTTATATATTATAGATCTATATACAGTACATAGTGTGTATCAGCATGCTTTCATTCTACAATTTCAAAGACAAGCACTTTGCTTGGAAGGCCAGCAGATGTCACTCTTTATTTAGATCAAGTATTTGATTACTCTAATTCTTTTATGTATTATTTTGCAAGATTTAAGGTCTATGACAGATACCTATTCACATAAAAAATGTATACGCAACACAAAACAAAAGTACATCCTGCCATTGAAGTATATGAGTAACACATCTCTGTCTAGTCTCCACCCATCCAGTGGGAGCTTGTACACTTTACACCACGTGATGACACTGAGGTTTTTGTAAACCTCTTTCATTCACCTTATTTTTTTGATATTTGAACATTTTACTTTAAATACACATCTACTTAGAATATGCATTGTATTTTTGTTTCTATTCAGGGATTTTCCCCCTGGTATGGGGCAATTGGCATCTGCTTCATAAGGGTTTTTTGCCTTCCTCTGGATCAACACAGTAGGGAAACAATAGGTATATAGGTTGAACTTGATGGTCTTTTTTCAACCTTATGAACTATGTTACTATGTTACTATTTTTGTGTTGTTCCAAGGCAAAAATGGTATGGGCAGATGATTTTTATAGGGTTTAATGTATTGCTGATCCATGAGGTTTATTCACTAGCACTGGGAATTTGCAGAATTTACTGTGTATCACAAAGGGCAAAACTTAGTAAGAATCCCCTGCAAGGGTCTTTGTTAACTCTGTATAATGCATAGTAAATGTGAGGAGCATCTTTAATAACGCTATTTCACTAATTTAACTATACAATGTAGACTCAGCCATTCTTGCAGAGGAAGTTCACTAAAAGTTCATAAAGCATAGTGGAGTCTGGGATCTGAAATGTTTAGCTTTCCTACAAATTCTCAGTTTAGTGAAGACATCCCATGGCCATACCTGGGAACTCTCTGGGTGAAGCACAGCTTCTCCACTTCTCCAGGTCAACACCTGAATCCTCCGGGTCAAAGGAGTCATGACACGCCACGCCCCATGCCCATTCCCCCTTTAAATGGGGTGTTTTCCACGATGCCAGCGGGAACGCCCTCTGACATCAGCAAGAACGCCCGCTGACATCAGCGTGAACACCCCGACATCAGTGGGAATGCCCTCCGACGTCAATGGGCAGTCCTGGCTGCGTCCTGGGAAATTTCCAGGTATGCCCATGGCCAGTAATACTTCAGACCCAGTATTGATAATATTGCAGAGTATGTAACACATGTTAACAATGCAGTACATTAAAGCCAGAACAACCAATTGCGATGTAGTAGGGGGGCTCGGTTAATACATTTAGTGATAATTCATTAACACACACATATGCACAAGGTATTTGCCATCTTATTACCAAAACCTATGAACCTTGTTTATATCCTGTGTATCAGTTATCAATACATGCGAGCACTAATCTCACACAAATGTCTCTTCCAAAAAAAATGATAGGTACAATCTGCAGGGGACCTCAAAATGTTGTGTTACGTAAGTAGTTTAATGTGCCAATATGCATAAAAGGTAGAGGCATGAACGATGTCTATGAAATTAATGTATATAGGGGTTAGTTAATAAGTACCTAACACTTAGTACCTCAATACTTTTCAATGGATATGAGCCTTGTGATGGACATTTGACTAAACACCACACCTGCACCAAGGAATTCCATAGGTTTTTTCATGGACACAGGTGTCTGTGTTTAGAAACTTTTCTTCTTCCTGGGTCATCATTTTTGCTACTTCACATTTGTGCGAACAAAACCAAATTTGGGGGTAGGATTAGATTTGAAACGTAGGGGCGATATGGGTTATAGTGAGCATAAGTGGGATACCGACCCGTATCAAAAACGTAAAGAAACCAGATCAGCTATCAGATTTTGAGTCACAACTAATATTATGCATCTCAATAAATGATTCCCCTTAAGGTGTGTCATCTATCAACGCTTAAAAGATGATGTTGTTATCTCTGCTGTACTCTTACTAAAACCATTAATAGTATACTGTGATTAGAGTTTGCTTTATTCATCTCAATGCTACTTTGTGTTCTTAAAGGTCATGTATAATCATGAATGGGTGTATAACCTAAAGGAACTCACAAAAAAAATGAAACGAGCACAGTCACTTAAAATTATTTTTATTTTGATCAAATGTCATAAAATTTCTTATATTGTTTATAATGCTGTTCTCACTTACGCTAGATGATAACACGCATCATTCTATACATTGCTGTAGAAAAACGGTGGTACCTCGAAAATAAAGAATCAAGTATACATTTGCTGTGTCTGTCCTCCTTTGAGGTATTACAATATTGTGTCATATGCAAATTATTTATTCTCCTTTGTTATATCAATTTCATTTAAGGTTTGCAAACAAATTCCAAACCTGCTCCCTAATAATGTGTACATTTTTTTAGCATTTGTCTTACCCCAATGTAGAGATCACCTCATTCATCGGGGGTGCTGATTCTATTTTCATGAATGAATTAGTTTAGTTGGCTTACAATCTTAATGGTCTGTTACGTCTCTTGCCTTGTAACTGATCTAAATTCCCAAGCAACCTTGCAACCAAAGAAGCAATACATATTAAAGTACCGTATTTCCCCAAGTATAAGACGCTCCCTTGTATAAGAAGCCTATTTTTGGGGGCCAAAATAATAAAAAGAATATTGTTAATATAAAGTTATTGTACTGGCTGCCTGGGCATGATATGAGTGTGATTGATGTTAGCTGCTAGCAACTGTTAGCAATCCCCTCTGCCTTGCTCGAGCAAGAACAGGAACTGAGCGGAGTCATGTGATGCGATGTGCATTCACGTGACTCCACTGGGTTCCTGTGTTGCCGCGACGGATCAAGGTAAGCAGCAGGTCCCCTTTTTAATCTACCGCCACTGTATAAGACGCATATACATAAATTCATTAAACTTTTAAAAAAAATATTTCCGAAGCCACCTCTGTTTTTGCGCTGCTGATTGGCTGCTTAAAGCAATCAATAAAGTAACTCATGGGAGTGCTTTCTACAGATGCACATGAGAGGTCTCTTTAGATTCCCCTGGACCCCTCGCTGAGCCACTGGGGAAAATGGTCAGTGAGTACACCATGTGGGTGCAGGCAGCAGGAGATGAAGTTGCAAAACACATCTCCTGCAAGCCAATGAGTTGTGAGAAGAGTGGCAAATATAGGTAGGATTCCTCCTGCATATTGCCATTTGTAGTGGGAATAATCTTGTTTTGTAAGGTCCACAGACATTTCCTTGGGTGTTTCCACTGAATTTATAATACTTTAGTATTATCTCGATAGTATCTATCTATCTATCTATCTATCTACCTATTCTATTTTACTGTTCCTGAAACAATATGGGTTATAATAGACATGGGTAATTTTTGTTTGATGCTGTAAAAATATAATATTTTTAAAATATATTTAAATTATTATGATTAGTTTGGTGTAAGTTGATTAAATGATCCCCGATGCTAGAATTATTAGGTTAAGACTGAAGGGGAATTATAGAGGTTTTACATAGTGTCAGAATATGCTACACAGGGGTTCCCTCTGAAAGAAATGCAATGTTGTCCATTGCCTTTCGAATTTTATGGTTGCCTGCTGGTTTGATCAATTTTTCAATTTTATTTTTCTCTTAATTTTATTATTTTAAAGCCAGATGGGTGGCATGTTTAATGGTATCCGCTTTAGATTATTGCATCTATAATTAGAGCTTGTACAATGCTTTTGTTTTTTTGTTCTAAGCAGGATTGGTATGATTAGATCACAAGATTTTAATTTAGGAAGAACGTCTAATTTAAGTATAAATATTGGGATTTTTTTTCTTTTCAGTAACCATATTGGGTTATCAGTGATATCATAATTAAGACTTGTGTTTAAGTTATGGCTATGCTAAGAATTGCCAGTCCTGGAAAAGAACGTGATGATATAGGTATTATTTTTTCATTTTTCTTTTTTAAGCGATGTTGCCAAAAAAACCCCTTTAGCTTTGACCATATTATCAAATAAATCCAAGCTAATCATATGATGTGCTCGAGGATTTATGCTCCGTAAAGTTCCTGTTCCAGTGACATCTTCCGAACACTGCCAACTTCAGCACATGTCTTAGAGGTCGCCATTTTTATATCTTCTCTAATGGCAAAGGCAGCAATTAGTTAAAGGAACTAGCAAGTTGGAAAAACCAAAAGTTGGACACTTCATTTCTCTGATATTGACGGCAACCCCGTGAGATTTTCTCCTGCAAAATAAGGCTGAGCTGTATAATGTATAGCTAAATCCATGAGGAGAGTTTTAAGTCCTTTCTCACATTACCGCATCATGCATAGTAATTTTTTTGCTGGAGAAGCTCACTGGAGTTTGTCCTTGATAATACCTAGTGATACCAGGGAATTATAATCCTTCTGCAAACAGACTCCCATTGTTTTAAGTATTTGCTAAGTTAAGGCCTTAGGTATGTCATAATAGTTTTATCAATAATAATAATAAAAGTCCTGAACCTGTTTTGCAAACCTTTATTACTCATTGCATGTAATTATTCAGATATCCATTTGGGAGTAAAAAAGGGGTGACTGCTCTCTTCTGGATCTGGACTACTTTCTAATTTGAGTGAGTGGCATTTTGTTAATGATAATATTTATTTTACTTTATTTTAACATTATTGAAGCCCATTGCCTCTTACACATAAATAAACAAATCCTGGTAAAAACAGAAACTTACTATAATTTCACTATAGGGCAAAATGGTGACGTTTTCAGCGACGTCCTCTTACCTGATTGTTGGATTGAACATAACCTGGTGAGAACTTCCGCCAAAATGGTGGTGCCAAAGGTGAACTTCCACCAAAATCAGAATGTTTTTGGTGACGTCCTCTGATCCGAACAGTCATTTTGGAGGAAGTAAATGAAAAAGTAAATATATATTTATACATACATACATTAAATTTGTAGAAGTCCTCACATGCTGCTGGATACCTTTAAATAAACACAGGACTCACTATTTGAGCTCTTAATTTTTTTTCTGTCCTATATTTTACTTTATCTATCCTGTCCGTTTTTTAAATTGCTACATATTTAATCATGTACATAGCGTGTGTAATATGTAAAACTAGACATAGTATGTATGATGCAAATAAGATAAATGTTAAGAAGGAAAAAGTTAATAGTTTGTTTGGCCAATATGTGGTGTGTTTCACTCAGATGCAGACAATAAACCATCCTTATTCTGTACAGTGAAAGGCTTGGATTTTCTCAAGTGTATATTAAACTAATAATAAGAATTAGCTAAAATGATACACATTACACAGAAAGGATGATGTATTGTTTTTAGACAAAGCCATGAAATATTCAATTTATGGCAGCTCTTATTTTTAAATGATGTGCACATAGACTATATATATTGTTCAAAATGTACAAAGAAAGAATTTAAGTTGTACATTATTCAACAAGCCTTCTCGAGCGATGGACTGCAGGAGGTAAGGCTAACAAAATTAATATGCAAAGAAGTTTAACACTAGGGACCTATAATTTTCTTGCAAATGGTTTCATTTTAAGGATGAAACAACACAAGATGATTCCACTTTCTTTCTATAACACGGGACAGCAGGTGGGAATGAGACAAGTGGATATTCAAAGTAGGAAGATGGCAAATTTGATTTCCCTAACAGTTCACTAAGTGGTATGAATACATTGATATGTTTAAATCAACATAGAAAGATTCATTTAATTACATCAAGATTAGTCACATAGAGGATTTTAAGAAGACTATACAAATTAATTTTCTTTTCTCACGTAATGAGTAAACAGCATTCATAATAGGCCACTTCAAACAATATATTAAACTTTTTGCACTTTCATTTTATACCTTGAATCTGTGTTATTTAAGAGGTTATATTGTTCGTTAACCAAAGCCATAACTGATGTGATACTTATTTTTAAGTGTAACATCATAGTACAATTTTTGTTTATAATTAGTTGATCATTTCTTTATTCTTATTAAACATTCATACGTGACTGTTTACGTTTCTTATTTCCCCAACTGATTCATGTACAGCTCTATAGCCGTATTATGCTATACTGCGAAAAAGCAACTGAAGTGCTTTGATTAAGACAAGTTAGCTATTCCTGATATTAAAAATGTAACTGAATTTGAGGATAAATGTGTAGTTTCTAAATGCCTATTACTACAGTATATTACTAATGATTTGCAGAGTATATTGGGATTTTTGAAGTTAGTCGCTGCTAAGTTGCAGTTCAGTCACAGTTGGTATCATTTACTTTAGTGGCTTCTGCATGTCAGGAAATTACATTCAGACTAAATTAAGATTGATTATGCTGAGTTTTGTAATGCACCAAAATATTTTGCAGTAGTGTACAATGTTGGAAATATTGTTTAAATAGATGGTAGAAGAATAAAAAAGCAGTGTTCTAACATACCCCCAAATAACTGCAGTTGCCATATACAACATACAAAGCCTTATGCAGAAATCCCTTGAAGAAATTTGCCCAAGACCTGTTTAGCTTTATGTTTGCCATTGATAGGAAACATAGTCAAAATCAGAGGGGGGAAATGTTGAGTGACTGTAAGCTTGCAAGAACAGACTGTCTTCTCATTCTGCGCCAGTATGTTTTAATGTGTTTTAAGGCTACAGTAAAATTTCTATATTGTCAATTTTAATGTTATATTTAATTTTTACTGAGGTTGCAGTATCTGCTTGAGATCTGTAAATAACTGCAATGTAATAAAACAACCAGTGTTTCCTTGTATCATAGTCTAGGAAATAATATGTTTTAAGAAACACATCCCTGACAAAGCTGCACAACCCTCTGGTACTCCTTGAGTCATGCTTTGATTTGAAGATCTCTGAGCTTTGTTGACTTTTGGGTTGAGAACGGTATTGGGTTGTGAAAAACTTAGCATTGTATGTGACCTGGAAGAAGGTGCAAGCTGTCAGTGATGCCCCTACTGAAATGCCATCAGCAGCGTGGAAGAGTGAAAGAGGAGGAGAGATCATGAGAAAGGGGATCAAAGAAGAAGGGGAGACATGAGGAGAAATGGCAGAGATGAAGAAAAATTGAGAGACAGAGAGAAAATTGAGATAAATAGAAAAGGGAGGATCTAAGAGAAAAGAATAGATAAATAGAAAGTAGAACGATAAAGAAGGGTAATTAGAAAGGGGAGCGATAGGCAGAAAGAGAAGAGATATTTAGAAAGAGTAGAAATAAGGCGATAGGGAAAAAGTTATGAAAAAGGACAGAGGGGTGTGTGTATTAGCAAGTATGTCTAAAGGTAAGCAAGTGTGTACATGCAAGGGCAAGTGAAATCCAGGATGTTTATGTATAGGGGCAAGTGTGAGTGTGCATTTGTATATATGTGTGCATGGACAGGCATTTTTGTTTATAGGCAGGTCATTTTAAGGGTAGAGTATATGTATGTTTTTGACAATCTCTCCATTAATGTTACGGTTATGGGTCTAAAAGGTATAGAATGAATAAAGGGTGCACGTGACACAGTCTGAGAGGACCCCTGACAGAGAGGAGCCCTGAGTGAAAGGAGACCTGAGATTCTGAGAAAAGACCATTGAGAGTGCAATCTGGGTGCGTCTATATATAATCTGATTTCTGGAGTCCTGTTGGTGCAGTCTGGGTGCTGTACAAGTTCTTATCTACATATTATATAGTTAAAATGTGATTTCTAAAGCAGATAGATTTGGTTGCATATTTCACGGGTGGTCTTCACGTATAAGTGTTTGATAGTATTTTTATATATATATATATATATATATATATATATATTATATATATATAGTGTGTGTGTGTGTGTAATATATATGTATATGTGTGTGCGTGTGTATATATATACATAGTAACAATCACCTGTTCCTCAGCATGGCTAAAAATTAGGTAATATATATATATATATATATATATATATATATATATATCTATATAAGTATATACACAGATTTGTAAAAATTAAAGTAACATCACAATTTTATATCTTGCCCAAAACACCATCCCAAAACATCATAGCATCCATTGGAAATTATATATAGATTACTTACTGTAGCATACTCTTTTCTTCAATCTTATATGACAATTAATGTGTTTTAAGGTTCCAATTATATACTTTAAGAATAAGTATCTTGCAATGAGATGTGTATAAAAGCCAATACAACATCGCCATACATATTTAAAGAGTGACTCTGCTATAAAAATATTTTACACATTTTATCTCAACTAATCTACACTTTACAATTTGATGAATGAGCGTCTAAGATACCTAGGTGAGATGCTGCAAGCTAAACTAATTAATCTGAATTCATTGTTGCATCTTCTTATGCAATTGATTTTTTTTTTATTTAGTTACCTAGCTATAAAATTACAATAAGATATAACTATAAGGAAAATATCAATTTATAATAATATCCTCAATGGGAAATCATCTAAAGTCATCATGCAGAAGATCTTTAATTCTGAGTACAACACCCACAGACTCCTGAATTTTCAACTCTTTTAGGATGTTCTAATCAGGTGTGGACTAAAATAATTCTTGTTTATTACCACAATTTAGAAAAGCACAACTCACATTCACACTGCCCCCTTTCAAACATTCCACCTGTTTTTGGTTATCCTCTGTTTTCACAGTTTTAGTCTTTCAGGGGGACTCTTTGTCTCCAGTTGGTGTCCCCATTATTGGAAGTGCCAGAAAGACTGCACATGAAAAAACTTGGTGAATAAAGTTTTAGGGTTTTAGGGTGCCTCACATCTACACCTTTGATTGGACGTCTGTCTGTCCATTTACATGTCTTTCCATTCACTGGAAAACTTCCCAGGTTTCCTATCTGGCTCTTCTGGTAACTGCATATAGGGGCAGGGATAGAGCCAGACATCCTTTGGCTGGTAGGGAGTGGTATGCAATTAACTACAGAGTGTGCTAGATGCCACTCCTTTGCCCAAAGAAAGAAGAACACAGAGACTTAGGGAAGCAGGGCTTCACCATGAGAACCTGGGTCAAAACTAGAGAGTTCCTAGATATGTCAATCCAAAGAAATACATACAGAATATGTATGTAAATATAAAAAGATAAATAGATATAGAGAAGCTTATTTGAGTTTTATAGATTCTTGTGATCAATAAAATACGTGTTTGAAAGCAGAGATACTAAATTTCCACATCACCTTAATAATAGCTGTTATAATGTAATAGTGTTTGCAACCAGTACTTTTAATTTCTATCTCATAAAGCTTTTTTCATTGAACCCCAAGGGTTTAGCCATAAAAGTAAGATTTAATTTTGTATATAATGTGGCTTAAATTGACTTGAAAGCAATAGTAGTAGCACGCAGCTCAAGGAGATAAGACTGACATTATGACTTAATGAAATGCTCTACAGTAAAAATTAATCATTATGTCTCATTAACATCATCACTAAAATGTAAGTCACATGTAGATATAATATTTTACATTTGTTTGATGTATACTGCAACTAGAATGTACTTAAACTAGAAGAAAATGGGAAGATGTTCAAATAAATTACTTTGGCCTTTGTGGAAAAACAGATTTAATGCAGGGAGGAAGGGAACACAGAGGACAATTGCCCTCATTTCTGAGTGTTACAGTCCCCCTTGGTTATTTGTTTTATTCCTGCTGCATATTATGAATTAATATTGTGACTACAGATCTTTGCAGATTTTGTTACAATTGACAGTACTGTTAACCTGTGGTTGTTCAAAGTATTGACTATCTTTGTATATTGCACAGACCAATTAAATGAGTCTTTTGGGGTATTAACAATGGGACAAAACAGACATTTGCCCCAGGGCCCTGGTGGCAAAGGATCCAATCTGTGTTTGTAGTACAATGTATTTTTTTGCCTGCACAGATTGCTTGTTTTGCTAGGTTAGATGGGGGCCCAGTTTGTGCTTGGGCTTCTTTTTCTGCTTAATGATATTTGCAGAAACATAGACAGGCTGCATTGATGGAGGATGATTAGTGGGAGGATCGAGGAGAGGATATAAACAGAACAGTCACCATTTTACCCTAAGGTGAACTGCCACCCAAATTGTGGCACCTTCAGTGACGTCCTTTCTCCTGATTGACGGCTCTTACGCTGACATTCTCCCCCCAAATGGAGGATTAAGGAGAGGAAGTCTCGTTTGGCCTCATTTTTGTGGCTTTGTACAAATCGCCCGAATTTGCCAAAATTCTGTAAATTTGAAACTTATACGAATTTGAATGCACAAGTCTAATATGCATTACTCCTCGTGTCTATATTTATCAGCTCAGCAGCATAAGGGAATAAGCAACATCTTTGCTATGACATATGTATAGATTTCTTTTTAGAATGTGTTGTCTGATAAATATTTGGTTATATTTGGACACCGTAACTTTCCTTTGCCTTGCATGACTGTTTTAAATATCATTCCTGGTGACACAACTGACTGGGGAAAAAATATATTCATTCTACTGTGCAATGGCTTCCTATGTGGGTACTTTTTTAAATGTAATACAGCTTGGAAATGTAGCTGCTGTGGCCTCTCCTCAAGTGGCCTCATCATAAGTGGCTATTTAAGAGTTACACTGGACTATCCAGACATCCATCTCTGGTCTTTATGCTTTCATCCAACTACTCCTCTGGCAATCACTAATGTCTGCCATATCTCCTTCTCTGTTGAAAAAGGAAATGTGAAATTGACTTCTGTCTAGGGGCGCTTAAAACCGCGATCTCGAATAGTTCATATACCGATGTGGAAAAGGCAGAAGAAACAAAAAAATATATAGTGTGATAAGGTAAAAACAATTGAACTCCAGCACTGAATTTCAATGAATGCACTCACAATGTAGATAAACTTTAAGCGCGTATATCACAACCTCTCCTCTGTGTGTGTATGGAATCCTTGGCTCCACGTGTATGCAAGAGAAGAAAATCTAATAGGGTGATATCATTACCATCGATATGTGTGCTGTGTGGTAGTGCACTCACATTTAGTCGAGGGATATCAAGCTCATCTGATTTGTCGTCCTGCAGTGGAGTTGATCCTTTAATGAGGTTCCTAGGAGGTTGTGCTGGTTTCCACCGAACGAAGTTTTTTTCCAATACTCCGGTATACACGTGAATAAAGTGCAAGTGCTTATAATCAGTTGTGAGTGTTCATTAGATATGTGTTGCAGATAAATCCAAAAAACGGGATAAAATGGATAAAAATAATTTAATATGGGACTAAGCCCTTATCGCACACTTGTTAGTAACTACACCATATAGGTGTTTACAAAGATGTGCTAAAAAATACTAAAACAATGGCAAAATAGAATGAATAAAAATATGTTAAAAAAGTAAAAAAAGCAAATCAAGTCCAAATGAATAATCCTCACGCGTTTCGCCGTTTAGAGGCTTCCTCAGGAGGTGTATTTTGGAAATACACCTCCTGAGGAAGCCTCCAAACGGCGAAACGCGTTGAGGATTATTCATTTGGACTTGATTTGCTTTTTTTACTTTTTTATACATATTTTTATTCATTCTATTTGCCATTGTTTTAGTATTTTTTAGCACATCTTTGTAAACACCTATATGGTGTAGTTACTAACAAGTGTGCGATAAGGGCTTAGTCCCATATTAAATTATTTTTATCCATTTTATCCCGTTTTTTGGATTTATCTGCAACACATATCTAATGAACACTCACAACTGATTATAAGCACTTGCACTTTATTCACGTGTATACCGGAGTATTGGAAAAAAACTTCGTTCGGTGGAAACCAGCACAACCTCCTAGGAACCTCATTAAAGGATCAACTCCACTGCAGGACGACAAATCAGATGAGCTTGATATCCCTCGACTAAATGTGAGTGCACTACCACACAGCACACATATCGATGGTAATGATATCACCCTATTAGATTTTCTTCTCTTGCATACACGTGGAGCCAAGGATTCCATACACACACAGAGGAGAGGTTGTGATATACGCGCTTAAAGTTTATCTACATTGTGAGTGCATTCATTGAAATTCAGTGCTGGAGTTCAATTGTTTTTACCTTATCACACTATATATTTTTTTGTTTCTTCTGCCTTTTCCACATCGGTATATGAACTATTCGAGATCGCGGTTTTAAGCGCCCCTAGACAGAAGTCAATTTCACATTTCCTTTTTCAACACCCCGTGGAGAGTGTTTTGTAGGGCTGCTGCTATAGACCCATCTACAAGAAAGGAAAGTATTTTGATTTTGTTACTTTTTTGATATTGGGTTTCATTCTTTTACGTTCTATATCTCCTTCTCTTACAGGGATGAATATCACATATTTCATTTAAACCCCTTATCTCCTGCTGTTACCCCTGTTTTCCACCCGGTATGACCATAACATATTTCATTTGAACCCCTCATCTTCTGCTGTTACACCTGTTTTCCACCTGATATGACCATAACATATTTAATCTGAACCCCTCATCTCCTGCTGTTTTCCTTGTTTTCCACCTGGTATGTCTTTATCCTGCATGTCTCCATACTCTGCTGCTCTCAAAGGGTAAATTTGGTGCCTTCTAGTCTAGCTTAATTGCATTTTTTACCCAAGGTGTGAAACATCTGCCTCCTGTATGAAATCACCTTATTTGACCACTTGTGAGGCAGCCCTATAAATTCCTAGACCTCACTTGGAAACAAGCTTGCTTGGAAATGTAGCTGCTGTGGCCTTACCCCAACTGGACTCTTCATAAGTGGGCATTCCATTCAGACTTTCTGCCTCATACGCAACATTCAAAACCTCTCTGAATACCCACCTGTTCAGGGAAGTGTACAACTTTCCTTCCCAGTACTCTCAGCCATCATAATCAAGCCATCTGAACAACCAACAGCTTCAACACATCATCGGAACCAGGTCAACTCATCCCCATCCAAGCAGTTATCTCCTATTGTCTCACTTCCCCCTCAACCACCGACTAGATTGTAAGCTCACAAGAGCAGGGCCCTCTTTTGCACCAGTTTGTTACTGTATGTGTTTTTGTATGTGAAATTGTTCTACTGACTGTAACATCGCTGCAGAATCTGCTGGCGCTTTATAAATAAATGTAATGTACTATTTCCACTTCTGTCCTGATTCTTGATACCTTGACAATCATGTCAGTGCTGACTTGAATTGGTGTGGTATTCCAAGAAACAAGGTCTTCATTTATGCCTGGTAACCAATTGCAAGTAGCCTCGTTTTACAAGGTTTCTTTCAATATATCTGAAACATATCTAAATAGTGATAGATTTATGTGTGCACTCCAGGTTTGCCTATAAAATACTCTCGATTTCTTGTTTTGAATTCAAGAACTATTTTCTCACTGACTTCGCTTACTAAAAGGTCTTGCAATGGATCCTCTGGACAGTTTCTTCTACCACTAATGCAAATGGTCATGAGTAAACACTTCACTATCTACGGGTACACAGTACTATGGGGACCACACTATTTCACTAAAAAGCTAATGAACAAAAAAGCAATATGTTACAGAAAAAAAATGTATGTCAAGCCTAGGACAGCACCACAGCAGAGATGGACCATTCATTCCTCTGTGTTTGTGGTTAGACTAAAAATCTCACAATCCCTAAGTGAATACCTGATAACTTCCCAGAGTAGGCTACCTGGAGCTATCCCTCTTCTGAGGGTTGACTTTGTAAAGTGGGTAGCCATATGTAGATTCAAGGCCAGCCTCAGGAAACCCGTAGTGGATGTGGAGTAGACATATCTAAACAGAGCTCCCTTGCCTAGAAGAAAGAAGAAACTGACGAGAGATCCCGGAAAGCAGGCCTTCACCTGGAAACACCAAGACAAACCCCAAGAGTTCCTAATGTGTTGGGCATTCTTATAGCTTAAAAACTAGTAACTAGTCACGTTTCCTTTGACATTCCATTGCAATGATGTATTAAAGAGAATATAGGGGGAAATGGTTATCTGTACCAGATGTCCACATAGCAAAGATAAATACATGTTTCAAAATGCATAATAGAAACTACCATTCTTAGGGCTCAAAATATTGGTAAGGGCTATGTTAGGCTTATAGTCACAATGTGTTTCATTATAAGCCTTGAGTTCCCATAAAACACTATTTTGTTTTGTTATAAAACATAGAATATTTTAGGATATATGTACATCCATAGATAATTTATTGCACATAAACAAATGTTAGCACAGTAAAAAAAATTCTTAGTTACAGATTGAAATCAAGTCTGTTTGCCATGAGTACAAACTTTTCATAATAACCTTTTTTGTGCCGGTCTTACATGCAGATTTAATAATACGCGCAAATTTAGCTGTGCCTTAATCACAATGATCCTATAAAATGCTGGCACAGATCTATCGCCAGTATAAAAATTTTAATTGTTTATTGTGCGCTCAGAGCCCCTGGGTCACATGAAAAAGAGAACGCACTCAGTGTACTTTATTTAAAGGATCAAGAGCAGGCTTTCCAGTACAATAAAGAAGTAAAAATGCTAGCAATTTATTGAAGAGGAATATTCACAACATGAACTACATAAACACATTCCCTAAATGAGAATGCTTTAAAAAGGCATTTACTGCAGATGTTCCAAAACAGGATTTAAGGGCTCACTAGGTGCCCCCAACTGGTGATAGCTTTATTACAGACTTAACTCTTTAGAGTAATGGCTGGAATTCCAATATTCCCTTCACAACTTTTCACCCAGCATGACGGCATAGTAGATTTTTGACACCTCTATCTTGCCCATCACCTAACGGAAAACAAGAACAGCTGCTGTTTCACTGTCCAACCCCATCTTATACCCTTAAAACATTTGTTCTGTTAATGTAGGTTAATTCTGCAAATAACACTTCTGTAAATTGTTCTAGCAAACTGCTACATCATTTATGTAAGGACTTGTGTGAACTTTGAAAAATTAATGCCTTTAATTTTGGTTGATGGCAACATCAGCAGAGCACTGTAAATTGCAGTTTAATGAGATTTTGCTACAGGGGATAATCTGCTACTGACAGTGTAACATCTTGAAAACATCTGTAGACCTATAATTTCTCTATGGCGATTAGATCCTACCAGAAAGACTCCAAAGATCAAAATAATTAAAAAAATAATAATATATATATATATATATATATATAAAAAAAATGATTTGAATGATTATGCAACCTGTTCTTTACAGATAATCTCTGGTATGAAAAAAAAGTTTCATGTTCTGAAAATAAATCAAATTTTCTGACTAATTAACATTTAGCTTTATTTAATTAAGAAAGATATTACTGTCTTCGATGCTGTGCATCTGTACATAATGAAGAAAACAGCAGTAGGTGTAACATACCACTGTGGGATATGCCCAAGTAATAGACACTCTAGCCTTAGGTACAAAAAAAAAGAGTTTCTATGGTTGTTCTGCAACTGACATTGGACGGTTTCTTTAATGCTGTCATAAATAAAGGAGAAGATTCTGCAGATGCTCTCACATATGTTTTTCTGGGGTTTTTTTCTCTGATGGAGGATAAAGGTAGGTGAGCTGTCAAAACTCAATGATTTAAACAGATAGCCACATGATAAAAGCTAATTAACACTTTTAGGTTCTTCCAACAACAATGACAATGATAAATGATATCTCTAAATTGGTGGCAAGCATGATGCTACATTATGAAGGGGTATATTTCAGGATTAGGGTTTTTTTTATATTGCATTTCGTAACCTAAAAATGTTATTTTTAATTATAAAAATGAATTCCATACGTTTTGTTGTTTAAGTAATCACACCAACAAGAACGCATCATGATGTTATCCAAATATCAATCATCACAAAGGAACAGTAATCATTTTAGCCAAATAATTCAGGCTGTATCAGAAATGATCTTGTATAATCATTTAGAAAGCCGAGATGAGTTTTGCTGCTGTCTGGATCACAATCTAAAGAAATATTACATCCACGTTTTAATAGCTCTCTGCAGACGTTCAGTCTTGCCAAACTTCCTCTCCTGGTACTACGACTTTTCAGTCAGACATTTTGTTATATTTTCTAGTTAATAGTTTGAATGTTTTTATTCCCTGTGTAGAGGTTATTTATGTGCTTGTCTATGATATGCATATTGTAATGAAAATGTGTCTCTGAAATGCATTTTTTTGTAAAACAAATAGCATTTTGAAGTCCAAGTACTAACCATGCATAAAGTCACAGCATGACTACAAAAAAACACATGGAAGATCCATGCTATGGGATGTATCCAATGCAAAATATACAGTACTTACTGATCATGTATGTATTTCAGTAAGTCAATGTAATCAGCTGTGTGCATGACTAAAATGCATCATATGGATTGTGCATACATGTATTTGATGGACAATAAATGTTATTAACTTCCTAGTCCAAATAAAGCCTGTATTTTCTGAAAAAAATTGCATTTTTCATAACATGTGAGCTGTAACTGAAAATAGCAATAAATAAGGAAGGAGTGAGTGAAGAGCTAGTGCGTGACGCCAGTTCTCTATGGTAGATCCACTTCCCCTTTCAACTAAAGTTCATTGCAACAGCTGTTGTTTTAAAATTTTAAGTAAATTAATTTCTATAACAAGGGGGCAATTTGAAAAGTGATGCATCTCCATGTAAAATATCCCACTGTTCCTACATATTCATGCATCATTGGGAAGTTTGGGACTCTGGGGCACCGGCATCTGCACAGAACAAATGGGTAAGGGTGTAGAAAGAGATGAGTTAAAATAAGTAGGGATACTTTAGACATTTACTATTTACTATTTACTATTGAATAGAAAAATAGAGCATTGGTAGATAGGGAGCCGATGGAGTTTTGCATTAAGGGACAATAAAGTGAGGATGGTTTGAGCAAGAGCATTTTAAAGATGATGGAGTGTTATAATGTAGTACTCCAGAAGACTAAGTATGAGGATGTTCCAAGCTCGGTAAAGATGGTGAAGGGGTAGAAGGGGTAAAGATAGCTAAAGATAGGGGGTAGAAGTGCAAGGGATCGTAATCGTAAGCTGTGATAGAAGCAATATATAAAAGAGAGAGCACTTTATTTTTCAGAAATGTCAATATGTCTGTGAAACTTCAAGAGGGCCATCGGCAAAGGAATAGATATTGAAGCCATTTAAGCTATACCCCAGCCCTCATATCCACTTTAATGCATATGACAGCTGAAATTAACTTGTGTGCATCCAGAGGGATTCCTTAACTCTCCCTCTATACAGTATATTTGACATGTTCACCTGTGCCCAAAGTATTTCCCTTGCAGGAAATGTGTTTGGCTCAGGACTACACAACTGTGAGGTACTCACTTTCATTTTTTTCAGTACTCTGTATGGCTGAATATTATTGTAGATGCAGTGAACAAAAGTTAGTGTTTGCACACTTAATGTAGCCCCCCCCAAGCCCAATCTACAGTTACAGCTACTATTCCCATAATAACAATGTTGCTTGCTCCACATCATGGGAGTTGCCGTGTAGAAAAAATGCTGTTGTTGTAGTGCTGTGTAGCTCAGCGAAGCACAGCAAACATTCCAAGGTATTGGAATGGGTAGGGTAGAAAAAAAAGGGACATAATGGCTTCTAACCAAAATAGGACTACCTTATGTCTGCAGCATGCAAACTATGTCTCTACCCAGGCGGGGACTCTGTGCCTGTGAAGGAGCAGCTGCCAGACTAAAGTGAAGGAGACTAGCTAGAGGGAGAGAGTGCATCAAACCCATCTGACAGCAATGGATGTACATAATTAAATAAAAGCTTTTTTGCTCTTGCACACCACACAACAGTAGGGAGCATGGGCCATAAAGGTGGTGGAACACCAGAAGATTCTATATACAAATGTCAAATAGAAACAAATGAACCTACCACAGAAAGTGTGTTGTATTAGTTGTTTTCTAATATACAATACTAAAATACCTTTGGGTTAAAACAATGGTAGATACTAGGAAGTATTACCAAAGCTGTCCCAGATTCCTATCATAACATGACAAATTATTGTCTGATGCTTTGAATGTAACATTCATTCATATGCACTTTCTAAATAGTAAAACAGCAAATTATAAGAGGGGAAAGCTGACCTTTATTATTTGCAATTAAAAATAAGAAATAAAAAGAAAACATACTACATAGTAACTACAGAAAAAGAATAACATTTAGGAGGGTAACCTTTTATATGGCAAGTAGCAACAAATATATAAATGTGACTGCTACGTCTTAAATAATGTCACCCTTGTCTTGCCTAAAGGATGAGATGATAAGCCTGGATGTAGCTAACATACTACTCCACATATCTCCCATTATTTGAAATATTAAATAGTGAGCTACATGTGCTGAAGACAAATGCATGCATGCAATTGTAATTTGCATATTGATATGAACATTATCATGGAATTTCTTAGGTCAATATTGGACATTATTGAGTTGTAAAGCAAGAAATACCAAATAATCCTGATAAACTGTGAACAATGGTGCTTCGTGTCTGTTTAATTTTCTCAGTAGGATTTTCACACGGAATATTTCCCATTACTGGGCCTCCTTTGGAAATTTATAGTGCTTTACATAACAGACTTGCAAGGTTTTCATTTTTAGAGATACATCAATCAAGGCAACCTTAACAGAAGGATTAGTAACATTTTCTTTGGCAATGAGCCAGTTGAGGGTCTAATACATAACATAAGGGATAGAGGAGTAGGTATGACTTTCATATTACAGTATCTCTTCACTCACTCACACGGCGTAACTGGAGTCCCCATGATGGCAAGATATATGTAGCACACTTTAGATGGGGAGTGAGCCTAGTCTCCCCTCTGTCAGCAGGAGCCAAAGTTGCTGGCTGTCGCTGACAGATACAATGTAACAGCATGTGCACCAAGTAACCATTCTGCAAATAGAGACCTTGCTGAATCTGTCAGACAATGTTGGGTTGTCTGATGATTTCCCTATAGATGATGGTGTGATCAAGAAAAAAGGGTATGTAAGCCTTTTTTCCCCCTATCCCTGTGTGATGAGAAGGAAAGGAGAGTTCTCCTGCTTCAAAAATATTAATAATAAATACACAAAAAATAATATTACATAATAAGTACTTAAAGGGAATATTTACAAAAGCATTTAAGTTTGTTGTTCTGCTCTTTAAGGTAACACATATGATAGTACAATGTTTCTAACCATGAGTGCAGTATAATTTACAAAACTGAGGGCATCATGCTTTCTCTGTTGATTCGATCCAAATTCTTCAAACATGGTTTAGCCAAATAATGTTGGCCTACTCTGGGCAGCAGAAGCTCAGTGTTAGCGTAGCAGCTTGTCCCGCATGTGAGCAAGGCAATATACGTTTTGTGGAACCTCAAAGTCTTCCAAAGATGTTTCACTTGTCCAAATGTTATCTTGAGATGGTTCATAGAGAAAATAAAGTCCCATAACAAAAAATGTGAGAATACCTTTTTCTATTTGTTTCTAGTATTAAAGAATATTAAAGAATGTCATAATTCTTCACTAATCAGTTTGCTAATTTTAGAAAAGAAAACATCTTAAACCTTTTTAATGCATAGACAGCAACACATATACAGAAGAGACTTTTAGACATCCATTAAAAAATCAGGTATGGTAAGTACTGATGACGTCTCCGTGTAGGAGATGGAAACGTCCATATGACCTAAACTAATAAACATTTTTTGTACTTTAATATGTAGTCCTGCGAGTGCTTTTCTACACGGATATCTATCTATCTATCTATATATATATGTATATATCACTGTTTAATTTGGGGTTGGTTAGAAATTTCCTTGTTTTAGAAAGAAAATAAAATTTGGATCCGAAATACAGCACAGATGCTGTTAATGTTGTGAGTGACTGTACCTAAAAATGGCGGATTTTTAATGGAAAATAACTGCCAGTCCAACTGTTATTTTAAAATCATGTTTCAATCACGGTCTTTACTTCAAAGAGATAAGCATGCACTCTTCTGAGAAGGGTTTGCCATTCTGCCAAAACAAGCATTTGTGAGGTCAAGCACTGATGTTGGACGAGAAGCCTTGGCTAACAATTTCCGTTCCAATTTATCCCAAAGGTGTTGAATAGGGTAGAGGTCAGGACTCTCTGCGCCCAGTCAAATTCTTCCACATCAAGCTCATCCAAGCATGTCTTTAAAACCTTGCTTTGTGCCCTGGGGCACAGTCATGTTGGTGCCTTTCTAGCACCCTTACCAACCTGTTGCCGGCATACCTTTATTATATGCACTTGATAGGTAGCACAGGACAGCATTGGGAAATGACATTGTTCAAGGTTGTCTAAATGATGTACATGTGTTGGATACAGAAGCCCCTAATTAATTAACTGTATACCTAAGTACATTGTACATAAACACAGGAGTACGTAGGTCTGAATATTCACATGAGCCGCAAAAGAATGATGATACAAATGGAAAACTAAATGTTTATGTATATATCTAATCTTACAAACTATTACAAACTATGTGTGGTGCATGAATTAGAGAATAAAGTATTAGATGATCTCCACATATTTAATTTGTAAGACATACACAGTAACAGAAACCAAATTTGATTTAGGATTCAACAGAATGAAGAGGTCTGTTAATTTTAAAGATCCAAAAATTCTAGGATGATGAATAATATCCAAAAGTAACATAATGTAGCAAATCTTTACTGCACTAAGAGAATGGTCAATAAATATATGGAAGAACTGTCCAGCAGTGGTGAGAGAACCTGATGGACAGTAGGTAAGCATAGGATAGCCCTAGGGGCATTGGCAACATAAGAAAGAAAACATAAATAAATCAGATTTACAGCAGGGAGCAAAGTGGAGAGAACAATGTCAAGTGCGTGTTCACAAACAACAACAACAGCAAGGACACTGAATTTAATATAGTGTTTACATTATAGTGAGCTTATAGAAACTGTAGAAACGTAAAAGTCAGCAAAACATTTTCAGTTACCTACTTTCCGAGGTCATCTAAAAGTTAACAATTGCACATTTGATACTAATAAATGCAGCACTACTTCTGATATGCATTAACACAACATGTTTGGGGTATTAAAATTAACCATGGATGTCATTTAGTTCATTGTTTTCAACAAATATACTCCGGCAGATTATTTTTATTGTCCTGCAGAGTCATCAACAAAATTAGTACATTTTCCATCAAGGCATTCGCTGAAATGAGAAATGCTCTCCGAACATCAAGTTCATTGTAACAGCCACTATGTTATTATAATTGTTTGCAGGCCATTTTACTTGCTGAATTTCATCTTTTGGAAAATGTAGAAAATAAGATTACACCAATGTCCTTCCTATCAACTTAAAAAAAATGAAATTGGAGATTTTGTATGTCCAAATTTAAGCAGCCTTCATTTTATGTTTTCTCATTTGTTCGGCAACTGACATTGCTATGGCAAACATCTGGAATGGACTTCAACCTTGAAAGCATCCCTTATGATCTCAAAAGTTTATTTATACATTCTTTTAGCTCATTAAACTTAAAAGATGGATCTCTTAATGTAGAAAGTTTAACTAAATACTACATTTACATTTTAAAACAACCATTTCAAATTGCTGCTTGGGGATCTGTACATATCCAAATCTGAGAGAATAGATTAGGCAACCCGTGTAGTGAATTACATTATTTTTTATTCTCATTTTCTAAATATCAATAGATAAGAATAACTACTGTTTATGGAATCAGACTGAGACACATACATTTCACGGTTTCGGAGCTTCCATTAATCTCGAGAGTCTGCAGATGATTCAATTTAGCTGTCACATGCAATGTTTACCATATTCTAGAAATACTCTAAGACCTTTCTGAGAGTAAATACAAAGGAGTTCATTATGGAAATCTTACCAAAATGGACCTGTATAATTATCCCTCCTACAGCTCGAGTTCAATAAGCTAGTTTCACCACATGGCAAGAAGTGTTGTTTTGCAATTACAGCTCATAAAAATGTAAGGTAAAAATTAGATTAGTTGTTATTGGCACAGATGTTGAATTAAGAAGGTAGGTCTATTTGTTTTTCTCTACATGGGTTCTATATTTAAAACGCTATTGGACAGATAGGAACATCTACTATCATAGGGTTGGATCAGACACATCACACTTGCATTGAGTCACTGTCAGAGTCGTGCATAGTGGAAATCCCAGCTTAGTGCATTGAAGAATTTTAGCATACTTTACAAATGATATTGAATCAGAACTATCTCTTCTCCCATAATTGCATACAGTAGTGGCTGGCAAAGCGTATACTCTTCGATAAGATGCATTGTAGTAAAACTTACAGGCTGGTGATGTAACTTTCATTAATCTTAAAAAAAACATTTGTGATATTACATAGTATCGGTAATTCACGTTCATCAAGTTCAACACTTCTACCTATCCTTCCTGCTTTTGATGCAAAAGGAGACAAACAAAACCAATTACGCTATTTTTCAGATTTTGCCACTTTTGGAACTCCAAAGGGCAATCAGGTTTCCCCCTGGATCAAGAAGCTCTACAATATTAATGTTTATTCAATCATTTATAGCCTTGTATATTCTGCTTTTTAAAAATAATATCCAGACTTTTTCTGAAGATCATCTCACTTGGCAGTGAATTCCAAATCTTTATTGCCCTTAATGTAAAGAATTGCTTCCATTGTTGTGTAGGAAATCTTCACTCTTTGAGTTCTTTGTACATTTCAGGTCGCTGTACATGGTTCTGCACATATTTATAATAACCCCTCTAAGATAGCGTAACGTAAATGTACAGGTTGTCAAACAAATACTGGTTGCCAAATTGTATTTCAAAATCCACTCTTCACGAACAGATACAGTAAACTGACTGTATAAGGAATAACACCACCTCTCCAAGGCAAGTGTGAACTTTTGGGAGTATTTCATCAATTTTATAAAAAATAAGCATGTGGAAAAATACCAGTGTTACTTAGCTTATCATAGCTTTGTGCAGTATCTGGAAGGTTTCCAAATGGAGCATATTCACATGTGTCCTTGGATCTGTATGTAGATTATATCGGAAGGTTTCTGGAAATCCCTTTCCAAAATAGTATGTAATCTACAAAACAGGTATATATAACAGCAGGTCTCTACAAGAAGGATACAACTTACCATGATAATGGCATAGGAAATGCAAAAACCAGTTGGGATTACCATGGTCATATGTGTCTGTGGATGTTTTTCATGAACTTTTAAATGGATATAATACATCTTTAAGTTTTATCCTTTAAGTGGGGTATTCCTGTAAATATCACCATAAAATTATATTTCAACAAGTTGAGTAGGGTTTTATGTAGTAGTGTTTAATATCTACCTCAATTCAAAAATGAAGTAATTATAGCATTGAGTTCCTATACTTAAGAAACTTCTCCAACAAATTAGATAATAAGCCGATTTAATAATTAGTCTCTTCATGTATTTCTGCACCACTTAAAATCCTGTCAAGGAGAACTTGTTATAAACTATATGTTACCATGTCTGGAAATGTTACTTTATATACATCATCTTGTATGGATTTTTAACATCTAAATCAATGTGATCTGATATGCTTTATAATTTTTTTTTAAATAAATGTCTCTCGATAAGTTCATTAGCCCCTTTTTTAGACAATAATCTAAGGATTAAGTATAATAATATAATTATTTACTATTTTGTACTAATAAGGATTTTACTAATGTTTCCTGTATATCTATTCATCTTAATGAACTGATCTAAGAGAAATGGACCAGAGTTCCTCTATAGTGTAAAAATGTAACACTTTTCTAAGTGCAAGAAACATAATTCCTAGTGCTATGCCATGTCAAAAGCATTCCCACAAATAATTACTAAATTATGTAAAGTTTGCTTGATTAATGATTTGGCCAGAAATGCATTATTACCATAAATGCTCTGAAAAATACCCCTCGTCTTAAAATCGGGGTTGTCTTATAATCAGACCTCAAATAGGTCTGACTATGAGACGACTAAGATCAAGATCCCCTGCAGGGGACCTGGATCTTCCTGTCCCCCGCCCCACTTATCGCTACTTCTGAGTCCCCGGTGCTTAGAGCTCTACACACTGCCCGGACTAAGGGGGGCGGAGAGTGTTAAATGGGGGGGGGGCATAAGGCATTTCTGGAGGCAGAGTGTTCTATGAAATGCCTTTTAACCCCCTATATGCCACTCTGCCTCCTGCAATGCCTTAAACCTCCCTATATGCCCCATAATATGCCTTTTAACCCCCTTAATGCCAGGGGTATAAGGCATTTCTGGAAGCAAAGTGGCACATAGGGGGTCAAGAGGCATATCATGGGGCACAGTGGCATATAGGGTTAAAAAGGCATTTCATGGGGCACAGTGGTATTTAGAGGGTTAAAAGGCATATCATGGGGCACATGACATTTAGAGAGTTAAAAGGCATATCATGGGGCACAGTGGCATATAGGAGGTATAAGGAATTTCTGGGGCAGATGTGCATAAAAATAGAAGGAAATAAAACCAAAATATTTTTCTTAATCATAGCTTTTATTAAAAAATAGTTTACATGAATTAACATTTACTGGTAAAACTTTTTTTCCTATAGGGTCATCTTATAATCAGGGTCGTCTTATAATCGAGCAAATACGGTATGACATAACACAAAAGTAGGAACTTCAGATTCAGGTCAGATTTTTGTTTTTACAATTTCTGCAAAGGGATCTTCGTTTAAGTTAAGACTAGTGTTATTTAAACATGTATTAAAAAAACGGGTGCGGGCGGTTTTTCGGGTGTTGCGAGCGGTTAGACAATGTACCTGCGAGTCCCAGTAATCCCGCACACTCCCGCAAGGCTGCCTTCGCGTTGCTGGCACACAGCGTCTCTTCTCTTGTTTCTCCTAAGAACCCAGCGGAGTCACCTGTAATTTACATCACATCACATGACTCTGCTCCATTCCTGCTTCCCCTGGGCAAGACAAGAGAAGAGGCGCTGTGTCCGAGCAATGCCAAGGCATCCTTGCTGGGTGTGCGCAGGAAATCTGCAGCTCAGGTAAGGGGGTGAAGCCCTTGCCCATGCAAGGGCCATCTTCATTCTCTGGCTGTTATTCCTTAATTTTGCCTTGTCCTGCAACAGTTTCCAGTTCCTTCCCTTGTTACAAATTATCATATCCTGTTGTACCATAGCCTTCGGATCCTGGATTTATACCCGAACCCCTACTTTGCCCTGACCTTAGTTCCTGCCTTATCCCTGAGTACTGACGTCTCGAGTTCTGCTCTGGTCTATACCAGACCTTAACCTTCCTTGACTATGATTCTGGTTGTTCCAGTGTCTTGTTTTGCCCATTAAGTGATACTAGCTGGCGTGACAGGGCAGCCCGCGTAGCAGGAAGCAGGAAGAAGCGGAACATAGAAGAGGCAAGACAGAACTGCGAAAAAGGAGACAGAAACATGGAAGTGGTTAGTGGAGAAGGTAGGGAGACATTGAGAGAGTATGAGAGAATGTAAGAGAGTGCAAGGGAGAGCCTACAAGCATTTGTGTGAATTAACAAAATTGGCAAATGTTGTTAAAATAAAAATCCGTACAAATCCAAATGCACAAGTCTATTTGATATGCTTTAAATAATCTCCTCTAGGTTCAACTTAGAGAAGGTACCTTTAAAGCATATCAAAAAACATTTCGGTGTGCAACCTCTTCATCATATACACTACCATGATATACGCCATTGTTCAAAAGTTTGGGGTCACTTAGAAATGTCCTTGTTTTTGAAAGAAAAGCAAATTGTGTCCATTAAAATAACATGAAATGTATCAGAACTACAATGTAGACGTTGTTAATGTTGTAAATGACTATTGTAGCTGGAAACGGCTGATTTTTAATGGAATATCTTCAAAGGCGTAATGATACTTTATCACTCCCATCCCTCCTTTGTTTCAATGGCACGTTGTGTTCACCAATCAACGTTTAAGTCTAATTGAACGTTAGAAAACCCTTTTGCAATTATGTTATATTGCTGGAAATGTCCCTGCTTTCCATGACTCCAAACTTTTGCAAACTGTTACAACAAGAGAATCCTGAATAAGTAAGTGAGAAGAAGTACTGGCATGGGAGGAATGAAGAGGGTAGTTAGGGGTGTATCTCGATACGAGGGTATAAATTTGCAAGTGCCTTACATATGCAACCAAACAGCTTGTAAATTCATTCCCTATTTATAAGTAATGGGGGTCACATCATCAGTTACTCCTTACATTCTAATAAATCTATCTTCTTCCTATTAGAAAATCTCAGTGGCATACATCAAATATTAATGTACCAAAACTTTTTAATTAAAATAGTTTGGGAGGTGTGCAATATCTCTTTAACTAAATAGCTAATTATATTATTATTGACAATACTCAAGAGTTTACAATATTATTTACTGCTGTGTGATTAAACTTAAATGTCCCAATGAACTATAGTTATGCTGACAGTAGATACATTAAGCAAGACAAACCACCTATGAGTTAATAGGGATATAATTAGGTACAACACTGTCAAAGAATCCTATCTATGGTATCCGGGAGAGACTGCAAAACTATTATAAAATGTTCTATACTAATTGCATCAGAGGGTGTCGAGAAAGTATCTGGATGCACCATATGTGATGGTTGTGTTGATTGATCAGCTATATTGACTTATCATAATACAAGAAACAACATTTATGTTAGAATTTCAGTGCCAGGGACGTATGAATTGAATTTAAAAACGTATGCAATAGTTTTACTATACTTTGGAAATATATAAACGCCATGCCATACTGTCAAGTGTCTTTACATTCCAAATACATTGCAATAAACATTTAAAGGAAAATGATCCACCCACCAAACAAGTTGAATATAGATTTCACAAATATTTGTATTTTATATTTATATGTATAATTATTTTTGTAATTATACGTGCACATTTTAAAATAAATTCAATTATTTTTTTAAAAAAATACGTAAAAAAATTGCTCTCTTTTGCCTTTCCTTTTTGTAACCAAGATTAATATACCCCTGGTTTAAGCCAGCATATATCCAATTGATCACTGCGTTGGATATTAAAGTGAGAATCATTTTTCACTGATAATAGCATACAGCCAGTTGTGCATAATACAAAATATATTAACCCAAAAGAAGGAAGGCGATGTTCAGGGCAATACTCCCCTTTGCATGCACCCTACAGGTCCCAGGGGCTACTAAGAACCATTCAATAGATATATTCTTCAACTTAGATTATTACAAAAATATTTACATGTATTCTAAATGAAACCAGTTGTGGGCACAGCAGGGTGGACCAGAAGATTTAACACAAAGAATTCTTGTAAATCACAGCGGGGTGTAGGATAATATCTCTTTCTGGTTTCCTAAAAGGAAAGAAATGTGTACACAGACTTTTTTTTAATTAGTTAAAAAAATTGCAAATGAAACTAAGTAGACTCGTTGCAGTATATAATTTATTTTTAAAGTCGTCCCAAGATATTAAGAACAAAGTATGTTATTTAATACACTGTGTTAATATAATATACATATCAGTGAAAGCTAAGCAGCAGCAGACTGCTGAAGATGGGATTTTACGTGTTAAATTATTCATCTTTTTATTTTTAGATGGCTTATAGAATGCATGTTAGGACTGAAAAAAATATGCGTTGCTGCTATAATGCAGGGATAAGTATTGTTTGTTTTCACAAAAAATATACATTGTGGAAAGCGTAACAAGGCTCTTGAGACAATGTAACATGCTTTGTTTACTAATATGATAAAAACAATACTGATGGTTTTAATGAAAAAATGAAATGTGGGATAACTCGTCGCTCGTGTCATAAGCAATAGCTTGGGCATTTAAAAAAAACAAAACTATATATGAGCAGTTATTATCATCAAAGCTCTCTTTTACACTATTTGTATGGCAATATTATAATTAATTGTTATCAACAGATGAGGTGATTCTAGAAGCAGTTTCCAGTTAACCATATGCAACATTTTTTTCTTCCCTCTATTGATAGTCTAGCATTTACAATGAAATGCACGGTCTAACAGATTTCATGAGCAAACATAGGTATGTTTCTCTTCTTACTACTACCATGCTAGTGATTTACACACAGTTTAATTATTCAGATGTTTATTATGCTCTACATAATGAAATTTGGCCCCTCATATTTCCTGCCTACATGTTCAATGCCGGCTGCAATTATAACCACAGATATCTGTTTATTTGATGAATTTTGCTTCTTCTGCATAGTTTGATAAATAAGGAAATAAGTCAAAACCTACTTTATATACAGTAATTAAAGTGAAAAATCTAGCCATGATGCAAATCCTTAATTGGACTCCAGGAGAGATATGCAGAATTTCTCTTTAATAATATGAGATGACTGGGGACAGAAAAACAAAGCACACTAAAATATGGTTTAGAAACACAATTAATCACGTAACAGAAAACAACCAATTTAGCATAGCTCATTCAGTGACTCTCAAGACACAGGTAATGTTCTTTTAATCATGTGTAGCTGGAATAAAATACAATATCTATGCTGATCGTCAGTGAGAATCATGTTCTTCTGTCTCATTTATAAACACAGGTATTTCAGAATAAAATGTTTATACTATTTAATGGCTAGTGGATATAAGATCAAAATATGAGCCATCTAATTAGGGGCAATTAATAAAAAAAATCCTGAATGAATTATTTTAATATTTTTTTTATTTTATTTATTTTTCATTTTCAATTAAAAGATGTCATTTGGGAAATGTTCAGTTTAGTATTAATAAAGTAACAAAAATAACAGGTGGTATATCAAATGTTATTAAATGTTAAGTGTATTATTTGTGTCCGAGGTTGTTAACGCTAACGGCATTATTTGGGTATCAAGACATTTCATGATTTGCATGTAAACATTGGTAAAATGTGAAATGTAATATGTATCCACAATAGAGTAAAAAAAAATAAAAAAATATTTGAAAACAGCAAAGGATATTTATTTAACACCAATGTTGGGCGGCTATGGTTTGAAACACTTTTACAACTATTTGCTTTGTAACATAGCATTGGTGATTAGAGCTCTGCTACACAGATGTGTCTACTGGTAAAAGGACATGACCGCAAAGATTTCATGCTGAGGGAACATGAAATCAGAGAAGCTTGATGTCTAGCCTCTATATGACTGTTTACACTTCTTTTCAACATTCTAATCGGGTAGAAGGACAAGTAACCCATTTGGTTCCATTGTGGTTTTATCTTTGGCAATCTTCAACAATCAAATATACATTACTCCACCTGCTAAACATAACAAGTTTTCTGCTAAACTGGCCTAATACTTGAATATTTATATTTCACACATTATCATTTTTGCAAAATAACCAGTATAATAGCCATTATAATCATAGTATGTATGTATAATGTATAGCCTCTTAAAAAGTGGACAAACGTTACAAATTTCTTGAATGGGAAGCTCTGGAAAAATTGTTATGTTGTGAAAGATATATGCTTTTTGTGACCCATTATTTAAGATATATACCGGGGAAGAAACCTCAAAGAGCTGAACCTCACGTGGAAGCAGATTATTTTTGGCAATTGAAATGTCATGCTTTTCGTTGCTCTACGCATTACAAGAGAGGTGTGTTACATCAAAGATATTCTGGCCTACTGTTTTCTTCTTAATATAAATATTAGCCTTGTGCATTAGAATTCATACAAATTGCAAAAATACAGAATTCTGGTAAATTCATCAATTCGTACAAAGCCCCCAAAATGAGGCCACACTCCCCACAAACAGGACAACAACTAAGCAAAAAGTTGAGAATTTTTGTCTGAAATTTGTGGGTCCACATTGACCTACCCTCTCTCACACTCTCTCTTCCACATATGCTCTATCTGCTCCCTATAAATGCAGACATCACCATGTAACAAATGATGTCATGTTAAGACTGTATTGGGTCATATGTGATTCCTGTGAAACATATGATAAACCCAAGGAGACACTCAAAAAGCTGATCATCACCACATAAAAATATTTGTGGTCATCCGGAAGTCCCTATAGGATGTCCCTATACTTTACTGAGTTAAGGCATGCATGGAGCCCATATCATTAACTGTTTTAAAATAATATTATGTCAATCCTGATCTCAGGTGAATAGATCATGCTATTGGCCAGTACTGAAATTATGAAATACAGAAAAATTCCTAAAAAATAATTATTGTGCACCATGAATGATAAAAATTAGTCCAAAGCTAAGAGTCTTGGTTGTATCTTATGAATGTGTATGAAAATATACAAAACCCATTGTTTCTAGCAACTTTTGACAATTTATATTAATACCAGGCAAATGTTCATACAACATATTTGAAATCTGAACTTGAGGTATCTCTGCATTGTGATGCTGTAGGTTTGCTGCATTTCATAACTTTTGCTTTCCTTTTTTATTTCATATTTTTGTCATATGATGACATCTTTCTTTTTTTAATCCTGATGCATTTAGCATATCAGTGGTTGTTCATCAACAACAAAGTTGACCTTTAAATGTGCATTTTTAATGAATGTGGCCCAGCTATGTCCCAGTTTATAATAACAGAATTCAAAAGGGTGCAATTATCTGTATAATTGAAATTATATGACTTATCTATTTACAGTCACTTTGTTCAGCATGTAGAAAGTGATTAATTAGAATAACATAGGGTAAACTCTAATTTATTTTGAAAATTAAAAAGCATTTATTGTGGACACCGCAGTCACTGCTTTACTATGCATTGCAGCAGAAGAACTCTTATGATATTAAGAGACATCAAAGATAAAAGCAAACTCCAGGTAAATTTCCTGGTTACCAAAAGTGTCAAATCCTGGCATTATATCCTGTAATAGAACGTTTTACGTTTTTCCCATTTTAAAGAGGAAAAGCAAAAATTCACTCTGTGATCTTTAACCTACTATTCGATTTTTTTTTTAACCAGCTAAACAATAGATGGTGCCCAAAGGGGTCATATAAATCACCTCTGTTGTATTCATGCAAGATCTCACCGTGATGTTCTCATTAATAAAAATAAATATTCTTGATTAAAAGATTTTCCACAGCAAGGGCAGTTAAGCTGTACAATGCGCTGCCTGGTGATTTGGTTTTAGTTGAAAGTTGATGCTTTTCTGGCAAACACAAGCATTCAGGTATTTAACAGTTTAACTTTATCATATATAATGTTTCAAATCTGTTGAATAAACGTCTCATTTGTTTTTTGTTTCTTTTTGGATCAACAGATACGGGCAGTGGAACTTGATGGACTAAATGTCTTTTTTCCAACCAGCCTTGCAACACCTTGTATGACCAACGTATGTTTCGCTGACATAACAGTTTGCAGTATGTTTACTGTTGTTTGCTTGTTTGTTTATTGATATGTGTACTATAGCTTTTTTTTTCCTGAGGATACCCAAACATGTTTAGCCTTTCCAACCTCGACAAGACAGCTTTACTTCTGTTCCCTAAGGCTTGTTACCCAGAAATTTTTACGTAGCAATATTTATTGAGACATGCAATAGCCCACTAAAGGGCTTTTCAATAGAGCAGTATCACAGTCAGCTTGCAAATAAAATATCTTTTGGCAGAATGCAACTAGAATGTTTTTAGTCCTCAATATGCTACAATCACAAATTATTCTGGTTTAGTAGAGATCCTACATGAGATACTTCACATTTTAAGTGTCTTCTAATATGGATGAAAAATGAGTAGAAAGCAAAAAAAATCTGACTGCTTTTCAGGGACTACTGCCAAAAAATGAAAACAAAAAAGTAAAAAATATATGTTTTAAAGCAGGGAAATTGTAAATATCAGAATTTAATGAAATTGTGTGAAGAGGCATTATATTCCAAATTATTATTTTTGTTTGTTCATTTTGATATTGATTATGCTTCCTCACGCTATTCGAATTAGCCATACAAATAGTTTTCATATGACTGCTCTATGCAGGATTTTGCTTTCCTGTAGAAGTAAGCTTGGCATTGCTGGCCCTTTAATAGAACAAGATAAACATAGTTCAGTTTATTCACCAAACTTGAGGTAAAATGTAAAATGAAATATCTCACCAACTTAACTTTGCATTATGAAGTCTTGGTTCTTACACATTTTTACTGCATAAAGCACAGAGATAAAATTCAACAAACCTTAGTCATCTGGCTACTTCTCATAATGGGCCAGTCTGGCTTGGTGAAATGAATGATTAATCTCACATTAACTCACCTGCAACTCCTAATTTAGTGATAATATGTCATCGATGTCAATATCAACCAGCTGAAGTCACTTCATCAGTATATCCCTTTATAATGTAACTAAACTTAAACATGTGCTTAAATACTGTTACCTTTAGTGCGGCATGAGCAGCATTGCATTTTGATTGGAGGGTGCGCCATGATGTCACCCAGCGGGGAACTTCCACCAAAATGTCTGCACTGGCAGTGATGTAATTTTGCTCTCACTTGAACTCAGGGCAATATGGCAGCTGTAACATTATATCCCCGATCAACTCATAATACTTAAGTAATTAATCATATTTTTAATAATACACTGTCCATCCATTGGCTGTACTGAAACCTACTTAAAGCCTAACAGACTTCAATAGCATGTATACCTGTGAAGTGAAAAGTGGTTTCATGAGGGGTAGGGCTAGCTTTTAGTTGGAGAGAGCTGAAGGGAGAAAGCATGGGAAAGCATGCCAGCATTAGTCAGAATACAGGCGTAGCCAAACAGTATTCTCCTGACGAGAGAAAGAAGAAACTGACCTGTAGAACTTGGGAAGTAGGGCTTTATCTGGAGTTCTCAAGTATGATGGGATATGATAACTTTCCAGTAAACCACCAGAATCACTGTGTCAAACCTAACACAAGCTTTCAAAACCTCAAGGCCCTTCATCAGATGTGAAAAGTAGGAAGTGACTTCTGGGGTATTGGTAACTTGGGTAACTATGTCTTACTGAATGATTGTGTTAGCGCAATAATAGGTATCACAAACCGCTACAGACCCCATCTTTGATATAGATATTTATTTTTGCAATAACATAGTATTATGCATAGGCTATCTGGAAAACTCGAACAAGGATAGTGCCATGTACTACAACCCAGCACTTGCACGCTTCTTAATTTATATGTCTTATTCTTTTTAAAAACTAATATGCAAGATGAAGTAGTGATGCATATGACACACCAGATGATGCAAAGTATCTCATTGTGTTACTACCCATTTTAGTACCTAACTTATCAATGCATGATCCATACAAGGTACATTTGAATGCCAGGAATAAAAAAAAGATGTAGAGTAACAACATAGAAAACCCCTTTATAGGCAGGGATGATCAGATGTTAAACTACAAAATGTAATCTACAACAAACTTGTAGATTCATCATCAGCATTTATTTGTCTGTATTAGCAGAAAAGTTAAGGAGATAATTTGTTGTTGTTTTTTTAAATTATCGCTTGGGTACTAATCCAATCAAATTAACAAGCACCATTTAACTCAAACAACAATAACAATTATTGGAGGAAGCATCTAGCATGATTTATTTTAATTGTGCTGAGTCTCCAGTCTTCCGGGGTTGCACTCCCCAAAAGACATTTGTGGTCCCTTCCCTGTCTCCCTGGCCAAGAGTCCGGAAGGAGGACTGAATCTTCTTGGTCCTCTTCCACATGTATTTCCGGGAGACATCCAGTCTGTAATTATATTTTATGGAATGAGGGACATCTGAAGGTGCTCTACATCTCCACTTTAAGGATGACTTATGTGTAATTGATGTTGTTTTTCATTGTTTTACTAATGAATCTGAACACAATGAAAAGAACCCATTTAGTTATGTAAATAATAATAATAATAATAATAATCAATGCTGTTTTTATTTTTTCCTAATGAACTTCTCTGACATCTTGTGAGAGGAGATCATTTTAATAGTTTTGACCAGACCAATATCAGTTAGACTGTTGCGAAAGCTGGAGAGTGATACAGCTCATTAACAGTTTAACCATACAGTGGATGCTTTGAAGTGCTGGGTGTCCTAACTGGACCCCTGCCAAGAAGTGCTACTGTAGAGCTCTGAAGCCCTCCTGAAAAAGTCATTTGAACAGCAGTTGTCAAGGAGGGAACAGTAATATACATGTGGTCGTGAGGAGGTGTCAACGCCTTTTAATAACTTCAAAAAAGTTTTAGAAAGGGATGAGAACTGGTTTGGACATTAGAAACTGGTAAACCTTATTACCTTCTGGAGTTGGCATCCCTTTGTATAGATTGTACATACAAAAAGCAGCTGTGCTTGTTGTCTGACAGAAGTCTACATCATAGCAAATCATTGCAGCTATGCCTTATATTGACTATTCAGAGAGATAGAAAGGTATAGTTCTGTATATAAAAATAATTATCCAGAATGTATTAAAATGAAGACAGTTGACTGAACAAAGTTATTTTTTTTTCTTTGGTGCCATAGTGCTGCATCTTCACTTAATGGTTAAAATATGTATTAAAAAAAAAGACAGGACGAATATAATGAGCTCTGGTGACACTATGCTTCTCTTAAATGTAGTATGAATTTATTGGAGAAATCCGATTCAGGAAAATTACCCTACAAGAGAACTATAATACCTATATTAAGATGCCTTCTGCTGTCATGAAAATATGTTTCTCATTGGTAACCATCTTTTTCAGTGCAAAGATAAGGGGATCCTTCACTATTATCTTTTGTCTACCTTAAAAATCCACAGAACAAATAATACCTTTAATCTACAGTTTGTATAATGTTGTCTGAACAGTGGGCAAATTATTCCTTATTATAGCCTTCTCAGACAGGCTAGCACAATGTTACACTCTGACTCAACCAGTTTTGTTTATTAAAAAAAAAGATGTATGTTCCATTAAGCTCGCTATACAGATGTCCTTGATCAGAGATCACATTCATCGCATTCACCGGGATCATTATGCTTTAGGTTGGTTAATCACTTTAAGGGCCCAGTGAATCAAATGTATGTGTATACTTGATAAGTAAAGACAAATCTCAGAATGCATAAAATATTTCTTTGTAAACAAGCAAAAGATGGAAATTGAGGATGAGGATTTCAGGCATACATCGAAATTGTTCTGAAAACACAAAGATATACAAAAAAAATAGTGTGCCTTGTTCTTTAAAAAATGACAATACATATTTTTTCTTGGTATATATGTCATGTGCTGCTATTTGTAAATCAAGTTTGCTACTTGTAAAAAGCTAGGACCTATTAACATTATGCAGAACATAAATAAAATCAGTAGGGGAATAACTGGCCAAAGGGTAACATCATTATCTTTGAAGTCTGGGAATCTGCATGAAGTCCAAGTGTCAGCTGTTTATGGCTTTCAGCAAATTGTATTGGCCTCTATTATGGGAACCCAATTAAAATGTTAGTTTTTTTTCTGAACTAAATATAATAAGAATGTAATTGAAAAATATCTAGTGCAAGTATATGCACCCAGAGTTATATGTGAAACAATTTATTATAGTTGCTTCTTTAAATGAGTACGGTGACCAATAGGCTAGGCTTTGTAAATTAAAATTGAGCTGTTTTTTCTATATGTTTTCATATTTGTTACAAAGCAATTATCAGTTTATATGATCAGTCAAAACATATGGTAGAAGAAATTATTATATCACATATTGAGATACTGTATACTTTATAAGCACATTAATATTTAATTCTTTCATATATAAAGAATAAAAATTCTTTATATATATATATATATATACATATATATATATATATATATATTTATTATATACATATATATATATATATATATATATATATATATATATATATATACAGTGCTTGCCTCAGGTAGAAGCTGCAGCTCTGTAGGTGTTGTCCAGAGTAGTGGTCCAAACATTTTACCAGTTATTGGCTGCTTTCAATAGACCCTCATCCATAGCACTTGCTGGGCCAGCCCCGGAGCTGCCTGGCCTTAAATATATCACTTGCATGTGGATAGATTCAACATGAAATATATCTTGGGTCACAAAAAAGGAGCAAGTGAATTTTGTAAAAGGAACACAAGACAAATGCATTTGCAACAGAGACACAACGCAGTTTTAAAAAGACTTCTCAGCTCTCATATTATAATAAAGTGTAAATTATGGCTGAGCTATCCACTTAATTATGTACATTATGAGATGTCACTGATCATTAACTGCTGCAGAAAACAACAAAGGAAAAAGAAGGAGGGAAGAAAGAGAGGTCAGATGAGCGATAGACCTAGAGCATGTTTTAAAAGGTATGAAGTCCATAGCTTCTGAATGGTTGCTAAGTAGCGATGAATCAAAGCCATCATCTTATCCATGACCATGTAATAAATTACATTTTGCCTGGTAGATCCACATGTAGTTAGGTTTCAGCTTTGGCCTGTCTGACTTCCACTTACAAATGGATGAATTAACTTCCCAAAACGTCATAGCCTGATTGTAACATTTTCTAAATAAGTCAAGAGTGTCTTCATTGTCTATTTTTTGTGTAAGCAGTATATAACACTAACCGTTCTATATCCAATATTAATTTTTAAACAACAACAAAATATGTTAATATTTACAAAGCAGGCACTCTGATATAGCTTTAGACAACTAGGTAGGTTTATGTGATGTAACCATGGAGAAGAGGGGTTAATAAGGGGAAGAGCAGAAATATAATCTGTCTTGAACGACTTGAACGACTGTGGACATTTAAACTCTTAACTTTTATTTGGTATTTGAAATTTACTCATACTGAATAGAAAATATTGCCATATTGTTCTACATAAAAATAGGAAAAACAGAAATATATTGGCCAAGAACCATTATGTAATTTCTTCCATTTCAATCTATGAGAGATTTTCAATTTAATTATTGGGGATCGATTTATCTCTGGCATTGAAGCCACATCGGTGTCTGATGAATTATTAAATGAACCCAGCCTGTTGATATTAAAGTACCTTCTAATATAATTGATTTAAAAAACAAGCAAAAAAAGATTAATTGGGAAAATTAGAATTCAAGCTTTGGGCAGACTAACATTTGTTAACACTGCATAAAAGTCTTCAATTTACAATTTGTTAAATCGTTTGATGAAACACTTATGACAATCAGGTGAAATCGACTATTAATGCTTCCAAAAAGATATGTCGAATTGCCTTATCCTGAGGCAATTATGCTTGTGATGTAAGTGTGTTAACATCACTAAGGGTCTAATTGTAATGAAACAGGTAATTGTTCCACCCCTGTGTTAATGCTGTGACACGCACACATGCCCAACAACAATCTATATTTGTTTCATATAAGTAAAATGTGAAATGAAGCTGCCTTTGTATTTACCAAACAACATTTATCTTAACTTGCTTTACCACATAATGAGTTAACCCTATTTCTGTCAGACAAGTGTTAGAATGCAATTGATGCTGGGTTTTTTTGTATCATGTGGTTTAAAGGAAAAGTAATAGATTGTTTTGTATTTTAGCGAATAAAATTGTAGGAAACACTCTGCACTGGTAATGCCAACATTGCTGGCTGTCAAACACGATTCCATGCCATTGGTAAATATGACACCCCTATGTAAGGTGGCCATACCGATCAAGGACACAAATATGCACGTGCTGGGTGTTCCTTGTCAACAGACATCGCCATGATCATTACCATCTTATGCATCCTGAACCCTTTCATGACAATGGCTGGGGGTTTTTTTGCACCCCTTACAACAATGGCTGTTTTAACATTTCTGCGGTGCTCGTTTTTAGCTGTAATTTTCTTCTTTCCCGTTTACTGAACCCACAGAAGTTATATATTGTTTTTTTCAAGACAAGAAGGGCTTTCTTTAGATGTCAATTGCTGTATTGTATTTGTCGTTATCTGTATCATTTTCATCCTTGTACAGCACTGCGGAATCTGTCGGCACTTTATAAATTAAAGTATAAATAATAATAATAATGTCATTATTTTGATTGTATCCTATCATATTACTTTAAAAAAAGTATAAAAAATCTTTTACTCATCTATAAAAACTAATTAAAAAACCTGCTAAATAGATTCTTCTATTTGTCCTGAGTTTAGAAATACCCCAATGTTTTTATGTTTTTTTTTCTTTTTCTGCACGTTATGGGGCAATAAGTACAAGTAGCATTTTGCTATTCTAAAACCATTTTGGTGATTCTGCCCCCATGTGCTATTCCGGGTATCTTTGAAGCCGGCCAATGCAATTTACCACATCCAACCATATATATAATACTAGACACCCCAGGGTAGTCCAAATGCTAGTAGTTTAACTCTTTCCATGCACTAATTCTACCAACAGTCTTTCTTAAACTTTGTGGTAGTCATTTTAATTTCGGTATGAATTTACAGGTCCTGATATATGTCACTGTCACACAACACCCCAATATGTGCTCAGCAACATCTCCCAAGTACAGTAATATCCTCATGCATGGGTTTGCGTGGCTGTTTTGGGGTGAAAGGGCCACATTTGGGGCATGCAAATTTTCAATGTTGAACTTTAACATTTGTTGATCATGTGCCTGGAGAGACCCTCTTGGAAACTGTGGTAACTTTTTTATTTTGTTAAATGACGTGCCGCCATCTTGCAAGTGGCCAAATCTCTCACGCTCTGCTCAGTGCGTCCTGTGGTGGGTGTTCGGTGTTGCTGAATGCCTCGCTATCGAGGCATTTCAGCTACACCATTGAAGTTTAGGAGGCAATCGATCGCCTCCTAAACTCTTTTAAAACAGGAGTCCGCCGCTGTACAGTGTATGGCTGACATTGAAGCCACGGGGGAACGAAGCGAATGTAGATCGTTTTCTACACTCATTTAAAGCCATGACAGGTCTCACTGAATGTTTTTATTACGTGCCCGGAGCGTCAATTGTTATCAAGGGGTTAAATATTTTTTAAAAAAATCATTTGAGAACAAAATTACTTGCCTACATTCATTCTCATTTTCTCTCACTGCCTCTCACTCTCTCATTTTTGTTCACTCTCTCTCTCTCTAAATGTTTTCCTACCTTCTGTGTCGACCACTACTGCCTCTGACGTCCTCTCCCTGGAGAAGATGAACTTCCTCCAAAAATCGCGTTTTTGCCATCGCCCCAGCTCCATCTCGTCTAATCTCTATTTGTTTTATTGCTTCTTTTTCTCTTTTTTGGTTTGTCGATTACATAGCTGATATGGTGAAGGCTAGTTGAATGACTCTCTTCACATATATCTCTCACCAATTTTTCTTGCCTTTGACAGATTGTATATAATTCTGTTTTCTCTTATCTGTCCAACACAGAGCATGTTTCTCTGTGCGGGTCTTTGTTATCTTTTCTATTTTTGTTAATAAAAATTTTTTTTTTAAAAATCGCGTTTGGAGGATTGAGGGAGAGGTCGTGAAGGTCTGTGCCACCTTTTTGCTTTAAGGTGAACTTCCTCAAAAATCGTGGCACTTTCAGTAATGTCCTCTCCCCTTTTCATTTTATTGGGGGGTCTGGCATCGTGTTTGTGGCTTCATTCAAATTTGCCAAAATTCTGTAAATTTGCAATTCGAATGAATCAGAATGCACAATGCCACAGAATAGACTTAATCAGAATTCATACAATTTCCAATTTCCATCTACATTTTCCAATTTTGTAAATTCATACAAATCTCTGAAAATTAAGCAAAGAGCTCAGATTTTTTCTTTGAATTGTATTTTTTTTCACTCTTACTTCCACTGTCTAACACTCTTACTCATTCTCTTTTACACACTCTTTCAATGTCTCCCTACATTCTCTGCCAACTGCTTCCATGTCCCTCTCTCATTTCCTGCAGCTCTGCTTCTTCTATTGACTCTTCTTGTTCTTTCGCCTTTTTTTCTTCCTTCATGTCTACTTTCTTTGTCCTGACCTTCTGTGATCTTTCACAAAACGGCAGAGCCCCTTGGCACAACCTCTCCTCTCATTGAAGGAACAGGGAAAAGGCTGTCCCAGTGGCTCCTCCCTTCTGCTGAAGTGCGCCAAAAGGCCAGAATAACGCAAAAAGATTAGCAGAGTAAGAGAGGTACAGAAACACTTCTCTTTCTTAGCAAATCTGTCTTCATTATTCTGTCCACCTGCTGAACATTCACAAAATGACCGAGTTTCATCCTTTTCCGGACGTTCCCCAGAAAGGGACAGGTGAGTGAATGAGTGAAAGCCTCCAAATTTCATCCAAAACAAAAGGGCAGGAATAAATATTTGTTGTCTGAAAATGAATGTACCAAAAACGAAACAAATAAAATTGTTTCTATTGATGATGAGCCACTAAAAGAAGGCATATAGTAGTTAAATGTACAAAAAGAGAAGACATATTCCTTTGTTTTGCTATAATGACCACACATGTGTAACCCTCACAGAACAATCCCATTTAAAATGCATTATCTCCATCCATTGGATACAGAAATCCACAAGACCCAAAGAGTTTCCCAATTGCTAAGTTTTAAATGACATCTATTGTGGAACCACTAATCACATATCAGCAAAGGTTTAGCTTAATGTGTGTTTAATGCCATCCCAAGATAAGTGTAAATTGTGTTCCCCGTTTTGATTTAAGGAAATGAATAATGTGATCACGAATCCCGTAGGAGAACAGAGTGATTGATTGCTTGATTTTTTTCTGTGTATGAATTCTATTGTTAATGGGCAAAACTTTCCCAATCAGGCTGCCAGCATATGGAGTTCACATGGGACCAAAAATAAATGGCATCTTTGGCAACACTGGCTGCATTGGCTCAATGTTCATATGCATGGATACATACAAAGAAATGATACATTTAGTATGTCTTGCTTGGTCATTCATTAAATGATATTTGAAACATTTGTGTTCCTCTGTATGTCTGCCTCACATTTTCCAAAGAGTAGTGACAGCTGGTGTATGTACAGTGTTTTCAGTAAGATACTTCATGGGCCTGGGAAAATTGGCTTATGGAAAGATCCTAAACATGATACAAACACTGAACTGGAAGCAGGCCCTGGATGTTTTGATTTATTGTTAAGATATTTATGATTATAAAACCAATCTCATCAGATGAGCAGTCGGATAGTATAAATGGCGAGTCACCATCTGCCCACTTTTGTTATATAATGCTATACATCACATGTGGTCCCACTAGTAACAGAGACCAAGCACGTAACTAATTTCTAATCTGTTGGGTTTTTAAATATATGTATGTGGGTTTAAAAATAATAAATAATTAGTCATCTTCGACTCGCCTTTATGGGAAGGAAGTACATGGATTTTTTTCTCCATTCTTACAAGAGCTTGTAATTTAAAGTGGGGAGTTAAGGAACAAGTGAACCAATAAGCCTCTCTCTCTAGTGTCTCGAGAACAAATGATAAGACTTTGTATTCACTTTCTACATGGCCCTGCCACCCTACGCAAATGCAAAAAAGGGAAATTACTTATTAATTCCCAAGTGATGAAATCACAGTTGGTACTGTGTACTTTTAGGATTGAAAGAATGCAATAACCATCTTAAAAGTGAATACATCAGCAGCTTCATAGGCTAATAACTCCGCACAGCAGTAATCTCCATTGCATATGATTTTGAGTAAACAATATCCTGCTTAAATGATTTTCTATATCACTAGTGACACATAAGTTACAACCTTATTAGCTTTTTGTATTTCGCATTTTTTTATTTTTATGTTTTACATATTGTTACTGTAACTCAAGGTGTATTAGCCATGTGGCTAGTGGGCCACATTGGGAGAAAAGCTATGTTGCTTAAGGATAGTTGTAGCAACTCTTGCTTTTTCCAAAATTGTTGCCTTGAGTCTGGATGTTTTTCACCACTAGTGTTTTTTTTTTTGCATATTACTACAGTAACCTTTGAAATACATTTTAAGGTTAAATATATATATTCTTGTAAAAGGTAGACATTCCTCCCACCAGAGCTACCATGGCATATTATATATGCAACACAGAGTGGTGTGTTATGATCAATTAGTAATGATTACTTTGTTGTGTTGTGATTCTGATTGTCGGTGACAGAGAGCCATTATATTATGTGAAACTGTTCTCACAATTATTTGGGACATAAAACTGACCTAAAGGTAGTGTAGTTTACTTCACGCACATGGGGCTCACTATGGACTAAAATGTTACTTTCAACAAATCACCAGATTATATTAATTGAAATTAATTTTCAGGAGTCCAAGATTCATATTGGTGCCTCCATTTTCATTTTAGCTTTATTTTCCTCCAGCCTTCTCCTAATATGATGATGTGGAATAAAAATACTGGAAATTTCTGCTTTTAAATCATAGTCCCTAAATTAACAAAGGTCCACACAACAGCATAAATGAATTATTTGATAGTTTGGAAATAAAGAAAAAAAATTGATATGTTACTCTTTTGTGTTATTAAACCTTCCTTTCTTCTACATACATGTGAAGGTTCTTTGACATGTTTGTACAATAAATATATTTTCACAACATAGAAAATACTAATGATGTATCATTCACAATTGTAAAACTAAAAGAAAATGGGGAAAAAACGCTATCTTAAAATAATTCTATGAACAAAATGGAACACAGCATTGCAATCATTTAGTCAATTTCCTTTGTTGCTATCCCATCTGGGCATTTAGAAAGGCTCATACACTTTTGGTTCAATATAAGTCTCCTACATGTGGTCGCTGGTTGTAGATTGTCTACATCAAAAAGATGGAGTATCATTGCTGCATTTTCCCCCACTGTGCACTCCACAATTGATATACTTAGATCTCAACTGAGCACAGACCCTTCTCAATCAACTATAGAAAAAAAAAGATTAATAATGCTAACGGAGATTGGCGTGGATTTAGTCTAGTTATTGTGCCTTTCAAACAAGCTTACTATTTCGATTTGTCCATCATATCTTGATGCTCTATTTATATTTGAGCTGTAATTCTTTGAAATGTACGACTGGTGATATTGTAAAAATCACTTATCATCAGTCACAATAAAGTACTGGGTTTTCCATTTCCATAGATAAACCTTACATCTGATATCTGGTTCCTGTAATCTTTTTTTTCAGAGATGATAGTTCAATATTTTGATAGGTCAGTATTTGAGGTATCATCATCACAGAATGATACAGTAAGTAAGCTATTTCCTTCCACTAACTGTGATCAGGTATGAGAGCACAAAGAGATGTGATACAATTTGTCCCCAAATCAAAGCTTTCTTAATTATAATCCCAGGGGCATCCGCAGAGCGCAATCTTTCACAGTCATCTAATCCCTTTTCTGTATCAGTATTGTAGAGAAATCATTTCTTAACAAACTGAATTTAGGGTGCCTTAGAGCCAAATACAAATGAGTTATATGCTCGTTGATCAAGGGAATAAGTACTTATTTCAAGTAATGTTGAATTTACAAAGAAGAGGATTGTTGCATTATTATTAAATATTGCTGTGCACATTGCAAACTATAAATATGTTGGAAGGGCTTGACAGACATGGCAAATATTATAACTGCAAAGATAATTAATAATACTTTTCCATTCAGGTAAGCATATACTGTCTCTGTATTGGATAACATGTCCATTCTGGAATATGCATATAACATATATATATCAAATTTAGTATCATACATAAAATATGGTATCATATGTAAACCACAATCATAATTGATTTAATATTGTAGTTACTTAACATGAAATAATAATATTGAGCTTTTTTTCCTTAAAAACCCTTGACAATAAAATAATTTTTCATATTTATTTGGTTATTTTTGTCTTAATTTCTTACTGGCTCTTTCCCTCTGCTAAGAATCATAGAGATGCATTTAATAAACTATTATGATGATGACTAACAACAAAAATATAAAAAAAAACAAACAAAAGAAACAATATTATTATTTATTGATTGATTTATATAGCACCATCATATTCCAAAGAGCTGTGCAATGCCAATTTACTACAAGTAATAATTGTACTCATAGGATGTATTTGTATTGTTACAGTATTTGATCCCCTGCAGTGAAATGTCTGGGACTGTTCAGAAAGGTATGAGACTCTTTTACTGGCAACACATCTTGGGAACTGCGTCCAAGTCCCTGGTAGAATATGAAAGATTGTGTTTGACACTAAATGCTTGAACACTTGTGTGTTTAGCACCTATACTGAAGTTGATTGTAACCCAAATCCCCTAAAGAAACAAGTGAAAAGCAGCTAGAGGTCACGTTACTGTCTCATTTTTTAGATTTAATAAAATGACAGACTATTGTTTACAGGTTGAAAGAACATAGACTGTATGATAGACTGTATGTATTATAATTCTGAACAGACAATTTGTAAATTTGCAATTGACAATCATGCTCTGCTGTGGGTTTTTAATGGGTCATTCCATGTGTGATATCTTTACTTTATCTTACTTTGCTTTTAACCACAGGTTAAAGCCATAAACAACACATATTTTCACAAATACCAAGTGTGTGCCAAACCTAGGAACATTGGTGCCATAGAGTAACCACCTATTCTAGCAACAACTACAGAAATAATCCCCAATTTCCAGGGATATTGTCTTGTTCTAGGAGTCTAAGTAGAATACTATATGCGTATTCTGTTTAGCAGGAATATGTCAAAAACTGGTATAATAACCCAAATCTAATAAATGTTTACATCAGTATACATTTCATTTTATCATTAAAATGTGCTTGCTGTTTTTGACTATAAGTGAAAGTAATGTTTCAGCTTGTTTACAGATTATATGACGAAACCTGGAGATATGGAGTTGTCTCGAGATATAAATGCTATGGAGTTGGTTATATTTTGTTTCATTGCTCCATTTTATACTTCACATGGAGGTTGTGATAAGTTTATTCTCATATATTCTCTGGTTAGTGATCATAACACAAATTCCGACTATGGTTCCTAGGCTGACTTCAAGATGTCAACAAGAGTCCAGTTGTGGTTTCTTTATATTAGCTTCATTCTTAGTGTTCAGCGCCACTTTTCTGATTGTATTATCTTGACCATAGCCACCTTCATTATATCTGTGAATTGAGTGGTTTCCTCACAATGGTAAATCTCAGGGCAGAAATCTCATAGCACCTACATAAATCATAGCATCTCAGTGTACTGTTCTCCATAAACCTCTTGAATAGAAGGCAGTACCAATATTTGAACCAATGGAATAATTAAACGCCATAGCCATAGCTGGCAAAACCTTCATTATGGCAATGTATCAATGGCCCTGGACAACATTTTCTGAAATCTCAACAATCATGCCAAAGGAGTCATTTTTTTACCCTCTTTCTCTTTGTAGGGAAATAACTTGCAATCCTGCAAACCAAATGAGTGCCTGTCAGATACTGTCAACTACCTTATATTATTAGGATATTTAAAAAATGCATACCACATACGTGAAAAATGTACCATAGGGTTATGGAGGGTTGGCTTTCCTGTAAACAGCAGGCACACCCACCTAATGATCATGTACAAGGTTCATCGTGTCTAACAGCTTTGCCACTTAATTAGTTTATGGTTGCCATGCCATTAAGTGCTCATTACTATACACACCCTAATGAAATCCCTGCTATTCTGTAAACAAATAGATGTTAGCAAGGTCTTATATCCAATCTTTTGTACCCTCTATACTAATATCTCACTCTTCTTCATATTTACAAATATCGAGAACCAATTTCAAAAAAGCAATGACCCTATCCGGCACACTATATCTGAATGTTCCCATGTATTAGACGAAGAAAACATTACCCTAATACTCGCCGCTCTAAAGAGGTTACACCTGACCAATTTAATAATTATAAGTTATAAACCATATGCTTGATTCAATATCCCCATATAAAAATAAGAGAACTTGGCCTACAAGAGAGAACATTTATATATAGATAAGGTTGCTGTAATGGAGCATCCTCAGATTCTATTACAATTGTAAGTGAGGTACCTCAGGGATAATTTCTTGGCCCATTTCTCGGGGAGAGGACATCACTGCAAGTGCCACCATTTTGGAGCTCCCTCCAGGTTATGTCCATAGAGATGTGGACGAAGATAAAAGATAGCAGATTGAAGATGGAAGAGAGAAAAGAATATAGAAGATGAAGTAAATCCGGAAGAAGATTCGGAAGCAGAAGTGGTCGGCAGGAGTAGGAAGTGGTCGCAGGTCAAAGCTAGGGAAACATTTAGTGAGCGTGAGAGAGTGAACGAGAATGAGAGTGTAAGAGGGTTAGAGTGTAAGTGAATGTGGCGCTACGAATTTCGAGTGAAAATTCTGAGCTTTTTGTTTCATTTTTGTCTGATTCGTGGGGAGTCTTGCCTCCTTTTTGGGGCTTCATATTAATCCATGAATTTACCAAATTCAGTAAATTTGCAATTCATACAAATCTGAATGTACAAGTCTAACAGGTGTGATACTGTATATATATATACACACTCATTGGCCACTTTATTAGGTACACCTGTTCAATTGCTTCTTAACACATATAGATAATCAGCCAATCACATGACAGCAACTTAATGCATTTAGGCATGTAGACATGGTCAAAACAACTTGTTCTAGGTGCCAGTCAGGCTGGTCTGAGTATTTCAGAAATTGCTGATCTACTGGGATTTTCACGCACAACCATCTATAGAAAATGGTCCAAAAAAAGGGAAAATATCCAGTGAGCGGCAGTTGTGTGGAGGAAAATGCCTTGTTGATGTCAGAGGTCAGAGGAGAATGGGCAGACTGGTTTGAGATGACAGAAAGGCAACAGTAACTCAAATAACCTCTTGTTACAACCAAGGTATGCAACACGTCAAACCTTGAAGCAGATGGGCTACAGCAGCAGAAGACCCCACCGGGTGCCACTCATGTCAGCTAAGAACAGATAACTGAGGCTACTATTCGCACAGGCTTACCAAAATTGGACAATGGAAGACTGGAAGAACATTGCCTGGTCTGATGAGTCTCGAATCCAGCTGAGACATTCAGATTGCAGGGTCAGACTTTGGCGTAAACAACATGAAGACATGGATCCATCCAGCCTTGTATCAGTGGTTCAGGCTGGTTGTTGTTGTTGGTGGTGTAATAGTGTGGAGGACATTTTCTTGGCTGAATGCATGTATATGTGTATATATATATATATATATATATATATCCCTTTATGGGCACTAGAATATCCAGAATAACAAGGAATTCAGGCTGCATTTACATGCTAACTGGATTCTTTCTGTGCTTTTTGTGGACAGGACTGGATAGTGCACATTAAGCATGTTGTCTTCCAAATATCCTGTAAATTTAGTTCTGATTAATAATTAATTTCTTAGGATTTTCTTTTGCAGAAAGTCATTTAAATATGTATTTAAAAGAACTGGACATTTTCATATTGTCTATGTTACATTTAAAACACAAAATAAATTTATAGTTCCTGCTGTGATGTTTAATTTCTGGAATACCTGGCTCTAGATCACTATTGTCCCAAATGACAAGAGAACAAATATATTTTATCCTGTGTGGACAAAACTTAATTAAGAGTCATTCCCTGAATAGAACTTTCTAGCTACAAAATTCCACAAAAAAGGCACAATTCTATTTTCAATACATATATATCGGTCCCAGAATAATTTGAGAAAGAAGTGATTTATGGAAGCCCCCTGACCATACTGAAATAATATATTCTGGCTGTACAGTTTTTATTATTATATATAGGGATATTCAATTACACTGGACATACCCCACTGAATTAGCATAGCTAATACCCCAAGCTTATTTATCTCACAGTCCACTTTTCGGCACATTCAAGTATACAAAAAGATGACATTTTCCCACAAATGCTGTCACAGCCAATCACACAGCCACCATCATTCGCACTACTTTCAAAATACAGTATATAGATATTTTATAGACACAGGATTTACCAAACACAATATTGTTTTTGGAGAATAAATAAACCCCTTTTATAGCAAGAGATAATAACCTAAAACTGAAGGTTCAGAGCCTTAGAGGATGTTTTACTTTACTAAGAGGGTGGTAAATAAGTGGAAGAGTCTCCTAGTAGAGGTGATAGAATTTGAACATGCATGGGGCAAGCATTTGGCTACCCTGAATCTAATACAAGACCAAGAAGAAGAAGGTTTAAGTATTTAATGCAAGAAGAAATGGGAAACTAGATGGGATGAATAGTTCTTATATTCCAATTCTATGTTTATATTTATGTTTCTTATTTACAATATATAACATAAAATAAAAACAAGGTGGATTGGGGAGTGGATTATATAAAGACCACAAAGTCAAACATGTCCTGTTATTAGTTGCTCTTAATAAATCTGGAGATCTAGTGTAAACAAAAGGAATGCATGTATGCAGGTAGGTGTATGTAAATAAATATAATGAAATATGTGATTTAACTAGATTTTCATGTATTTTTGCCTATATAATACAATCTTGTTAAAGTCTACTAATTAAATGATAATTTAAAGCATTGTCCAATCCATATTGCACTTTTTATATACAATGATACATAATAAACTTTGCTCTATTGCAACTATTGGCAATCCTGCAGCTGTGTCATCAGAGTATCAATGCCTAAAATCCTCAGCCAGCTGAGATGCTGATTTATCATTGTGGGGGTTCCACTACCCCAACCTATAACCTTGCCACAGAAATCTCAATGTCACTGGCTACAACTATTTTCTAAATAGTATGGGGTAGGAGCAGTAGTTCCCATCAAGCTCCCATCAATGGTTAAATGGAACAAGAGAAACATATTTGAATCCATCAATAAAAGGCATGAACACAAAAGGGGAGTTCTAAATTATGCCACAATGGAATTGTCAATGTCAGCATCACTGCAAATGTAGTTGAAACAGAAATCAGACACAAAGGAATAATAACATTTCATTATTTCAACCGGTGCAAAGCCTGCACTATGGGAGAAGTCAAACAAACAGAACAATGATGGGTGCCAATAATGCTTCACTATGTTAATGCAAGCAAGAAATATTAGCACAGCTAATATCCCTAAAATGAAACTAAACAAACAGATATTATTATATTATTAAAAAATGTAAATGACATAAACCATCCAATGTAGCTAATTCTGTTTTTGTAATGTTTTGGACTTACTTTACATTTTGGTAAGTTTGGGAGATTGGTGGGCTGATTGTCTGAGTCTTTATATGAGTGTCAAATTCTATGTTTTAATACCACACATTGTGACATTTGTTAAGTTAATTAAGTTACTGTTCAGTCTCTAGAGCAAGGAGGGATGGATGCCAGAAGAAGGTCTACTCGCCTGCTATGATAATGACTAACACTATAGTTTTGCATACCTTGACCACTTGGTTGTTTCTTGACAGACAATTTCTTCCTCCAAACAGCAACGTACTGTGGAGACAAACAAGATTTTAGGTAACCCATGCAATGTCACCCAACTGATAGCATTTATTAATAGTTTTCACAATGCATTTTTACCGAAATTGCTATCCAGCATCAAACTCATGGTTTTGTGAATTTATTCTATCCAAGTATCTAAAATGCTGATGTTAGCGAGTATTAAACAAGAATAGTTTGAAAATTACATTTTATCTTTGTAATACATTATTGTGTAAATATTACTAGTATCTACTTCCCATGGACAAGTGACTATCCATATATCCATATATCCATATATCAATCCTATACTTATGTAATATTTTCTTTTTTTTCTTTTGGTCCTGTTTAATAAATATGGGGAAACAATGGTGGTGAAAATTAGTCTTTTGTGAAGGATAGCTCAGGAACGTTTGAGGATATGAATGATGCCTCCATATTTTCAGACTTACTGTATATTATAACCACTTCCGATGAAATGCCTTTTTTATGTTAACATTTGCAGCATTTCCCCCAACCAAGGCAAACCTCCCCATGCTTGATGAGTAAGCCATCATTATCCAGCCATCTCTTGGCTGAGGTATTTGTGACATTGCCCTTGCTGCACAACCTGATACTTCCAACAAAAGCAAATCTAGACAAAAAAAAAGGAAGCAGTGTCTAATAGGATAATTCCTGCAATGACGTTTATTTCTATTTTCTGCTTCCTATGCTTTTGTCAATGACATACTTTTTTTGAATCCTTTTTCCCTTCTGTTTTACAACCATGCTTTGTTACCTACAAAAAAATGTCTGGAGTTCCTTGTCTACTAAAGAGGACATTTAGGCAAAGAAAAGAGGGGTTGCAATGCTGTCCACGCATGCAGAACATCCCAATCTGTTTTTGTGCATTGAGTTGGTGAGGGGGCAGCAGGGAACATGCAGCCAGTCTTATCTGGATAATAGGAGGTTGGACAGCTGGGAATGTTCAACAAAAGAGCCCCTCTTCTGTCAGCTCTGTTTACTTAATGTTGTATCTGACCCCTGTGTTAGGCTTGTTTATAATACATATGCTTATCAAACCAATTTAATTGGCTTTCTTTATAGCAGCATAGACTAAACACTTTTCTGCATGAGTTTACAAACAGCTTAATTGACTTTTCTAATATTGGTTTTCCTGTCCTTTTCTCCTTTTTAATGTGGACAAAACCCCAACTTTAACAGTGGGTTGTAGTGTGTTTGTAATGACTGCTGGAATGAATGGATTTCGTACTCCACCAACTTGTAACTACAAAGATAAACAGAGACTGAGGAATAACAAATACATGGATATATAATGTTTAGTAACCATATTCATAACTACTTTGCAGGAGTATTTTTTCCCTAGAAATAATCTAGATCTGGATCTAAACAAATCCAGACAAAGGAGATTTCTCTTAAAAACAGGAATGGAGCTTCAAGTTGTGTGTGAGTGAGTGGAGTTCTCTGCTAGAGAACGTCTCATCTTTTCCTTTCTATCTTCTCACATCTCTTGCCGTTACTATTATCACTATTTTTTTATATGAGTTTGTGGATTGTTCTTAATTTCTAAACTGTTACTTGATCTAAAACAAAACAAGAGATCAGCGCATGCAGGGCCGGCCCAAGACAAAATGCCACCTGGGGCGAAGTTTAAAATCCCACCCAATTATCTACCCTGCCGCCCCCACCATTATCTACCCTTCCTCTCCCTCCCTCCCTATTATCTACCCTACCCCCCTTGTACTTACCTTTCAGCAGTCCTGCGGCAAGTCTCCCTGCTCGGTCTCGGTGCCGGCTTGTAATGCTGAGCGCCGGAAATGACGTCATCTTCCGTGGCTCAGCATTACAAGCCGGCACAGAGACCGAGCTAGAGGGCTCGCAGAGGAGAGAGAGAGGGGCGCCGAGCAGGTACTGACAACTTGGTAAGTGAAAACCACTCGGCGCCCCTCTCTCTCTCTCTTCAGCTTTAAAAAACAAAAAAAAACAGGCAAAGTGCCGCCTGGAGCAGTTGCCCCACTCGGCTCCATTGTCGGGCCGGCCCTGGAGCCTCCTATGATCCAGTACAGGGTCCTTCAGATATGAGTGTATGTGTAATATTTCTGCACTGGGTCATTGGAAGACGTTTGAAAGAACGCTAATGACATTCAAGTAAGAACATTTTAGCTGTGCAGCAAATATTTGCTGCTACCTAGGAGGGATGCTACCTATGCCAAGTTTTCCAGGACCCACTAAACATGTTAGTGACTGGTACACTGGTACATGTACGGACCTAGAAATCTTTTTTTTTTTTTTTTTATCTTCTTCTTTTAGTCTTCACTTTCTTTTGCTATATTAGGTATGATCAGGCTGGATACAGCCCTCCAGGCTTTTCTATTTTTTAGGTGCTATTGTATTAAATATTTTATTGGTGTGTTTTTCACTCACCCTGTGCTTCCAAATGATATCCATATACAACCCTTCAAATTAAAAACTAGGACAATGTAATAAGCATATATCTGGTTAATTCTGAAAGTCTGTAATATAACCGTGAACCAACTGGAACTAAAGATATGCTTTTTTTTTTTTCCTTTGCTTTTTTCATGCCAAAAATCCAACTGATGATTTTCTACAGGTCACAGACCTTTCTTTTCCCCCTATAAGTATAATTACTCATACTAGGGATACTATTAAACCAGTATTTCAAAACTGACCTTATAAAAGGTTCAAAGAGGAGGTAACAGCTACAGTTCAATTGGAAATATAGAGTGAATCCAGGCATGATTGCTGTGGCAAATCTCTGCATACTGGGTCACTTGCTTTTTCTATGTGCCTGAGAGATGAAAAATAATTTGCTAGTCCAATGATTTATTTTATTCATTTAGAAGGGGAGGGGGTACTGTTCAACCTGCGGCAGAGTAGGTTGAAAGATATATGCTCAGTTGGCCCTCTGTTAGGTGGAACCTGCCAAATGGGGGCTTAGCATGTTTGCATGCAGGATATGGATTAATTCATGACTTTTACATGTTAGATGGACGCATCTGATCTTGGAGGCAATCAGACTGCTTGTACGAGTTGTCTTTTAGAGAAAAATATTATTGTGATCAAAATATCAGTTTTGATTTTATTTACCTGTAGTTTTGTGAGTCAGATGGTATTCTATAATGCACTGCACATGTTATCGTGTATATCCCCTGTCGGGAATTGGCACAAGAAAGAAAATTCTAAACCATTTTTTTATAGGATGGAGAAGAAAAAAACAATTTTCTATGAGAGCTATAAGCTGTGTGCTATAAGCTGTGTGACATTAAGACGGACATCATCAGAAAGTACATCTTATCAACCACCATTAGCTTCTGACAGCATAAACATAATGCGTTGATGTAAATGAGATGGGAGGTAGAACCACATTGGCAGTAGCCTAAAATGCTCTACTGCTGCCAATTACAGTATATGTCTACTACAGCATAGGTTTTCAGGGCCCTCTACCTCACTGGGGTCCTGGAGCCCTTGGTTAATCCAGTGTGCCCCTTGGTTAATCCAGTCCTGTATTTAGGGCTTATAAAAAGAAAAAAAACAACCAATCTTTTACTACCCTGTTGCCCGTCTTTTTCTGAAAGCTTAGAATGTTGCATAGGTATGGTTGTTTGAATGTACTACATGTGTGCAACGTAACAACTAAATGTACACAAAGAGCAGAAATGTATTTTGTAAGTTAATATCCTTCTAAATCCATCACACTTCAACCACACACCCAAAACAAGTGTCTCTATTTACCGTATATGAAATGTTTGGAGGAATAAGCTTAAGACAAAAAAAACAGTTTTATAGATATGACAGACAACTCATCAGCAAACCAGATATAATGCAGTTCTATTTGCTCATGCTTACGCACATGCAAGAACACTGGATCATCACTCACCTACACAGAGAAACTAGACAGTCTACATTCCATGTTATGTCGTTTTTACACCATGTTCTAAATAGCCCAAACTAAGCTCCCCTGATGCCAGTTAACAACATGTATGAAGTCAAATGCTAAGGACATCGTGTTTGTGGAATTTATAATTCATATAAGGACTGAATGGAATGGTTATTGGTTGTAGGGTAGCAGGCATTACAGTTTAGCTTGCTAGGTTGGCTATGATAATAGTGTACAGAAGGATAGACCGTGTTGGGAACAGTTTAGGTAGGCTGGGCTGGGAAGCTTAGAACAGGTCAGTAATCAGCATTAAGAAATGGTTGCGTGACTGAACATGGAATATCTTTATATACACACTACCCAGGGTTCAGGTCAATGTGGATTAGACACAAGGTATTAGACATAGGAAGGGGAGGGGTTATAAAATGGAGCGCTTCGCTGACTTCAGACAACAAGGATTTGTTTTCTCCCCGCTTCTTTTTCTTTAAGGCCAAAATCATCAGCGCTGGCAAGGGGGCTGGCATCAACGCACAACTGTCTAAGGTTTAGCCAATTCAGGTGGCACTAGGAAAAGTAGACAAGTGCCGGACTCTCCAGGGGCTGAGTCCCTTGTGAGTGGCAAGCAGTGTGTCCACTGTGCAGGGAATGCTCCGCATTACTAATACCGTTGTGTGTTTTACTGCAGTTTTTGCCTTAATTGAAATTTTCAGTGTTGCCTTTTCTCTCCAAGTTGTTGTTCATGGATCTATAATTTCACAGATATTGCACCTGTTATGCCATACCTTATGCCACCCTAATGTCAATAACAGGTTTGAATTGGTAAATATTTGGCCAGATGTAATCAGTGGTACCTGGTTAAAATTATAATGATCCCATTTCACCAGGTGTATAATGTGTGTGCGCGAGTGAGGTTGCCCTTGGTGCATGTCAAGACTCCATCTTGATGCAGAAGTGCTCCAGGAGGCCAGGGTAACACACCAGGAGAGTGAAGATGCAGAATGAAGAAAGAGATGAAGCTGCCCTCTACTACTTTTCAGGCATTCATCCTCATTCACGAAATTGGCAAATTTCAATTAAAATTTTAATTTGTACAAATCCAAATGCACAAGTACTAATTATAAAGTTGAGGTGTCAGGAGCTTCATGAGAAGGATTTCCGTGGCCATGCAGCTGCACACAAGCCGAACATCACTGTGCACAATGCCAAATGTCAACTGCAGTGTACAGCACATGAGTGATAAATCATTCTCCACTATCTTGAAGTCTCATAGACAAATCTGGATCAGCGAATGCCAGAAGAACGCTGCCTACCACAATGCGTAGTGCCTACTGTAAAGTTTGGTGAAGAAGGAATAATGGTCTGGGGCTGTTTCAGGATTTTGGCGAGGCCTTGGGTCTAGTGAAGGGTACTATGGATGCTCCATTATGCAAACACATTGTAGACAATTCTTTGTTTCCATTTCTGTGGCACCAATGTGACTGCTGTTTGGCACAAAGCAAAGTCTATAAAGACAAGTTTGGTGTGGAGGAACTGCAGTCGCCTGCACAGGGCCCTGACCTGAATGAATTGGAACGCTAATTGGGATGAATTGGACTGCTAATTGCCAGCCAGGCCAGGATTGATCAAGGTCTTGCATTGATTTTTATTTGATGCAATTCCTATATAGTTTAAGCAACAGCATGTTGATTCATTTACAGAAAAATGAACTACTGCTATTTTTCTTGAAAAAAATCTGAATATAACAGTTTTATCGTAAAGCTTTGATTATAAAGACACTATATACCAAAATAAACATTAAGGAATTTGAGTTTTGCAGACAGCAGCTAGTTCACCAGTGATTGTGGGGAAAGGGGGGGTCCGATGACAGCACGGTTAGATAGCCTTTGGCAGTTCTGTGCATGTCTTGCTTTTTGGTTTACCAAGCATATGTCTAATTAAAGTCCAGCACTATCGCATGTTCCCGGTGTCAACAACTGGATTGTGATGTTTCTCCCCATGGTATTTATACAGTTAAATAACGTATTTCTAAAAATAAATTCTTGGAAAAAAATATAGCAGTTGCTATGGATACACATGGAGAGAGTTTAAGAGCTGGTATTTTGAGAAGGGCTAACATTTCTACTTTGAGTGGAGTATGTATCGCAATCTAATACCTCCAATTCATAGCTCAAAATGAGAGGCATTTTTATTTCCCTATGTAAGGAACCTGTTCAAGTGTAAATTATTTATTCGTGAAAGGGGAACTCTCACAGAGTTTGTTTTACCTGATGACAGAATATTTAGTTTGTAAGCAATGTTACCAAGTAATGTGTCCTTGTTGAAGCGGAAGGCAGGACAACTAAAGTTTTGCATGGACATCCTTTGTTCTTAGTTTTCTCCATTTAACCAGGCCTTGGCAGATTCAGTCTTTGCTGCACTCTCCCATCATGTTTCCCCACCAGACTTTGGGCGTCACTGGGTGATCCTAATCTGTAATGACATCATACTAATCCGTAAACCATGGATTGCATAAAATAACGCTGCATTTTGTGGCTTTATTGGGAACACATAGCTTGGGGATTGGCCTTCAGAGTCCATTTGGCATTCAGGTATCCTTTTTTGAGGTGCCAAAAAATGACTATTCTTTATTTTATTATTGAAGCCCTGATGTCAGTAGCTCCGCTGTAAAGAAAAACAAAAAAGTGACCAGTGCCAAATGAGCCATAAGGCTGTGGTGGGCACCAGGGCCCCTTCATTTTCTTGGGGGGGGGTCACACATTTCAAGAGGGATATGCGCCCCCTTCCTTCCCGGCCATAAGGCCTGCAGGAGGGCAGGATCTTCTTGGTCCCTCCACACAAGGGTTGGGACCAATGGAACAATAGATAGAGGAGGCGCCACTCAAAACAATTGCCTAGCTCCCCTCCTCACCAGAAAAACTGGACCTTTTTAGGGGACCTGGCTCCACCTTGGCTTTCCGGGGTGTCTTTTGTGCGAATACCGTGCCTCCATATACTGTGTCAAATGATGTATTGATCCTAAACATATTAAATATTTTTAAAAAAAACTTGTGCTCTATGCAAAAATTGCAATCGTGCAAAAGAACTATATACAATGTGCTCCCCAAGGAAGCCCCAGCCAAAAAATTACTAATACTCTCCTTTAGCATATTGTATACTTTGAAGTGAATTTGCCTTGACCTCAGATATTTGGTATCGGATCCAATGTGCATTAAATTCGTAGGAATCAATTATTTACATGCGCAGCTAGTTGACACATATATTCTGTAATAATCTTCTGTTTTTCCATAACGTTTGTAATAAAGCATGGTATTGACAGTTTATCGCTTTTGAGCAACGTTGATGTGCTTTCCTTTGTCAGTTAAACATTGCAGAAATATCAAATGTCCTAATATTGTGTTATGGTTTTTCCATTGTATTTATTTGAATGCTATAGGGGATATGATTGGTTGATCAAGTTTTAACAAATGTACCACTCAAAGGGTTATGAAGACTTCCAAACAGATAGCCTACCGCCCCAAATAGCTTAACATTACCCAACAGTGAATGCATAGTAAAGTACTTGGCACAATGAGCAATGCCAAAAGTCTATGTGTGTGTGGAGGAACTTGTAAGATACCGTAGAAATCTCCCTTGAGCCATCACTGCAGCTGGCAAGAAATAACCATAAATGTGAAGCATGCGACTCAGCTGCTATATACACTTATAGCATACCTTTAATCCTCTGTATGTAATATGTAGGTTCTGGATTTTCTTAAGGTATACACACAATCTTTAGTGAAGTGTGCATCAAGAATAGGATGACCTTAACCTAATGACTTCACAGGTCTCCTCAATGTATGGAGGGTTGTCATGGGGAGAGCTGGTTCCAGAGTACAGAATCTGGAGCACTACAGGGGCGTAACTTGCTGAGGTATGAGCGAAAAAAAAAAAAGATCATTGCCCTTGGGCAAGGTGTACAAAGCACAGCATTACACAGAACCGAGCTAGACACCGGCCCTCCACAATGACCAATGGCTCCTCTTTAAAATAGTTTTTAAGTGGCTTGCACACCTCTCCTTTACAAAAATACCGTTGTCATGAATTTTGTACGCTTTTGCTATATTCAGCCTCAAACATTTTTTGGGGGAAAAAGTCGTTCATTAGTAACGCTTAACTTTATGTAGTAACATCTAAAGTGATTAAAGGCACTGCTTCTTCAAAGAGCTATGACTTCATGTACATGCTATGAGCTATAAAATGATGACACACAGAGTGCTTATATTTATGTATCCTCACTGTGAGATTCCACATAAACAGAATGCGCTAATGATATACTGTAATGTTGTTCTGGGACAAGAAAAATCATATTTTCCCATCCTTTCATACTTGTATAGGCAACCTAATAAATCACGCTATGCCAAGCATTCACATGGGTCTTTAATAGATTTCCTCACACATAATTTGTCAGCATGATGTTTCATTAATTAGATAAGTAGTAGGAAGATTGCATCAGGGATTCTTACTTGTGTCTATCTTTGGTTCCTCGGGATATATCCTCTGTGTAACTATATCTTTAGATAACTGGATCCTAAGACCTTTTACAGTGTTAACCCTTTACAAAGCCTTTCTCGATTAATCTATGTAGAAACTGCTGTAACAACAATTCATATTAATACTCAACCATTGAATGCGGAATCATGTGTCTATCTAGCCTAAAATTCATATGACGTATGTCCAAACAGTTCGAATGGCCAGGGGGACACCTTTTAACAGGTGCAGTTAGAGGGGCAGAACTTTATTTACACTTTTTTTTTCTGATGATCCTATGGACAGCATTGCAACTTTTAGGTCTCTAGAGCACTGGGATACTCATACCCACCAAACATTTTCAGGTAATGCAAAGGAGGCACTGTCTCTCCTAAACAGATGCACCTAGGAGGTATGATAACTTAAACGGGATATAGTTAAAGATGAAACTGGCATAAAAGGCATACACATTCAGATTCCTGGGTTGGAACTACAATATTAATGACTAATAAGTACACCAAACAAAACAAGAATTCAACGCAAACCCAGCAAATTGTACTCTGATATATTCTCTATCTGCTTTTCAAGAATAGAGGGTTTACAGGATAGCCTAGTGACCTTTAAATAGGTCCTGCACCACTGAGAGAAAGAGAAGGCTATTGATGTTTCATATGCCCCTGTGTCTCTTCTGTAAATTTTAAGAAGGAGTTCCATTCAATTTTGCATCTGTCTGGTTTTCCAATGAATTATATTACAAGTACATATATCAAAGCTACCTATAGCTTGTGCCATGGTATACATGTAAGTTGCGTTGGCAATACCAGCCAAGCAACATGACTTGAGATTCTCTGTAGACCCCAGGCATCTCTCTTGTAACTAAGAAGTATCCCTTGATAATTTTATGATCACTGGTATCTCTTTATATATTAATTTTAGTTTGTAGTAATTAAAAGCTAATTGTTTTTTTTAATTCTCAGTTTGCTCCCCACACAGTCCTACTTTCCTGATCATAGTATGTGTGATTAGTATGCATTAGCATGAGAGTATGGGAATCTTTACTGGTTGATGCTGCGCCGCAACCCCACTCACAGTGCTTGCCTGACAATCAGAAAGAGTCCAAAGCATAATAGTACGTCCTGGGCCTTGGAGAAGTAATTTTCTGTATCTCAAAAAGGTATAGTATGTTAACAGCTTCACCTAGGTTTGTTTACTGTACTGAACTCTCAAATATACTTTAGAAGCATCTGTTGGATGAAGGCAAGTTAATAATTGCAAAAATAGCTTCCTGTCGAAATGGGCAACAGGTTAATTCAGTTAACATATTATAACTTATATAGACGAAATTGTGTGTATGTATGCAAGACTACTACAAAAGCGCTGCGTAATTGTTGGCGCTATATAAATAAAAGATAATAATAATAATAAAAAGACTATAGGATAACTATAACTGGTCTTTCATCCTCATACCTATTGATGCATGCCATCTGATATACTATTTTAAACATCCGATTCCCAAAAAAACTTTACAGGTGTTTTGACAAATGAGATCTTCACTGCCAAGCAACATAAATCCTAAAGCATAAACATAATGTTCACGTCCTGAGTTTAGTAATGGTATGTCTCCACTCCCCTCAGTACTTCAAACAAGGCTTTTCTCCTTATTTATAAATGGTGTTTTTCAAATACAATGCATTTGAAATTAGAAAGTCGACCAACATGAACCAAGAAATATTGCTTTGTGGCAGATAATCTTTAGATAGGATTTCCCCAGTGCTATTGGGAAAACGAGTGCGCCAGGAAACTGACAAACAGCAAGCAGCAGTATTTGAATTATTCATTTCGACACTGCCTGCAGGACAGATCCATCCCTGCGCGCTATCAGCAAAGCAATATTTTCACAGAAGATTTGATACTGTTCGCTTAATTCTGGTAGATTTTGTGTGCCTTATTGCTTCTTCTTGTTCTAATACACTGTATGTTCCTCACGCCTATAGGGAAATGTATGTATGTATAATATATATATATATATATATAATGTATAATGTATAATACTGCCGAGGCTGCGCTCACGGACTCCAATGATGACACCCTGGTGCTGTGGATGTTTCGCTTAACTGATTTTGTAACAGGATGAGCACTCTTGGCATTTAAATTTAGAAAGCTTTCTATTTTATTTATATTTCTCATTCTGTTACAAACTCACTTTGTAATATGTGTATGTAATATATATACATATACACATTTATATTTGCTCAATCAAAGGTTTTTTTTCAGAGCAAATGCTCTACTCTTCTGACTGATACTAAGATCCAACGCTGGGGGGGACCTGGATCCTCCTGTCTGGTAACCTCAGCTGCTGCAGGCACCTACACCGGGCATCTATCAGCGAACGCCGGCGAAAGTGCTGTCAGCAGCAGAGGTTGCCAGAGAGGAGAATTCCCTCGTGTGCCAGAGAGAATGCTCTTCTCTGGCAGCCGGCAAACGTCCGCTCGATGAACGCAGACAACCCCAGCTACTGCAGAACACGTGCTACCCCACCAGACACCAGGGAGTCAGAAAGACTGGTAAATTGGGGGGGGCTGTATGGGTGGCATAAAGTGTATATAGATAGATAGATAGATAGATAGATAGATAGATAGAAAGATATCTATATCTATATATATAATATTTTGATCTGTCTCTCCAATGAAAATGTTCTCATAAGAGAAAATATAGTATATAATGCCACACAACCTTCCCTAAACTCAGACCAATGAACTGATCCAGGATTACAGCAGCTGCTGTAAAAATAAAAGGGCCTAACTCCATCTGAAGCCTTAGAGACCGCTAAACAAAAAGTTCAGAGAACTGGCCACCAAACTAAGGAGATACTCTAGAAAAGCAGAGACCAAAAAGATACATTCTGTATTCTCCAAAGATCCATCCAAGGTGTGTTCTCAATTGTAGTGCAGCAACACTGTAACATCGGAACCATCAGCAGCAGAAACTGAGCGGTACTGGAAGGACATGGGGAAAAGAAACAACATACAACACAAATGTAAACTGGCTGCAGGACCTGACAGCTGACCACAGCAATCTCCTAGAACAGGAATCGGTCACCATCACAGTAGCAGACATCCAACAACGTGTCGATAACGTGAAGAGCTAGACACCACCTTGTCTAAATATGGTCCATACCTATTGGCTGAAGAAACTGACAGCAGTACATCAACACCTGGCATTGCAGATGAACCACCTGCTAGCAACAGGCTCCTATCCAGACTGGCTAACTCAAGGAAGGACAGTGCTTCCACCCAATAACATGCCTCCTCACAACATGGAAAGTCCTATCATCATCATACCCACCCATGCAAAACAAAGATGACAAACCGAATTGAAATGTAAGGAGGTTTCAAACACCCAGAGACTGTACACCAGCTGGAAAGAAGGCGGACGGGTCTGGTAAATGTAAAAACCATCATTCTGGATGAAACCTAAAGCATCTGGAAGTACATAATTTAGGTGGTACCCAAAGATGAGCTACTGAACAAATGCCAGCAACAGATATGGAAGAAAAATAAGTACCATGGAGGAAGTACCATGGCAAGGCAAGACCCTGCATGGGATGTACCATCGACAAATAGCTGATCTGGCTGATATTGGGAAATTCTACCAATGGCTCGGCAGGACTGGACTCAATAACCGCACTAAGGCACCGATAATGGCAGCACAAGAGCAGGCACTAAGCATCAGATCATAGAGGCCGGCATCTACCACACCAGACAGAACCAAAGGCCTCTGAGACAGTCCAATACATGGTGTGAGGCAAGATGCTCACAGGAACAGTGTACACTGAACGGCACATCCAGAAAGCTGGCATTGTGTACAATCTGACAAGTAGACATGGACCAGAGGACAGTGGTGATAGAGGTTGGTACCAAGTGACGGCAACATCAAGAAGCAGGATTATGAGAAGCTGGAAAAGCATCAAAAGAAAGAACTAGAGTGGTCCCAGTAGTCATAGGAGCACTCAGGGCCGTGACGCCTAAGCTGGGAGATTGGCTCCAACAGCCTCCAGGAACAACTCCAGAACAGTGCAGTGCTAGGAACAGCTAAGATACTGTCCAGAACCCTCAAACTCACAGGAAGGAAGTGTGTGTGTGTGTGTGTGTGTGTATATATATATTAATGTGTATGTGTGTGTGTATGAGTTTTTGTGCTATTCTGTGTGGGCTAGTCAAGTTCTTCTACAGCAAACCCATCCAACTAAGTCTTTATGGACTTTGTTTTGTGCATTGGGGCACAGTCATGCTGGAATAGAAAAAGGCCTTCCCCAACCTGTTCCCACAAAGCTAGAAGCAGAGCATTGCCCAAAATATCTTGGTATGCTGAAGCATTAAGATTTTCTCTACTGGAAGTAAGGGGCCTATATCAAAAACAGCCCCATTATCCCTCCTTCACCAAACTTTACAGTTGGCATAATGCAGCCTGGCAGGTAATGTTCTCCTGGCATCCGCCAAACACGAACTAGCCCCAACCAGACTACCCAACAGAGAAGCGCAAGTCATCACGCCACAGAACGTGTTTCCACTGCTCCAGAGTCCAGTGGTGACGTGCATTACACCCCTCAATCCGAAGGTTGGTGGTGTACTCGTGAAGTGAGTTTGGAACTCTTCAGCTATAAAATCAGTTGGCGACTGTTATGCACCATGGCCTCCTGCTCTGTGACTTTACTTGGTAAAAATGATCGTATGGCAAATTATAGGGACTTGTGGTTTCATTTGTGTTAATCTGTTTTGTATTTGTGCTGAAAATGGTTGTCTTGATCCTGCACTGAAAGTAGATTAATCTATTATAAACTCGCAAAAAGCACATCATGGTATGCTAATAATACTATGCCTTTTAAAGAAATAAAGTTCTGTATTGCCTCTTCTCTATTTCTTCTCGATTCGAGCTTGACACATTTAAACGTCATCTAATTTTGATAAAAAGACAGACATTTTATAGTGATAAGTCTGACAAATATGCAAAAATACAAAAATTGGGAAGGGGGCAATACTTTTTCACAACATATGTATATTTCTGGATTTATTTTGCTTTTGTTTTTTACAATTTATATCAAATTTAATTGACAATTGTCTAATTGCCTTTTTCCAGTAAACAAAAAATAGAGGATTTTTATATCATTATTTTTTTTCCCCTTATACTGGCTAGATGACTCTAGGTCTGTCAGATGACAATTTCCTGAGGTCGGTCTGTCAAGAGCCAAGTACAGAGTGGGTTAGAGCAAAGGTCTCCAATTATAAAATATCCATGGCATTAAATTGCACTTGAAATGATCACTGAATGGGCCTTGAGAGGTCTAGACTTTACCAGCAGGTGCACCTTCACATAAAAGGGATTTAACAAGCACAGTATTACTGACTCCAGTGAATGAAATACAGGCCTTTTACTAGTAATTTCACTTGATTTACTAAAACAATGAAATTCTTTTTTTTTCTTTCTGTAGAATAGTAAGGATTTAATCTTAATTATACCATTTGTTGTCTGGAGGAAACTATAATACAACCATATTGGCAGCCGTTTATCTATAATTGTTAGTAGCGATTTCACGAGTATTGGTTAGTGACTCATAATTTATACAAAGGGATTTAACCAAGAAACGTTTGCTCAGACGCTAAAATATATCGCTTCCCAGATGCTTACAAAAAAGGTAATTTTCATCTCCATACTCATTGTCTGTATATTTAAAACAGATAATATATATTTAACTTTTGTCAGTGATGTATATAGTGAATTAGCATAAGCTTGTCGTTAACCAAACTAGTTATAAAAACTCCACAAATATAGATTGTATTACACACCTCCCAACATTTAAAATTGTGAAAGAGGGACACTTTTTTTTTAATCTCGCGGAACTCACCAATTCAAGAAAGCCCCAGGCGAGAGCATGGAGCAAGAGGGGCACATGACTGAGGGGACGACAGGCAGCCCTCTCCCCCCTCCCGTTTTCCTGTTTGTCACTAAATTTGCTGAGTCAGCTAGGGGGGGCCGGCGGGCAAGGTTGATTGACGGCCCTGAGCTGGCGATTGATAGGTGTGCATCACCTTACTGGGGCTTAGGGGTGGGGGCCACTATATATATGGGCGCCCACCCCGTTTTAGGTCACTTTTTCTATTGACCAGGAAAGCTTTCATTTCCCTGTTTAGTCCGCCTGGTACTTCCAGGTGTTGTAGGCTTTCCATACTCTGCTTACCTGTTTGTGCGATGGCTGTTCCCAGCGTGGACGCCTTGCTTCAGGACCTTCGGTCCCTGTCTGGTGGTTCCAGCGATGAGTGGCTCCGGGAGCGCCTCTCCGGTATCTTGGCTGAGGCTCCTGGTCGTGGTGATCCTGCTGCTGCCGCTGCTGACCATGCTGCCGCTGCTGACCCTGCTGCTGGCCCTGCTGCTGCTGCTGATCCGCCGGCTGGTGTCTCCTCGGCCCGTCTCCGTGTCTCCAGGCCGCCCGTGCGTCTCAGTCCCGAGCAGCCTCCGGGCGGCCGGACGGTGGGCGGGTGCGCCTGTTTCGCGGCTATCGAGCCCGCCGGGGCCCTGCAAAAAGAAGGAACCCGAGGCCTTCTCGGTCTCGGCGTTCTGCGAGGCCGCGCCACTCACCTGCCTGTCCGGATCCTTTGGAGCGGTCCAGGAGCTCCGTTTCCGACGATGACGGTGATCCAGGATGTTCCGGTGCAGCTGCGGTGGTTCCTGCGCCTGTTGCTGAGCCTGCTGTTCGTCGCAGCGGGAGGAGAGGTCCGGCTGCTGTTCTTCTTCCGGAGGTGAGCGAGTCACACCCCGGTGCCAGCGCCCGGGCGCCATCGTCGTCGTCGGGGTCTGCCGTCGCCGGGAGCGTGGTTTCCAGCTCCAGACAGGCACTTCCGTTCCTTGCTGCATCCTCCTTGGCGCGCGCAGGGTCCTGTGAGCGCCATCTAGTGGCGGAACGCTCAACTTCTGTTCTAGGAGCTGAGGCTTTGGATCCTATGGGTACACCTGCTCTTTTGCGACAGGGTTTTTCACCTGCACCCGTTGCTGAGGCTACGCCTGTTGCGCCTACCTTGCACGGCACTTCGGCCGCAGGTGAGCATGTTTCCCCTTCCCTTTTTTCTTCTATTCCCTGTTCTCTGCAGTCTGCTGGGGGTGCTGTTGGGGGTGCTGGGGTGTCTTCTGGGTCTGCTGGGGGTGCTCCAGGTGGGTTTCAGGATTCTGCTCCGGTTTTGTCGCAGCTGTTAGCGGGTTTTGGGGACTTATTGGATAAGTGCCGGCGCCAGGTTTCTGTGGCTTCTCCTGTGGGGGCGTGGGGGTTGTATCAGCCCGGGGTCTCTGCGCCGGGTGGCCTGTCTCTATTTCCTGGGGCCCTGCCGGGTGGGCCCCCGCCGGGTGGCTCCCTGCAGGCGGTTTCTGCTACTCCTGCTGTCCCTGCGGCGCCGGTGGCTGCTGGTTCCGCTGAGTCTCTGGTGGTTTCTACGGCGGTGGCTGCGCCTCCTCCGGCTGTTTCCGCTGATGTTGATCCGGTGCGTTTGGGGGATGCTGCTAGGGGCGAAGTTTATGTGTGCTTTGAGGCCCCTTTGGGTACTCACCTTAAGCAGGAGGTTCGGGAGAAGATCTGGAAGGGGGAATACGTGGAGATCTTCTCCCTTCTCCCTTTGGAAAAGTTTAACTTAGATAGGCCCTCTAAGGGGGAAGTTACGAAGAAGGAGGATGAGGAGAAGAGGAGGTATCGGCTTATTCCCCGTACTTTTACGAATTGGCTTCAGGCGTACGCTATCCTGGCGAGCGTTATTGGTCAGAAGGCTCCTGAGCATTGTTCGGGTCTCTTTTGTTATTTGGACAGCATT
>VKOC01000005.1:38382929-38393012 GCA_009364415.1 Spea multiplicata
CCCCCCGCCCCTTCTCACTGCCTTTCTCCCTCTGGCCCTTCTCACTGCCTTCCCCCCTCTGCCCCTTCTAACTATCTACCCAATCTCCCTATCCTTACTTACCTTGTTGCCGGAGTCCTGCGGTGGGACCGGGAGGCGTCCGTCTTTCCGTTCTGCCACAGTGCGCGCTTCACAGTTGAGCGCCATAAAAATTCCAGCGCTCAGCATGAAACGCCGCCACCATAAGAAAAACTTTTTTTAACATGGAGGATGTTAAATGAAGTTAAAAAAAAAACAAAAACCCCCCGATGTTTTAATTTAAGTCCCGGGAAGGCGCCCCTGTTGCCATGGTGCCTTGTGCGACCGCACAGGTCGCACACCCCTAAGGCCGGCCCTGGCTTTCTCCATCATGTGAAGAAGGTGACTGGTGGCAGTGCTCCATTTAAGGCCACAGAGGACACAGGTCCATGTCAGCTGCTTTTGAGGCTATACTCCTTTCCTTCCTGGTAGAAACCAAAAGCGGGATGGATATTCTAGGTCTGACCTCCACAAAGAGGAGAGACCACTGAGGTCTTCAAGGGAATGTGGGTGCCAGAAGGTCAACCCATACTCCCAACCAAAAGCTTTTAGGGACCTGGCTCCACCATGGCATTTTCAGTGTGTGCAAATCCCTAAATAAAACTAATCAAGTGAAAAAATTATAGACATACAAGAAAGATAAGTTTAAAAAATTAAAAAGTCCCCAGCACATGGCTGGCATACAAATGCTTCCACCACCAACTAGCCACAGGCCAGAATACAAAATAAAAAGGTACAATGCAAGGGTCTGGAGTCCATAGTTCATGTACCAGTGTCACCACAAGATACACAGGGCAAAAGTATGGGACTTATTCACAAATAATGAATACTATATGCATATATTAAGCCTTTTACCCAGTTTCGGAGTCACTGTTACAATAGCAGAGGCATAAATCCTTTTTATTTTGTGTTTTCTACTAATTCTGCATGTAGACCAATATTAGTATATTACTGCACTATCGCTTACTTTGAAAATATTGAAGGGCAGAATTGTGAACAAGAATGGAGAGAGAGTCAGCCCAAATAAAAGAGAGAGAGGGAAAAGATGTAAAAGGAGACATGGAGGGAGGGGGATTCTCTTTGAATAATGGGCACACTATTTTGTGACTATGTCCCACTGTAAACAATATTGTAACATGATTCAAACCAGTCTTTATGACCCTATAAATTCCTAAGGTTTGGATCGTTTCCAAGTTGGCTCACTCCTCCTAATTTACAGTACCAGAACTGATTTATACGACTGTATAAGCATCTTATGATGATCTTAGATAGACATTACACAGAGTGTTCTTTCACACTGGAAACTCAAGAAATCATTTTTACATTTCCCAAATATTTCATCAACTGGTGCCTTGAAAGCAAGATCATTTGCGCTGATAAAGATTTCACAACGCAGGATTATGTTTTACATGACATCAGCTGGATGGATGCAAGAACTGTGCAGGTCAGACTTGCCCATACTGCATATTTTGATTTATTACAGCGCAACATGTTAACATTAAATAAGGTCCAATTTTAAAGGCTGTGTAAAACAGCTGTGAACTAACACTAAGAATCTGTTTTTACATTTTAACCAGTTGTTCGGATTCACAATAGATCAGATAAATAAGTGTAGGTTTCACTGCAAAAAAAAAAAGCCAGTCACAACAGACGTTGTACAAATTAATTTTCTAATGTCAAAGGATTGGAGCACTGGGTCTATAAGTATAATTTATAAAGAATATCAAAACATCGAATTACATTTTATTTTTCATGTGTTATGTTCTATTTGCTCAATCAGTGTTTCTATTTGTTTTAATTTTGTCCTTGGACAGGATAAATGGCATAAGAAAAATGTAAACAAATGAAGAATAGGGTTATAAAATGTCTACCTTAATTTAAGGATTATTTATCCAAATGGGCTAGAACCATTATAGTATAATCTTAAAACAAAAATCTATTCCCAGGCTTAACGGTTGTTATGTGGAAATAATATATAAATAAATAGGGCAAACTGGGGTTAAAGCAGATGTTCGAGTGAACATCTCAGAGAAAAATAAGACAGGCCATGTCCAATGTACTAATGTAATTTGAAACATATATCTGTAGTGCAGGATCTGTGTAGAAAAAGGATAAACTAACTCATAAAAAGCTTGCCTGTCACTAACAAAATAAAAATTAAAAGATCCACTTTAAACCCTTTTATCCCATGCACGTAGGTTAAAGATGTAGAGTCTGCTGGACTAAAGAAGGCATGTCTGGTTCACAGTTTTGGTTTTCAGGGTAACATACATGGTAATGATATTAAAAAAATACTTAGAGTATCAGATATTTCTTAACATGCCGTAAATGTTACATATCATATGCAATCTTTCCCTTCCCTTTTGGAACAGAAAGGTTTCTGACCAGAATTTCATTATGAAAGGCTAGCCTTGTGACTCCAGCCCTGTGGGCTCATGCAATGTTATGCATTAACTCCAGTCTTACTTAGCACTGATTTAATGAAATTGAAGAATGATAACCTTTGAGTGGTAGATGCCAAAAAAAGCGTGAGGTTTTAGACAGCGTGTACTGAACTTAGGAAGTACCTAGCCAGGGTTGCCATATTGACCCTTTCTTAAAGAATTTTTTTAATAAAATTAATGTTTAAAGGTATTTGTTGTTTTTTTGTGATCAAATGTGGTCTAATTGGCAATAATAGTCTCCCAATTTCCCTAACAAAGTCTGCTAGAACACAAAAAATGAATACAAAAATAATATACTGCAAAAAATTCAAAAGTAATTGAGCGCAACTAGTATGTTTGGTATAGCTGGTCTTTAATTAATACGTGTCCATTTAGGGAAATTCTTCAGCTTTGTGGCGGGGGGGGAATTTATAATTATTTTCCATCATATTCATTGGCAAACTACTGAGCAGTGCTCGATAACATGTTAAATAATCCACAGCTGAAGCTAAACAACCTATTTACTTTAATTTATTGACAGCTACCAGATCCTAATAAGGCAAATTGACATGTTTTCTTAAATAATCTGTTCTCATCGAACGTAGATCCAGTAACATCTTAACACATTGTTACAAATAGCTCATCCATTCTTGTTGTCTTCAATTCATATCTTGTATATATATATATATATATAATATATATATATATATATATATATATAAAATCACAATTTTCCTAGTAATCGAGAATGTAAGTTTGAAACCAAGCTGTTCAAGTTTTTACAAGCCTTGATTGAACAAAAATCAAGATATTACTTTGTCCTCCTTTTCATCCCTGGGCTCTCTCTCGACAAACCCCAGAGCAAGGACAGGAGACGCGGTTGCATTGATATTGATTGGGACACGGAAGGTGCTAAAAGTGATCACTAGCTGTGTTGGACATACGCCAGTGGGAATACTCACAATGCTGAATATTTTTCATCGGAGACTTTAGGAAAACTGAAAAGTTATCACCGCTGACAGACAACGACGTAATACATAAGTCAGAGTACAGAAATCATTGAGATACCTAAAATGTGGCCGTCGTCCAGACTACATGAGTCACAAGCTAATTCTAGAGAAACAAAAATAAATGCTGCACATTCCCTCGCTAATCTAGCTAGTCGGTGGTTGTCACACACTGTGTTTATATAATATGTGCACTAAGATATAACATCTTACTATATTAAACAGTTAAAGAGAGGGCATACAGTTTCAGATGCCAGACAGAGGTTTCTCCCTCATTTGGTTTATTTGTAGTGAAAATACAAAGAATTACTCTTGATTTTATTGCTGAGTCTGCTCTTTATGTTAACAGAGCCCTTCCGTGATTTATAGCGTTGTAGTAGCATTACCTAGAGCCAATATTGTGGGTGGCAATTAGAGAATCCTGTATCACTTACAATTATTCTTGTATATTGTAGGTCACCTGGCAAACATGGTTGGAAATAATTTCTAGATTTTTCTTTAATGAAATGTACATTGATCTGGTTCTAAAATGTAAATGCCTATGCAAAGGAATATACAGAATCACATACATTTCATTTGCTATGACGGACAGTTTATGTCAAATGTTCCGTTCTAGTTTTAGTTGTATTACAAGTCACAAGACTGTCCACAGTCTAACTTTATATATATATATATATATATATATATGATATATATAATATTATTAATAAATGGGAACTAGTGTAGAGTCCCCCAAAAATTAACAAACCAGTTATCCACGTTGATCACAGGCAATATGGAAAGCTTTTGATGGGCCCACAGATCTAATGACAGTTTTTTGAAGAAGTTGATCCCAGCCTCACAGTTATAAAAGGAAAATTGGTATTTTTCATTATTATTTTATTATTATCTTTATTTATATAGCGCCAACAATTTATGCAGCGCTTCTTACAATACATATATTCAAGGGGTATGACTAAACCAGAATTGACAGATTAAGACAAACTGATACATTAGGTGGAGAGAGCCCTGCTCGCAAGCTTACAATTTTTCATAAAAAATATTGCATATGAAATTGCGGAGCATTGATTAATCAATGAAGTGTAATCTCATCAGTAAAGCAAAATGTAAATCAGATTTCGTATCACTATTACGATAGGCGGACAGTGAAAATGGAAAGTGTGAAAATTCTATTTGGCAAAGGAATTAAGACACATTAAAGTCTACTGATACAGAGAGAAGAGAATAGGGGCATCTTACTATCTTTTAGTCATTCAGCATTCCAAATGTCACAAAAGCTTTAAAGACCTCAGGGAAGCCTTTTCTTTTGTTTGATGTGATGTTAGTATGGCACAGGTTTTGAACATCATTTTTTATACATATCTCCCATTGTTATTAGAAATCTCCAATATATGACAATTTAGTTATAAATAATTAGACCCACAGTAGTTATCTTTGCTCATCTACATTTTATATTAGTTGAGAATGGTAAATAAAGGTAATATGCATAACATTGACAAACAAGAGTTCCTGTTTTTAGATATTCATATTTGTCAGACACAGACACCAGCATCAGCAACACACGCTTCACTTTAGAGACTTAGCAGGTCATTGACGTGTCTCTTGGGATAGTGCTACAGTTATATAGTTACTGTTCTGCGAACAGAGACCTCTATGTGGTCAAGTTCAGATCTCTCTGTTCCCAATAGGGATCATTTTGCATACATATGAATACTAATAAATGGACTTAGCTTGTAGTTTTTTTTCCAAATGGAATGGAGCTTTGACCATTCTCAACATGTTCAGCTCTATATCCTTACAGTGTGTATAGTGTGTATGTGAGGCACAATCAAACATAGTAGCAGAACGTTCATATAGTATAACATTTTGTTGAAAAAGTAAAGTCAGAAAAGCATTACCAATTAGGAGCAGCTTTTCTTATTTTCCATTTTAAGTAATATAGTAAAATACAGTGAATTTGATGCAAATGTTCACTTCTATAGACAATAATGCCATAATGTATCAAAAACTCCTCAGGTTAAACTGACATTTAAATATTAACATATATACTTCTGTGGATGTTTTATGAATTTACATCGCTATGTTCACAAGCTTTGTACTATACAATTTGTATGCCTTGTACAATAGCCATCCTATATTCTGCTTACTGGATTTGCATGATTAGTCCTCCCCATAAATTTGTTCCTGTTCCAATGTTGTTTAGCAGCTTTAGAAAGATAATGGAAGGAAAGGTCAACAAGTTTAGAAAAATTGTCTGGTTAAGTAAAATGTTTCCCATATAACTTCAGGAATAATCTTAAGAAAGATATATACTGAATGGAAAACCTAAACTATATTATTAAAGTTTAAATATGTACAATAAAATGCTGTAATATATGTAGATAACTGCACCATTTTATTCCGGTACAAAAATAATGACAAACTAAACAACTGTATAAGGTTTTCATCTGTATCATATGTTATAAGCTTAGAAACAGGAATTGAAAAAATGGGGAAAAAAAGATTGAGTTCCAGAACAATTTTACAGATGGATAAAAGGGATAAACCTGTAACCGTGCACTACATGTCTCTGCATTGATGCACTTCTGTTTAGAATTGCTTACTAGAAAGAGGCTAATATATAGAGTATGACATAAAGCTTTTTGCAAAGTACTGATCTGTCAACGACGGATCAACTTAGACCTGAATAAAGAAAATCAAGCCATTTTGAGCTGGCTGTCATTTCACATTTCAGACACAGCGAGAATAGATTTTACTTTTTACTCACTGGAATACAGAAAGCTATTGGGAAGCAGATATTTATTGTTTCTCTCTCACACACATGTTCTTTACCCACTCCTCACATCCATGACTTTTTCTCTGTCCTTTCTCTTATCTCAATCTCACCTCTATTTTTCTATACATATTTTTGTACTCCTTGATTTTGTCTGTCTATTTATCTATCTCTCTGTCTCCCCACTGCATATTTTACTCCCCGCCTCTGGTTCTTTTTCAGCCTAATAAAATCTTCTGATGTTTATAATATATGTAACGATGATTCATATGCCCAACTTTTGCCTCAAAATGATCCATGTGAAAGAAGAAAAAATATTTGAATTGTTTTATTAATATCACATTTATAGTATCTAAGGTGTACAAAGAGTTAATTACCATATTACACTGTTAATTCCCTTATATCTTTACCTGCCATTTAAATTGAGACAGAAGCCATTACATACAATGTAATATAATTCACAGAATTTGAGAGGCTAATAAGCTTTAGCGCATTCAATAATAATCAACCACATCTCAGTATTTGACAAACAGATCCAAGGGACACAGTTTTTTAATTTAAGAAGTTTTGGAAGCACTCACCTTTGTAATAAAAATCTATGTAGAAATAATTATCAAATGCTGCCTATAGAGTGCTAACCAATTCCATAGTGCTTTTACACTGAACAGAGAATACATATTTAACAAAAAAAGAACATTAACAAACATAAAACATGCTGCTACAGAAGACAAATAGAGTTCTACTCTTGTGAGCTTACAATCTAGTAGGAGACTGAGAGGGCATGAGAGAAGTGAATAATTGGAGATGGATGATTTGATTGGGCACATGCAGGGGCTCTAAACAAATGTTATTATCAATTCCGTTAAGAAGTGTAACACAAATGTAACAACCAAATAAGTAAATAGTTAAGATGCAAATGGCCTGATGTTGATACAATTTTCCATTTATAACACATTTTCAAGTAGAGTTCACATTCGTTTTGTTCTTATTTTATCAGTCCAGATTGTTTTTTAATCAATGATTCTAATCAGTGAGATATCAATGATTATCTCACTAAGCACATCTCTATTACATCTATTCATTCACTTTTCTCATTCCCATATTTGTCAGGTATGGTACATGAACTACAAACTTTCTATTATTTCATGTTTATTTAATGAAATTTTACATTTTTAGTTCTCGATATGTCACCATCATTGATGTTCTATGGGCATTTGCAATGAACTGTTTGTAATGAATCCTGTAATTGTTTTCGAAATTTAGAGATGGAGGTAAACAGACAATGTGGCTAAATAGAAAATAATGTATTTCATAATAGAAAGGACATGGATTTGTACTCAGCAATAGACTGTGAGGACATGAAAAGGCTGTATACTCAACTATTATTTTCAAACACTATATGGGTGAAAGAGCAACCAGTCTATACTTGAAACTTTTTGGATTTGTGGAGTGAAGCATGTTAGAAGGCCTTCCTATTACTCAGGTTAAGGTAGAAAAGGGGAGTATAGATTCATAAGAATATAACATAGTTCACCTGTCAACAGATGTACAAGGGGCTGGACTTTATTCATCTAAGCATGCCATAGTGCCATCCCTGGTGAGCTCTTCTGGCACAAAGGGCTGGGGAAGTAAGTGAAACAGTAGCGTACCTAGCGGGGGGGTGGTGGTCAGTAATGACCGCTGCTAGAGGAGTAGGCTCAGTTGGGGAGATCTCCCTCTAACCGGCTAATGCGCGCAGCAACCGATGCTGTTTGTCGGGGTTTTCTGTCATATCCTGGCACACAACACTGAAGCCACGTCCACCGCCTTCCGCGCTCACTGAACCAGAAGGAGACAGAAGAAGAAGAGCCAAGAGGAAGAATGAAGAGGAGGAGGAACAGGAGCTGTAGCGGGAAAAGTGACAGAGGAAAGGTAGGAAGACATTCAGCGAGAGTGAGAATTAATGTTTGTGAATGAGTGTGTGTGTTATAGAATGGATATGTAAGTGTGTGGGGGGGGGGTAGCATGGCATAGGGGAGGTTGTAATCTCACTTTTACCATTGCCCCAGGTTTCCAGGTTCCAGCATGTACTGGCTGCCTGGGCATGATAGGAGTGCGATTGCTGTTATATATATATATTATATATATATTAATATATATATATATAATATATATATTGTTATTGATTTTTTTGTCCAATTTTGGTGTGTTAACCACACTTTTATTAAAAGTAAGTAACACACCAAAATTGGACAGAAAAATTCAATAACAATAATTAATTATATATATGATTGTTAACAGCAATCACACTCCTATCATGTCCAGGCAATCAGTACATGCTAGAACCTGGGCATGATAGTTAGTTAATTTTTTTGTCCAATTTTGGTTTGTTAATAAAAGTGTGGGATTTTATTTTTTATTTTAAAGGTTGGCTTAGTATATAGTGATAGGGGTTATGCTGCATTATTGTCAATGTTTGCCTCAGCATATAATGATAACAGTTATGCTGTACGACCGTCAATGTGTGCCTCAGTATATAATGATAACAGTTATGCTGTACCTCCCTCAATGTGTGCCTCAGTATATAATGATAACAATTATGCTGTACCTCCCTCAATGTGTGCCTCAGTCTATTATGATAACAGTTATGCTGTACTACCGTCAATGTGTGCCTCAGTATATAGTGATAGGTGTTATGCTGTCAATGTTTGCCTTGGTTTATAGTGGTAACATTTATGCTGTACCACCGTCAATGTCTGCCTCAGCATATAATGATAACAGTAATGCTGTACCCCTGTCAATGTCTGCCTCAGTATGTAATGATAACAGTTATGCTGTACCAACATTAATGTCTGCCTCAGTATATAAGCATAACAGTTATGCTGTGCCACCGTCAATGTCTTTACCGGTATATTATGAGAGAATCTATGCAGTTTTAAAGTGTGTATGTGTGTGTGTGTGTGTGTGGGGGGGGGGTGCCACAGCTTGGATCTGCCCCAAATAATCTAGGTACACCCCTTGAAATGGATTTCCTGAATGGTCATCTGTTTAAATCTCATCTCAGTTTACCTGTTTTACCTGTTTACTCCAGTTTTTAATTAAAACACCATTACAAATAACCCAACATGCCCAACAAGACTGTAAGGGTTTTAAACTCTAGTACCATAGCAGAATATACAAATACCCAGAACCTGCAGCGGAAAACACAGTTTTACAAAACACATTGTTTTTACTGGAATATTAAGGTCACCATTGCCTTGTTAACTCAAGGTGGTAACCAATCTTCCATTCTGCTGCACATAGAGCTTCTTGAGGAGCAGTGTCTTAAATCAGTGCCTATATGCTCATGTGGTACTCCTGTTGCAGAGAGAAGTGATATTTCACTTGTAACTAGATTTTGCAAATATTTAACAATATAATATTTTCCCCAACCTGCACTACTGTTTTTTCTGTCCCTCATAACTTAAAAGTAAGTACATTAATGTCATTTGATGTCTTTAACCTTTTGTGTGAGAATTCCTACCTTCCTTCTTAACTTACAATCCAGGCTGTTTCAATGTTTTTAACCGATGGCTCCCCATCTGCCTTATATGTACACTATTACCCTTTAGATTGTAGACTCTCATACATGGGCCTCTCATTAATTTAATTCCATGTATTACTTTATTTTCAAAATGTTTCAAAACAGCCCTGACAAGTATGTTGTCCTTTTATTATTACAAAATAAAATACACATTAATATTAATTTTATTATCAATACTAATTTAAAATATGTTGAAATAAACAGTATATCTTTTAATAATATTTTACTATTTAATGGTAAACCTAGCACAGCAAGAAAACA
>VKOC01000005.1:38414291-38442222 GCA_009364415.1 Spea multiplicata
ATTTAGACAGACAGACACACACACACACACAAACATTTTCTGTCACTCATATACAGTCTTACAGCTTACACTATGTCTGCCACTTCTCTTCCCTTCTACTCAAATGAAGTCCAACAGTGAGACTACTGCCAAGTTACATAACCTCTAGTGACTGCCCATTTCCCCTGATAGGATAGACCCATGTTATAGGTCATATTGGCCCAGCACTTCTTGAAGAATTTAAACTAACTCTGGGTAATTCATCTCCTGCTATCTGGGTCCTCTGGCCCTTCCATAGATGCCTATGTGCAGGGGTGTAACTATAAACTATAGTTACACGGGGCCCTGGTGTGGAAAATTACCCGGGCCCCCCAACTTCTACAGCTGGTCTGTGCCATTGTTGCACCCACTGGTCTGTGCCTTCTTTGCCCCTTGCCTCTCTTTATAACATACCACATATATAAACACACTTACACATATTACACTCACTAACACACACTCCATCTCACCCCACTTACACAATTACACATTCAAGCTCATACACTCACACAAATACACATCCATGCTCATACAAACACACAATTACACATCCATCATCACACACACAAGTACACATGCATGCTCACACACATGCCAGTGCACTGTGACCCGTAGGCACTGGCACTGTGACCCCTTCTTCCAGTCTCCTTGTACCGGTTCAAAATTGTTTAGAAAGGGCCCTTCTGACCTGGACCACCCTGGACCACACAAATCCTTTCTAAACTAGGCAACCTCTATGGTCACTGTAATTGAGAAACTAAGCAGTGATAACTTGGCCCCTCCTGGCTCCCATATCTAGCAGGAGGAGAAGAGCTTGGAGTAAGGCAACCGGTGGGCCAACCAGCCAATGATTTTATTACATAGAGAAGTGTTAAGGCTTAGGCAGCTGCTCACTTTATATCTGGCTAGAACAAATCTATTAATTGTCAGTAAATGTTAATTCATGTAAACTATGTGAACAATTGTTTGTTAATAAAAGCTATGATTGAGAAAAATATTTTGTTTTTATTTCCTGTTTTTACAACCTGCCCCCCCAGTTATGCACATCTGCCCCAGGCTTGCCACAGCTGCCCCAGAAATGCCTTATAACCCCATATATGCCACTGGCCCCATGATATGCTTATTTAACCCTCTAAATGCCACGTGCCCCAGTGATATGCCTTTTGACCCTATGTGCCACTCTGCCCTCCAGATGCCTTATACCCCTATATGCCACTCTGGGCATTTGGTAGTTATAAAGTGCATTTATGGGGGCAGAGTGGCTATAGGGAGGTATAAGGCATTCAGGAGGCAGATGTGGCATTAAGGGGGTTAAAAAAAGGGCCATTTTTTTTTTTCCACAGAGCCTCTGCCTCCAGAAATGCCTTATGCCCCCCCATTTAACACTCCCCCTCCCTCTTCCAAACTTACCGGTGCTTCTGAGTCTTAGCACCGGGGACTCAGAAGCACCGGTAAGTTGGGGGGGCATAATACAGGAGGATCCAGGTCCCCTGCATCGCTGCGGGGGATCTGGATCTTAGTCTCATAGTCAGACCTATTTGAGGTCTGATTATAAGACGACCCCGATGATAAGACGAGGGGTATTTTTCAGAGCATTTGCTCTGGAAAAAACCTTGTCTTATAATCGAGCAAATACGGTAGTTGGAAAAAATATAGTGTTGTCTCTGTTGTCTATAGCTTATAGCAAAACAGAGTACAGAAGATATATTTTTTGTTGCTAAATGAGGGACGAAAGATTGTGAGGCCAAGAAATATTGGTTTCATATTAACTATTACACCATGGATAAGCCACAATGATAATGACAGCAGTAGCCTTGACTCATGGGCTATGCCGTGCCCAATTAACCCTCCAAATAAAACACAGACACCAATTCGGCATGGAAAAGGCCACAGCCGATGTCATTGCAACGCAACCTGTGAGCATAAAAAGGTGCGTTAGCACTACAATTACCCAATTACAACCAATGACCCAATTATAACCAATCACCCCTAAGCTTGTCAGGACCAACTGGGGCCAAATCGTGAACATCACCTATGGGAGGGCATCCTTTGATGCCCCGCCCTCACCCGTGGTTCCAGCAAACACGCCCAGCCAGGAACCTCCCACCAACACTTAACAACTAGTGGCTATAACACCACATAACCTGGCAAGCTACTGCCCCTGGCTTTGACAACATGCCTAGAACAGAGACAGAGAAAATTATTAAACATCAACAGCAATCAAAACATAACAACAGGAAAACACCTCATAATAAAAGGGCAGAAGGGTGGGGCAAAAACATGGGGTAAGCTGGCACAATAAACAGCCCAGAACCCCCTCTCACCTAACCTTATATACCCCCCTTCACTTCCTCCCCTTCCCATCTTAACTTTACATGACCCCCCAGCCCTAGCCCTGCTCTGCATCCCTGTCAAGGCCCCCTCCAGTCTATGCAGAGCCCATGGGCATCATTCTGAGTATATGGTATAATAAAGCATTGGGATTATTCACTTATATACAGCCACAGAGGTCCAGCCCCCTTATTTCTCCAAACAGTGCCCCAAATACCAAAGCTATGTGGACACCCCTCCTTATTAATGAGTTTAGGTGTTTCAACCATACCCATTGCTATCATGTGTATAAAATCACAAGTCAGTTCTTGAAATGCTTGCCTACTAGATCTGCCTCAGCCCACTGTAAATCTTATTATTGTGAAGTCAAAGCGTCTAGGAGTAACAGCCCAGCCACGAAGTGGCAGGCCACGCATACGCATAGATAAAAATAAATCACCTGTCCTCTGCAGCATCATTAACTACAGAATTCCAACCTGTCTTTGGAAGCAACATCAGCACAAGCAGTGTGCATCAGGAGCTTTATGAAATGGGTATCTACAGCCAAGTAGCTACACATAAGTCAAAGATCACTATGGATAATGTCAAGCACTCTCTGATAATGAATCATGCCTAACCATTTGGAAGTCTGATCTTGTTTTGGCAAGACACCAGGACAATGCTACCTAGCTGAAAGCATAATGCCTAATGTAAAGTTTGGTGGAGATGGGTCTAGGGCTATTTGGACTAGGCCCCTTAGTTCCTGTGAAGGGAGGTGTTAATGCTACAACATGCAAATACATTTTAGACAATTGTATGCTCCCAACTTGGTGGCACCTTTTTTAGTGAAGTCCATTTCCTGTTCCATGCACCTGATGAAGCCATTATTGTAGGCGAAACGCGTTGTGCTTTTATCTTTTGGATCTGTGTTGATTCCGTAAAGTGGGAACGTCATAGACGAGAACCCGGTAATTATCCAGTGTTTTTCGGCCACGAGGAGAGAGGAAAAATGCAGACCGATTACCTTATCGTCCTTCTTTGGATTTCGTTTCTACATGCACACGATATGCATATTTATTTTACTCTCAGACTCCACTGCTGTTATGTACGGGCAGTCATATGCTGTTTAATTTGTATTGGAATCCGATTGTTGATCGCTTTTTTCTGCTGTAGATTACAACACCATTGTTTTTTTTAAGCTGTTGTAACGAACTGGACCTTTTTATTTATATTGCGTTATAGGTTACGCTATGTATGCTTTATTTTGTTTATTTTTCATGTAAACTATCCATACCTACTTGCAAGAAGAATCGTGGAACGATATATATCTACATGAGTATATTTTTAATATTTCTCATGGTGGTGTTCACTTACATTATTATTTAAAAACACCTACAGCTCACCTACTCTCACTTGCTTCCAGATTATCAATCTATTTTTTGGGTGTGTTTAAGGGAGACTGCCCTGAGTACTGGTTAGAAGCTTCTTTTTTTCCTTTTAGCGCATTTCCTGTTCCAGGATGACTGCGCCCCTGTGCAGAAAGCTGTCAGCACCACGTAGTGCCATTGTATTTTAATCCCTCTAAAGGCTGAATCCCCAGTCTATTGCTTGCCCTTGGTTGGTGTATTACTTCTGCGGTTTGACCCAGCTTGTCCTTGATCCTCGATTTTGGCTCCTGTTTTTGTTTGGTTTGACCCGGCTTTGATTTGGCTCAACGATTCGTCTCTGGCTTTGCTCTCACCTTTGCTCTCTTTCCCATGTAGCCTGGATCTGGTCCTGTGGTCCTAGTTCTGGTCAGGCCCATGCATTTGTGTTCCAATCCTCACGGAACCCCGTTACAAAATCAAGATCCATAAAGATGTAGACATAGAGTGGAGGCTGTTATAGCCTTAACGAGGGCAAGGAAGCTCCATATAAATGATTTCTTAATTTTATGGCCAACGAGCTCATATAACATATATGTCCACATGTTTTTTCTTACATATTGAATGCATAAAATATAAATTAGTTGAGAGAGAAAGAAAATCTTAATTAATAAATGTTTTCCCTTTGAATAAAAATTGAATGAGCGAATATTTTAAAGCCTATGATTTCAAAACCCTCACCAACATATGAACAAGGTAGCTTAACGCAGTACCTCTTAATACAGAGGGGAGAAAAGCAAACACAATTTTAAATTGGTTTAAATAAACAAAGAAAGGTGGAATAGCTGTGGTTATTTTCTTAAAAGAGAGGAGAACAAATATTAACTATTGAATTAAACCCCGTGTGTCTGTTTGGGTAGTCTCGTGTTGTAAGGAAGCCATAATGCAATCTATTAGGTTGGTTTCTTAGCAACTTGCATGTTGCAATGCTATTATAAGGCTCTCAGATTTGCAATTATGACTTTTATTGTGTATGAAATTTGTAATTATACCTACTTCTCATTTCACCAGAATAGTAATATATTCATAGATTGCTCTACTACTTAAAGGGACACTCCAGTGTCCCAGGGAGCCCCCTAAAAAAACAATGCATATAAAAGTACTTTCACATGCATTATTGAAGCTGAAAAGGGGTAATTACCTGATACAAAATCTGCAGCCCTGCAGCTTCACTCCTCTTCGTTGGTCCAGGGATTGGCAAATTCCTGGTCCATCAGTGGCAGGAAAGTAGTCCAATTTAAATCAATGAGAGTCTGCATGTGCTCAGGGTCTGAACAGGATGTTACAGTAGAAATGAAGAAAATCATGAATCACACAGTAGACCTGTGCATGACAGGAAAAATCAATGTTGACACATTGGTTTGTTTAGCTTTTGCTGCTTTTGTTTTCAGTCAATACATTTTGTTTCATGACCCTTCAGTTTGGATTAAATTCAGAGGGTGTTTTCATTTGAAAATGAATTTCGGAGTAATATTTTCAATGGGGGAGGTCCCTGCTACCTTCTGTATTCACCTTGCACTTACAGCAGCATCTTTGGGTTTAGGAAGAGATCCAGACTACATACTACCATCACCAGTAACACCTGCACTAAACCAATGGATAGAAACATCCAGTAGCTTGCTATAGGACTAAAGTTCCCCCCAAGTTGGACAATTTTGATAAACAGTAGCAGCAGTAGTAGGAAACTAGGGGAGGAAGTGGTGGGGGCAGCTTTGCCAATTTATTTGACTGATACTTTAACATGTCACTTGTATGGAAAGCTCCGACATGTGCAAGGGTATTCTGGTCCTATGGATGTCCCGGTCCCATCTGTCTCATGGAACCGGCCACAGTTTTAGAATGGCCTGAGGCTTCACAACACTCTTTGTTCTGGCTGCTGCTGGTGGCTGCTGTTGTAGGTTTGCTTTTGACACCAGTGTTGCCAGTAGATGTTGGTTTATACCAGAATTGGAAAGATATACTACCACCTTCCCCAGTTCACTTTCTTATGACACAACTTGCACCTTGCAGTGTGCCACCCTCCCACAATCTCAAAATGATCCCACACTTTACTATGGTGGTATAGACCAGATGAGGTAGTATTGTTTTTTTGTTTTCTATTGCATGACCACCAAGGCACCAGCACATGACTCCTCCTTGAGGCCTTGGTAGTAACTAAAATTGTGCCTTACATTTGTAGGTGGGGTAGGGGAGATTTTACCACTACTAGAGCTTGGATGTTCGCTAGTACTGCTGCTGCATGTGACTGGTTACTGTTGTAGTTTTCTATTATTCCTTATTATGTGCCCCTTTTGGTTAGTTTCTCTATTTTCCATTATACCTCATGGAAACTTTACTCAGAACATCTTGGTTTTTCTTTTATGGTTAAAAGCATTATTAAACACTCATAGAAACATAATATAAATGAGAGGTTTTGGTTATATGAATTGGCCAAAGCATAATTAAGCTCACCTGCCACGTCAAGGCACACTCTCAATAGGGTGAGAACCTACTCTCACCTCCTACATAGTGGGCACACAAAGCAGTTTATACGGCTACCAAAACCAGATTAATGTGTTGGGGGAGGTGCAATTAAACCTCCTCCCATTTAACCCCTGGACAGCAAGCTGCAACCAGACTGATGAGGAGCCAACAACCTCAAATATGTGCAAACAGGGAAAAGAAAAAATGTCGGTGCGCTAAGCTAGTCTCAGGCTCAAATAATACAAATGTATAATATGAGGCCTACCAAACAGTGTGAGCATGCTGCAAATACAGTGTGTTGGCTGTACAATGTATACAAAAAAACAAAATACTGTCTGCGCTTCTCGCCCTAATAAAGTTGGCAACGAATATATAAACATAATATAAATGAGAGGTTTTGGTTATATGAATTGGCCAAAGCATAATTAAGCTCACCCGCCACGTCAAGGCACACTCTCAATACCCCTGTGTGACACAGGATGTACTATTGGATCCTCTAAAACATGTTCTAGATGACAGAGGACATAATAGTAATTCCTATGGTTTTGCACCCACAGGGACATTTCCCTGCTAGTACACAGGAGATCAATGTATCATTTGACAGCCTGGGGTCTCCTCTGTCAGCAGAAGCATCTCAAATTTGTTTTCTATGGTACAGTATTTCACCCTTCGGGGATCTCTCGGGGCCCACATGTTTAGTTCTGGACTGCCATTAGAGCGGGCTCAAACTGATCAGTTAAAGGAGATTTTTCCTCTGTAATGGCACAAGAGAGCTAAAACTTGAGATGCTCTCAAAGGGGGTCTCATTGTAGGACAGATTATGAAGTGCCTATCCGTTCTTCATGAGCACCTGGAATTTGTTTGTATGGTATGCTCTGTCAGCAGGAGCCAGATTCATAGCCTCCTGCTGACCAATGTGGACGCTGCTAAAAATGGAACATGCCCAAACAGAAGTTTCTTTGCCAAGTGGGTACAAGCTGGTAATTTAGTTAAGATGCATTAATGGTGTGAGTATTACTACTCCATAATAATGTATACCTTACAGTGCATGGGTGAAGTGTTATGCTCTTGAATGCTCCATGCTTCACATGGTGTCCTGCACACTTGGTTTATTCGGTAGGATAAATACAGGAGAGCTGTTGCAACTGGGTGTACATCATTAGATGTCGTAAGATCATTCTTTGTATACTGTCAGTGATGTTTATCATCTGTTTCAAATGTTGACTTTACTGGTTTCCTTTATGCTGTATCCATGTGCTCAAACGTGGGGACATAATGCTGTTACCAAGTAAGAAAGGTGCCATCCATAACAAAACAATAAAAAGTTGTCCTTATTCTTCACTAACACCAAAAAGAAAACTTGAGGAATTTATACTAGAGAATTATCGACTTTCATTTTAACCCAAAGCTTCTGAAGGCTGTGATTTGAAATAATTATATATATATATATATATTTAATTGCATATTTACAATATGACATCTTATAGAAAGACATCAAAGACATGGAAACATTAATTTTGCTTGTAGTTTCCATGCAGTGTGAGATGTCTTTGAAATGTAACTAGGCCATTGTTTAACCTAACAGGTCAACACATAACGTGTCAAAACCGAAAGGGTCTCTCCTTTGTGTTGCAAACTGACTTCAATAAGACACTTAAAGAAGAAAAAATCACAGAGACTAAAGTATATTTTATTCTTAACTTCAATGTATTAATCTTAACTTCTTAAAGAAAACAGTTTGAAGTGTTTAACAAGGATCAAATTATGATATCTTTTATAGTCCTATTACATATGAGACCACGTTGGAGAATTGTGTCCCGTAACAGAAGGTTCAAGAAGAAAACGCTGGAGAGTCAAGAATACATAATAATTGAAAACCCACTCAAACAATAAGTAGATATTTGAAGTCTGGTTGTCAAGCTTTGTGTGAATGAGAAAATCAATGTTAGATGACATGTTTGGTACTTAAAAGAGACAGTTTTATACATAAAAGATGTGGAATAAAGCAACAGCTATCTCAATATGATTGAACTTTGTGTGGATTTCTTTCACACATTATCATCGCTAATAGAAGAATATACATCTTTGAGGAGAAAAGACTTTAATGCCTTTAACATTTTTTACAAACTGAAGGTCACATATCTACATGTAAAGAATTTGTAACAGGTAGTGCTTCATATACCATATTGTTACTTTCCTTAAGGATTAGTCACAGGCACTTATGTAATTGAGAAAACATATAACAGAAATCCCTAAATTGTTGTGTTTCAACTAAGTAGATTATACATCAGTAAGCATGCAACACCTGTCTTGAATGACAATTATCTCTTTAGGGCTCGGTGAAATCAATGGAATTATAAGGTTCATTTACTTATCATTTAACACCATCAGAGATGATACAGATATGAATCGTAATAGGAAGAGGAAAACATGTATTTCTATAGTGCAAAAACATACAGAAACAACACAAAAATGCAGCTTCACTCCAAACTCCAGCTTTAGTGATGAAACATAACTGAGAGAGGTTTTTTTTTTTAATGTATTTTGTTCCTCATTAAAGGAACTTAATTATGTTTTAACAAGGTAAGGTTGCCAATGTTTTTATATTTATATTTATATATTCTGTTAGTCGAGCAAAACTCGACTTTTATTTTTGCTATGGCAAATGCACAGAATTATGTATATTATGATCTATTTGGTATACACTGTTACTAACTTATGAAACTATAAGCATACTCTTATACCCTCATAAATATGTGATCACTGTAAAAAGTGCCCTTTTGTAGCCCCACTCACAAAATATAAAATAAAAGCATTTGCCTCTAGAAGAAGCTACAGCTCCAGAGCTTCAAAGAACCACTTCCTCCATGGGCTGATTTTCGCTCCAGTTTTGGCTGCTGGATGAAGCCAATTACTAGCAGGAAATCATAATCCAATGAGTTGTATGGCAGCGAAAGAAGGCAAACACATAGGGGAATTCTACTAGATCCCTCAAAGCATTTGCAAGTGGCAAAACATGTTAATTTAAAGGAGGCACTCAGCTATCATATGCATTAAAGTGGTGATAGTCAACTCCTCAGTTGATATATTTAATTTCTGACGATGTGGGATTTATATTCCCAAAATAATTGGTCAGACCAAATGTTGATAAGAAACATATTATCTTTTGCATATTTAACCCATTCTCTCTTGACTACAATTGCAGCGTGAAATCCCGGTCCTTTCTGTGTGTGGGCACAAGATTTAATTATTAAGTAAAAAATATTATTGATGTGTTAATTTCTTTATAAGTCTAATCATATTTGCGCACACAGCTTAGAAAAAAATATCAGCGTACATTTTTGGCCTGAAACCTAAACTGTAACTTTAAGTGCGGCGTGTATGTCAAAACTTTACTAACATCGCGCTCAGCAGCTACTAGACTAAAACTCATTGAAGCTGAGCATGATGGAAGTTTCCGTGCCCATGCCAACGAATGCCTAACATAATTTTTCAATATAAAACAAAAAAGATAACCTATTTCAATACAAATGTCTAGCAGAAACATAAACCTTTCTATGAAAATGACAGTATTAGATGAATATTAAAATAATATTGTTTGCACAATTTATTTTTTCACATTTCCATGTATTTTCCAGTGATTTTTATATCATTTTTCTTTTTTGTAGAGAAGATGTTGTTGACAAAAAAATCAGCCCCCTGCTGATTGAAGATTGTTCTTTTAAAATAGAATTTGAAATGAAATTCCAAAGTTACGCAGATGTTTTTAAGACACTGTCATAAAATGGAGTCCCTTAGATTTATTAGTAGTTAATAACGTGCAATCTTTCAGTTGAGAAAAAAATGATGGAAGGAATTTCAATGCAGGAAATGTAGTCCTTACGATAAAAGTTGTAAATAGAAGATTATATCTTATGCAACATTGTCTCATTATATCTTAGACACAATGCTAAATGCTACAATCATTTTCAAATATGATTACATATTGCCCATGTGTTAAATAAGAGCAACTTGGTAGTCTTACAAGAAACAATTGTTTATCTGTATGTAGCTGTATGTAGTTTATTGTGTGTTGCATTGTGTGGGATTATTGTGACTTTATATATAAAAAAAATGTTGTTTTTCTTTTCCCCATATCTCAATGTGCTGTGAATCCATTTTTAATACTATACCTAAGTTAGAATGTAATTTCATTCATGTGTCTCTCAATATGACATATATTAAATGTATCATATGTTGTAGCAACCACCAAGGCATTCTCGCTGACTTCATATTGAGATGTCGAATCACAATTAAAAGACAGAGGTTAATGCAAAAACAAATGGTTTGTTATTATAATAGTTTTGATTATCGTATACTTAACAAACAACAATATACTCATCTTCTCTATATTAGAAAGAGAAAAATCATAAAAGCATTAGAGCAATAACTTCTCCCAAAACAGATATTAAAGTGAGATAACATCTCAGAAAAGATTAGAGTGTGTAGCATGGGAATTACATATGTAAATTAGATAACATGGGAAACACAGAGGTTTCAGTAAAGCGGGAGGCTATTACGTATTATGATTCTGAGATTGTGTTTAAATGTTAAAGAGTAGGAGAACGTTTCAGTGGGCGTTATTGTGATGAACTAATCTTAAAAGTTTAAAAAAATTTCCAAAAGAGACTTCTGGCGGTGTACGTTTTTTCCAATGGCTGGACAAATTTTATGTTGGCCCAAAGGTGCTTCCATATCAGTGCTAATTTGAAAAAATTTAGCTTTCCAATAATCCAATATCTTTTTTAGAATGAAAGACTAATTTCTATGGAAGATGCACCAACTATTTAGACTGAAAACATTGACCAAAAAAATCAGCTATTTTATGGAATAGATCTATTTTATGGAATTCAAAATATAGAACACACACAACTTAGGGCACTATCCAAAAAGCTGTATATTGCAGAAAACTATTTTTTTTTTTAAATAGTACAAAAAAACCCCAAGGTAAACATTTTACTGTTAACCACTTTCATTTTGTAAAATGCTTAACTTTTCACTTGGATGTTTGAGCTCAAATAAGTCTATCTGAATTTTTCAGATCTGACACCATCTTCAATATATTCATCTTGCTTTGTCTTTTTTTGCAGCTGTGACTTTGAAATGGACGTCAATTTAAATGGTAATTATTTGGATTTCTAGTAAATAGTAATCATTGCAGCAGTCATCTTTGTAATGTATGTAATATAAACAATAACTATGTCAATTAGCAAATTAAATTGTGTACACAGAATATAAACAAAACAAAAGACAGAAAGGAAGAAGAAAACATATACCCCACTATGTTAAGTAGGTCATTTGAGATTTAAAAAATAAGTTGAATATTTGTTAATTTTTTTATATTTCGAATAGGCAATTACAAAAATGACCTTATTAAAATATGCCTTTTGAATAGCTGCTTGATAAATGCGAAGGGAGAATAGCTTAATAGCCTTTTTTAAATTGGGGATATCTTCTTTATGAAGCCATGAAAATGAGGGCAGACTACACCCTCCCCACACGAAGCGGAAGAAAGCAAAGCAAAATTCATCACAATTTTGTGGACCCTTACACTCACACTCTCGCACTTTCTCTAAATGTTTCCCTACTTTCTTTATTTACCACTTCTGCTTCTGCTCCTACTTCACCTTCCACATTTTATTCTTATCTTCTCTCTTTCATCTTTTATTTTCTCTCTTCTATCTCCTATCTTCATCAGCATCTCTGTGGACATATGCAGGTGTGAAAATCCTCTCACCCAATTGTAGGATCAGACATAACCTGATGTGAACTTCCGCTAAAATGGCAACGCTTGCCCCGATTGGCCCTGATTTAGCTGAAGTTCACTGCCATTTTGGCAGAAGTTTGTTCCAGGTTATGTCCACAGAGATGCTGATGAAGATTGGGTGAACTTTCACCAAAATCTTGGTTCATTCGGAGATTGGGCAGGGAATGTACAGTAATTCATTGCCCGAAAATGAATAGGCCAAAAACTATACATAAGTAGTGATGACTTTAGCCTGTCCTTTTTGAACCAAGTTTTACTTAATACACCATTATGAAAATGCCAAACTTTCTGTGTTTGCCCGTACTACTTCCACTGTAGTGTTATCATACTACTCTTGGTGGCTTTGTTTTGTCTTGTTTAAATAATTATGATGATTTCTTATGAATAGCTGTATACTTCCAAACTGTAATAATTATGTTATCCTGTGGCTAATGTTCTTAAAGTTAGTATCTTATAACCACAAATAGGTGCAGATAGCCCTATTCTGGTCTTTTTAAAAAAAATAAAATATATATATATATCATTATTATAGTGAATTGCATTTTTAATTATTTTCATTGCAGATACATTGCAATATTTTGCATTCTGCACTCATTCCATGATAGAACTATTTATTTTAATTTAATATGGTTTTATCCATAGCAAACCGTTATTCATTCCAAGACTTCCACCCCACCCACTTTTAGTGTTCTAAACTACTGATCAATGCAGCGCCTGAACTTAATAGATCCACAATTCATTATTTATCAGTTCATTACGTTATAAGCGTATTATTCCGTTGCTTAGTTAGACAAAAAACAATATAGGTTGAACAATAAATGCAAAAATTTACTAGCCTATCACTGTTGCTAATTGCAAAAGCTAATTATAAAACATGCCATTAGTGAAGAAACTGGGAGACTGCTTTGATTGGGACTGGGATACAGAGAATTTTTATTAGGTTTTGTTATGATTCAAATTAATTATTTATTTTGATGGTATGCCTAAAATGGAACATTTTATCCAGCAGACAAAGGTAGGCCAAAAAAGAAGCTCTGAATAATTAACGACCACAAAGAACCATATTTAAAGGAGAATTCTTTACATGAAGGAGCTCGCTTCTATCTTGCTTATTTCTATATGCTTCGCATCGGCATGGTAGCATAGGTTCCACCATTTCACAATGGGAAATAAATTGGTGATATAATTTTTCCTCCCAGGAGACATTTAACCATTATCACAATAAGAGCCCTTGATTGCTTTGACAGAGGTCAGAACTACAATTTATTTAGTTACCAGTTATTATTCGCTGCTAAAATGGTCGTCTATGGAAATCAAGAGAGAATTGCGTTACATTGCTGTTATATTTTTTATTTTTTCATCTTTTACATTAGAATTAAAACATGGTAACAAAGTTAAAAATTCTCTTGGTGATGCCAAATTATGCCATGGGCTGTAAATCAGAATGCTGTGGTTTACAACATCTGCCAGCATCTTCATTTGAGCCCCCTTATAATTTGAACTTTTAATGTTATCATATGCCCATTGAGACTTATCAAAACATTTAAATATTTGTATATGTAATGTCTTTGAAATGGAGAAGGAAGGAATGTGATATAGAGAGAGAAAAGGGGGAAGGAGAGGAAGGAGCTAAACACTTGGAGAGAGAGAAATGGGAGACAGAGAAGGGGCAGGAGAAGAAAGAGAAGGGTGTTGAAGGACAGAGAGGAGGGAGAGAGAGAAAAAGAGGTGAGGGATAAAGAGAAGTAAGAGCTAATACGGAGGCATGAAGAACAGTGGCGAAGAAGAAAGAGAAGGGAAATGACTAGAGACAGAAAGGAAAAAAGGAAGAGATGGTGAAGGTTTTTGACAATGTAATGTCAATGTAGGTAACATATGATAGAAATCAATACAAAGTATCCTTGGTTTTTAGGCCTCTCATAGACAAGCCTTTTTTCCATGGTATATTCATGTGTCATATGAATCGTAATATTCAGAAAAATACATAACATTTGGGCAAATATGACGTGCTTTTAACTGCTTTATGTGTAAATATTTTTTTGGACGCTTTAACGCCTGATTTGGATATTCCCATACAGATGCTTAGAGAAAGTATCTCCGGTATGGAGTGTTAGTATTGAATAAATCCACCTGGAAAAGTAATAGCACCAGGCATCCCAGGCAGGACCCTGGGTGCCCAAATCTGGCGGTACTGAGAAGTGATATATTCTTCTAACAGAAACATGTTCAAAGTGATGGAAGTCCCTGTTAGATTGTCTTATTTAGACCCATATCCATGTCTACCTCTTTCCTCCACTGATATCTGTCCTTACAGTGTTTGGCGTATAAAAATGTACCAGACTGTTCTACAGCACTACAAGTTCACAAGAATGTTTAGGTTAAACGGCAAAGCAGAAATGGTGTTGATAAATGAAATTGTGTAAAAATAATTGTGTAGGCAGTGGGCACCAAAGAATATTTCAGCCTGAGGTGTATATACACTCACTTTCATACTTTACCATCTGGTCACCCCCTCATCCTATTTGGACATTTTTGAACCTGGCCAATTCAATTTACTGCATTGAACCATACATTTATTTAAACTCGACACCCCATGGATATTTCAAATGCTAGTAATTAAAATATTTCCATGCCAGGATTTTTGGAAGTATTTTTTCCCTTTTTTAATTTATTACATTTTTTTATTTTTTATTAATGACAATGTGATTAGAAAGCTGGGCTCCATTGACTTGCATGGTTTAATACAGTACCTGAAGTCAACAGCAAGGAGGTCTGGAGAGACCCTCTTGGAAACTGTTTTATTTTCTAATGGGCTTCACCATCTCTCGCACTGGCGTTTTTAGTGTCACTGAACGCCTTGCTATCAAGGCATATCGGCAACACTAAGCTTAGGAAGGACTAAACTCTTTTAAATCAGGCATCTACCGCCATATAGTATATGGCGGATGTTGGCGCCCCAAGGAGGGGCCGAATAAGGGCCCCTACTGCAGTTCACATTGTTACTGAATGCTTTGACATTGGGGCATTACAGCAACAAAAGCAATATTTCTAAGCTTGTTTAATGGCATGACATGTCATTCCTAGGATGTTATGGGTTGTTAAGGGGTTAAGGCACTCAGTATCTTTCTGTACTCCTCTTCTGCAATAAGGAGACCATTAATTCACCTTCACCTGCCTAAACTTTTGCACAGTACTGTATGTATATAGTATATTTATTATATAAAAATTTTTTATATATATATGCAGTTTGTAAATTAAATGTGGCACATTTAATCATTCATTTCTCCTTTTCTTCTGCTCTTATTGACATTTAAGAATCTACCATTTTTCAACTGCTGACGCTGTTCTCACCAATAGAAAAATCATCACTTCTACTAAAGGAATCTTCTTGGATTTTTTTTTTTTTTTTTTTAAAAAATCAAGGACGTGGAAGAAGATAAACAAACCCTGGGTACTATGCATCTAAGTAAACAAAAAGGTTGTAAAACCTTCAAACAGAAATATCAAGAGCTTTGCAAATTAATGCTCAACACAATAGTCCTTTTGGAAGGAAACCTAATCCACCCCCGTGTATCTAGATGAGGACCTTGCATAACAATGCTCTGGATGGATTTCCATTAGAGTTCCCTCTGCATGATCTCTGTTGTTTGAAGAAATAACAATTTCCTTAGCATGAAAGCTTCTCTAGAATGCTCCCACTGATGTCTCATAAAAGTGACTTTACTTCTTTTTCCCGTCTCTTTTTTTCCCCTCCTTTTTATTAGATGTGACATTGGATTGGAGAAAAGTGGTCTTAATCCATAGGACCCCTACTAGTTTACCTTGCAGTGGATTACCAATGCAGGTGTTAGTATAATTGAAGGTGTGGTTGCAGATACATTCTCCTAATGACTTTTCCTATATGGAGATTACCTAGGTACAGAATGCCAGGGTACCTGAAGAATAGCCATGTGAGGATCTTATTAACATATCACCATTCAGCGGCAGCTGCATATCTGGAAAAAAAAACTCTTTAAAGAGGCTATTCATCTATGTTAATGGGCCCATTGCACAACACATTGTGTGAGAAATTAAGTCTCTGGCTGTGAACTTCCTGTGCTGTGCAAGCTGCCTTGACTCTTTTTTATTGCTTCTGTGTTATTATCTCCTCCTGGAAATAAAAACAATCATGTTCACACATTCGAGAAGCCAAAACATTCCAAGATAACAAACTGGCAAAGCCGGATGAAAGTTTTCTTTGTTTTCCTTATTAAGTGAAAAATATGTTTCGGAATTAAAGCAAACCCTAAATTAACTTCCAAGCACATCAAATTAACTAAATGGTTCTGTGCATGACAATGTTATTTTTAATGCAACACCAAAAAAATTCAACTCACACAATTTGAATGACTTTACTATTTATTACATTTTGCTCGGAATTCATTATACTGTGAATATGCTAATTTATGTAAATGAGGCATGATTTTTTTTATGTACAACTGGTAAAAAAAAAAAGGATTTTCCTTTGTGACAGCCTATCGTATGAAAAGGCGAAAAGGCAAAAAGGCATAGACTTATGCTTAACAAGTGACATACTGTACATCCATGAACACGCTGCCTAAATTTAGAGAAAGTCGGGGTGGCATTAAGGCTACTAGAACAAATTTTTGTGTTAAAAGCCAGATTGTTCTCAATAATCAGCTAGGGCTAAATGCTCAACTGCATCATCATTTTTTGGCATTACGTTTTCATTAGGCAGGATTTTCAGTTTCTAATGAAACACATTTCCACATGCTTGTGAACGATTAAAATGCAGAACATTACATCATCATCATAATTAAAACATTGCAAAAAAAAGACATATTCAGTACTGATTAAAGGATAACTAAAAAATTACTGAAAATGATTTTGTGTCCAGTCCTTTAAATCCCAAGCACATTATTAGCTTCCATACAATCTAATACCATATTTGCTTGATTTGCTTTTCTTATTATTCATGCACAGACAGAGTTGTGTAAAAAGATGAGGTGTCTTTTAATTTTACACTGAAATCATACTAAATCAAATATTTACCAAAACCAAGACATGATCCACTATGATTTATTCATGATTTAGATCTCCATTGTATTTATTGTGTGGTTTTAAAAGATGTCCTGTAGAGTATCTCTGGTATAGACAATGCAAAAACAAAGGAGATGATTATTAATAATTAACACATTGATTACAATATCTGTGTACATAAGGTTTTCCAAAAACAAAAACAGAAAGATCAGGAAGTACATTTTCAACAGCTCATTTGCTGAATTATATAATTGCCAGTGGGTTTGTCTTAATTTAGTCAATTAACTAAGAACAGCGAAAGCAATTTGGATGATCGTCTCTTCCGCAAGTGCATTTGGATTAAATCTTGCTGAAATGTAGCTATATTGTGCAACATTAGAGGCTATTTCTGTTGGAATTGTGGCAATAACTGAAGCAAGCTCTCACGTTGCAAATATGATATTGACCTTATACAATAGCTACATTGACATTTGCAAGACAAATCATTAGAATACTTGGTAAAATATTATGAAACATCAGGTCCCATATGTTTAATGAAGAGGCTAAAGACAATGGATTTTTTTAAGAAATGCAAGCTTTAACCCCTTCACAACCAGGGTTTTTTTTGTACTCTACATACCATATGTTTTTGTTTGACATTTTTACCATATGTTGGTTTAATCAAGATTCCCCTTTACTGTGTTTGATGTACCCATGCAACATATACATCCTTTCTTTCAGAAAAATTAGGACTTTCATTTGAAATAGACAAAAAATAATAAACTTCTTTTGCAATTTTGCTTAGCATTTCTTCTTTACAGTAGGTGCTACTGATGAACAAAGTCCCAATTTATCATAAGCAGCATCCCCCTGTATATATTACAGACATGCCCCACAAACATATTTTTTTATGTTCTTGGCTGTCACATCCATCCCTAGTATCTTATATACTTCCCTTTACTTCCCTATGTGGGAAGAAGGAAAATGTTTTTCATTCTCGTCCCTTCAAATTCCCCAGCACTGATCAGACTGTGATCATCAAGCAAGGATCCATAGACTTGCATTGCTAATTGCAATGTGTGCTATCAACCAGTAGGGGATCTGAGATCCCACCTAATGTAGTCACAATGACACCTCTGAGCTCACTGTATTGCTTCATTTTTATTTTACATTTTTATTTATATTCCATTAAAAAGACACATTTTTAACTCTTTCCCTTTGTGGGAAGAGGGAGAAATGTAGTTTCCCTCCGATCTCCCTTCCGCTGACCAAACTGTGATCAGCAAGCAGGGATACATAGACATCAGATAGCCCGAGAAGAGCAATCAATGATCCCTGCAGAGTCTAGACAGACCCTGCTGAGTCTCTCTAGTCCTTCAGTGACCTTCTGGCGGTTGTTGGCTAGCACCGGGCGCCGTTACACATGAACGGTTGTCAGAAAAACAGCTATGCTTCTTCTCCCCTGTAGCAGCAGGGAGATGTCCCTGCGGCTGCAACAAAGTCTGGACATACCACTACGTCCTAATGACCATCTTGGCACATCTTTTAAGGATGTACCAATATGTAATATGGTGGCAACGAGGTTAAAAGGAAAATATGTGAAAAGCTATTCCACTGTAAAAATCCATATAAATTGTTATAGTAATATAGAGTAACCATTTTTATTCTAAAGTTGTTGCACTCACAACCTCAGGATGCTCATATGGGTGAGTACTATTTGGATTTTGAATCTACAAACTCTGACTGTTATGGGCATCATATTATATCATATATATACATTGGGCTCCGTTAGGACACTGATAAACATTAAAAGAAAAAAATATAGCATGTGTTTTTTCTGACCAATTGTGCTAATGCAATTATATTTGCTATATATTCCACCTACCCTCAATAGAGGATATGTTATGTTCCATGTTCACACCTTCAGACCCAACATATTATACATTTGTTTTCTAATGACCTAAAATTAAATAGTAATACAATTTGAAATAGCGGATAATATATTTTGTAAAAACTTCATGTTGTGGAAGCTGAGCAATACATAGAGGAGATAAATTATTGCATTCTAGAAGATAGTCCTTTATAAATGACATGGACTTTAGTTTATATTCAACATACAAGAGTAGAGAATGAAATAGTCCAATTACTGCATGTATTCTCTGCACGTTGGTAACATTTAAAGAAGACCTTAATGGCTACAGGCCTGTATAGCGAATTTCAATACATAACACTACACTGCAATTTCAATAACATTATCATTAACTTAAGAGTAACTATGATGTGTGTGTAAAAAACTGACCAGGGAATGAATTGTAATGGGATTTCAAGGCTAAAATTTTATATTTTACTTTCATTGAAGCTAGGATAGATTTCACATTCAAGAGCAATATTCTAAAAAGAGGACAATGCTAAATGATGAACCCCATAGGACACTAGAAGAGAGCGGACTGGAAACAAGGAAAAACTGGTCTAAAATTCACAGATGGAACCACATCGAGTCTGTTAGTTGCCAACATTTTTAAGTCAAAGATTAGACAAGACTTATCTATGGAATGGAATCCCACAGAGAGGTCCACAAGAATAAGAAGCAATGACCTTGTAACAGAGGCACAAGAAAGAAACTGAAACGCCTTGATACAGATCAACCCATGATGCACAGCTGTTGTGATGTGACCCTACATTTTAAGCACATCTGTCGCTGGTTCTCTATTGTTTATACAGAAATAGCATATACACTTGCAAGATTTAACATCTGCCAGAAATAAATGGTTGACTCAGACCACATGTTGGAAAATGAAAGCTTTGATTTTTTGTTAGAAAGTAAAGAAAACAAAGATGGTTAGATGGTTAGATGTAGATATATAGATAGATTATATGTGCATATGACAATTAATAACCTGACAAGTTTATGGCAAAAAGATTCTTCAAGCAGCATTAGGAAATGCAACAGATCTACGGCAAGTGTCCTCAAATTTAAGTTAACTTTGTTTTTTCTCGTCTTTCCTTTGCACCTGCTAGTTAAAACATATCAAAAATATCAAACACGCAAGATAAACTATTAAATGCGTATATTGATCACAACACCATTTTTTTAAGGTAAAGTTAGTTTACAGGTATTGCAGTTTTATGAAAAAGTAAAGGTCATTAATTACCTACCGAAATTTCAAACCTGGAACATACGTTCTTTTGGAGCACTGAAATTATTATACATATTACATAAATGTATAAATGTATAAATAATGATAAATAATAGGGTTTTAAAATACTAATTCGAGGGTAGTATCTGTTTTCTCAAACTGAACAGATTTTTTTTATTTTAATGTATTACATTTCTGTTTGTTTTTTCCCCAGTAGTCAGTATACTGATTGGCCAAGCATTTTCTGAACCCTTCCATCAGGAAAGGAGGCTACAAAAGACCAAAAGACTTTCTGAGCTTCATATTTCTCCACAAAGAGCTTGGCCTCTGCACAAGAGGATTTCCACAATTCCATTCAAATTTAAATTTCAAAGCTTTTGAAAAAATCTCATTCTTCATGTGACCATTTCCGTTCTTTGTTTTTCTTTGTTTATGTTTTTTTTCTAATTCTCATCCCTAAAGTAAAATAATTAACTGACCTAAGATGCATTTTCCGGTACCTGTTTTTTCAAGTATGCCCTGGACTCATATTAATTATTCCAGTATATTTTTTCTTTTCCAGAGTATCAGTATTACTGATATGTTGCTGCAAATTTCCAGATTCCTTCAAACTCAAAGTTCATCTTTGGAATAATCCTGTACACCTCGATGCAGATACTTTAAATTACCTACATGTAAAATATGTAGATTAGGTTAACCTATTGATACACAATTTAAAGTCTAACATGTAAAATACAAATTACTATCAGGTCAATGCCTTTAATTTTAGTTTTCAGAACATGGTATAATTGTGTTAAGACATAGTTTACGAGGCCACCAATAATAAGTCTGAAATTTCAATTTATATTCCTTAGGAGATAGCCTTGGGTATCTAATTAATGCACAGCAATTAAGGCTCATTTGTCTGGCTTTGGAAACACTGAAACGCGTATATTCTTGCCAAGTTTAATATTTTTATCTGATTCCAAGTTCAGGACATTCAGTGTATGCGATTTAGCTCAAAATCTACTGTATGCCTCAAGGCAGGACATGCATAAAACAAAACTCCACATAGCTGCTTTTCTTTATTAAAACCTCTCAAAGGAATACATTGGAATGGGTTCTATCTGCCCATCTAATTGATAATTATTTAATTAGCAAATTACAATGATAATGTGATTCTACCCCCTACCAATCCATGTTATCTGTTGAAAAAGTAGATAACTTTACATACAGAATTATACTATTTGATGATCAGTGTGAATATAGCCCTATATTTCCCTCTACATTGAAATGGGTATTTTTATAATGAGCAAGACTGGTAATATGTAGCATACAGGTTGCAATTTGCATTTTGGTTGCACTTGCTATGAAACGCCCTCACACATATAGAATTGATATGTTTCTAGTTTTGGAAAAAAAGCAATCCCACATTCCTAATAATAAGGGACATTGCTTCAGAGCACACTGGAACCAAATATATTTGCTCATATTTAAAAAAATAAATAGGCCATTATTAATTGTTACCGTTTTACACCTTAAACTGTAAGTTCTTCTCAGTTGTAAGTTGAAAGGAAACACATTATCTAAAGAACAAAAAGCAAAAGGTGCATATACACAGGGCTCTGTGACCCATTATCTAAAGGCCTACTCCGCTGGATTTGGTATCCCTGGATAAGCTCCTGTATTTAAAAAATAACTTAAACGTATAGTTTTGATTTGCACTAAAAATATCGTTTTTTTAATATGTGAAATAATAGTGTAAACTACAACTGACTAATATTTGTGAATAATAATTCTGAAGGTAGTATGTGTTACAGCATACAATTCTGTTGCACAAATACATTTTTAAGCTGTGCTTTGGTTCGAAACAAATGTGAATGTACAAAATAAAGTAAGACTGTCCATCTACCACTTTTTTTGGACTTTATATGTATATTGGTGTGTTACTTGAATTTGTGTGGTACTTGGAACTTCTCATATCATTGGATTCAGCCCGTTTTACATCAAATTATTGTTAGCCAGTACAGTAACTGTTTGTAACCAAAGAATCCAGTGTGGATGTCATGTCTCCCTCTACTATACTTCCCTAAGTCTAAAAAGATGGTTATGCTTTTATATCTTAGATGTAATAATTAGCGACATGACCCTACTTTGTTATATATTGGCAAAAACCTTAAATGAAAAAGCTCATACTTGCAGACAATGAATATGATTGTACAGAAGAAATTCATAGACCTGTACTTTATCCCTATTGTATTTTGTTAACAAACCTACTGAGTCATGTTATTGAAATGAAAAGATAATGTTAATGCAGATAATTCTGATGCGTGTTTTGAAGAAAGGAACATGTGGGCTTGATATCCAAATTAAAAGGCCACCTGTAACTCATTATAAGCTATAAGGCAATTTGATTGTCTTTATCTGAATTTAATGTGTCTATTCTTTGAGACTATCTAAGAGAAATCCTTAAAGGGACACAGTAGCCACCATATGCCCTTTAATGCATATGGTAGCAGAGTGGCTCCTTTTGATTTAGGTTTTTTCCCTTTGAAGTGTATAGAGGGATTCATTATTAAACTGTCCATTTAGGAATCGATTACTAGATGCAGGTAAGATATCAAAGATCTACATCAATAAAGCATATCTACGTAATAGCGCACATGAATGAAATATAAGCTGATATAAGGTATATTTAAAACTATTCATGTATATCTATTAATCATTAGGGTTGAGGTGACAGCACATCCCAAAGAATGAATGTTTTAATGTGTTTCCACCTATATTCTTAAGCAGTAGACATGCAACCTTACTCACCTCTGTTTCAAAAGCAATATTATGTGATATTGTAGCATTTGTGACAGAATTATTACAATAAAACGGAAGCATCAACAAATTTAGTGATTACGCTTACGTCTTCTAACCAAACTGTACAGAACATACTCCATTGAATTGTACTGGTTCATTCACTTTGTCAAATAGTGATCAGCCAACAGGTATTAGGAGATGCTTAAGGGGATATGCATTACTGAAAACTTATATAGACCATGCAATATAATCAATGGGCCATTATCAAAACTAGTCAGAGGGTGTATACTGTATAATAATATTAATATTTAAATGTGGATATCCAGTATCGATAGTGCAGTTAAGGAAATATAATGTTTTCCTGTATACTCTTCAATTCTAAAACCACACATTGAATATATATACTGTGTATTTGTGACAATAAGCTTTTAAATAAAATTATAATGAGCTGGAAATAAATAAATAAATAAATAAATATATATATATATTATATATATATATAAGAATAGTAAACTGATCAAGTTAGAAAGAACCATCCACAAGGCCACATTATGACTCTTTTTAGTAATGATCAATACAAAGACCTTTTTTTGTCAAAAGCTTTAAAAGTCGACACAAATACAGCTTTATTGATTAGCTAACTGAGTTTTATACTTTGCTTAAATGGAATTATTCTAGGCTGCTCACAGATTACATTTTGAAATTAACCAATAACAGGGATGTCTTTTGCTAGATTTGGATAGTAGATACCATAAACATCCAGACACATTTTTGACATGGAATTGTGCGCGATGTCCGAACAATGTAGCAATTTAAAAATGAATCTTATGGCGGCCAACCCAGAGTTAGTAAATACATTGCTCTACTCCTACCAGACTTTTAGTATCACTACTTCTATTATTATTATTATTATTATTATTATTATCTCTGAGAAAGTGTGAATTAACTAAAAAGAAGGAACCCTACCACTTTTGTAAAACAGTATCTGTCTATTAATGTGTGTTCTTTCCAACCAGTCTTGTTTTGGTTCCTTCTAAGAAGGTTTGCTATTGGACAAGCAAAGAACATGACCTGGTTATTGCTAACAGCAGGGGATTCCTCTACAGCCATGCATCTGTACATTCATGGCCTCCAGCACATCTCTTTTTATAGAGGGAATTGGAATAAAAGCATAGCCACAAAGAAAGGAGTGGAAGAGTGAAGAGAAAAGTTGCAGGTCCGGTGAAGAATAAAGAAAGACCTATTTGACCTACAATAGAAAACAGTGCTCAAGGCAGTATGCTTGTAAATAAGCACACCGTATCTGTTGTGCACAGGATATTACCAAGCTGTAGATTGTTTCCAGAAGAAAGAAACAATAGATGGGAACTCTTGTTTTGTAAAAAAAAAAAAAAAGGAAGGCTGCCTTTCTCGAAAAACTGGATTAGTTAGATATTGATACAGAGTTACATCCTATTTTTAAGCCTGAATTGGCAACTTCCACACAGGATTCTATAGAAAGGTTGGTGAATAAATATTATTTATTTATTTACATGGTAATGGTAACCAACAAGATATGAATATCAAATGGAATTGAAGATATAAATAATATGGATAAGATGATGGACCTTTTATACCAGTGCATATTTATAAAGAAAACAATTGCGTATACTCTTCTGATTGGAGGTATCATGTCTGTTGGCTTACATGTCATAAGGCCATACATCCATAACAAAGAAATAACTACAAGCAAATACTTTGTCCAAAAGAAAGGGATATGTACTAGTCTTGGCATGCAATCCAGTGGAACTGTTTTTCTGGAATAAAGAGGCACCCTACTGGTGAAGAACAGGAGAGAGGCAGCTTTATAGAAGGGGAAGTAATAAAGGTTAACATCTAACAGTGACATGCACTAGTTCCATCACTGATATTATCTGTTTAATGTTATTGGTAATTGTCACTCTCCGTATTTAATGACACTATGGAATATGCTGGTGCTGTCTAAATAAATGTAATCTATAAGTGACAGGCCTGTGGTGGTACTGATGGTTGCAGGGGTGGTATAATTGACAGGAATGGAAAGAACACTACTATGGTACAACATATACATTCACCACTATATGCTTTTTATTTGTCTGAATTGTTATTGTCTCTTGTCAATAGGAAAATGTCATAAGCTGACTGGTCTCTTGTTTCTTTTCTGCTCAAACAACTATATCCATTTTTCTTATCAGACAGTTTTTAGATCACTTCATTTGTTGATTTCTGTAGCCTGGAACAGAAATACGCTGTTTTTCAGTTTGCTCTCAAGTTTCTCATTAATATTTGTCACAATGTAAGACATCATTGAGGTTCAAGCATGCTTAATATAGTTTGGCACTGAAGCTATGCAGTCCTGGAACAACCACAGGTGTCTTAAAGGTGAAATTAAAAGACCTAAAATCACAAAAGAAGTGTTTATTTGAAAGTCAATGGAACTTATGCAAATCATTCTGTTGTGAACTTAAGGGGACTTAAGTACAAAGAAATGTTTATTTAAATGAATTTTGTTTTTACACACCTGTTTAAGTGACCTCTTTTATCTTACACAAATGAAAACAAACATAGATGACAAAAGAGTTCCAGGGAACTTAGTCCAATTCAGTTTGCAAACAGTTTCTTTGAATCTATCTATCATCTATCTATCTATCTATCTATCTATCTATCTATCCATCATCTATCTATCTACCTATCTATCTATCTACTTCATCTATCTATCTATCTATCTATCTATCTATCTATCTATCTATCTATCTATCATTAATTAAAGTATAAGTCAAGAATATATATATATAATTATAATTAATTGTATTATTCATGCTTATGTTTTGTATACAATCTGTGCATAGCCTGTCAACCTGAAGTTAATTTATGAAATGTTAAGAAAAGAAAATGTATATGAACGTAATATTTATTTTGAAATGCTTGGTTGGATAGGGAAGGAAAACAAAACATTCCTTTAAGTCAAACAAGATAAGGATCACAAAAATAAAGCAGATAAAGCAATAATAAATCCATGTAGAATTAAAATATAATCTATTCCCTTCCCTATTCGCAACGGGACCCGACAGGGTTGTCCCCTCTCACCGATGCTGTTTGTCTTATCACTGGAACCCCTTTTACAGGCGATACGCCAGAATCCGGACATCTCGGGACTTCAGGTGGGACGATCCCACCATAAGGTCTTGGGGTATGCAGATGACCTCCTTTTGGCGTTAGCCCAGCCCCGCGTCTCCCTTCTCTCTGTCCTGCAAGAGCTCGCGGCATACGGTGACCTTTCCAACTTCAAGGTCAACATGTCTAAATCTGAGCTCCTGGGTGTTAATGTGCCGGACGCTGCCAGGGCCTCCTTGCGCGCGGCTTTTCCCTTTGCGTGGTGCGACGCTAAATTGAAATACTTGGGTGTGTGGATATCCCCCGACCACTCCCGGCTGTACGCCAACAATTTCCTGCCGCTCCTCTCCGCTATACAGTCCGACTTCCGCAGATGGTCCCGGCTCACTGTCACGTGGCTAGGTAGGGTCAACACTATTAAGATGAATGTGATGCCCAGACTCCTCTACTTGTTTCAGACTCTGCCCATACACATTCCCCCCTCCTTCTTCGCTTCTGTCCGCTCTGCCTTTCTTCGTTTTATATGGGGCCCCCGCTCCCCCCGCATCAGACACAATGTATTGATCCTGCCCAAGTCGAGGGGTGGCCTGGCTTTGCCGTGCCCACGTACGTACTACCGGGCATGCCATCTCCTGCGGATAGTGGAGTGGGCTTGTGGTTCTGGTGAGAAGCGGTGGCTGGAGGTGGAGGGTGGCATGCTGGGCTCGTCGCTTAGTTCTCTACCCTGGCTGGAGGCACAGTGCGCTCGCCACCGGGCGGCTCCTTACCCCTTCATACGGGCGATGCTCAGTGTGTGGCACTCGGTGCTGCGGGGCACCTCTGTCTCTTCTCTCCCGTCTCCCCTTACTCCGATACGCGACAATCCCGACTTCCCTCCAGGCATGGGAGGCGATGTTTTCCCTGAGGTGGCTGCCAGGGGGACGCTGGGCATCCGTGCATATCTCTCTCCATCGGGGCTACAGCCCTTGGAGGCTCTGGTGGGCCCGGCCCCTCCCACGGCCCTCGCACGCTTCCGCTATGCCCAGCTGGGCAATTTCTTCCGTTCCCTGGGCCGGAGACACCAAGTCCTAAGGGACCTCACTAGGTTTGAAGCGTTGTGCACCCTGACCTCGCCCCCGCCCCATGGCGTTTCGCTCCTCTATGGCCTCCTCCTCTCGGCCGTTTTTCCCTCCCCCCCGCCTCACGAGTGCAAGTGGGAGGCCTCACTGCAACTCACCCTCACCGAGCAACAGTGGGAAAAGATTTGCGTGCTCACTCACCGATGTTCCCTCAATAACAGGGACCAGGAGATGTCCTACAAGCTGATGGCCCTGTGGTATAGGCCCCCGTCGACCACAGCCCGGTTCTGTCCCGATGGGAGGGATGAGTGCTGGCGGTGTGGTGCATCTCCCTGCTCTCTGCTTCATCTGTGGTGGTCCTGTCCCCGCATAGCTCCCTACTGGTCGGCCGTCCATTCCCATGTTCGTTCCCTCTCCGACAGGGACATTCCCTTTTCGCCGGAATTCCTACTCCTTCTCCACATGCCCTACCCGATTTCGTGGTATAAAAATTCAGTGGCCCGATACCTTCTGACAGCTGCGAAAGCCCTTATCCCCTTGCATTGGGGCGTCCCTTCCCCCCCTACGATTCGGGAGTGGATCCAACGGGTGGACTCGAGTTCTTGAGGAATTGATTTATTCTGCCACAGAAAGATCTGACAAACATCATCGCATCTGGTTTCACTGGTTGCAACTGCTCGCTAGCCCCCAACTTCGCCCATTGCTTGACGGCGCGCCCTCCTGACCTGCGGCCTCCGGGTTACCTCCTTCCGAGGCGTGATCGCTTTGCTCCCTACT